>OX369306.1:9699653-10899653 GCA_947284805.1 Coleophora flavipennella | reverse complement strand
ATCCCAGAGAGGGGAACCTTAGTGTCCTGTTTGAAGTCGGTTTTTTTGTTCAAAATTATTATATCATTGGGTCAGTCGGAGGCAAAGGTTCCAAACCTTAGAGATATTATATATTCCTGGTTGTTAGACGTAGATATCATGGAAAAAGGGATGTCACGGAACATTCACTAGCCCTCCTGATAACTAACTGGCGAGAAGCAGTGCAGCAGCAGTGATAGGGCTAACGTGCCAAAAGTTTTACAGAGACTTAAATTGTTCTTTTTTTTCTTTTTTTTATTCACCATTGGTAAACCCTTGGCATCACCTCGCCTGATGGTAAGTGATGTCAAGCTAACTCACACAAAAAAAAGAGAAAAGACATTTAAACAAATACATCTGAATCTTTATCTGTAAAGAAATAATTAACAAAGCAAATAGGCGATGCTTAGAGAGTTGCCAAAACATAAACGCTTAAAGAATGGAAATGACACACACGTATTTAAGAGGTGATTATTATTTATAAGAATTACTAGCTAAAATGTCATTTCGTAAAATCTAAAAAGTATGGGTATACTTAAAACTAATTTGAAAGGAAAGTTATCACCGCTAAGTAACTGGCTTTCTTAGATTAGGAGTAATAGTAATAATATTCACTATTATTTGGTAACTAGCTGTCCTGGCGGACTTCGTTCCACCTCACATTGCACTACACTACCCTACCCTACAATACTCTACACTACCCTACACTACACTAAACTATAGTACAGTACACTACACTACCACACCCTGGACACTTCATACAACGGGCCAGAAATGACATTTCAAAAAACAAATGATGAAACAAACAAAATGGCGGTGAAATTCTATACTTTCGACAACCAAACTATAACCAATCTGTAATAATCTGGGTAACGAGGGGGTGAGGTCGCAATCTAGAGAGCGGCAGGGAGTGTCCATACTGTATGTTAGTACTAATATATAATTTGACACTACCGTACCCTACCCTACATAAGAACCTTCTCCTGACAATAACGAACTCAACAAAAAAGAATTAGCGAAATCGGTCTAGCCGTTCACGCGTGATGCGATGACCAGATATACAGAGTGTAAAAAAATTGGTGTAGGTCCCGTTAACTGGGACTTCTACTCATCATACTAAACAACTTTTTTTCTACGACTTTGCTGAAAACGTAAAAAAATTTTTTTACTCTTCATACAAATCGATCAGCTGATCTACCGAGTCTGTGCATTTTAGATGGAGGGTCCAATTTTTTTAAGAATTGCGTATGGGTTCCTTAGAGAAAGTTGTTCACTGAGACGAGTAGAACCCCCAGTTAACGAGACTTACACCAATTTTGTTACACCCTGTATAATATTGAAAAAAAAATAGTATATAAAAATTAAATCTTGGATATTAACATGTATGTATATAAGTACCTGTATACAATGGATTATGGAAATCGTGGTTTAATTTTTATTTTATTATTCACAATTGGTAATTAGAACAATCAACCAATAAGTAATACATACCTTGTCAACTGCAGCATTATGCCATCCACTTTGCATACCTTACTTCCTTACTAGTATTATAAATGGGAAAATGTGTTTGTTGGTTGGTTTCTTACCTCTTCACGCTTTAACGCCTTAACCAATCTTGACGGAATTTGGCATGCACGAAGCCTGTATAGCATGGAGAAGGACATAGACTATCTTTTATCCCGATTTCTTAAGCGGGATAGCTGTTTGTTAACTCTCTCTTTTTTTAACTAATATAATAGCTTCACCTGTATGTATGTATGTTTGTAACCGAATCCTTTGCACTCGATTTTTACCTAGTTTAAACGGACAGATTTAATTCAAACTTTGTACATTTATTAAGAATCAGTGAAAATATAATAATTTCATAAGTATAACTCATTATTCGGAACTAAAAATTTAAAAATAAATATAGTTTAAAAAACTAAAAAACACGCTTTTAAAGCACATTAAACTAAAAAGTGAATAATTCTTAATGTAAGCTGAAAGCAATAATGAACGAAAAATACTGTTATTATTGTAAAAAAAGGGTGGGGCGCTTTGTGCCATATTTTTCGTATATCTTGCAACCCACGCCTTTTTTCACAACAATACTAGTATTTTTCGTTCAATATTGTTTTCAGCTTATATTATGATTTTTTTTTCACTTTTTATTTTCATGTGCTTTAAAAGCGTGTTTTTTAGTTTTTTTTAACTATATTTTTTTCTTTCGCGTCGCAATTCATTGACTAAGGAGTGGGCGGAGGATTAATGAGATATTTTGCACAAATATAGCTCAAATGGTGAAAAGTGAATCAGACTATTAATTAGCATAGAATAAAGTTTCCGAGGGATCTGGAGAAAACTCATTTGCACGTTCGCGCATGTCGTTCGCATCGGTACAACGGATTTAATGGTATCTTGCACAGATAGTTGCAGGGGAAGGAAGTTACATAGACTACTAATTAGCGTAGCCCTACATAGTTCCCGAGGGATGCACGTTCGCGCATGTCGATCGCATCGGAGCAACGGATTAAATGGTATCTTGCACCGATAGTTTCGGGGGAAGAAAGTGACATAGACTACTAGTTAGCGTAGCCTGACATAGTCCCCGAGGGATCTGGAGAAAACTCATTTTCACGCTCGCAAGCCACCTGCGGCTCACACACCACGCATCCTCAAAAACAGTTAAAGAAACTATGTCAAGCGGGTGAGGCCCCGGGCAAAAGCTAGTTCACATTTGATTCGTAAACGAGTTAATAAGCTAATTTCAATATTTTACCAAAAATTCATTTCTACCAGACCGATTTACCTATATTAGCGGTAAAAAGGTCCCTGAGCAATTAAGATAGCTCACGAGATCACTTAGCACATTTTGATAAAACCAGTAATAATTGCAGTCTAAGTGGGATATTTTCGATTTACCCATATTCGGTGGACACGGTGACAAGTTATCTTAAATATACAATCTGCTTAATGAATGCTGATTAGACACTTATTTACATGATAAATTACCTATCTAAGTTGTGCTAGTACTAGCCTAAACACGTTAAAAACGGACTTCCATCGCAACAACTTGGTACAATTTTGCATAATTATTTATGTCTTCTGTTAATTTTCTAAAAAAACTACACTACACTGTACACGTTAGTAATAAAGACACCCACCACATCATCACATCAGCCGAAGGACGTCCACTGCTGGACACAGGCCTCCCCCAAGGGTCACCACGACGACCGGTTCTGCGCTGCCCGCATCCAGCGGCTTCCCGCGACCTTCACCAGGTCATCGGTCCACCGAGTGGGAGGCCTGCCTACACTACGTTTTCCGGTGCGTGGTCGCCACTCGAGAACCAAACAATATTTAATAAGGATACCCACTCTGAAATAATTCATTAGAAGTTGGAATTTTTTCACCTAGAAAAGTCCTCATAGCTTTTTAATTGTTGCTTTTTAGGGTTCCGTAGCACAACAAGAAACCCTTATAGTTTACTTAACACTCTCACCGCCATCTATGTATTGAATTTTCCAGTACAGCAAGCCATGCGGGCCGCCAGCGACCCTCGCGGTTGCTATCTTAGCAAGCCACTGTGGAAAATCTTTAACGAGTGTCGCAGGCCGTACGGGAGGCCGGCGGGCTCACTGGTTGTCTTCAATCTTTAAATATTTTGACTGATTTAGGCGCGAAAGTTACGGTACGCCGGCGACCCGTATGGCCCGACAAGCCCGCTCAGCGCAACTGAAGGTGGCTTGCAATACTTGAAATCTTACGACCTGCCGGCGGACCGCATGGCGGTGAGAGTGTTAATAAAACAGTTTTTTTTTTTTTTTTTAATAAAAATTTGAGTGCGTTTGACTTCAACTCACCTGATGGTAAGTGATGAATAATTAATTAATTGTAATTTTATATAATTAGTTTTATTATGCGGGCTTTTGGCCAAACAAAAATAATAGCTACCTATTATTATTATTGTTACCCTTTGTTGTTATTTAACTTTCATTATGGTATTTTTTCATTAAAAAAAAATTCTTTATTTTGACCGTTTAATTTATTTTAAACATGTTTTTTCTTAATTAATATGGAGAATTATGTCAAAGCTGTCGTCGCTCAGTGCGATTTGCGTAGATTGATCACGCTGATTAACTGACCTGAAGCACTGTCATTACTTAGATGGGTTATAGGCAGTTTGAAAAACTTCGACAGTTGGGTTCGCCACTAGCCCCACAACCTCCAGCAATCCGAACTTGAGCTTGGGGTTAAGAGACCCGTGCTTCAGCAGTGGGGAGCGTTAGCTTGTTAATGCAGATTTTCGTTATGTTTGACGTCAATTACTCCTAAACGATAAAAAACCCAAGGTAGAAAAAAAATCCCTTGTGGCGGCAACTGCAGTAACCCGCCAATGAACATTAACACAAGCGACGAGAGAACAAAAGAAATACAACATCTAGAACGCGCTATTAGAATTTCTTTAGCGCTGAGTATACAGATATCAATCTTCAACGATTGGTCCAGTGCCCAGCCCAAGGACCCGCTCATCGTAATGGGCGGCGGAAGCAGCCACGTCAAGGAGGCTACGCCTCGGGGACGTCTCCCGCCGCCCTCTTCGGGGGCAACGAGAAGAATACCACGTTGAACAATTGGTCCACAGCCGGGACCCCAGAGGCATACCACCTCGCCTGGCGGGGAGATATCTCCCTTTGCTCTCTTCGAGTAGGAACGCACCGTTCCTAAACCCTTATTGGTGATGATGTTCTTTAAAGTCAAAAGCTATTAGAAACACGATTGAGCACTTGAGCAGTTTTGGCTCGATAGAAAAAAAACCCAAGGATAGTTCTACACCGTTACTTTCAACTCTAGTTATGACTAATAATTTGAAGTATAAATTTAAAAAAATATACATCAATATTTGTTATGATAATACAAAGTGAGTAATGTTATTGTTTTTTATACTTTCATTGTAGTTTTCGATTGAAACGAAAAACCATTGAAAAGTGTGGTTATTTTCTTTACTCTTTCTTTACACGTAAAGAAAAAGACAGTGGTCCAATCAATACATCGCCTTAACTTATGTATGGTGAGATGTAGCCAAGGAGATTTTTACACTTTAGCAAATCTTTTCTCACAAACAGCCAATATGTAAATTAAAGTAACATGGATAATCAATTTGATAACAGCCCTGATTGGTGATCTTTATGAGCCGGTTTTTCTGAAGCGAGATAATGCGGCAAAAAATAATTAAGCACTCAGCTTAGTATAACAATTTTGAAATACTTAATTGTGATAAAGGTCTCACTTACATAATCGCAATCGTATGTCGTTAATCCTTACTAATATTATAAATGTGAAAATGTGTTTGTTTGTTACCTTTTCACGCTTCAACGCCTTGATCAATCTTTATGAAATTTGGCATGCAGGTAGCCTGTGCTACGGGGAAGGACATAGGCTACTTTTTATACCGGGAAAATATCAATCTGATGCAGTTCCTGAGGGAACTAAAAAAATACTCGATTGTTGTGATTTTTTGCAAAGAGATGGTTGAGTAGGTGGGAAACGACATAATTTACTAATCACCCTTAAAGACACTCATAAAAATGTTGTCCACGCGGGCGAAGCCGCGGGAAAAAGCTATTAATAAACGCGAAAGTTTGTAAGAATGTATGGATGTATGTTTGTTACTCTTTCACGAAAAAGCTATTGAACGGATCTGGCTAAATTTGGTAAGAAGACAGATTAGGACCTGGATTAACACATAGGCTACATTTTTCCACGCTATAGCGAGCCGCTTGCTGCTCATGCACGGCGCACCCTCGAAAAATCATAGAAACGTTGTCCACGCGGGTGAAGCCGCGGGAAACAGCTAGTCTAGACATAATCAAAGACAACTGTGTCTCGTTGAGATCCGCGTTCCGACAAACAATGAGTTTATTAACTTAATCATGACAGCTCATATACGTCTCCACCGAGGGGCTCAATCCTACCATGGATTAGAGCGATCAGGCCTTAGTCAACCACACGGGCCCAGTGCGGGTTGATCGACTTCACACACAACCTTCGAGTTTCTTCGCAGGCGTGTGCAGGTTTCCTCACGATGTTTTCCTTCACCGTAAGAGCGTCGGATAAACATACATATGAAATCTAAATTCGAAAACACATTGGTATGTGGCAGGATTCGAAGCACGATCTCCCGGACAGGAGGTAACGGCCCTTGCCATTACGTCACCGACGCCACTTAATAACGAAATTGAATAAATCACACTTTTTATGACGCTTTTATTAGCTTCGGTTAGATGTGGGTTATTTATTTAGGTTAATTACCTTCACCTGTATGTATGTATGTTTGTAACCGACACCTTTGCACTCGATTTTGACCCACTTTAGTTTAATTTGAACTTTGTATATTTATCAAGACTCACTGGCAATACAATAATTTCATAAGTTTATCTCAATCCTGATCAGGATAGTCATTATTAAATGCACATCAAATTAAAAAAACAAATATAGTTTAAAAAAAAAACACACTTTTAAAGCACATCAAACTAAAAAGTGAAAAATAATAAGAAAAGAATAATAAACGGAAAATACAGTTTTATAGTGAAAAAAGCGTGCGGAGCTTTGTCACAGATTTGTCACAGAAGTAGCTTTATGCCACATTTTTTGTATATCCAGCTACCCACGCTTTTTTCACAATAATACTAGTTTTCGTTCATTATTGTTTTCAGCTTATATTAAGTATTATTTTTTCATTTTTTAGTTTGATTAAAAGCGGGGTGTTTTAGTTTTTTAACCTTTATTTATTTTTAGTACCATCATAACAGATCATATACGTCTTCACCGAGGGGCTCGAGCCTACCCTGGATTAGGGCGATCGGGCCTTAGTCGACCACGCGGGCCCAGTGCGGGTTGGTCAACTTCAAACACAACCTGCGAGTTTCTCCTCAGGATTCGAACCACGACCTCCCGGACAAGAGGCGGCGGCCCTATCCGTTACGCCACCGACGCGTCATTTACAGTATAAAATGTGGCAAAACAGTCGCCGCCGCTGCCTATAGAAATTCGCAACGCCCGCCGCGCCGCCCGGCAGACTAATGTTTAGCCGGTCCCTTTAAACTTTTCAATCTAGAACAGGTTATTTTAGGTTTTTAGACATTATATTTTAGTAGTTTTGAGTATCGTAATGTGATATTATTTTTAGGAATGATTATTTTTTAGTTTTCGCTAATTATTTTTTGTTGAGTTCGTTATTGTTAGGAGAAGGTTCTTTCTTATGTAGGGTAGGGTAGTGTAGTGTAGTGTGGTGTGGTGTGGTGTGGAGTGGCGTGGCTTAGCGTGGTGTGAAGTGGCGTGGCGTGGTGTGGTGTAGTGTGGTGTAGTTTTCTGAATTTATATCAGCCGAGGAACGTCTACTGACAAACCTCCTCCACCGAGAACTTCCACGACAACCGGTCCTGCGCTGCTGGCATCCAGCAGCTTCCCGCGACCTTTACCAGGTCGTCGTTCCACTGAATGGGAGGCCTACCCTCTCGTATATCTAGAAGATACGCTAAACTACCAAGTTTATTATATACACCTACTCACCGACATCAAGGTCATATAGTGAGGAACGCTATTCCTGCCAGCACCATAAGGCGAAGTCAAGGATCAGTTGCGGTAGGTCTTGCCGCCAAGACGCTTGTCCTGGTACTCTGCAAGGCGATTGCCTCGTGGAAGAGAACCACTTCCTACTGTCCAGGTAGGTCCCAGAGCTGTAGTCACGCTCACCTCCCGCGGCTTTCGCTGCTGGCAGTCCGATCCCCGCTGAATCCGATCCCAGAGAAGCTCCACTCCCACATCACCGGTTGTGGTAACGGAACTGTTGGCACGCTCACTTCCCGGCGCTTATCGCACCTGTCAAGACTTACTCCTACGCGGCTGGATCAGCCGGAGCAGTATTAACTTAGCTCTACTTGTTATCCAGGCAAGTTTTTTTTATTTATTTTTTATTCACAATTGGTAAGCCCTTGGCATCATCTCACCTGATGGTAAGTGACGATGATGCCGAAGATGCTTCCCTGCCAGTAAACAAACCAACAGTTCCGCTTAATGGACAACTCACGTTCCCCGCGTTGTTTTCGCCCAGAGCCCACGTGGCCGGCTACGACAACACTAGTTGTGCGCGGGGAAGGACGCCTGGACGCATCGTGCTTGCCAGGCAACAAACATTGCCCAACCCCTGCAACTAACCACATACCGCTACGAGTCCTTGACCCAGTCGGGGGGACCAACATGCCAAAGTGCCGAAGGTGATAGATCCAACGGCAGGCAAGCGGTGGGCACCCCTGACCCCGTAGTACCCTGATCTAAAAAGCCGGACCCGCAGTTCCGGCTGCGACCTCCACCTAGCCGGGTAGCTCTAGGCAGAGGAATAAATGGGAGGCCTGTCTACCTTAAATTTTCCGATGCAAGGTCGCTACTCGAGAACTTTACTACCCCAACGGCTTGAAGTTCTATGAACTATGTGCCCCGCCCCTTGCCACTTAAGTTTTAAAAAGTAACCTATATGTTACTCCAGGTCCTATTATGTCTACCTACCAAATTTCATCCAAATATGTTCAGCGGTTCTGGCGTGATTTACTAACAAACATCCATCCATTCATCCAAAATTTCACATTTTAACCACTTGTCTGTCGATTTCCGGGACTCGGAATAAAAAACAAATTCGACAGATATGTCGACCTACCGGGAGCCGGAAAAATTACGGAGGGTCGAAATAGCGCCTAAAAATAAGCCAAAGGTTGGTAGGCCCGATTTAGAATGCAAATAGACATGTATGGGAGTGAAGCAGACTACCTCTGTGACTAATCCTTTGCCACACTGACAACATAAAATATTCAGAGAAACTTTACTCAAAATTCGGTTGTCGTACTTCAAGGTCGAGAGTGTGTCATTTGTTTTGTTGTTTTCTTTGTTATTTTGTTGTTTCATAGGTGTTATTAAGTTTTTATTGTATTATAAACTTACTTAGGTATAAATTACAGTAATAGATAAGTTCACTTATAGTTTTATTTTTAACCAAGAAATGTAGTTTTTTTAGGCACCCCATAGTAAATATTAATATTATCAATTATCATAACATTAAGGTAAAAACAATGAAAAGAAATAAGTAAAACACCTTATTAGAGTAATATTTTAAATAGAAACATATTATATTTTATTTAGATTCACAGAAAATCCATTAAACGCGCCCAGAACCCTGTCTGTCGCATTTCCAGCTCCCGGTTGCGACAAATAAGAGGGTGGGGACTAATTAGAACCAAAACAAAAAAAACATTACAAGATGACATTAATAGGGTGAGCAGGTTAACACGCAGTCCTAGGATGAGTTATTTAACATGCAGGCGTACCAACTGTACCAACAGACTAGGGCAGACTGCCATGCTACGTCTTTTTAATGAATTTTCACATCGCCAATTGTGTTCTTCTAATGCGTAATAAATTAACATAAAAATAAAACATTCAAGATCCTTTCAAAATGCTGGCCAAACAGGATTAAACTGTGAGATTATACTAAAAAATTAAAATAATATCTTACCCTGACACTTGAATAGAAGTTTAAGTTGGAATGGAACTTCAACGATGGCCACACCAATATATAGACTAAAGGCGAATTGACCTTCACGATGGCGACAAAGCGGGTATCCGGCGACACTTTTACGGAGAGCACGGGGTATCGATCAGGGCACCCCCAGGTACTGATGGGGTCGGCGGTACGGTCAAAAGAGCTAACCAATCCTCGGGAGCAGCCCCTGAAAAGATGGAACAAACATGATGTATATCGTGTTTTAGGCTGTTACAATTTTTTGTAAATCATGTTTTAGACTATCGCAATGTTTTGTATAAAGGTCTTCTTTCACACAGATTTACCGGACGGACGTCCAGACACACACACACATTTTTTATTTTTTTGTTTTTTCAACTCCTAGTGTAAGAAAATCAATCCCTATCAAAATCTCAACTTCGATTTTTTTTAGATCACAATATCTTCTTCACTACTTTGTCGCTCGAAAGTAAAAATTGAACACAATAGGCATTAGTTTAATGTAAGGAAGCATACCGTAGGATCCATACTTAGTCTGCAGTCCAACTTTGTAACGCCAATGAACTGTCTACCACGCCAAGGTGTCAGTCAGTAAAATTAATCATTAAATGCTAGTGATTATGGCATTTTCTTACGTGACAAGACGTAGTCGCAGAAACTGTCACCTGCAGCGGCCAACGCTGGTCCAAAGATTCTACACAGTGGAACTTCAATTAAATACTCTTTTGGTTGTTTAAGATGAACAAAAAGATAGTGACAAGTGACAACACACGTAACTGAATTTTATGAATAAATAGAGTTTCCAGTAGAGCTTCAGTTGACGGCAGTGATGAGCATTAGTAGCTTACACCAACGGCGCACCTGCAGCGGCCAACGTTGGTCCAAAGATTTTTACCCACTGGAACTTCAATCAAAGACTTTTTGGTTGTTTATAATAAACAAGAAGATAGTGACAAGTGACAACTCACGTGACTGAATTTTGTGAATAAAATAGAGTTTCCAGTAGAGCTTCAGTTGACGGCAGTGATGAGCATATTAGTCGCTTACACCATCGAAGCACATGTAGCAGCCAACGCTGGTACAAAGATTTTTACCCAGTGGAACTTCAATTAAACACTTTTTGGTTGGTCATGATAAAAAAGAAGATAGTGACAAGTGACAACTCACGTGACTGAATTTTGTGAATAAAATAGAGTTTTCAATAGAGCTTCAGTTGAAGGCAGTGATGAGCATTAGTCGCTTACATCATCGGCGCACCTGAGTAGCTAGCGCTGGTCCAAAGAGACATTGTTGATTGGTTATGATAAAATCAAGGCGGTAATGTGAGAGATTTTCTTTATTTTTGACGTCAATTACTCCTAAACGATAGAAAACCCAAGGTTGAAAAAAAAAATATTGTTGATGATTTTCCTTTAATTTAAAAGCTATTAGAAATACGATTGAGCAGTTTAAACTCGATAGAAAAAATCCCAAACATAGGTCTACACCATTACTTTCAACTATAGTTATGACTAATATTTTGAAGTATAAATTTTTAAAAATATAGAGCAATATTTTTTATGATAATACAAAGTGAGTAATGTTATTATTTTTTATACTTTCATTGAAGTTTTTGATTGAAACGAAAAACCATTGAAAAAGTGTGGTTATTTTCTTTACTTTTTACACGTAAAGAAAAAGACAGAGACAACTGTTCCAATTCATACCTCGCCTTAATGACAAAGATGTAGATATCAACTCACGTGACAAATTCAGTTGACGGCAGTGATAAGCAGCAGCATAAACAATCAGCGCACCTGCAGCGGCTAGCGCTGGTCCAAAGAGACATTATTGATTATTTATGATGAACTTAACGAAAAAGATGTGGATATAAACTCACGCGACAAAAGAGTTCCCTGTAGGACTCCAATCGACAGCGGTGATTGAGCAGTAATTGTCAACAGCGTAGGTGCATTTGCAGCGGCCAGCGCTGGTCCAAAGAGACATTATTGATTATTTATGATGAACTTAACGAAAAAGATGTGGATATAAACTCACGCGACAAAAGAGTTCCCTGTAGGACTCCAATCGACAGCGGTGATTGAGCAGTAATTGTCAACAGCGTAGGTGCATTTGCAGCGGCCAGCGCTGGTCCAAAGCTTCCACATCTGGCAATGGATCTCCACCGTTTTCATGGCAGTACCTATCTGTAGAAGAAAGGATTCGTTACATATTTAAAGAAAATAATTTCTTTATTCCACGGTTACATCTTTTTGATGTGTAACATCTTTGCTTTCGCTTTCCTGCAATTTGTGGGAGTGATTTTGTGAAATGGGACGGAAATGTGTAACAGGAAGTCGCGTTTTTTCAGGCTTTGAAAGCGCGGAAAAGGCAAAGGTATCTATGACCATACAGCCTAGTCTGCCGTATCTTTGCCGTCCTTTTATAAAGTACTAGCTGTTTCCCGCGGCTTCACCCGCGTGGACCACGTTTCTATGACTTTTAGAGGGTGCGCAGTGCGCGAGCCGCAAGCGGCTCGCGAGCGTAGTAAAAAGTAGCCTATGTCTTAATCCGGGTCCTAATCTGTCTACCTACCAAATTTCAGCCAAATCCGTTCAGTAGTTTTTGCGGGAAAGCGTAACAGACAGACAGAGTTACTTTCGCATTTATAATAATTATAATATAAGTAGGGATTTTGTCACATGTTACACATCATATGCGAGTACTGTAGGTCTCGCCCGAATTTTTTTATTTTACATCATATTGAAAGCCGTCGTCTCTTGTACATGTCGTCTCCTCCGAATTTCAATTTCATATGTACGTTTCTCCTACGATCTTACGATGAAGGAAAACATCGTGAGGTAACCTGCACATGCCTGTGAAGAAACTCGAAGGTTTTGTGTGAAGTCGACCAACCCACACGGGGCCGCGTGGTCGACTAAGGTCAAATCGCCCTAATTAACGGTAGGCTCGAGCCCCTTGGAAGGAACGTATACGAGCTGATACGATGTTGCTGTAAGAGCGAGAAAAGGGTGTAGTACGATGAATTGATCCAACATTATCTTTATCTACATTTTTTACTTTTTAAATACTGTTCCTTTGTAAGAGCATAACTTGAGAACGGCTGGACCGATTTAGCATTTTTTTTATTTTTCGTAAAAATGTTAAAGTGCTTTTTTGTATAGGATTTTTTTTAGTTTTCGTAATAAGGTAGTGCTTTTTTGTATAGGATTTTTGTACAAATAATTCAATAGCTTAACTTACGATCCGAACGATGAATCCTCGATTACAGTCTTACTAAAAATTCGGCCAAGTGCGAGACGGTTTCATAGTCTTTTTAAAAAATAAATGTATACTTTAAAAACAATAATTTCAGTTCACCTTAGGTTGGTCGACTAAGCTAAGAAAGCCTAAATAGCCGTGATAAGATGAGGTGAGGCGAGTCGAGGCGAGGCAAGGCGAGGTGAGGTGAGGTGGGGTGAGGTGAGATGAGGCAAGGCGAGGTGAGGTGAGGTGGGGTGAGGTGAGATGAGATGAAATGAGATAAATTTTATTGGTAATTGTACAAGTCAAAAAATAAAATACAAAATTAGATTATTGTTAACTAGCTTTTGCCCGCGACTTCGCCCGCGTGGACATCGTTGTAATGACTGTCTTGAAGGGTGCGCGGTGCGTGAGCCGTAAGTGGCTCGCGAGCGTGGACATGATTTTCTTCCAGATCCCTCGGAAATTATGTCAGGATATGCTTATTAGTAAATCATGTCATTTCCGATCCCATCAACCATAGCTGTGAAAAAAATCACAACAGTCCATTGTTCCGTTGCGATGTTTTTTTTAATTTACAATTGATACGCAATGGAGATCTGGCTATCTTATCTTCAAGCCGGATCACATCAATGCTGTTAACACTGATATTTGACGGCAAGACTTAGATAAGATGGTGGTAGCTAGCCAGGCGGGCTATGAAAATGCCCTACCACCAACCAAACAGAGTCTTTCAAAGTTGACCCCGCCGGGAATCGAACCCGCGACCTCCTGGTGTGAAGCGAATGGAATAACCATTACGCCACGGAGGCGGTTAAAGAAATTAACCAAAAAAGAGAATTTTTCAAGTAGCCTATGTCCTTCCTCGTGACACAGGCTACCTAATGCCAAATTTCATTAAGATTGGTTAAGGCTTTGAAGCGTGAAAAGGTAACAAACAAACAAACAAACACATTTTCACATTTATAGTATTAGTAAGGATAATCTAAGGTCTCGGAAACCTTACACATAAATTTCATTTTAAAATAAAATCCAAATCGCTACTACTTTAAATAATTAAATTATTGCATATTATTGCAAGTACGTACATAAAACAAAATAACAATAAAACAGTAACCATCGTCGTTCGAACATTATTACATAATAAAATAAAATTATAATAGTATTGGCAATTCAAGGAATTCCGAAAACTCGTAAAATCGTTTCTCGAGTAGCCAATCTAATGTGAGACTTAAACGAGTGTAAAGAAGGTGCATCCTGACAGACTCCGGCAGCCTAGGTATTTAGTGCAGGTCCCAGTGTGTACACTGACCGCTCCGAATTACTGAGCTTGTGTGGCTCCGTGACCATCCTATCTCAGATGGAATTACTTCGGAGATCGAACACAGTGTTGATACCTTTTCTTTTTAATAAATGCAGGTTAATGTATGTAAACACTGCGACTTCTTTTATGAAAAGGCAGTGACGCGTCAGAATTTTAAATTCAGTGAAATATTCACTCGCGACGGCCGCGGCCTAGGGACGGCAGCGTCATAGGGGCGGCAGATTTCAAAGGACGCTCACTAGATTTCAGACGATAAAAGTCAAACAAGTTTACTAGTTTCCTCATGGTTTTTTATACTAATACGTTAAATCCCTATAGAAACTCATTTCTCTGGAAAATTATCGATCCTAGGTACAGAGGCCAGCACATTAAGCTATACACTCGTAGTGCAATTCTGATCCATACGCATTGGCCATAAGAACGGTACAAAGTCTAAAATGTGTAGCTTGATGTGCTGGCCTGTGTACCTACTGTTATTGTACCTAGTTTATCTATAATACTGCGTGAGTGATGGATGAGAGCGGCGGACGGCAGTATCTCAACCACCTCCGTTTCCCGCCTCGCCCGCACTCATCGAGCCGCCTGCACCCACCGCCCGCGCTGGCAAAGTTCACATAATTTTAGAAAGCTACTTAGGGTGGAGATCACCGGATGGTAACAGGCACATTGAATCTAAAGACCAAGCTAGAAAGATGTCGACTGATAAAGTTTACGCTCCAACCAGCGTTCATCCAGCTCCAAAAACCCCGAGAGCTTTCAGTTCGAGTTGCACAATCACTTCGAATATCTAGGAGACTGTAATAGTGTGGACGATTATAATGACAAATTTGTGGATATTGTCCAAACGGTCGGGTCTAATATTTAAAAAACTCACCGTTCAAACAGAACCAAAAAAATCCCTGACTTCACCAGCAACCTCATGGAACAAAGACGCAGATTGGTTTTGCAGTCCTCTGAAGACGCTGCTCAGTATCGGCAACTAAACAGGCAGATCTCTAAGTCCCTGACCCTCGATTTGCACCAGTATAATACAAATTGTATTAAAGAGGTTACTGAGGACAACAAAGGCCATAAAGTGTTCCGAGAAATCTGTCTGTTGGACAAAGCCAACTGACCAAGCTGACAACTGACAAAGCCACTGAGGATGACAGGGTCATATCGTCTAAGACTGAGTTGCTGGAAAAGGTTGAGAAGTTCTACGGACAACTGTAAAAGACCACACGTCTACCTGTCAGCGATCTGGCTAAAGACCCAAGAGCCAGAGTAACCCGACACTATACCGAAGATATCCCGGATGTCAGTCTGTACGAGATTAGAATGGCTCTCAAACTGCTCAAGAAAAACAAGGCACCGGGTGATGATGGAATTACGGCTGAACTTCTGAAAGCAGGTAGATCACCGACAAAAGTGTGGTCGTGCTTTTCTTCAAAAAGGGTGACAACACCCTGCTGAAGAACGACAAACCCATATCACTTCTGAGCCATGTCTACAAGCTGTTTTCGAGAGTCATAACCAATCGTCTCGCACGCAGGTTTGACGACTTCTAGCCTACTGAATAAGCCGGGTTCGAAAAGGTTTTATACTTATTGTGGAAAACAATACCATTGACCACACACATCAGTACAATCAGCCACTTTGCTTGGTGTTTGTGGACTTTGAGAAAGCCTTTGCTACAGTCTCGCCAGAGGTGCTACATTGACCATCGATACATCGAGGTATTAAAGTTTCTGTACGAAAACGCCACCATGTCGGTTCGCCTCCAGGACCAGAACTCGAAATCTATCCAGTTGCAGCGAGGGATGAGACAGGGAGACGATATATCTGCGAAACTGTTCACCGCCGCGCTAGATGATGTTTTCAAGCTTCTGGACTAGGGTGGACTCGGCATCAATATCAACGGCGAGTACATAACCCACCTCCGATTCGCTGACGATATCGTAGTCATGGCTGAGACTATGTAAGACCAAAGCACAATGACACCCTGGACACTATATACACCCTAAAAAATAGTCATAAATACGATGCCAACGCGAGCGAAGCCGCGGGCAAAAGCTTGTTGTTAATAAGATAGTTAACCCTTTCCCGGGTATTGGTAAAATGTTTACCAGCGATGCTGCGTGTCAACATTAATCTGTATTTACCTAGAGTAAAGTTCAGTTAAGCCGTGTCTGAGGTAGAGTGAAGTTCAGTTAAGCCGTGTCTGAGGTAAAGTTCAGTTAAGCCGTGTCCGAAGCTTTATACACAAGAGATACAAAATTGGTTATGACCCCCTGAGGTTTCTACTCACCATACTTTACAACTTTCCCCAAGGAACCCATAGACATATCTCAAAAATGAAATTCGACGCTCCATACAAAAATGCAAGAAATTGGTCAATCAGCTGATCGATTTGTACGAAGAGTTCATTTTTTTCTGTAAATTTTTTAAGGGTCTTGTGAGAAAGGATGTTCATTAGTCATGGCAGAAAATCTGTGTTTTGCTCATAAAGGGGCAAAGCTTTTTACGTAGCTGAGCTATGGCCCATTTGCAGTGCATCACACTAGTGTAAACTTATTTAAAATCATCATTATCATCATATCAGCCGAAAATCGTCCACTGCTGGATAAAGACCTCTCCCAAAGATTTCCACGACGACCGGTCCTGCGCTGCCCGTATCCATCGGCTTCCTGCGATCTTCACCAGGTCTTCGGTCCACCGCGTGGGAGGCCTGCTTACGCTACGTTTTCCGGTGCGCAGTCGCCGCTCGAGAACTTTACTACCCCATCGGCCATTTGTTCTACGAGCTTTGTGATTAATTATTAATTTATTAAAATTATTTTGTTGTTATTTGTTTGTTTCTTCTTTTTTATCTAATGTTCTCTTTCTGTTTTTTGCTCTTTGAATTTGTTAAGTTTTTTTTTTCATTTTAATATGTATAATGTACTAGTATCTATGTGTGTATTTGCAGTGACAAGTAAACGTGTTATCTATCTATCTATGATGAGTGGAAGCCCCAGGTGAAATCTCTTTCACCAATTTTAAGGAAATAACTCTGGAAGATGTTTACCTATCTCGCGTTTGTGCATCTACTTAAAAGCGAATTTTCCGGGAATATACAGCCTCATCACTCATCGTATCGTATCTCGGGTGATACATACTTCCTATGGCGTGTCATAGCAGTGCTGATTTCTCGATTCAGGGCGTCCAGTTCGGTATGTGTCCAAATGAGCATGCCAAAAGTGTTCTCGTCGTTTAGGGAAATTATCGTATTGGCAAAAAAGGAAAAAACCGGCCAAGTTCGAGTCAGAATCGCTCACATAGGGTTCCGCACCACCACACGAGATGACGCTAGTTTCTTCATGTTAAAAAAAAACAAGTTTCAAAAAGGGTTACAACACCCTGCTGAAGAACGACAAACCTATATCACTTCTGAGCCATGTCTACAAGCTGTTTTCGAGAGTCATAACCAATCGTCTCGCACGCAGGTTTGACGACTTCTAGCCTACTGAATAAGCCGGGTTCGAAAAGGTTTTATACTTATTGTGGAAAACAATACCATTGACCACACACATCAGTACAATCAGCCACTTTGCTTGGTGTTTGTGGACTTTGAGAAAGCCTTTGCTACAGTCTCGCCAGAGGTGCTACATTGACCATCGATACATCGAGGTATTAAAGTTTCTGTACGAAAACGCCACCATGTCGGTTCGCCTCCAGGACCAGAACTCGAAATCTATCCAGTTGCAGCGAGGGATGAGACAGGGAGACGATATATCTGCGAAACTGTTCACCGCCGCGCTAGATGATGTTTTCAAGCTTCTGGACTAGGGTGGACTCGGCATCAATATCAACGGCGAGTACATAACCCACCTCCGATTCGCTGACGATATCGTAGTCATGGCTGAGACTATGTAAGACCAAAGCACAATGACACCCTGGACACTATATACAACGGGCCAGAAATGACTTTAAAAAACGAATGGCGGAACAAATAAAATGGCGGCGAAATCCTATACGTTCGACAACCAAACTGTAACCAATCTGTATCAGTCTGGATGACGAGGGGGTAAGATCGCAATATAGAGAGCGGCAGGGAGTGTCCATACTGTATGTTAGTACTAATATATATACTTTGGCACAACGCTTGATGGCCTCAGTAAAGTCTCTCAACAAGTGGGTCTTAAAATGAACATGGACAAGACGAAAATAATGTTAAATGTCCGTGTCTTTGACCAGTGATGACTTTCGGAAATGGGACATGGTCGCTTACTATGGGTCTCATAAGGAGGCTCAAGGTTACCCAAAGTGCAATGGAGCGAGCTATGCTCGGATTTCCCTATGCGATCGAATCAGAAATGAGGAGATCCGCAGGAGAACCAAAGTATCCGACATAGCTCACAGAACCGCTAAACTGACGTGGCAGTGGGCAGGGCACATAGCTCGTAGAACGGATGGCCGTTTGGGCAGTAAAGTTCTTGAGTGGCGACCGCGCATCGGAAAACTTAGCCTAGGCAGACTTCCCACGCGGTGGACCGACGACCTGGTGAAGATTGCGGGAAGCCTCTGGATACGGGCAGTGCAGGACCGGTGGTCGTGGAAATCCTTGGGGGAGGACTTTGTCCAGCAGTGGATGTTTTTAGGCTGATAGAATGATGATGACATGGGGCGGCGGAAATAAATTGGCCTACACTCATAAAAAAATATACATCCGGTACTGCACAGCTTGCTTATGCATAACGAATACTCGGTCTCTATCTGCAGCGCTTGCCCATTGTTCCATCCTGTAGGTCAGCAACGAGAGTACGGTGGAAAAACTGCAGCTCCTGACGGCTTCCCTGGTCGCAGAGTTAGCGAGGCGGTGCAGCGCGAAGCAGGCCCGGCCCAGACGCGCACACATCACATATGTATATGCGTCTCCCAGGTAAGAGCGCTATCTACCTGATGTATTAAACAATTTTTGGCGCACACTATCATTTGATGCGACATTGCACCATTCAGATTAAATGTAAAAAAACAACATTTCCTTTTAAATTGAATATATATCCTACTTTAAAAAATCTGATGTGCTGAAATAGCGGTTCAGCTGGCAGAGGAGACTCTTGGATCTAAATAAAAAGAGCAAATCAATTCCTGAATCGAAAAATAGTCTTAGCAAACCCTCAGTAGTTTTAAAAAGCCTAAGCCTAAGCCTAACGGTACCCCGCACGATAGGGTACGTCAACGAAAAAAAACACCCCCTCTTTATATATTTTTTTTTATTCACAATTAGTAAGCCCTTGGCATCATCTCACCTGATTGTAAGTGACGATGATGCCGAAGATGGAAGCGGGCTTACTAAGATTACCCAACGCAATGGAGAACTGGCTATCTTATCTTCAAGCCGGAACACATCAACGTTTCTATGACTGTTCGAGGGTGCGCAGTGCGCGAGCCGCAAGCGGCTCGCGAGCGTGGTAAAAAGTAGCCTATGTCTGAATCCAGGTCCTAATCTGTCTACCTACCAAATTTCAGCCAAATCCGTTAAGTAGTTTTTGCGGGAAAGCGTAACAGACAGACAGAGTTACTTTCACATTTATAATATTATAAGTAGGGATAGGGATGGTGGTAGCTAGCCAGGTGGGCTTAGAAAGTGCCCTACCACCAACCAAACCGAGTTTTACAAGTTGACCCCGCCGGGAATTGAACCCGCGACCTACTGGTGTGAAGCGAATAGACTAACCATTACGCCACGGAGGTGGTTAAAAATATGTAGTATTAAATATGTAGGGGAGGGTACTTTGATGATTCTTTTTTTGTTGGAAGGTACCATGATAAGGAAACCAGGATCTGATGATGGCATCCCAGAGAAATCGAGGGGAACCTTGGTTTCCTGTTTGAAGTCAGTTATTTTTTGTTCAAAATTATTTAAGCAATATTTATTCATCTCAACGGCATTTTGTGATCCATTTGGGCAACATGACTTATCTGAAGTAAAAAATCCTGATAAATGTTGCCAAGCTGAATTTTGGCTCCTTTGCTCAAAATTCAAGATGGCGGCCAAAATGGAGCCTAAACAAAAAAACCCTATTATAATTGGAATCTAGTCGAGTGTAGTGTCCTAGCATGGGTGAACTCAATTTTGATAACCGGAAGTTCATCCGGGTACCGAAAATAGATAAAAACAAGATGGCGTCAATTTCGGAAGTTATACAATTACAACAATACAGCTTCAGGGTAAAACTTACAAGTAACAACTCTCCCCTGGGGTCAAACTTGCAGCATTGAATCAGGTAACGCGTTAGACCCTGACCGATAACCTGCTGGTCCTTCCATCCAAACATGTGGTAGCTCGTGCCCAAAGCCGCAACGAGAAAGTCCTTGCTACTCCAGTCTATAAGTTCTGGAACTAAAAAAGTTCAGATTTTTAAGTACTTTCCGAAAATTATTTAGGAAACTTTTAAAAGTAATGTGAAATTACTTTTAAAAGTTATGTGAAATTCCTTTTGAAAGTCATGTGAAAATACTTTGAAAAGATATGTGAAACTACTCCTAAAAGTAATGTGAAATTACTTTTAATAGTTATGTGAAATTATTACTTTTAAAAGTAATTTGAAACTACTTTTAAAAGTAATGTGAAATTAATTTTAATTTACTGAGTCGTCGAGAGGCTTGGCTGGCCACTCATAAAGTGATCTTCTGATCTTATGATGTAACAACTAGTGGCGCTAACTAGTTATATATTCAACAATGAATATCTTTCATCATCACCATATGAGCTGATAGTCCTCCACTCCGAACAAAAGCCTCCCCCAAAGCTTTCCACTACGACCAGTCTTGCGCTGTCCACATCCAGCGGCTTACCGAGGCTTTTACCAAGTTGTCGATCTACCGAGTGGCAAGCCTGCCTACACTACGCTGCTTATACTTCTTTTTCCAGTGAGCGGTCACCATTCACCACTCGAGAACTTTACTGCCTCTCAACATATTTCATACGTATGACGTATACTTACATGCTGCCCAGCTGTAAGAAGGCAGATCCAGTATGCTATCAGCTGATGACAGGTACGGTTTTCTCCTCGGCACACACGGCCAGGGCGCTATTAGGTCTTCGTTAGAATCTCTGCGAGGCTCCAGGCCGAACACATTGTCAAGGTACCTCTTGTATTTCCTTTGATGCTGATGTTTTGTGCTCTGGAGAATGAAATTTAATAATAAGCTCTAGATGTGTTTGTGTTATAAAAATAGCCATCATGAAGATTTCTAGCCTACCCATCCTGCGTGGTCACATAGATCAAGTAGGTTAACTTACCATATGCACTGTCCCAAGACTAAGGTCTTTGACCAGTGTGTGTTGCCAGTGATGACTTATGGAAGTGAGTCATGGTCACTTACTATGGGCCTCATAAGAAGGCTCAAGGTCACCCAAAGGGCAATGGAGCGTGCTATGCTCGGAGTTTCTCTGCGTGATCGAATCAGAAACGAGGAGATACGCAGGAGAACCAAAGTAACCGACAAAGCTCACAGAATTGCTAAACTAAAGTGGCAGTAGGCAGGGCACATAGCTCGTAGAACAGATGGCCGATGGGGTACTAAAGTTCTCGAGTGGCGACCGCGAACTGGATAATGTAGCGTAGGCAGGCATCCCACGCGGTAGACCGACGACCTGGTGAAGATCGCGGGAAGCCGATGGACTCGGGCAACGCAGGACCGGTCGTCGTGGAAATCCTTGGAGGAGGCCTTTGTCCAGCAGTGGATGATTTTCGGATGATATGATGACGATGATGATGCACGGCCAACACCTTTTATCCAGACCGTTTCGGTGCTTCTCAATGTGCACTTAATCCATTGGTCATAGCGACTGAGACTAGATGGCAATCCTTACTAATACATATTATAAATGTGAAAATAGGTTAGAAAAGAATAGAATAAATGTTTGTTCAGTGAAAAGTACACACAAATGTGTTTGTTTGTTTTTTACCTCTCCAACACCTCAACCAATCTTGACGAAATTTTGGCATTCAGGTAGCCTGTATCATGGGAAAGGACATAGGCTACTTTTATTCCGTGGAAATAGCATAGTCCGATACAGTTTACGAGGGAATTGAAAAAAATACTCTTTTTTGGTTGATTTCTTTAACATCTGGGATGTTGGATGTGGGATCGGAGATGGGTGGGAAATGACACAGACTACAAATTAGCATAGCCTTAGATAGTTCTCGAGGGAGCTGGGAAAAAGTAATTTCCAGACTCGCGCACGTCGGCTTCGCAACGGAGCAATAGTAGTAAGGGGTTAAGTAGTTAAGGGGGCGAGAAGTGACATAAACTGCTAATCAGAATAGCCCGAAATAATTCCCGAGGGATCTGGAGTAAACTACTTCCTACGCTCGCGAGTTGCTTGCAGCTCGCACACCACTCACCCTCAAAAATAGTCATAAATACGATGCCAACGCGAGCGAAGCTGCGGGCAAAAGCTTGTTGTTAATAAGATAGTTAACCCTTTCCCGGGTCTTGGCAAAATGTTTACCAGCGATTCTGCGTATCAACATTAATCTGTATTGACCTAGAGTAAAGTTCAGTTAAGCCGTGTTTGAGGTAGAGTAAAGTTCAGTTTAGCCGTATCTGAGGTAGAGTAAAGTTCAGTTAAGCCGTGTCTGAGGTAGAGTAAAGTTCAGTTAAGCCGTATCTGAGGTAGAGTAAAGTTCAGTTTAGCCGTATCTGAGGTAGAGTAAAGTTCAGTTAAGCCGTGTCTGAGGTAGAGTAAAGTTCAGTTAAGCCGTGTCTGAGGTAGAGTGAAGTTCAGTTAAGCCGTGTCTGAGGTAAAGTTCAGTTAAGCCGTGTTTGAAGCTTTATACACAAGAGATACAAAATTGGTTATGACCCCCTGAGGTTTCTATACTCACCATACTTTACAACTTTCCCCAAGGAACCCATAGACATATCTCAAAAATGAAATTCGACGCTCCATACAAAAATGCAAGAAATTGGTCAATCAGCTTTTTTCTGTGAATTTTTTAGGGTCTTGTGGGAAAGGATATTCAGTAGTCTCGGCAGAAAATCTGTGT
Source organism: Coleophora flavipennella (assembly GCA_947284805.1). Lineage (NCBI taxonomy): Eukaryota > Metazoa > Arthropoda > Insecta > Lepidoptera > Coleophoridae > Coleophora > Coleophora flavipennella. The sequence continues at coordinate 10,876,498 of OX369306.1, read as the reverse complement.
TTTGTTCCTACAGGGGCAAAGCTTTTTACTGAGCTGAGTTATGGCCCATTTGCACTGCATCACACTTGTGTGAACTTATTTAAAATCATATCAGCCGAAAATCGTCCACTGCTGGATAAAGGCCTCTCTCAAGGATTTCCACGACGTCCGGTCCTGCGCTGGCCGTATCCATCGGCTTCCTGCGATCTTCACCAGGTCTTCGGTCCACCGCGTGGGAGGCCTGCTTACGCTACGTTTTCCGGTGCGCAGTCGCCACTCGAGAACTTTACTACCCCATCGGCCATTTGTTCTACGAGCTTTGTGATTAATTATTAATTTATTAAAATTATTTTGTTGTTATTTGTTTGTTTCTTCTTTTTTATCTAATGTTCTCTTTCTGTTTTTTGCTCTTTGAATTTGTTAAGTTTTTTTTTACTTTTTAATATGTATAATGTACTAGTATCTATGTGTGTATTTGCAGTGACAATTAAACGTGTTAGCTATCTATCTATGATGAGTGGAAGCCCCAGGTGAAATCTCTTTCACAAATTTTAAGGAAATTACTCTGGAAGATGTTTACCTATCTCGCGTTTGTGCATTTTCCGGGAATATACAGCCTCATCACTCATCACTAACGATCGCGGGTGATACATACTTCCTATGGCGTGTCATAGCAGTGCTGATTTCTCGATTCAGGGCGTCCAGTTCGGTATGTGTCCAAATGAGCATGCCAAAAGTGTTCTCGTCATTTAGGGAAATTATCGTATTGGCTAAAAAGGAAAAAACCGGCCAAGTTCGAGTCAGAATCGCTCACATAGGGTTCCGCACCACCATTCAGATGACGCTAGTTTCTTCATGTTAAAAAAAACAAGTTTTTTTTTGTAAAAAATATTTTTTCACTTTTTCTAATTTTTAGTATTTGTTGTTATAGCGGCAACAGAAATACATCATCTGTGAAATGTTCAACTGTCTAGCTATCACGGTTCATGAAATACAGCCTGGTGACAGACCGACAGACAGCGAAGTCTTAGTAATAGGGCCCCGTTTTTACCCTTTGGGGACGGTATCCTAAAAAGCGGACACTTCGGTAAGTGGTCTTTATACACCTTGAGGGTATATTATTGTTATTATTATAATACATTTAAAAAAAAAATATTTATCCACAATTGGTGAGCCCTTGACATCAATGACAGTGCCCTAGTCATGATCGCAAGTGATACCAAGTGCAACAATCTTACTGATGGCGTTTTTTTTTATTTTGACGTAGCATGGCTCAACTCGGTATTACACCCCGGACACTGCATACAACGACGGTCGTGAAATGACATTTCTAAAAACAAACGACGGAGCAAACAAAATCACGGCGATAACTATAACCAAACTGTATCAATTTGGGTGACGAGGGGGTGAGGCCGGAATCTAGAGAGCGGTGGGGAGTGTCCATACCACAGTATAATAAAGAGTACTGTCCATACTGTATGTTAGTACTAATATACACTCGTGTATATACAGAGTGACTGGTAAGTAGTGCAAATCCTTTTATGAGGATAAACTACATCTAATTTGCAACAGAAAAAGTCATATACAGGTACTTTGGTATTGCTGGGAGGAATAAGAACACTTACCCAAATGTCGATAGGAGTGTAATCGTCCAATCTACGTCGTTTGCGGAGCTCCTCGAATGAATCACGTGAAATCACAAAGCGATCTAATCGCTTTCGCTGACTGGAAGTCTGGTGACAGTGAATTTAATTGATTTTGTTTCCATTTTATTTGGAAAGTTTACAACTTAACCTCTAAACTCATTTTTAACCAACTGGCAAAAAAAGAGATGTTGAGTTTTTATGCAGCGGTTTTTTTGGAGTTTACTCCTTAAGAATCGATTTGCATATATAAGGGGCCCGGTATGAGAAAAATGTGAGGAGTAAAATCTATCGATGAATGACAGCGTTACGAAAAAGTTTCGATACAAAAAGGTCGTGTTCAATAGTAGAAATGAAGTGAGTTATAGTTTTTTTTCAAGCGCGAGTAAACTCCAGTCGTGCGTCGGAGCTGACACACACAATTTTTTTAATTTTTAATTAGTTCATTTAGTTATTACTACTTGTATTTTATTGGATTTACGATACTTCTTATCTGGCAACAGCAGTTGATGGTAAGATTTCGCGCAGCTATAGTGGCAACACTAATGAGAGCTGTCAATGGAGGTTTTTTGGCAGGATTTGCAATAAACGCATTTGTAGTTTTATTTTATTATTTTTGCATTGTTTTCTGCTTGAGTTCTGTTTCAAAAAGTGGTGCATTTTGAAGAAAATCGTCTGGTGCACTTAAGCAATGTGGAGAACAAGAAAATAAAATGAAGAAGAACGTGATGACCCGACTTGCATTGGGCGCAGTTTTATAGACAGACGCCTACTGTGACCGGGTATTTGACCGGGAGAATGAGGCTGCTGCAAATACTGTCAAGAACTCCAGAGATGATTTGTAATGCACTGTGCACTAGTATTTCAAATCCAAAAATAAATTTAGACCAAAAATAAAGATTGTCTTAAAAGGGCTTGTACCAAGAGACGTTAATATTTTTTAACCAACCAACTGTCAATGGAATGACGTTGACACATGAACCATTCTTTCAGAGTATTTTATATTGTGTTAGATAGATATAATTCCAATATCCTTTGTTTTTCTTATGCTGTGTTGTTTTGTTTATCCCCACAATATGCTTAGTAAATTTTATATAATATATTATTTTGTGTTTTTTTAGGTACATGATTAGATGGTTTATGATTTATTAACAATACGATTTATCAAAAATTATAACATAATATTTTGATATTCTATTGATTCTGATTATTGTTATTTTTTTATTTAGATTAAGGCACACCAATTGCATTGTACACATTTCTATACTATTTCCAAACCATTTTCTGAATTCGGTTTAAAGGGACATAGTTTACATAAAAGAGAAGCTAATAAAAAAGCGTGTTAATTATCATGAAACGACATTATTAGATATTTATGACCTAAGGCTTTTTGGATGCGGGCAGCGCAGAACCGGTCGTCGTGGAGATCCTTGGGGGAGGCCTATGTCCAGCAGTGGACTTCCTTCGGCTGATATGATGATGATGATGAAGGCTTTTTAAGGCCTTAAGATGTGTGAAATGACAATATTAAGTTCAAATTATTGAAAACTTGTGTAAAGCAATCACTATGGAAAAAATATATAGTATACGTAAAGTAATGAAAAATCGATTTAATTGAATACAATGTAAAAAAAATACTACTTTTGAAGTAAAAAATACTGTAGATTCTGTTATTGGAATTAATTGCAAAATTTCTCGAAAACAAATAGTAAATATTGAATGAAACCAACAGACAAAAATCGGTGACTTTAACATCTTTTTCATCATTTTTTGACCTTATTTGAAAGTGAAGAAAAGTAATAAAAACATGTAAAAATCGAGAGTTGGGCGTTCGGTTTCAACGTGACAGCCGCGTTGAAGCCTGCATTGATTTGCACTTAAAATGAATAGACTTTCGTTCAATATTATTTTAACACGTATCAACCTGCTCTTTACAGCCATTTTAAAGCCTTAACCGTTTAACTTAACAACCGTGAGTGCATATTATAGATTTTACATAAATATTTACCTAAGTGGAGCTATATTGATTTATTGAACTTACGATTGTATTCCCCAGTGCTAGCCTGTCCATGATACCTTATACGAATTAAAATAACTTTTCTAAATAATAAATAAATAACTAACAATTAAAACGTGAAGTGATAAAATTTTGGTTAATCTATAAAACTAAAAAAATAACACGCACTGGCTTTATCACATGTATTGTCTGTCAGGGTATTTTTGGAACTACCCTCATTGTACAAAATAATAACTTTAAAAGATGGTTAAAATTCCAAAGTCCTACCTACATAATGTAAAACATACCTACAGAATGACTTTTTAATCGTTTAATAGCAACAAATAGTACTGAGAATTTTAACCTTTGGAACTGAACTGAACAGTATTTCAATACTATGAAATCGGATCGACTTCCACACTAGGTAGTTGTCAACATTTTTCACATTGTGCATAGTATGAATGTATAAATAAATATAAATTTACTATAATATACGAATATAACATCTGAATGTTTTAATAAAACTGAACCACTTTAAAACGTCTCAAATACAGTTTAAACAAAAATCTTATACAGAAACTAGCTGACCCGACAAACGCTATTTTTCCATAATCCTACTAATATTATAAACGTGAAAGTTTGTAAGAATGTATGGATGTATGTTTGTTACTCTTTCACTCAAAAACTATGAAACGGATCTGGCTGAAATTTGGTAGGTAGACAGATTAGGACCTGGGTGAACACATAGGCTACTTTTTTCCACTGCACTGCGCACCCTCGAAAAGTCAAAGAAACGTTGTCTCCGCGGGTGAAGCCGCGGGAAACAGTTAGTGAAATATACTTTACGACCTACCAAATATCATCATCATCATCATCATCAACAATTCGACCGCAAATATATATATAAGCGTTTGATTGAAGTGACTGTGACATGCAGACGGACAGACAGCCAGACGGACGGACGTGAAGAAATTATAAGGGTTCCGTTTTTTGCTATTTTGGCTCCGACCCTAGAAGTGTGGTCATGTGGAAAAATCTTCCAGAAAAATCTAAAAAACCGACCAACTGTGCATAAAAAAAAGTGGAAGTCGGACTCGCAAATGAAGGGTTCCGGAACGTCGTAAAAAACAGTATGAGCGGTTCCCTATAATTTATTTTTATTATTTGTGGTTACAGCGGCCATAGAAATACAAGCTCTGTGAAAAAGTCAACTGTCTACGTATAACGGTGCACGAAATACAGCCTGGTGACAGACGGACGGACGGAAAGCGGCGTCTTAGTGATAGGGTCCCGTTTTTACCCTTTGGGTATGGAACCCTAAAAATCAAGTTTCTTGTATGGCCCCTTCAATTATTTTTTTTATCGTTTGTTATTATAGCGGCAATAGAAATACACATTCTGTAAAAAATTCAACTGTCTACCTATTACGGTTCATGAAATACAACCCGCTGACAGACAGACGGACGGAGGGCAGCGGAGGCTTAGTAGTAGGGTCCCGTTGGTCACCCTTAGGGTTTACGGAACCCTGAAAATAAACATTTACTTAATATCAAACTATATTCGCGTAATAAGCATATTCTTACAAAGGACGTTCGGCGGTCTCTGTGTGATTCCTACCGGGAACAATTATAATGAGGCATAGTGGACAGTTTCCGTCAAAACTTTATTTATTTCCCTTATATGATTAAAATAGTGGCTCTGTTTATGCCGTAGTTGGACCTTTAAGCCGTTGAATCATCAGCCTTTTAGCTTTAGCCGTTTAGGCCTTTTTACATAACCCGATACGATTACGTCAAGACAAGTAATAAATTCGACTATGAACGATCACGGAGCATTCAGGGAAATCGATATTTTTATGAAGTATTGTTTTTATAGGTATACAAGGGGTAATCTGGAACTGTTGAAACGATCCGCAAAATTCTTTCTTTAATAGAAAGCTACACAATCCGTGAGTAATTACAGGCTAAAAAAATATTTGCGGTACATTGCTCTAACAAAATGATACGTCGGATTGAAGGACAAACTTATCAATCATCATCATCATCATATCAGCCGAAGGACATCCACTGCTGGACATAGGCCTCCCCCAATCCAGCGGCTTCCCGCGACCTTCACCAGGTAATTGGTCCACCGAGTGGGAGGCCTGCCTACACTACGCTTTCTGGTACGTGGTTGCCACTCGAGAACTTTACTACCCCAACGGCCATCTGTTCTACGAGCAATGTGCCCCGCCCACTGCCACTTAAGTTTAGCAATTCTGAGAGCTATTTCGGTTACTTTGGTTCTCCTACGGATCTCCTCGTTTCTGATTCGATCACGCAGAAAAACTCCAAGCATAGCACGCTCCATTGCCCTTTGGGTGACCTTGAGCCTTCTTATGAGGCCCATAGTAAGCGACCATGTCTCAGTTCCGTATGTCATCACCGCAGTGTCTTAAGAACAAGGTCTTCGACCAGTGTGTGTTACCAGTGATGACATACGGAACAAACTTATCTATACTGTGAAAAAAAAAGTTCTCCCATGATCGGTTTACATCACGGTCAATGCTCAATCTGCAAAAATGTAAGTATGTAATCGAAAAAAAAATCATGTTACGCACAGACTAACGAATATCGAAATTTTAAATTCATTATTCATTAATTCTGCTGTCAGACCTTGCTTGTTAAAATGAACGGAACTTCCCATCAATATATACAGGTGTAACATAATTTTAAACAAAAAAAAACGACTCCAAACGCACTTGTCACCTCGCCACTACGATTTTTGAAGGTTATTCTCGATTTCTCGGGATGCCATCATCAGATCCTGGTTTACTTATCATGGTACCACCCTTGGGATATCTCCTTTCTAACCAAAAAATAATCATCGAAATCGGTACATATACGACGAAGTTATCCGCGAACAAACGTAAAAGAAATCATATATTATATACGGTCGAATTGAGAAACCTCCTCCTTTTTTTGAAGTTGGTTAAAAATTGGTGTAGGTCCCATTAACCGGAGCTGCTTCTTATCATAATGAACAACTTTTGTTCTACGACTCTGCTGAACACGTAAATTTTTTTTTACTCTTCATACAAATCGATCAGCTGATCGACCGATTTCGTGAATTTTACTATGGAGGGTCCAAATTAAAAAAAAATGGACTATTGTGGGTATTTCAAACATTTTTAGAACTAAATTTCGTTTTTTACAGATCATAAAAAGTAACTCAAATGACAAGCAGTCCGATCCTCTATTGTCGGACAGTCTGAAAGCGCATAGCGTCGGGTTACTCTGAAAAGCGAAATATGACAAGAAATACCTAGTGGCCAATTATATTAAATGTCAAAGTCCAAAAAGGGTCTTAATATTTATAATTATAAATAATTTTGTTTGTCGCACTCTTTTAAAAATGAATTTATGCTAAATAAACAGTCGTAACGTTTTATTTATTATTTTTTTCATTAAAATCGAACAACATAAGCATGGCACGTGACATCGAAAACATTATTTTTATTATGCTTATATTAGCTTCACCTTTAAGTATGTTTATAACTGACTCCTTTGCACTCGATTTTGACCTACTTTAAACGGACAGATTTAATTCAAACTTTGTACATTTATCAAGAATCAGTGATAATATAATAAGTTTATCTCATTATCCTTAACTAAAAATTTAAAATATATTATATAGTTTAAAAAAACCAAAAGAAAACAAGCTTTTAAAGCACATCAAACTAAAAAGTGAAAAATAATTCCTGAAACAATAATGAACGAAAAATACTATTATTATTGTAAAAAAAAACGTGGGGCGATTTGTGGCATATTTTTCGTATATCGAGCAACCCACGCTTTTTTCACAATAATACTAGTATTTTTCGTTCATTATTGTTTTCAGCTCATATTAAGAATTATTTTTCACTTTTTAGTTTGATGTGCTTTAGAAGCGTGTTTTTTTAGTTTTTTTAAACTATATTTTTTCCAGCTAGCCTGCACCTTATCTGTATTTACCTCATGAAGGAGACTGTATAGCCTTTAGCTATTCTCAATGGTTTATTAACCACCTATCTTGCGGTAATAAGCTCGGATCGACGGACGCTCGGTGCCAATTGCTTGACAATTGCTACTAGGTACAGTTTTCAATAAATATAGACTTGGATTGGTCGAGATTGCTGTTTAGTGTGGAGTGCTGTGTAACTCGGGAAAATGACAGAATTGTATGACTGGTTGTCTGTAAAGTCGGTTTACGGACGATAATTTTACGTGATAACCGATCGTGCCTCTCTATCGCTGGTTCCGCGCTCTCGCTTGCTCGCTCGGCTCAGGCGGGACGTGACAACGACGTGACACTTTTTCTTGAGTGCAGCTGGCGTTCATCGATTTATAATGATGCCTCCACATGCTTGTCGAGCCACAACGAGCGCCCACAAGCACAAGCATGTAGATCGAGGCACTTGGCCGGCTCGCGAAGGCGCTTGCCGACGCTTGCCGACGCTCGGATCGAGTGTCGGTTTTTGTGCACGAGTTAAAGGAAGTAAAAGCGCACTCGACAAGCGACCACAAGCGTGTGGATATCGACGTTTGGCTCGCTTCAGTTTGCCGAGCGTTTGTGGACGCTTGTGGCTCGTGGTTCGTAGCAAGCGTGTGTAGGAGGCATAAGACGTAATCACGTCACATTGTGAGCCCTCTACTTGCAGTGACAAATAAACGTGCCATCTATCTATCTATCTATCATCTTTAACGAACTATCGCAAAATAGTAAAATCATTTAAAGGTACTGTTTAGTATTTATTGCACTGACACTTTGTTGAAAGTCACCACTTTAAACCCGCGTCAGTGTTTCCCAACACTTATAAATTTGGGATGTCCAAGGCGAGAGTGAATAGGCATTTGTGTGTACCATCCTTGACTCCATCGTCTCGTCACATCAGTATCAGTATCAGATAAAATGCAGCAAGACGTATTCAAATCAGTCATTGCATTGTGCATACATACTTCCGTCAATAATTTGGAACCACTGGTTTTTATCTTGAACCCGCGTCGATAAGGCCGCCCTTACACTGTACATATTTAATTAAGTTCATGTAATATTAAGCTATTGCATAGCTTTTATCGCGGGCTTTGAGCGCGGCGACCGAATCAAGAAATTCCGTAACGAAAATAAATTAAGCTATTGCATAGCTTTTATCGCGGGCTTTGAGCGCGGCGACCGAATTAATAAATACCGTAACGAAAATAAAACCTAACACCCCCTACTCCGCCTACAATGTAGCTCGGCCGACAGTAACGTAAAGTTACCGCGTTCTAACAACTTACAGTGCCATCTATTAGCGATTTGCGGTACTAAAAGGACTTAGTCAATTTTACTGGTGTAACTTTCTTAGTGTTAATTTATTACATAAACATCCCGCGCCCCAAGGACTATATGGTACTGGTAAATACTGCATAAATAAAAAATAATTAAATAATTATAATTGCATAAGTTGATAAAAAATGCTATGCAATAACTTTACCGCGGCAGTCCCCGAGTGGCACACGTTTTTTTTTCTGGTGTGTATTGTAGTATATATTTTACTCACCTACTATAAAATGTTTACATACTATTTAATTTTTAACAACATTACACGCAGTAACGTAGGTTTTGATTTAGTTTTAAAATCCAATAACAATAAGCATAAGATAGTTTACCAGTTAAACCTGAATTCCAATTGAATTCCATTTGCAACGGACAGCTTTATGGTCGGATGACTTCTTCCACTACTAGCCTACAGACGCCTACTTTCCCCCACTAAGCCATCCCACCATAGATACCTCAAGAGGAGGCACCGTGGTACTAAACGCCTCTTCTGTGGTGGTGGTGAGAGTTGAAACCATAGACACGAGAGTTTCTTGTGTCTACTATTTGCAAAATAGTGACTGTGACAGCGTTTGTACAGCAAGGTATGGAGTTGGGTGTACGTTACGCTACGCGCCAGTCGTTAGAATTTGTTATGTGTGATGTGTGTGAAAGATCTCCGAGGTCATTTTCATGGTTCTCATACTGAATCTTCGGTAATGTGTTATTACATTAAGTACTTACCTAGAGTATCTGACTTGTTAAGGGAAGTGCTCTCAGAATCGCTAAATTTAAGTGGCGGTAGGCGGGGCACGTAGCTCGTAGAACAGATGGCCGTTGGGGTGGTAAAGTTCTCGAGTGGTGATCGCGCACCAGGAGACGTAGAGTAAGCAGGTCAGGCTGGGTGGAAAATCGGTTATTCAACGATCTGGTGAAGTTTCCGTGAAGCCGCTGGATGCGAACAGCGCAAGACCGGTCGTCGTGGAAATTCTTGTGGGAGGCCTTTGTCCAGCAGTGGACGTTTTTCAGCCTATATAGTGATGAAAGAGCAGTGCTAAAAATTAAGTAACTTTGTGCAGTAGTACTCTTAACGTTTTCCATCATACTCGGTGAATCAACGACCTGGTGAAGGTTCCGGGAAGCCGCTGGATGCGGACAATGCAGGACCGGTCGTAGTGGAAATCCTTGAGGGAGGCCTTTGTCCAGTAGTGGAAGTCTATCAGCTGATATGGTGATGAAACAGCAGTGCCAAAAAATAACGTATCTTTGTTCAATATTAGCATCTTCCATCATATTTCAGTAGTGTGTCTAATTTTTTTTTGCGTTTATGCCTATTTTAACTCACTGTGTAATAGAAAGAAGGTATATCATCATCATATCAGCTCAAAGACGCCCAAGGATTTTTAAAACGACCGGTCCTGCGCTGTCTAAATCAAGCAGCGTCCCGCGACTTTCACAAGGTCGTAGGTCCACCTACTAGGAGGTCTACCTATGCTACGTTTTCGAGTACGCGGTCGCTACTCAAGAACTATAGTGTCCAAACGGCCATCTTTTCTACGAGCTATGTGCCCCGCCTCATGCTACTTAAGTTCAGCGGTTAAGTGCTATGTTGGTCATTTGGTTCTTCTACGGATTGATATTTAATTACCATCAAATCAACTTGTAACTTTGTACTGGGTTATTTAAGGCTCCTCCGTTTCTTAAATTAGCAACTCGATTCACGATGTTTCAAACATCGAACGAAATATCTTGGAAAGAAAGTTCTTGTTAGCTCGTACTACAATGTGGTTGTTACGTTAATCGATGCGGACAAATAATGCGAACATTGTGGTTTTTAATTCACTTTATATAAAACAAGAAGAATTTTCAAAAAGTAAGAAATAAAAACATTTTATATTGTACTGTTAAAAAGTTCATAAATCATCATAATGTTTCGATTAAAATTGCAGCAGTTCTATGGATACAACTAGCAAAAAGGGGTGCGTTAGGATATTTTTTTCTTTAGTTTTGTGTATTATAATAGAATTTGAGAAAGTCAAAATCACTCCTAATATCCTGTAAATTACAAAACAATTTTTTTTAAATAAAAATCCTAATTTGAAGTAATAAACTGGTAAAATGCGAGTCAGAACCGCGCACAAAGGGTTCCGTACCATCATACTAAATGGCGCTAGTTTATTCACGTTAAAAAAAATACGTTTTTTTGTATGGAAATAAAAAAAACGCTAAACAAGTTAAAAAACCGACTTCCATCGCAACAACTTCGAACAATGCATTATTATTTTGGTTTTTTTAATTTTCTAATAAAGTGCTACACCGATTTTGATAAAATTTATATGGGACCACACGGGAAGCACTAGCTTTCGATAAAAAAGAATCATCAAAATCAGTTCCCCCAGTCAAAAGTTCTGAGGTAACACACATAAAAAAAACATACAGTCGAATTGAGAACCTCCTCCTTTTCGGAAGTCGCTTGAAAATATACCTTAAATTAAGTAAAATGTGGTTATAAAGTTTGTCGTTGGCGGCGGTATAAGCCTTAAATGCAAATACTGAACTCAGAATCTCTTGCAGTAGGCGGAGTTTTCACAGCATGACCAAGACGCTGCCATCGAATTAGGCCAATGGATACTTTCAATATATTGCGTGTTTGCAAACAGCTCGTAAACAACATGGTAGCGCCTTTTTCCTGTGACACGTTACGTCACACATGACTGCACACCACTTTCCGTCACTCTATTGATATTCTAGTTTCTTGCTTATTGCCACCTCCAAGGTTCCGAGAGGCGCCACCTCTTTTGAATTAATTAAGTACAGTCGGCAAATAAAAAAAGGAAATTTTATGTAATGTTGGCTGGAAGAGATCTCTTATAGAGACAAGTCCACCTTTGTACACGTCCTCTCTAATTTCATGTCATTTAAGTGTTTGTTAACTGACTTCTAAAAAACGAGGAGATTTCAAGAATTCAAGATGTTTATTTAAAATAAGTGTAAATTACACTATTTCTGATAGTCATAAAATAGACTGACTATAATTATACATGTCTTTTGTGAATAATAACAAAATAACAATCATCATTAGTTAAATCATTGATATGAAACAAATTGTAGCGCGGTGCGCAGATATTCATTGTCTTTCTTTCGACCATCTTTTTATCCCATTTATTTCTTTTCCGCGCATGCGTCAATCTATTTGACAATATCATTTTAAATTCTTTCCGAAAACAATCACAAATATTAATAAATTATAAAATAAATTAAAATACCTAGATGTATTTACCGGCTGCTCCCTTTATAAGACTAATTTTGGGTAATATATAATTATATCTTTAATTAGTTTGTGTATAGTGTAAATTTAATGTATGTTTGCTAATTTTTGACAATATCATTTTAAATTCTTTCCGAAAACAATCACAAATATTAATAAATTATAAAATAAATTAAAATACCTAGATGTATTTACCGGCTGCTCCCTTTATAAGACTAATTTTGGGTAATATATAATTATATCTTTAATTAGTTTGTGTATAGTGTAAATTTAATGTATGTTTTCTAATTTTCGTATATTTCTTTTTAAGTCTTATTTTTAATAATAAATTAATTCTGTAGCACGCATATTATATTTAAACCCACGCCCACTACCCTACTACCTACAAGTCATGCTACAAAATTATATCATAAAAACATGAAAACAATATGTCACGGGAAGTTATACATTAAAATCATTGAATGTCATGAATGCCTTTCACGAGAGTAGGCCAGTTCACACAGCTTCTCAATTTGTCTGAAAAAATGAAAAATAAGAAATGTTGCGATGGAAGTCTTGTTAAGCGTTGATAATTAATTATTATGAGGTACAGTCAAATGGTAATAAAATAGTTCAGTAAAACTTTAAATTTAAATTTTCAACGTATTAATGGATTAAATTGTTAGATCCAGACTAGTTTAGGTTAGTGGTTAGGTATTTAAGCTCAGTAATTTTCGTATTGTAGGCAGGCCTCCCACTTGGTGGAGCGATGACCTGGTGAAGGTCGCGGGAAGCCGTTAGGTGCGGGTAGCGCAGAACCGGTCGTCGTGGCAATCCTTGGGGGAGGCCTATATCCAGCACTGGACGTCCTTCGGCTGATATGATGATGATGATGAATTTTTGTATCTGTTGTAAGATTTAAATAATAATGTGGGATTTTTTATACACTCTGTATCATGGTCCCGGATGCATCATGGCATTTTACAAACTCTTTCATTTTTACAGATTCAATGACATTTTTATATACTATCTCATTTGTACAGACTCGATGTCAATTTTACAAACTCTCTGATTTTTACAGATTCAATGACATTTTCTGTATAGCCACAATACTTACTTTTAATTATAAATGTGAAAATGTGTTTGTTTGTTCGTATGTTACCTTTTCACGCTTCAACACCTCGACCAATCTTGATGAAATTTGGCATGCTGGTTTTTACCCCGTGAACATAGCAAAGTCCGGTGCAGATGTCGAGGGAACTGAAAAAATACTCTTTTTTGGTTAATTTCTTTAATAACGCAAGGGAACGATGGATTATAGTGATTTATTGCACAGAGATAGTTAAGGGGGTGAGAGATTACATAATTTACTAATTAGCATATCCTGACATAGTTCCCGAGGGATCTGGGAAAAACTCACTTCCATGCTCGCGCACGTCGACGTCGCAATGGAGCAACGGATTGAAGTGATTTTTTTGTATAGAATTGGTTGACGGGTTGGAAGTGACATATAATGCTAATCAGAATAGCCCGATATAGGACCTTAGGGATCTGGAGAAAACAAATGTTCACACTCGCGAGCCGCTCACCCTCAAACACAGTTATAATAATTGAAAACGCTAAACACGTTAAAAACCGACTTCCATCGCAACAACTTAGTACATTTTTGCATTATTATTTTTGGTTTTTGTTAATTTTCTAATAAAGTACTACACCGATTTTGATAAAATGTATATGGGATCACACAAATAAAAAAAGAATCATAAAAATCGGTTCACCCAGTCAAAAGTTCTGAGGTATCACACAGAACCTCCTCCTTTTTGGAAGTCGCTTAAAAAATCCACGCGGGCGAAGCCGCGGGATAAAGCTAGTCGGAAATAAATTTAAAATGTGGTCCTACAATCATTCATTTTTTGCTTAACCTGCATCTATACATTGAATTAATAAAAATTGGCTTACTTTCAATTGGGGTAGGGCAAGGGGGGATGCCACCAGCTTTTCTTAAATTAACGTTCTTATACGTTCTTTACGTAGTGTAGGCAGGCCTCCCACTCGGTAGACCGATGACCTGGTAAAGGTCGCGGGAAGCCGCTGGATGCGGGTAGCGCAGAACTGATCGTCGTGGAAATCCTTGGGGGAGGCCTATGTCCAGCAGTGGACTTCTTTCGGCTGATATGATGATGATGATTTATTGTATATAAATATTCTGGGACAAATCCCACATGGTCATCTGGCCCCAAAGTAGGATTCCCTGTGTTATGGGAACCAGAGACTGATATAAATACTTATACATACGTTTTAAATACATACTTATATAGATATTTAACACCCAGACACAGAGCAAACAAATCTGCTCATCACACAAATGTTTGCCCTGGGTGGGGATCGAACCCACAACTCACGGATCAGCAGTCAAGAGCACTAACCACTGAGCCACCGAGTCAGTCATATACAGGTGACACTTTATCATAATCGTTTCCAAGAGTCATAATATCAGCCGAAAGACGTCCACTGCTGGACAAAGGCTTCCCCCAAGGATTTCCACTACGACCGGCCCTGGGCTGCCCACGCCCAGCTGCATCCCGTGACCTTCACCAGGTCGTCAGTCCACCGTGTGGGAGGCCTACCTATTCCAATAATAAATATTAAAAATAAACTTAAGCATTAGTTAATAATGACAAAATAAAATAATTAATTAATTCCTGTTTCTTTTTTTGTTTCTTGTTTGGTTAAAAATAATTTTAAAAAAGTTTTTTTGAGTTCTCATACATTCAAATGGAATTATTCGTATGGAACTTTTTTTTTACTATGGAATCCAAAACTCTATTTTTACCGACTTCCAAAAAAGATTGTAAACGTGGGCTTCTAAATAGGTGTGCCAATTTTCATAAGTGTATGTTTGTATGTATATTGTTCCACATATTTCTCAATTACTAGAAATCAGAATGCAGTTTTTTTTTATTGATTTAAATATCTTTCAACGTAAGGATCAGTATAAATTTTATCAAAATCGTTTCAGTAGTTTCGAGATATTGTGAAGATATATAACACAGCAATTCATTGATTGAAGTCGTCAATTTCAACGTTGTCAAAAACAGAGTCACTAGATGCTGTAACGATACCAAAAAAAAAGCCATCCTGTGCATGTATTGTATGGAGAGTGATTACAGCACGAACAGGTCTGCTTTATCGCGTCAGGTTTAATTCCCTGATTTACTTGACTTGCGCACGCGATCACCCTGTGACGGCAGTTCTCTTTGAGACTTGCTTAGGAAGTATGCATTTACTCGTATACTTATATATGATGCCCGTTGGGGCAGTAAAGCTCTCCCACAGGCAGGTCTCCCACTCGGTAGACCGATGACTTTGTGAAGGTCGCGGGAAGCCGCTGGATGCGGGCAGCGCAGAACCGGTCGTCGTTGAAATCCTTGGGGGAGGCCTTTATCCAGCAGTGGACGTCCTTCGACTGATATGCTGATGATGGCGGGAAGGCCCAGCCATTTCATGGCGGGGCTCCGTAAATTAATAAGCCTTTTCTACAGTAGCACCTAACATGATGAACGAACGTAACTTTTAGTATTTTAAGGTCGTAGAGCTCCTGGCTTGAGTTTGTTTCACAGAGGTACGTTTTTTATTAAAAATACCAAACTTTTCAGCTACAATCTATGCCAGGAACAAAAGGAATGGAGGCTCTTGTATACTGGTTCGAAATGGTCTAATCTTCAAAAAAATCGACGCGATATCAAAATTTAATTTACCAAATATTCTGGAATGTTGTGCAATAGAATTAGTGGAGCATAAACTTATTATTCTTTGTGTTTATAGAGTACCAAAAAGTAAAAATATGGCAAATTATTATAATTTATTTTTTACAAATTTGGATGACATGTTGCACCTACTATCCAATATTAATAACAAAAAACTTATTATATGTGGAGATTTCAATATAGACATACTTAAATCTACTAAGTACTCAAAAGAATTTGAACAATTAATCTTAAGTTATAACCTAAAACTATCTACGAGGGAAGTAACACGACCAGCTAGTGGAACATGTATAGATAACATTATTCATAACATTCGCGGAGCAAAGACAGAGGTAATTGAACTCGCCATATCTGATCACAGAGCTCAGTTGTTGACTTGTCCTGTTAAAAAAACTTGTATTTTTAACCACTGGTTTTCCTATAGAAGAGACTATTGTAATGAAAATTTAACAAAATTTGGAAACTGTATTGAGAAACTCTCTTTTCATGAAGTTCTACAAGAGACGGACGGAGATAAAGCTTTTAATGTCTTCTTTGATTTGTTTAAATTGTTTTATGACTTATGTTTCCCTACAGTCCGAAAAATAAATTTAACAAAAATTAGACCTAAATGGATATCTCGCGGCATAAAAAAGTGCAGTAGACAGAAGCGAAATCTACTATGGAAATATAGAATTTCAAAGAATCCTTATGACAAGAAAATGTTTAAAACATATTCACATAAATATAGTAGAAAGAAGGCTCAAAACAATAATTACATACTAAAGGCAACAAATAAATCTAAAGCAACATGGGAAGTTATAAACAATAATGGACATATAATACCAAAAGAAAATGTAAATCAATTATATGTCAACGGTAACAACATTAGAGATCCCTCGCAAATAGCTCAACTATTCAACGATTATTATATTGACCAGGGAAAGCCTTCATCAGAGGATGATAAGGTATTACGAAGCAGTACATGTATATTCAGTTCACATAAATAATTTTACATGAATCCTACTGACCCTAGCGAGGTTTGCTCGTTAATAAAAACCTTAGAAACACCAACAGTACAGGATACGATGAAATATCAACCAAAGTAGTGAAGCATCTATGTTACCTTATATCTCCTATTCTTAGTCATATAATAAATATTTGTTTGGAGCAAGGAGTATTTCCATCCAAGCTTAAAACAACTGTTATAAAACCATTACACAAAAGAGACGATAAATGTGATATGAACAACTACAGACCCATTGCTCTGGTTTCAGTATTTTCCAAACTATTTGAGAAGGTAATTTTTAATAATCTGTATAATTACTTTGAATCTAATAATATATTAATAAAGGAACAGAAAGGTTTTCGAAAAAAACAATCAATTAACGGTGCTATTTACGAGTTTGTAGATATGATCTATTCTAGAATGGATAACAGACAACCAGTGCTCGCAATGTACTTGGATATGTCTAAGGCATTTGATCACGTGAAACATAATATCCTAACATCCAAGTTAGAGACATATGGCATAAGAGGGAACACACTTTGCCTCTTAAAATCATATCTTAACAACAGAATACAGGTAACTAAGTTAAACAGAATATATACAAAATCTCGAATAGAAAGAGTATATATATCTTCTGAAAGAATTATAAACCATGGAGTGCCTCAGGGTAGTGTTTTGGGACCACTTCTCTTTCTGGTTTACATTAATGATATATCTAAAGCGATTCCAGATCCAATGGTACTCTTTGCAGATGATTGCACAGTCATATATAAAAATGAAAATGAAATAAGTAACAGTCTTTCATCATTAATTAAGTTGGTACAATTAAATAATCTGCAAATTAATATAGAAATAACTAAAATCATGAATTTCAGGCAGAGAGGATGTGATACTTTATCTACTAAGATATTTCATGGCGACAAAGAGGTTAGTCTTACTGAAACTACTAAATTCTTAGGATTATACATTAATAGTAACATGAGTTGGCAATCACACATAGAATTTGTATGTACTAAAATAAATCAATTCTCTTATGCCTTGTATAAATTGAATAAGATGGTGGAAGAAAAAACTATACTCACAGCATATCATGGGTACATTGTTTCTAGAATAAGATATGGAATAATATTTTGGGGAAATGCAACAAATAGTAAGAGCATATTTATAGCATAAAAAAGATGCGTAAGGGCTATTTGTAGACTGAAAAGAAGAGACAGCTGCCGCCCTTACTTCAAAAGTCTTAAATTATTAACAATGCCATCACTTTACATTTATGAAATTGCTATCTTTACAAAGAATAACCCACATCTATTCAAAAACCTCATGAGTGAGCGTCGACGTATCCAGTTGTGCCCCAGACAAGGTAGAACATCCCTTCTTCAAAATAGTGTGTTAGGAATGGCACCAAGAATATACAACAAACTTCCAGCTGATATAAAAACATGCTCCACAATCAATGACTTTAAGAATAAGCTATTTGACTTCCTCACTAATAAGACATTTTACTCTATTAAAGAGTTTCTCGATAACACTGACACAGCATTCCATTGACATTCTCATATAGGTGATACTTATTATTTGTTATTTTAATTGAGGACATATATATGTACCATAATAATGTTGTTAAAATAGTTTGACATGATTTATATATTAAAAAAAATGACATAGTGTGTATAAGTTGGTTTGACATGCTTCATGAATTATGATTATTTTTTTGACATAGTGTATTTGATTCCGTGATTTATGTTTATTTTAATTAAGATTGTCTTAATTTGTATGCCAAAAGGCAGAACACAGCGTCCAACTTTATTTAATAACACCTTTTTACTGTAACCTGTGATTCACAAATAAATTGATTTGATTTGATTTGATTTGATTTACGTACATTTTACCTCTCTTCGCTGGTCTTGGCTGAAAAACAGCGTTGCGCATGTATGTATACCCTGCATGCACAACATTATGCTGAACCCGGCCCTTTTTTTCTGGCTAGGCAGTTACCTTTTAGTTTGTAGGTGTGTTAGTGTTTTCAATAACAGTGTACTCTTTTATGAATTAGGTACTTATAATGTTTTATCTCCATCGCTTGTTTGCTCTATGGTGCTGTTTTGCTAGAAAAATAAATGAGTTATCTATCTATGAAAGGTTAGTTTCGTTTAGCATGTTTCTCAAGATCTGCCTAGAATGTCTGGGCAGATCGAAATCCACCGGATTCTTACGATCGCCGCCGCTGTTGATATATACAAATTTTCTTAGATAAATTGCTTACAGCTTACTAATTCAACATTAAAAAAACATTAAAGCAATAGGAGAAGATCTTGATTATTTAGTTGAGTTTTATAGAAAAGAAAGACAAAGAATTGAGAACCTCCTCCTTTTTGAAGTCGGTTGAAAAAGATGATGACGAACGATAAATTAAAAAAAAGAGGAGTCGTTAGGAGTCCAATGTCATCGATGTATCATAGATTATACTTTTAAGAGGCGTAAGCGCACCGGTATTACTTATTAATACATTTAATACAGTACCTACTACACGAATGCAAAACGTGTTGCAGGCAAAAAGATTTTTCCCAACTTTTCAAATAAGTTTCATCGGTAAAAATAGTATATTATGCAACTAATGAATAAAGGACGGATTTAAAGCGAGGGCCATAGATGAATCACGAGCAAGTGAAGGGTTCTAATGACTGAATCACGACAGTAGGGAGTGATTCAAGTATTAGAAACCTGAGCGATGCGAGTGATTCATGGCCCTCGATATAAATCCGTTTTATTCAAGAGTTGCATATTATACTTTATACCAGCACTCCGATAAAAAGAAACATTTAAGCGAAAATGTACAGGCATTGGGCAGGGCAACAGATGGCCGTTGGGGCACTAAAGTTCTCAAGTGGCGACCGCGCACCGGAAAACGTAGCGTAGGCAGGCCTCCTATGCCGTGTACCGACGACCTGGTAAAAATCGCGGGAAGCTGCTGGATGCGGCCAGCGCAGGACCGGTCGTCGTGGAAATCCTTTGGGAAGCCTTTGTCTAGCAGTGGACGTTTTTCGGCTGATATGAAGAAGAAAAAAGGATGGTTAAATTAATTAAGTGTTCGTACAACTTGTAGTATTCAAAATAGCGCCAATTTACTAATGAAATGACAGTAAGTAACACAAAACAGTTTTTATTCTAATGCTAAACTCCTTTTCGAAAATATCGAACAATCAAATCTCGAGGAGTTATTTGCACAAGGAGTTTGTATGTCAAATATTATGAGGATAAGGAATTTGTATGGAGTATTTTTTGCGCAAGGAGGTTGTATAGCACTGAGATGGAGGTCGAATATATTGGTGTGTTCTAAATTCAAACACCAAAACAGTGCTTAAAAGAGCTTTTTCACTGTTTTCAGTGAATAAAATAAGCTTTTTAGAGGGGCAATGGTATAAATGCCTTAATGTTCTAATTATTTTTCGTTTACTCATTTAAGACCCTTTTAGTCAGAAAAGCGTGAAGGTATCAATTTTAAATAATAATATCAAAAACTAAGGTATATTATAATCCCTTGGAGCTGTAAAGAGTTCAAGATTTAAAAAAAGATACAGCCTGTCACACATTTTGATTTGCGCAAGTAATTCAAAACCTGTAGGGTACTCCCCGTGGACCTAAAGTTGTGAAATTTGGCGAGAAGCAAGGTCTCACAGCGCAAATAAAGGCCAATGTCCAAAAACAGTTAATATATAGTTGTGTCATATTATTTTGCGATTACAAACTTACAAATGCAGTTGAAGAATTGACTGTAACGTATATCGATGTATGAAGGAGTATTTTGATAATACAGAGTTAAGTTTGTCCTTGAATCTTTGTTACTCGTTTATATTTGTAGGGTTTCGTCACAGTATATATATTAGTACTAACGTACAGTATGGACACTCCCTGCCCCTCTCTAAATTCGACCTCACCCCCCCGTCACTCAGATTGGCTGTAGATTGGGTACCAAACGTAAAGGACGAGCTACGCAAGCACTTTTATTAACTATATTCACTTTGCGCGCCGCTGTGATTTCGTTCACAAGCATAAAAACCAACCAGTTACCGAACGTAAAGGCCTAACTGAAATCTTTTTTTTTTCATACTTGTCATGTTGTAAACAACCACCGCTCGAACAAAAAACACCACTTTCCGAATACACCATACACAGTATGAGACTATGAGACTATAAAACATTGTAAATGATTTTATACGGTCTAACACTTTTTCCATAAAATTTGGGGGTTGTAAATGGGTGGAGGGGGCTGGGCCCCCTGGACCCCATATCATGAATCTTGGTGATCAAATTGACTTCACCTTTTTTTGGAATAAGCGGTAGCGATTTGTCGGTCAAGAAAAAAGGGTTTAAAGATGTACAAAATAATAGCAGGTTTCATTGTTAATTCGTAGTTTTTTTTTTCGAACGGTGTTTGTTTACAACGAAAAGTATGAAAAAAAAGAGTTTAGTATTCACACAGCATTCAGTAAATAACTAACAAACATTTTGTGACCAATACCGCCGGTGTGATTCAACCCTACCTGCATTCTTGCCTATAGATACGTCAGTTATAATTATGTATATCATTTCTCGCTCGTTTGTATGGAGTGTCCGGGGTGTGGTTTCGTACCCGAAGGCGTTTGGTACGGAACCGTCATGGCCCGAGTTTCACTCTTACCTATTCGTTTTTTTGTAAACAGTTTATTTCTTCTTCTTCTTATCGTGTGGCATAATTAACCATGCTATCCAAGGGATAGACGATGGCAGTTGCCTAGTGTTGCACTTAGCATCACTCGGGGTCACTTGTAGGGCATTTAGATGTATGCCTACGGACGTGTGCAACGCGACCTTAATACTCATCTGAAATCAGATGTGCAGGTTTCATCACGATGTTTTCCTTCATCACGATGTTAGTATATTTACTTAAGTCTCGAAAACTCACTGGTATATATTGCCCGTCCGGAACCCGGGACCTCTGTAAAGGAGGACCGAGCCGTTGCCGGTTGAGCCACCGACACTTTTTACCTTACTAATAACTGGGATAAGATAAGATAAGATAAGATAACATTAAATTACTATCTTCAAATTTCTAACTTTAACTGCAACGTTAATTTAGTGATGAGCAGATATCATCTAAATGGTCTTCGCCTCGTGTCCGATGATTATGTCATTTATATAATTGCCGACACCCTGTCTACCAATATAGATGACATGGCCAAGTCATTTGTATCTGTCGCTTTTCTGCATATGTTTTAGTATTTTAGCATAACATATTATAGGACGATGCAATCAAGACATTATAACAAGAATAGCAATAGCAAAACAAGCTTACAACAACAAAAAGCATATTTTCCGTTCAAAAATTTCAATAAATGTCATGAAGAAATTCATAAAAACTTATGTTTGGAACATAGCACTTTTCGGTTGCAAGCCGTGGATTATAGAGAAAGAGAAATGCTGGAAGCTTTTGAAATGTGGTGTTGGCGAAGGATGGAGAAAAAACGCTGGACTGAAAGAGTAACGAACGAAGAAGTATTGAAACGAGTAAACGAAAAGAAGAACATAATTGAAATCATTGAGAACAGAAAAGGAAATATGATAGGACAAGATAATTTTATCAAGAACAAAATAGAAGTAAAGATCGAAGGAAAGCGCGGAAGAGGAAGACCTAGAATTGCTTATATAGACCAAGTTAAGAAGAAAGTTAAGATGGAAAAGTATAGAGAAATGAAGGAGATAGTGTGGGAGAGAGAGACCTGGAAAGAGCTACACCGACAAGTGCACGACTCTTAAATTATGATAATGATTATGGGAGCGTCGGTGGCGTTACGGCTAGATCCGCTACCTCCTGTCCGGGGGGTCGTGGTTCGAGTCCTTCCACGTGCCAATGTGCTTTTTAATTTCGATCTCATAATACGTTTACGTAACGATCTCATGTACGTTTATCCGACGCTCTAACGGTGATGGAAAACATCGCGAGGAAGCCTGCACACATCTGCGAAGAAACTCGAAGGTTGTGTGTAAAGTTGACCAACCCCCACTGGGCCCGCGTGGTCGACTAAGGCCCGATCGCCCTAATTCAGAGTAGGCTCGAGCCCCTCGGTGGGGACGTATATATAAGCTGATGTGATGAAAATAAACACACACCGACATAGCTCTCAGAATTACTAAACTTAAGTAGCAGTGGGCGGGGCACATAGCTCGTAGAACAGATGGTTGTTGGGGCAGTAAAGTTCTCGAGTGGCGACCGCGCACCGGAAAACGTCGTATAGGCAGGCCTCTCACCCGGTGGGCGATGACCTGGTGAAGGTCGTGGGAAGCCGCTGGATGTGTGTAGCGCAGAACCGGTCATCGTGAAAATCCTTGGGGGAGGTCTGTGTCTAGCAGTGGACGTCTTTCGGCTGATATGATGATGATGAAACGCACACGGCCATTTGGTCACAAACTATGATTCCCTATACTATAGGAAGCAGAGACTTTCATTTGTAAACTTTTGGATAGAACCGATAAAAAAAGTTAAATCAGTGTGTGTCTCGTTGATGTCTTTTGTTCGTGTAGTTGGTATGCTACGATTTACTATGCGCGGACCCGATGAAAAAAATGATTGATTACAAATAAAATTATTTATAAAGAAAATATCAGCCTATTTTTTGGGTGGATTGACCCGGTGGCGTAGTGGTCAGCGCTCCTGCCCTCGAGACCGAGGATCATAGCTTTGAGTCCAACCCAGGACGAACATTGGTGCGGCAAACGGGTTTGTTAGCTAAAAACAGAACCTTTCCAGCGGGGATATCAATCGCGCCGCCGGGGCTCAGGCGGGGAGAGTTATTTGGCCGCACGGGTGTCCGTTTGGCGCTATGCCAATATACAATATTTTTTTATTCACTATTGGTAAGTCATCACTATGACTTACGGAACTGAGACATGGTCGCTTACTATGGGCCTCATAAGAAGGCTCAAGGTCACCCAAAGGGCAATGGAGCGTGCTATGCTCGGAATTTCTCTGCGTGATCGAATCAGAAACGAGGAGATCCGCAGAAGAACTAAAGTAACCGACATAGCTCACAGAATCGCTAAACTGAAGTGGCAGTGGGCAGGGCACATAGCTCGTAGAACAGATGGCCGATGGGGTAGTAAAGTTCTCGAGTGGCGACCGCGCACCGGAAAACGTAGCGTAGGCAGGCCTCCCACGCGGTGGACCGACGACCTGGTGAATATCGCGGGAAGCCGAGGATGCGGGAAGCGCAGGACCGGTCGTCGTGGAAATCCTTAGGGGAGGCCTTTGTCCAGCAGTGGACGATTTGTGGCTGATATGATGACTATTGGTAAACCCTTGACAACATCTCACCTGGTGGTAAGTGACGATGATGCCGAAGATGAAAGCGGGCTTACCAAGAATCCCCAACGCAATGGGGAACTGGCTATCTTATCTTCATGCCGGAACATACCAATGATATCAACATTCATATTTGGCGTCAAGACTTAGATAAGATGGTGGTAGCTAGCCAGGCGGGCTTAGAAAATGCCCTACCACCAACCAAACCAAGTCTTAAAATTGACCCCGCCGGGAAACGAACCCGCAACCTCCCGTGTAAAGCCAGTGAACTTTGCCTCTGAGCTACGGAGGCGGTCAAACTAGAAAAAAACAAATTTAATAGATACTAGCTTTTGCCACACCCTGGACACTTCATACAACGGGCCAGAAATGACATTGCAAAAAAGGAATGACGGAACAAACAAAATGGCAGCGAAATCCTATACTGTCTACAACCAAACTGTAACCAATCTGTATCAATCTGGGTGACGAGGGGGTGAGGTCGCTATCTAGAGAGCGGCAGGGAGTGTTCATACTGTATGTTAGTACTAATATACAGGGTGACTGGGTAGATGACGGACGCATTTTAGGAAGTGAATCAGAAGACGACACTGAGCAACAATTTTCAAGAAACCTATGGTCATTTCTCAAAAAAAAATTATACTTTTCATACAAATCAGCTCAATAGCCAACTTTGTATGAGAATTCCAATTTTTTTTTGCGAATTGACTATTGGTGTCTTAGGAAAAATTGTTCAGTTTGGTCTTCAGATTCACCTCCTGAAATGCGTCCGTCGTCTAACAAGTCACCCTGTATATACTTTGCTTTTGCCCGCGTGATATCAAGGGTGCGCGGTAGCCATCGATGTTGCGCGATGTGCGAGAATGTGCGCGTTGAATGTGCACCTAGCTTCCCTCCAACCAACCAATCTAAGTGAGCAAATAGCTCAAATGAAAGAGCTCATTATAGTTAATGTTAAAACCATAGACTGCGCGATGGGCGAGACGTAAGCGGTTTGCGAGTGATTTCTTATACTTGATATTAAATCTGTGCATCAATACCTTATTTATTTAAATAAAACTAAACGATTGGATAGAACGGCCAGACGGACTCGCATTAGACTTCTAAGTTTTTAGGGTTCCATACCCAAAGGGTAAAAACGGGACCCTATTACTGAGACTTCGCTGTCCGTCTGTCACCAGGCAGTGTTTTATGAACCTTGAGTTGAAATTTTCACAGATGATGTATTTCTATTGCCGCTATAACAACAAATACTAAAAAAACAGAATAAAATAAATATTTATTTGGAGCCCCATACAACAAACGTGATTTTTATAGATAATGGTACGGAACCCTTCGTGCACGGGTAAGACTCGCACTTAGGCGGTTTTTTGAAATATACCTATACATTAATACCCAGACTCATTGCTAAATAATTTTCGAAAAACCTAAAAACTTTTAGGTACAAGCTTTTAATATTGCATTGTCACGCGATATAGATATGCATGCACAATTTCAGCTCAATCGGAAACCGGGAAGTGGTTCAAAATTAACTTGCAAGATTTCACCCGAACAAACATACATACATACATTGCAAGTTAATTAAAGCTTTTAAAAACCCGTTTTCCGCACCAATGTTCGTCCTGGGTTGGACTTAAAGCCATGATCCTCGATCTAAAGGGCAGAAGCGCTGACCACTAGGTGCTACTAGGTACGCCACTGGGTCAGTCCACCCAAAAAATATACAGATATTTTCTTTATAAATAATTCTAATCGTGAAATTAATTCTTTTCATCGGTCCGCGCATAGTAAAACGTAGCATATCAACTAAACAAACAAAATACATCAACGAGACACACTCTGATTTGACTTTTTTTATCGGTTCTATACAAAAGTTCACAAAATGAAATTCAAAACGATAAGTATCCAAGGAACGAACATATTCAGAGAAAAAATACTTTGTGGATTTATATATTAGGAGTAAGTAAATAATTTTCCAAAACTGTATGGAAAGTATTTTTTTCCTGCGATTGTATAGATTCTTTCAGGGATTTGTTTTTTGATGCTTAGTCTATAATTTGGCCAACGATTTCAATCCAACCCTGTAAAATTATGTATAGAACCGAGTTTAAAAAGTAAAATATATAGTGTGTGGATCTCGTTTCTGTTCGCACAAGTAATTTGCTACGATAAACTACGCGAGGACGTACTAAAAAACAATTTAATAAGGGATCGGACTAGATCAAAAATTAAATCTGAAATATAATTTCCTAAATTGCTCTCCTCTTAGAGTTTCAAAAACCTTACTTGTTTTGTTTTTCCATCACTTCTTCAATTTTTTATTGATCAAATTTACAAAATAAGTTCGTCAATGACGCTTAAAATGTATGACGTCACTTGTTGGTATTTCAAACATTTTTAGAACAAAATTTCGTTTTTGACAGATCATAAAAAGTAACTCAAATGACTAGCAGTCCGATCCCATTAAGCTAAATTGCAAAGTGTACAAGCATACTAAATGAGTTTCTGATTTTGTTTGTTAAATTGGAATAAGGTACAATTCAAGGTACACAATTCATTATAGTACATATTATTCATACAATTCAGGTTGTTTATTATTTTTTCTCAACAATGGCATTACGATTATTATGGAGATATGTCAATAACTAGGATCTAATAAGGCCTACTGCACTAGGTAGTCAATTATTCCGGAAAAAATCCGAGTAAGGTACCTCCCATACAAATCCAAATTATTTGTCGCGTACCAAGAGTTAGTAGGTAGATTATACGTTCAATTTATAAATTTTAAACACCAAAAACAAATCTTATAAACATTTACTTTCAAGCATTTCCCCGTATATATTTCTGTCATTTGATCAGCCCCTCTGAAGACCTCACCAGGAGGCAATGTCAGCTGACAAGTATGGTGAAGAGTTCCGTTGAAAGGGAAACATTACTTACTGCTTCCACCCACGGGTTTGACCTTCGATGCCTTGGGAATATTGTGGAAATCCGAGAGCCTCCTGCTTGTGTTACTGAACCACTTTCCTCTAGATCTAACAAATTACTCTATTTTTAGGGTTCCGTATTTAAAGGGTGCCAACGGAACCCTATTACTGAGACTACATTGTCCAGCTGTCTGATTTTAAAAGGCTGTAGGTAGCCAGCTGAAATTTTTACGGAATATGTGTTGATATAGCGAATTTTTTAACAAATAATGAACAGTATATTAAAATTAAGGGGATTCAAGAAACGTGTTTTTAAAAGGTTTTTATTTTTAACCGACTTCAAAAATGGAGGAGGTTTCTCACTTCAACCGTATATATTTTTTTATGTGTGTTCGCGGATAACTTCGTCGTTTATGAACCGATTTTGATGATTCTTTTTTTGTTGGAAAGAAGATATCCCAAGGGTGGTTCCGTGATAAGGAAACCAGGATCTGATGATGGCATCCCAGAGAAATCGAGGGGAACCTTAGTTTCCTGTTTGAAGTCGATTTTTTTTGTTCAAAATTATTCTCTACTAGCTTTTTTCCGAGGCTTCGCCCGCGTTTACATCGTTTTTATGACTGTCTTTAAGGGTCATTAGTAAATTATGTCGTTTCCCACCTATTCAACCATATCTGTGCAAAAAATCACAACAATCGAGTATTTTTTTAGTTCCCTCAGGAACTGCATCAGATTATGCAATTTTCCCGGGATAAAAAGTAGCCTATGTCCTTCCCCGTGACACAGGCTACCTGGGCTACCAAATTTCATAAAGATTGGTCAAGGCGTTGAAGCGTGAAAAGGTAACAAACACACAAACACATTTTCACATTTATAATATTAAGTAAGGATAGCAAAAACGGTAAATCTTACAAGCGTAAACTTGGCATGGTTATAGAGCAATCCGTAAAGTAAAAAAAACCAGCAATGGAAACAGGCCAATTAATGTTAATTTACTCCTGCTAAGGATCCCCGTACTGATTTTTTTTATTCGCAATTGGTAAGCACTTGGCAACATCTTACCCAATATTAAGTGACGATGACGCCGAAGATGGAAGCGGGCTTACCAAGATTCCCCAACGCAATGGGGAACTGGCTATTTTATCTTCAAGAACACATCAATGTTGTTAGCATTAATGTTTGGCAGCAAGGCTTAGATAAGATGGTGGTAGCGAGCTAGGCGGGTTTAGGAAATGCCCTACCACCGACCAAACCGACTCTTATAAAGTTAGACTCCGCCGAGAATTGAACCCGCGACCTCCTGATGTGAAGCTAATGGAGCATTACGCCACGGAGGTGATTAATGATAAGGAAACACATTTTTCTATCGCTTTCGTTGATATTTTTTGATCTAAATGAATATGTATCATATTTAGGGTTCCGTACCTAAAGGGTAAAAACGGGACCCTAACTGTGCCTTTCCACTAAACACCGTCTATAGTTGGCTTCAACCTGTTGGGCCTCGAAGCTTTCATCGGGGGTGACCCTACCCTGGGGAATTGGTCCGGAACCCTCGGTTTTTATGCGAAATCACTATGAATTCCTTGAATTTTTTAAGTTTCCCCAAATGATTACCTGTTTATTTTCACCAGAAAGATGTACAGTTTTATAAAAAAGTTACCATAAACTTTTACCACAGTTACCATAACTTTTACCACAGTTACCATAATTTTGTACCACAAAGTTACCATAAACTTTTACTACAAAGTTATCATAAACTTTTACCACAACGTTACCATAAACTTTTACCAGAAAGTTACCACCATCAACTTTTATTATACCACAAAGTGGTTCAGTGTCAGAAAAAAATGTTTTGTTTGACAAGCAAAAGCCTTAAGTTTTAATCCTATTAGCTTTTTTTACACGACTGCCCAAAAACTACAGTATTTTTTTCGGACGTTAGTATGTATAAATGTATGTTTGTATGTCTGTTTCTTTGGCCAAGCTTGTATTATGAACGGCTAGATGGATTTTGGACTGCGAGGTGTCTTTAGATTTGTCTTGATACCATGACTAACATACACTTCCCCTTTTTTTGTAAACAGTCGGTAAAAATGTATCCTATTTTTACCGACTGTTTACAAAAAGAGGGGAAGTGTGTGTTATGCAGTAGGGTCTTTAATTTTCATTTAAATTGGAAAAGTTATAAATTGTTTTGAAAGTCCTGCAATTTAGCGGTAGTTCTCTCATTTGCACATTAAAATGCAGATTGTTAAATCTTTAGTAATATTGTCAACGTGAAAATGTGTTTGTTTGTTTGTAACCTTTTCACGCATCAACACCTTGACCAATATTGATAAAATTAGGCATGTAAGTAGCCTGTGTTACTGGGAAGGACATATACTACTTTTTATGCCTTGAAAATGGCATAGCCCGATGCAGTTCCTGAAGGAATTTAAAAAAATACTCTTTTTTTGGTTAACTTCTTCAATATCGCAACGGAACAATGGATTGTTGTGATTTTTTGTACAAAGATAGTTGGGGTGTAGAGAGCGTCGTTTGCGCAACGGCAAGGGCTGCAACCTCCTATCCCAGAGGTCATGGTTCGAGTCCTGCCACGTAACAATGTGTTTTCGGTCTCATATGTGACGCTCTTACGGTGAAGGAAAACAGCGTGAGGAAACCTGCACACGCCTGCGAAGAAACTCGAAGGTTGTGTGTGAAGTCGACCAACCCGCACTGGGGCCGCGTGGTCGACTAAGGCCTGATCGCCCTGATTCATGGTAGGCTCAAGCCCCTCGGTGGGGACGTATATGAGCTGATATGATGAATATGTTAATCGATAACAAATTGAATTCGCGGCGCTGGAGCATACATTTAGTGGCATTCGGAGACTCTACAGGATCTACTCTGTCTAATTTTTTTGGACTTTTCATCTTTAGTTAAAAAATTGTTGCTAAACATTTATTTTCATTTAATAGAAACTAGAGAGTCCGCGAGAGGATAATTATGTACTTAATCTTTTCTCATAAATCACCCCGTCCAATGGTGAAAACAAAAAAATTAAATCAGTTTGGTTTGGTATAGACAGAGAGGCTTGGTGGGTGGTGGGGGCACTTTTTTATAATATAAATAGAGATAAGTCTACCTGTAACCCTTACACTAGGTAAAGCATCACCATCAGGTGAGATTCAGTCAAACGCACTCAATTAAAAAGAAAAAAACTGTGTTTGGGACATCAAGTAGTGAGGATAGTTTTAAAGAACAAGTCCGAAGAACAGTACTGAACAGTAAATAGAAACAATACCTAGACTGCTATTTTTTTTTCTTTTTTATTCATAATAGGACATCGGACTGCATCAAAAATAAATTTTGAAATATGATTTCCTAAATTTCTCTCCTCTTGAAGTTTTAAAAAACCTTATACTTGTTTTGTTATTCCATCACGTCTTCACTTTTTAATTATTCAAATTCAAAAAATAAGTTCGCCCATGATGCTAAAAATCTATGACGTCACTTATGGGTAATTCAAACATTTTTAGAATAAAATTTCGTTTTTGACAGTTCACAAAAAGTAACTCAAATGACTAGCAGTCCGATCCCCTATTGGTAAGCCCTTGACATCATCTCAACTGATGGTAAGTAACGATGATGCCCAAGATAGAAGCGGGCTTACCAAGATTCTCCAACGCAATGGAGAACTGGCTATCTTATCTTGAAGCCGGCACACATCAATGTTGTTAACACTAATGTTTAGCGGCGAGACTAAGATGAGATTAACCGAGTCTTACAAGTTGACCTTAACGGGAATTGAACCCGCGACCTCTTGGTGTAAAGCGAATGGACTAACCATTACGCCATGGACGCGGTTAACAACTAGAGATACTATGCAAGTCAGATTTTTTTTTCATTATATTTACTAAAGAAATAAGTACGTAGCTGACCATCCTGTGTGATTACGTATTAATTTAGTCTCATGTTAACGACTTGGCAATTTCCGTCCAGCTAAGTCCGGTCTAATTCTGAATAGCCCAAGTGAGCCCGGAGGCTCGTTGTTACCCTAATAACTGGTGAACTTTGGATAGCATCGAGGTATGTAAGTATTATTAACATACTAGCTGTTTCCCGCGGCTTGACCCGCGTGAACAACGTTTCTATGACTTTTCGAGGGTGCGCAGTGCGCGAGCCGCAGGCGGCTTGCGAGCGTGAAAAAAAGTAGCCTATATGTTAATCCAGGTCCTAATCTGTCTACCTACCAAATTTCAGCCAGATCCGTTCAGTAGTTTTTGCGTAAAAGAGTAACAAACATACATCCATAAATTCTTACAAACTTTCGCGTTTATAATATAAGTAGGAAAATATAAAAATTGCAACAATACAGTTTAATGTATACCTGTTTTTTCGGCTGAGCCTGTAGCGTAAATGGCTTGATAGTTTTAGAGTGCGGGGTGTAGTTAGATTAGTCTTGATCCCGAGAGTGATATAGGATTCATTTTTACTCGACTGCTTAAAAAAGAGGAATATTTTTTTGAAAAAAATTCTAGGTTATTTGCAATTGTTATTTTAACAATCAAACGATTAACATAATAAACATTGATTGTTAGTAAAGATAGAATAGAAATAAAAGCCAATGTAATACGCAAAAAGAGCTTACATATGCCAATTTTTGAAAATAATTTGTAAAATGGACAGGATTTTCTAACAGCCATTCAACACTATTCTAAGTTCCTAACAGCGAAAGGCAGAATAGAAAAGATGTTTGAAATAGTTCTTAGCCTCCTCATTCGTCGCGCGGATCGCGAGAGGCGCACGCGCACCGGCCGCCAACCGCCTCAATTTAAAATAAGAACAAACAAAACAAAAATAATACGATACCAGTCCATTCACGCTCGAACAACCGCGGCTTTTCGGGTGCAACAACCTCCGCTTATATCACACTGACAGCGGCGTTAATTTTTTTCGGAACGTCCGTCCTTGCGAACAGCTGATTGAATGGTCAATTTAAAAAAAAAAACAGTTTTTTGACATTTGAAAAAGTTTTGATGTAGGTAACTGTGTTTTATTTATTTGAAAATTTTAACAATTTGTGATAGTTGATACTTTTGATTGCATCTTCTTGGTGAAACATTATGTCACTAATTTTTGGTAGACATTTTCACTAACTTCACATACCATAAATAAAACTGCATTTTTATTGCCTGTTTTATTTGTGTTATGTGATATTAGTGAAAATGTATCCCAAAAGCTAGGAAAATATTTGTGTTTTGATTTGGAAAAGTGTTAAATTAAGTGATGATATTGAAAAGTGTTTGTGTTTTTTGATAAGATTCTTTACAGCAGCCAGTGAAAGCTGGTAAGTAAATAATTATATAAATATTTTATTAGATCACATTTATTAGAAAAATAGTTATAAATGCAATTATTATTTTGTAATTGTAATCCATCGATCAATTCGCGATAAGTATCTTAGAGAGATCGGTTCTAAAAATTAATTAAGTTGGTTCACTTTAACGTTTACTTATTTAATGCATTCAATTATAAATGTCTTCGTAAACATTTGATTTAATATTGTTTACACGAAGAAAATATCAAGCAAATGTTCATGTAGGTAACTGAAATGATGATTGTAACTTTAGAGTTGACTACTATGTAAAATCTTTACCAAGTAATATTAAATTAATTGAACTTATGTAACTAAATATTTTAGTAAATTACATTTAACGATGAAAGCAGCAAAAAATATTGCATTACGAAAATTAATCACATAGGTAATGATAACACAACGTAGTTTAATTGCAATTTCGTCACTGAAACCTTGTTTTTATGATTAATTTAATTATAAGATGAATACATTTCACCTGAAACAACTAAGAAAATAGATCGAACATATTTTTTTAATGAAATCTAGAAAAACCTAGGCTAAAAAGTTTGCCGACGCGACGTTGCGATGCTCTTGGTTTAATTTTGACTACATATATCTCGTTTTATATCATGTATTTTAAAGTTGCCTTTTCAAACCGCAAAATAATAAATAAAAAATTACCCGCCTTAGTCAGTTAAGTAAAATAGTTATGTGTGTAACAAGGTGATAAAGTATTAATTTTATATATTATATTCTTTATTGCATACAAATATTTACATAAAAAACACTTAGAAAGGACATACACGAAGGTGGACTTATCTCTATAAGAGATCTCTTCCAGCCAACTTTACTAAGTGTAATAAGAATTCAAAGGACAGGAGCAAACCTTTGTGTACCTAAAATTATACTAAATTAAATACTAATATAATATAATGTAAACTAACCTGATCTACTCACATAAATAATACATACCGATAGTAAATAAATTAATTTTATACATACTACATACTTTAAAATAGAATATTTACTATTCTTACTAAAATCAATATAAACAAATAAACTAAGTAATTTAAAAAGGCGTTAGTTTGAATTTTAAGCTAAGCTAAAATTCTAAACTAGAATCCTAAGCTAAGCGAGGAATTCAATATACATCGCCCGAGAATAAATTAATGTGGCCCCGAGTGAAACACAATTTTTTTTATCACTATCTAAACAAAAACAGAAGCACGAAAGCGGACCACTTATTCTATTTGGTTTAACCGCCACCGTGGCGTAATGGCAACAACCATTAGCTTTACATCAGGAGGTCGCGGGTTCGATTCCCAGCGGAGGCTAACTTTGTATGACTCGGTTTGGTGTGGAAGGGCCGCCTGGCTAGCTACCACCATCTTGTCTAAGTCTTGCCCGCCAAGTATTAATTTTGACAGCATTGATGTGTTTCGGCTTGAAGATAAGATAGCCAGGTCCCCATTGCGTTGGGGAATCTTGGTAAGCCCTCTTCCATCTTCGGCATCATCGTTGCTTACCATTAGGTGAGACGGGCTTACCAATTGTGGATAAAAAAAATATAAGCTAATAAATCTGCGAGTAACTCACGTTACAAAATAGGGGATCGGAATGCTAGTCATTTTACTTACTTTTTATGATCTGTCAAAAACGAAATTTTATTCTAAAAACATTTGAAATACCAACAAGTGACGTCACAGATTTTTAGCGTCATTGACGAACTTATTTTGTGAATTTGATCAATTAAAAATTTAAGACGTAATGGAAAAACAACACAAGTAAGGTTTTTTGAAACTTCCAGAGGAGAGAAATTTAGGAAATCATATTTGATAATTTATTTTTGATGCATTTCTTTAAAATAAATATTTAAATTTTAATTTCGATGACGACTTCTCACAACGTATAACTAAAATATGTAAAGAAAAGAAAGAAAGAAAATGAATTTGGCAAGTAAGGATGTACAATTATTATTCTTATATATACTTATATTATGGATTTAAATACTCTGCCAAAAAGGGCACCGTCTCAGCATAATACTTTGGGTTTAACAAAGCCAAAGCGCTGATTTTCAGCCGGCACCGGAACTACGTGGGTAGACCCACGGACGAAACAGTACATTTTATATTGTACCTAATCAAATATGTTCCTAAATATAATTATACGTGTACAATGATGCATAATGAATATTAGTTTACATAGAAATTATAAAAAAAAGAAAAAAAATACATGTTTAATAATATTTTGCTTTTTAATGCTATTTTGTATAAGTTTGATCTTTCTAGCTTAGATTTACCTCATTTATACTTTTATTTATTGTTTGCCTTCCATACTTATCCAAAAAATAATATGCTTATATTTATATTCTATGGTAGTTGTTAGTGCACAGCGGGGGTGTAGCCTAAAGTACGCCGGTCATAGATAAGTGAGCAGTACGTTTGTGACTTAGGTATATAAAGAAAACTAATTGTAAGTATTTACGAAGCAATGCAAAGCTATATAATTATTAGGAGATACAATAGGGATGACGACAGTATCAGAAATAAATTATGAACTCTTGATCACTAAATTGCCCTCCTACATAAAATTCGGAAAACCTTACTCGTTTTGTTTTCCATCAAGTCTTCGATTTTTAATTCACCAAAATCACAAAATGAGTACATTAAAGAAGCTGCAAAACCAATGACGTCACGCCTAGGTACTTCAAACATTTTTAGAACAAAATGTCGTTTTTGACAGATGATAAAAAGTAAATGAGATGACTAGCATTCGTCATCCCTATTATTTGAAAACTGGAAATCTATTTATTATTGAGGAACCAATCGTAGTTTTTCAAGTAGTGTGATAAAGAAATCCTTTTCGGCTTTGGACATGAACATTGGAACTATATCGAAATAATCTGATTAGCAGTCAATGTCACTGCCCACGATCTTAACTACACTTCCGGACACATCAATCGAGCCGCCTAATTTTTCTCAACACATTTTTATACTATGAGAGGATCCAAAAAAAAAACCAACTTTTTTTCAAATTTATTAATAGTAAGGAAAAACTTCAAACTGCAGTCGTCAGGAGAGATCCTTTGCTACAAATTTGAAGAAAAGCACAACATTCTGCAGAGCCCTGGGAACTCAGTAGTTTCCTAATAAAAAGAACGTTATTTTTTCCATAGGTATGAGTGGCAATTTACCGTAAGCTCTCCTGTGACAGTTCCCCAGTAACTGCAGAATGTTATGCTCCTCGACAAATTTGTAGCCAGGGATCTAACCTAATGACTGCACTTTATAATTTCCTTACTTTTCTTGATTTCAAAAAAATTATCTTTGCTGTTTGGACCTACTTTTTGTACGAAAATGTACTGAGAAAAATTAGGCGGTTCGCTATATGTGGCCGGAAGTGTATTTCTATGCAAAAAGTCACGTCAGTCCGTTGCTCCGTCGCGACACCGACGTGTGCGTGCCCGGAAATAAGTTTTTCCTAGATCCCTTGGGAACTGTCTCGGGCTATGCTCATTTGCAGATTATCTCAGTTCACACCTCCTGGAATATCTCTGTGCAAAAAAATCACAACAATCCATTGTTCCGTTACGATTCCGTCTTTTTTCAGTTCCCTCAGGAACTGTATCAGACTTATAATATCAATTAGGATAGCTTTTTCCCGAGTCTTCGCTTGCGTGGACGTCATTTTTGAGACTGTCTTTGTGGGTGAGTGAGGAATCTACCAAAAAAGAGTCTTTTTTCAGTTCCCTCAGGAGCTGTATCAGACTTTTAATATCAATTAGGATAGCTTTTTCCCGAGTCTTCGCTTGCGTGGACGTCATTTTTAAGACTGTCTTTGTGGGTGAGTGGTGCGCGAGCCACAAGTGGCTCCGTTGCGAACCCGACGCTTTTTTTCCCCAGATCCCTCGGGAGCTATGTCAAGATATACTAATTAGTAAATTATGTCAAATCCTACCTCCTCAAACATCTCTGTGCAAAAAATCACAATAATCCATTGTTCCGTTGCGAAGAAATTAACCAAAAAAAGAGTATATTTCAGTTCTTTCTGGAACTGCATCTTTACGGGGTAAAAAAAATTATGTCCTTCCCCGTGACACAAGCTACCTGCATGCCAAATTTCATCAAGATTGATCGAGGCGTTGAAGCGTAAAAAGTAACAAACAAACAAACACATTTTCATATTTATAATATTATACTGGCTTTTGCCTGCGGCTTCGCCCGCGTGGAAATAATTTTTATGACCGTCTTTGAGGGTGAGTGGTACACGAGCCGCAAGCGGCTCACGAGCTAGGACATGAGTTTTCTTTAGATTCCTCAGGAACTATATCGTGCTATTCTGATTAGCAGTCTTTGTCACTTCCAACCCCCTTAACCATTCCTATACAAAAAAAAACACTTTAAACCGTTGCTCCGTTGCGACACAGACGCGCGAGCGTGGAAATGAGATTTTCCCAGATCCTCGGAAACTATGTCAGGATATACAAATTAGTAAATTGTGTCATTTTCCACCTCTTCACCCATCTCTGTGCAAAAAATCGCAACAATCTATGGTTCCGTTGCGATGTTCAAGAAATTTACCAAAAAAAGAGTATTTTTATTTTCTCCAGGAACTGTATCGGACTGTGCTATTTTTACGTGATAAAAAGTAGCCTGTGTCCTTTCTAGTAACAAAGGCTACCTAAATATCAAATTTCATTACGATCGGTCAAGATGTTGAAGTGTGAAAAGGTAACGAATAAACAAACACATTTTTCAATTTATAATATTAGTAAGGATAGTATAGTGTTTTAGTAAGGATAGCTAAAAGTAACAAAGGCGAATAACTTATAGATAAATGTTTAAGTTTTGATTCCAAGAGACGACGTCAGAAGTTAGGTTAGAGCATATATGAGATGATCTCAGTCCATATTTGATGGTTTTTAATCTGTGAATGTCAAGTTTTTTTTGTGTCTATAGCTATATGTCAGCAAAAATTTTTAGGTGCAAATACTCTTCAGTCTCGAGTAAATTTATTTTTTAAAACGACTTTAGCAGCAAACCCGCCTCATTCCAATACAAGCTGTATTCATGTGAAAACAAAAAAGATGGATTTTCAGTGACATAGGACTGAGGTCTTGCTTCTATACCTTTCATATATCTGTGGGTTGAACAGATTATCCGGGAGACCATATAAAGCCACCAGTTACATAATAAAAAACAGCTAAGTGCGAATTGGACTCGCACACAAAGGGTTCCGTACCTTCGTACAAGATTTAACATTGTAAATTTTTTAAATACTTTTCACGTTTTTTTAAAATCACTTTTCTTTATTTTTTAATTTTTTTTTTTTGGTATAACGGCAATAGAAATACATACACACTGTGAAAATTTCAAATGTCTACCTATTACGGTTTTTGAGATACAGCCTGCGAAAGGACGGGCTGACAGATGGACAGCAGAGGCTTATAAATAGGGTACCGTTGGCACCCTTTGGGTACGGAACCCAGAAAATATTTAAAAAATGTCAAAGTGTAACATGATCGTCAAAAAATATTAAAATTCAATGTCACAATAGCGTTGTATCTCCCGTTGATGTCTTTTGTATGGCCACTAGTGGAACAAGTACAAACTG
This sequence comes from Coleophora flavipennella, assembly GCA_947284805.1. NCBI lineage: Eukaryota > Metazoa > Arthropoda > Insecta > Lepidoptera > Coleophoridae > Coleophora > Coleophora flavipennella. The sequence continues at coordinate 10,838,342 of OX369306.1, read as the reverse complement.
TCGCGTCGCGTCGTGGCAAACGAGACTGCTCAAGTGAAATAAGAAAATGAGATTTTACCAAAAAAATATTAAAATTCAATGTCACAATCGAGTTGTATCTCACGTTGATGTCTTTTGTATGGCCACTAGTAGAACAAGTACAAACCATTCGTGGCAAACGAGACTGCTCAAGTGAAATAAGAAAATGAGGTTTTACCCAAAAAAAATTAAAATTCAATGACACAATAGCGTTGTATATCCCGTTGATAAATTTTGTATATATACAGGGTGACTGGTAAGTAGTGCAAATCCTTTTAAGGGGATAAACTACAAATTTTCAACAGAAAAAGTCATACTAATTGGGGGTCGGAAATCAATGGTTGTCAAATCAAATGTAGTAATTTCGTAGTTCCATCTTCGAAAGTCTCCCTTTTTCAAATTTGATTTTTTTATGACATAACTTTACAATAACTAAGAAGTTTTTATGACTTTATTTAAGGAGTATTAAATTGTCTATTAAACACAATTTATTTCATTAAGCTAGCCTTCTTAGTTTCCGAGATTTTTAGGATTTTTTAAGTGACCCGGATTCATCGCTCTCGAGTGTATTAGTAATCATGACGTGAAGTGAAGCTTTGTTATTTCAAACTTAAAAAAAAACATTTTGACAGATAATAAAAAAGTACTCAAATGGCTGTTAACTAACTTTTTTTTATTCACAATTGGTAAGCCCTTGGCACCATCATTCATCATCATCATAACTCCCCTATTTTCGTTAATGAATAAATAAGCTGATAAAATATTCTAATAAGGCACGCGGTATACATAACGAGAATTTCTAATTACTTTGCACAACACTATAGGGAGGTATTTCTAATTAACGATAGCTCATATGAATGTATCATGGAAATACACTGTTTTCCCCTTTCATTTGCATAGTTGATTAGTTCAATAAGAACGCTAATAAGACAGTGTGGTTATTTTGCAGGTATTTTATTGATACTCGTAAATATATCACAAAGTTACCACTGTTTAAATAACTAGTTTTTTGATATTTTTTCTTTTTATAATTTGTGTATTATATGTTGTTATAGAATAGAAATTCACACTGTTAAAATTTCAAATGTCTACCTATTACAATTCATGTAATACAATCCGCTAACAGACAGACAGACGGACGGATAGCCGAGGCTTAGTAATAGAATCCCGTTGGTCACCCTTTAGATGTACAGAACCGTAGAAAGAATCATCAAACTCGGTTAATAATAGCATCGGTACTACAATAAATCGCTTTACATACATATAATAATTTTGAACAAAGAAAAAACCGACTTCAAACAGGAAACTAAGGTTCCCCTCGATTTCTCTGGGATGCCATCATCAGATTTTGGTTGCCTTATCAAGGTACCACCCTTGGGATATCTCCTTTCTAACAAAAAAAAATCATCAAAATCGGTTCATAAATGACGAAGGTATCCGCGAACACACAAAAATATATGTCGGAGCGCAAGGACGTGGCGCCACCTATGCATGCGTCGAAGCACCGTGTGTTTTATCTTGATACGTCAAGCGGTTAGCTTGGTTAGTAATAAAAGTTATCTTTGGCCAAGGCGTGGTCTGTGCGAGACCGGAACCCGGAAGTTGGTAGTGTTGGTAATTGTTTGTTAGCCAATCAGAATCGTTGTCATTATTGAACCATTAAATGACAATGCAGCCAACCTACAGAGGCTACGGCTGCGGCGCCAATTATTTTTACGAGCACTTTTGATCGAGCAGCTGAACTGTCAACTTGGGAAGCCAGCCCCGTGCCGAACTCATCGCAGTCTATAAAATAATCGGTTTTCATCCGAATCATCATTAAGCCTCGTGCTGCAAACGTGTGTGAATATTGATTGTACACTCCAAAACTTCTCAAAGACGAGTTTATTTCTTAGATATGGCCAAAACCCTTCTGATGATCCGAAATATATATTGAGATTTTTTTTTTATTCGGTTAAAAACATACAATCGAATTGAAAGCCTCTTTCTTTTGTAGTCGGTTGAAAGTAAACAACACCACTGACTTAAATGTTATTCTTAAAACAATATTTAGCAGGTGCAGATAATGCAGTCCAACCCTTTTAGAAGCCACATAATTTATTATGGTGACTCATTGGCATTCCCGAGTTTTTAATCGACTCAAAAAAGATAAACACTGTCACATTATACGGGTCGCAGTCAAACTTCGATGTGTGGTCCTCGCGCAGAATAACTAAAAATAACTAATCTTCTGTATAAGTAAAATGAAACCATGACTGACTTGCTGACTGATCTGTCGACGCAAAGCTTAACCACTAGACGAAACGGAGTAAAATTTGGCATACAGATAGCAATTATGACGTAGGCTGTAACAATGCATCTCTGTGGGTTAAGGTCCAAAGGAGAACGTATGCGTATTTTAGAAGAAGAAAATGGAGTATCTATTCGGAGTATTAACATGTACGAGTACTATAGACATGTACTTATTGTAAGAAATACCTATTTGTAAGCCACATAATTTTTAAGCCACATTTGTAAGCTAGGAGATGAACTATCTGCTTAGAATTGAAAGTGCCTGAATTGAAAAGGACATTTATTTACAAAATTATATTAAACTAGCTGTCCCGGCGAACTACGTACCGCCTTACATAACATTACACTGCCCTACCCTACCCTACCCTACACTACACTACACTACACTAACCTACCCTACACTACACTACCCTACCATACACTACTCTACCCTACACTACACTACTCTACCCTACACTACCCTACCCTACACTACACTACACTACACTACACTACACTACCCTACCCTACCCTACATAAGAACCTTCTCCTGACAATAACGAACTCGACAAAAAAAAGAATTAGCGAAATCGGTCCAGCCGTTCTGGAGTTATAGCGTCAGGAAGGAAAACCCGACTTATTTTTATATAGTAGAAGATTTGGGGGGATCACCAAAATCAGGAAACAGTATTTGAGGAAGCTGGAGTTAGGTGGGAGGCTCCAACATAAGTGGCTGGAGCAACATGCGCGCTTGTAGCGCCTGCAAGGCTTCATCTGCAAGTTGCTCCAGCCTCTACTGTTGAAGCCACTCAGCTGACTCCAGCTTCAAGGCATCCGCTAAGAAAGGGTTTTGGAAAATTCCCATGGGAACATCAAAAAACGGTATACGCGCGAGCGAAGCCGTAGGAAACAGCTAGTCTTCTTCTGTCTTGTTTGTTTGTTTGTAAACTCTTTATTGACATGTTTGAATACAGAACATAAAACAGATATGTATTGAATAAAGGTGGACTTATCCATTACGGGATCTCTTCCAGTCAACCTAATAATGACATTTGGATAAAAAAAAAGAAAAAAGGTATGAGCAAAAGTTACAAACACAAGTTACTGTCTTCTGTATATATGAAAGGAAACCATGACAAACTAGTCTATCAACGCACAGTTCATACCACTGGAGGGATAGGGTTGAAATTTGGCATACTCCGCTATAAGAAAGGATTTTGGGGGAATTCCACGGGAACGGCAAAAACGGGATCTGCGCGGGCGAAGTCGCGGGCAACAGCTAGTCAATCAGAAACAAACAGAAGAGTGAATTTTCATATTAAGGTCCACGCCGTAAATGAGTTTTTAGGGTTCCGTGCCCAAAGGGTAAAAACGGGATCCTATTACTAAGCCTCCGCTGTCCGTCCGTCCGTCTGTCACCAGGCTGTATTTCATAAACCGTGATAGCTAGACAGCTAATTTTTTTTACAGATGATGTATTTCTATTGCCGCTATAACAGAAAATACAAAAAATTAGAAACAATGAAAAAATAAGGGGGTCTCCATACAAAAAACGTGTTCTTTTTAAACATGAAGAAACTAGCGCCATCTAGTATGATGGTTTTTGAAACATGAAACTAGCGGCATCCATACAAAAAACGTGTTCTTTTTAAACATAAAGAAACTAGCGCCATCTAGTATGATGGTTTTTGAAACATATTAATGAGTTTTCGCGGATAACTTCGTTGTTTATGAACCGATTTTTGATGATTCTTTTTTTGTTGGAAAGGAGATATCCCAAGAGTGGTACCATGATAAGGAAACTAGGATCTGATGATGACATCTTAGAGAAATCGAGGGGAACCTTAGTTTCCTGTTTGAAGTCGGTTTTTTTTGTTTAAAATTATTGGAAAATTATGTGATTCTAGTCAACCGTTAATACAATGCCTCTTAGTTAAGTAATCCAGAGAGATGGATTAATTAGCTCCTAACTAGGACTACGGACTTCCTTTTTAGGGTTTCGTACACCCGAATGGTAAACAACGGAACCCTATTATCAAGCCTCTGCTGTCCGTCCATCTGTCTGTCTGTCAGCGGACTGTATTACATGATGCGTAATAGGAATAGGTCACAGTTGAAATTTTATAGTGTTAATTTCTATTGCAACTATATCAACAAATAAAAAATATAAGACGGAATCATACTGTATTTTTTTTCGTACGATGGCACGAAACATGTGCAAGTCCCACTTGCACTTGACCGTTTTTAGTGCAAACTAAAATAGTTTTAGTTGACTCTAGTCAAACAAAAGCAAATACTATATAGTCAGTTCTTAAAAAAATGTAATAGACTTCTCGTACAAATTGTTGTTAAAAAAGTTGTTCTAAATGGAATCAAATGAAATTTATCTCTAGGAGAAAGTTACTTATTCAGTTTCTTAAAGAAGCCACAGCACAGTTTGACGAAGTGAATCGTTTAATTTATTTTCGATCTAGAAGCCACAGCACAGTGTATCGAAGTAAATTGTTTAGTTTATTTTCGATCTTCCGAAGCCACAGCACAGTGTGATGAAGTGAATCGCTTAGTTTATTTTCGATCTAGAAGCCACAGCACAGTGTGACGAAGTAAATTGTTTAGTTTATTTTCGATCTTCCGAAGCCACAGCACAGTGTGACGAAGTGAATCGCTTAGTTTATTTTCGATCTAGAAGCCACAGCACAGTGTGACGAAGTAAATTGTTTAGTTTATTTTCGATCTTCCGAAGCCACAGCACAGTGTGACGAAGTGAATCGCTTAGTTTATTTTTGATCTAGAAGACACAGCACAGTGTGACGAAGTAAATTGTTTTGTTTATTTTTGATCTTCCGAAGCCACAGCACAGTGTGACGAAGTAAATCGCTTAGTTTATTTTCGATCTAGAAGCCACAGAACAGTGTGACGAAGTGAATCGTTTAGTTTATTTTCGATCTAGAAGCCACAGCACAGTGCGAGGAAGTAAATTGTTTAGTTTATTTTCGATCTTCCGAAGCCACAGCACAGTGTGATGAAGTGAATCGCTTAGTTTATTTTCGATCTAGAAGCCACAGCACAGTGTGACGAAGTAAATTGTTTAGTTTATTTTCGATCTTCCGAAGCCACAGCACAGTGTGACGAAGTGAATCGCTTAGTTTATTTTCGATCTAGAAGCCACAGCACAGTATGACGAAGTAAATTGTTTAGTTTATTTTCGATCTTCCGAAGCCACAGCACAGTGTGACGAAGTGAATCGCTTAGTTTATTTTCGATCTAGAAGCCACAGCACAGTGTGACGAAGTAAATTGTTTAGTTTATTTTCGATCTTCCGAAGCCACAGCACAGTGTGACGAAGTGAATCGCTTAGTTTATTTTTGATCTAGAAGACACAGCACAGTGTGACGAAGTAAATTGTTTTGTTTATTTTTGATCTTCCGAAGCCACAGCACAGTGTGACGAAGTAAATCGCTTAGTTTATTTTCGATCTAGAAGCCACAGAACAGTGTGACGAAGTGAATCGTTTAGTTTATTTTCGATCTATAAGCCACAGCACAGTGCGAGGAAGTAAATTGTTTAGTTTATTTTCGATCTTCCGAAGCCACAGCACAGTGTGATGAAGTGAATCGCTTAGTTTATTTTCGATCTAGAAGCCACAGCACAGTGTGACAAAGTAAATTGTTTAGTTTATTTTCGATCTTCCGAAGCCACAGCACAGTGTGACGAAGTGAATCGCTTAGTTTATTTTCGATCTAGAAGCCACAGCACAGTGTGACGAAGTAAATTGTTTAGTTTATTTTCGATCTTCCGAAGCCACAGCACAGTGTGACGAAGTGAATCGCTTAGTTTATTTTTGATCTAGAAGACACAGCACAGTGTGACGAAGTAAATTGTTTTGTTTATTTTTGATCTTCCGAAGCCACAGCACAGTGTGACGAAGTAAATCGCTTAGTTTATTTTCGATCTAGAAGCCACAGAACAGTGTGACGAAGTGAATCGTTTAGTTTATTTTCGATCTAGAAGCCACAGCACAGTGCGAGGAAGTAAATTGTTTAGTTTATTTTCGATCTTCCGAAGCCACAGCACAGTGTGATGAAGTGAATCGCTTAGTTTATTTTCGATCTAGAAGCCACAGCACAGTGTGACGAAGTAAATTGTTTAGTTTATTTTCGATCTTCCGAAGCCACAGCACAGTGTGACGAAGTGAATCGCTTAGTTTATTTTCGATCTAGAAGCCACAGCACAGTATGACGAAGTAAATTGTTTAGTTTATTTTCGATCTTCCGAAGCCACAGCACAGTGTGACGAAGTGAATCGCTTAGTTTATTTTCGATCTAGAAGCCACAGCACAGTGTGACGAAGTAAATTGTTTAGTTTATTTTCGATCTTCCGAAGCCACAGCACAGTGTGACGAAGTGAATCGCTTAGTTTATTTTTGATCTAGAAGACACAGCACAGTGTGACGAAGTAAATTGTTTTGTTTATTTTTGATCTTCCGAAGCCACAGCACAGTGTGACGAAGTAAATCGCTTAGTTTATTTTCGATCTAGAAGCCACAGAACAGTGTGACGAAGTGAATCGTTTAGTTTATTTTCGATCTAGAAGCCACAGCACAGTGCGAGGAAGTAAATTGTTTAGTTTATTTTCGATCTTCCGAAGCCACAGCACAGTGTGATGAAGTGAATCGCTTAGTTTATTTTCGATCTAGAAGCCACAGCACAGTGTGACGAAGTAAATTGTTTAGTTTATTTTCGATCTTCCGAAGCCACAGCACAGTGTGACGAAGTGAATCGCTTAGTTTATTTTCGATCTAGAAGCCACAGCACAGTGTGACGAAGTAAATTGTTTAGTTTATTTTCGATCTTCCGAAGCCACAGCACAGTGTGACGAAGTGAATCGCTTAGTTTATTTTTGATCTAGAAGACACAGCACAGTGTGACGAAGTAAATTGTTTTGTTTATTTTTGATCTTCCGAAGCCACAGCACAGTGTGACGAAGTAAATCGCTTAGTTTATTTTCGATCTAGAAGCCACAGAACAGTGTGACGAAGTGAATCGTTTAGTTTATTTTCGATCTAGAAGCCACAGCACAGTGCGAGGAAGTAAATTGTTTAGTTTATTTTCGATCTTCCGAAGCCACAGCACAGTGTGATGAAGTGAATCGCTTAGTTTATTTTCGATCTAGAAGCCACAGCACAGTGTGACGAAGTAAATTGTTTAGTTTATTTTCGATCTTCCGAAGCCACAGCACAGTGTGACGAAGTGAATCGCTTAGTTTATTTTCGATCTAGAAGCCACAGCACAGTATGACGAAGTAAATTGTTTAGTTTATTTTCGATCTTCCGAAGCCACAGCACAGTGTGACGAAGTGAATCGCTTAGTTTATTTTCGATCTAGAAGACACAGCACAGTGTATCGAAGTAAATTGTTTAGTTTATTTTCGATCTTCCGAAGACACAGCACAGTGTGATGAAGTGAATCGCTTAGTTTATTTTCGATCTAGAAGCCACAGCACAGTGTGACGAAGTAAATTGTTTAGTTTATTTTCGATCTTCCGAAGCCACAGCACAGTGTGACGAAGTGAATCGCTTAGTTTATTTTTGATCTAGAAGACACAGCACAGTGTGACGAAGTAAATTGTTTTGTTTATTTTTGATCTTCCGAAGCCACAGCACAGTGTGATGAAGTGAATCGCTTAGTTTATTTTCGATCTAGAAGCCACAGCACAGTGTGACGAAGTAAATTGTTTAGTTTATTTTCGATCTTCCGAAGCCACAGCACAGTGTGACGAAGTGAATCGCTTAGTTTATTTTCGATCTAGAAGCCACAGCACAGTGCGAGGAAGTAAATTGTTTAGTTTATTTTCGATCTTCCGAAGCCACAGCACAGTGTGATGAAGTGAATCGCTTAGTTTATTTTCGATCTAGAAGCCACAGCACAGTGTGACGAAGTAAATTGTTTAGTTTATTTTCGATCTTCCGAAGCCACAGCACAGTGTGACGAAGTGAATCGCTTAGTTTATTTTCGATCTAGAAGCCACAGCACAGTATGACGAAGTAAATTGTTTAGTTTATTTTCGATCTTCCGAAGCCACAGCACAGTGTGACGAAGTGAATCGCTTAGTTTATTTTCGATCTAGAAGCCACAGCACAGTGTGACGAAGTAAATTGTTTAGTTTATTTTCGATCTTCCGAAGCCACAGCACAGTGTGACGAAGTGAATCGCTTAGTTTATTTTTGATCTAGAAGACACAGCACAGTGTGACGAAGTAAATTGTTTTGTTTATTTTTGATCTTCCGAAGCCACAGCACAGTGTGACGAAGTAAATCGCTTAGTTTATTTTCGATCTAGAAGCCACAGAACAGTGTGACGAAGTGAATCGTTTAGTTTATTTTCGATCTATAAGCCACAGCACAGTGCGAGGAAGTAAATTGTTTAGTTTATTTTCGATCTTCCGAAGCCACAGCACAGTGTGATGAAGTGAATCGCTTAGTTTATTTTCGATCTAGAAGCCACAGCACAGTGTGACGAAGTAAATTGTTTAGTTTATTTTCGATCTTCCGAAGCCACAGCACAGTGTGACGAAGTGAATCGCTTAGTTTATTTTCGATCTAGAAGCCACAGCACAGTGTGACGAAGTAAATTGTTTAGTTTATTTTCGATCTTCCGAAGCCACAGCACAGTGTGACGAAGTGAATCGCTTAGTTTATTTTTGATCTAGAAGACACAGCACACTGTGACGAAGTAAATTGTTTTGTTTATTTTTGATCTTCCGAAGCCACAGCACAGTGTGACGAAGTGAATCGCTTAGTTTATTTTCGATCTAGAAGCCACAGAACAGTGTGACGAAGTGAATCGTTTAGTTTATTTTCGATCTATAAGCCACAGCACAGTGCGAGGAAGTAAATTGTTTAGTTTATTTTCGATCTTCCGAAGCCACAGCACAGTGTGATGAAGTGAATCGCTTAGTTTATTTTCGATCTAGAAGCCACAGCACAGTGTGACGAAGTAAATTGTTTAGTTTATTTTCGATCTTCCGAAGCCACAGCACAGTGTGACGAAGTGAATCGCTTAGTTTATTTTCGATCTAGAAGCCACAGCACAGTGTGACGAAGTAAATTGTTTAGTTTATTTTCGATCTTCCGAAGCCACAGCACAGTGTGACGAAGTGAATCGCTTAGTTTATTTTTGATCTAGAAGACACAGCACACTGTGACGAAGTAAATTGTTTTGTTTATTTTTGATCTTCCGAAGCCACAGCACAGTGTGACGAAGTAAATCGCTTAGTTTATTTTCGATCTAGAAGCCACAGAACAGTGTGACGAAGTGAATCGTTTAGTTTATTTTCGATCTAGAAGCCACAGCACAGTGCGAGGAAGTAAATTGTTTAGTTTATTTTCGATCTTCCGAAGCCACAGCACAGTGTGATGAAGTGAATCGCTTAGTTTATTTTCGATCTAGAAGCCACAGCACAGTGCGAGGAAGTAAATTGTTTAGTTTATTTTCGATCTTCCGAAGCCACAGCACAGTGTGATGAAGTGAATCGCTTAGTTTATTTTCGATCTAGAAGCCACAGCACAGTGTGACGAAGTAAATTGTTTAGTTTATTTTCGATCTTCCGAAGCCACAGCACAGTGTGACGAAGTGAATCGCTTAGTTTATTTTCGATCTAGAAGCCACAGCACAGTATGACGAAGTAAATTGTTTAGTTTATTTTCGATCTTCCGAAGCCACAGCACAGTGTGACGAAGTGAATCGCTTAGTTTATTTTCGATCTAGAAGACACAGCACAGTGTATCGAAGTAAATTGTTTAGTTTATTTTCGATCTTCCGAAGACACAGCACAGTGTGATGAAGTGAATCGCTTAGTTTATTTTCGATCTAGAAGCCACAGCACAGTGTGACGAAGTAAATTGTTTAGTTTATTTTCGATCTTCCGAAGCCACAGCACAGTGTGACGAAGTGAATCGCTTAGTTTATTTTTGATCTAGAAGACACAGCACAGTGTGACGAAGTAAATTGTTTTGTTTATTTTTGATCTTCCGAAGCCACAGCACAGTGTGACGAAGTAAATCGCTTAGTTTATTTTCGATCTAGAAGCCACAGAACAGTGTGACGAAGTGAATCGTTTAGTTTATTTTCGATCTAGAAGCCACAGCACAGTGCGAGGAAGTAAATTGTTTAGTTTATTTTCGATCTTCCGAAGCCACAGCACAGTGTGATGAAGTGAATCGCTTAGTTTATTTTCGATCTAGAAGCCACAGCACAGTGTGACGAAGTAAATTGTTTAGTTTATTTTCGATCTTCCGAAGCCACAGCACAGTGTGACGAAGTGAATCGCTTAGTTTATTTTCGATCTAGAAGCCACAGCACAGTGTGACGAAGTAAATTGTTTAGTTTATTTTCGATCTTCTGAAGCCACAGCACAGTGTGACGAAGTGAATCGCTTAGTTTATTTTCGATCTAAAAGCCACAGCACAGTGTGACGAAGTGAATCGTTAATTTTCGATCTAGAAGCTACAGCACAGTGTGACAAAGTGAATCTTTTATATTTTTTATCGATCTAGAAGCCACAGCACAGTGTGACGAAATGAATCGTTAAGTTCATTTTCGATCGGTTTTCACATTTAATTTATTTTCGATCTGATTTTTATTTTGTTTTTAATTTGTTTATGTTTTCTTATTTTTAAAAATTTTGACTTTTTGTCCTGTGTTCAACTTATTACTTCATCGTTTATTGTAATTTGTGTTTGAATTTTTTTATTAAACCTACTGGTGGTGAAAACATATTTTTATTGGACTAAGACGGATTCTGTCCCTCCTCTCCCCCCTCCTTCCCTCTCTCCAAGTTGTGCTGGCTTAGACGCAAGTCAGAGGGCGCGTCGTGGCTGCAACAGTAAAATTTTTGAAACTACAGGATGTTAAAAAACTGGTGTAGGGTGGATTTTGCTTATCATTGTGATCAATCTTTCTCAGGATACCCATTAGTTATATATCTACGCAAAACATTTTTGGACTCTTTAAACGAATCGATCAGCTGATTGATCGATTTTTATGAAGAATCCACAAATTCATAGGAGATTTGACTGTGGACTATCCCTTTCGCGATGTGTACAGTCCCCAGTTAACGGGTCCTACACAAATTTTGTTACACCCTGTATGTACCGGCTGAATAGTCACGTTAAAGTCCGTTTTAAACGCCACCGTGGCGTAATGGTTAGTCCATTCGCTTCACACCAGGAGGTCGCGGGTTCGATTCCGGCGGGGTCAACTAGTAAGACTCGGTTTGGATGGTGGTAGGGCATTTTCTTAGCCCGCCTGGCTAGCTACCACCATCTTATCAAGTCTTGCCGTCAAACAACAGTATTAACAACATTGATGTGTTCCGGCTTGAAGATAAGATAGGCAGTTCTCCATTGCATTGGCGATTCTTGGTAAGCCCGCTTCCATCTACGGTATCATCGTCACTTACCATCATGTGAGATGATGCCAAGGGCTTACCAATTGTTAATAATAAAACAAAATCACGTTTGGTAATAAGTTTCAAGAATTCCTCATTTACGGAAACAAACCTTATTTCTTGAAACTTCACAACCTAAGGGTCTTCAAAAATAGGCGTACCATAGAGTCCCTTAGGGCTCTAATAGACACTTATTACTGTGGGTGGCCTCTGTGCCATTTACTTACAAAGTAACAAATCGCACATATTGTTTTTATCTATAAGCGCAGACCTACAAACTGTTTACTGTCATCGTGTCATAATTAGCTTGTAATATTCAAAGAATACTAACTATTTTTACTATCTATTTATACTTATTACTATAAAGAAGTAAAGTTTGTACGTAGGAGGTTATCTTCGAAACTACTTATCCTATTTAAAAAAATCTTTTGCCAAGAGGTAGAATGGAATTTCAGGATGGACAGACTAAAAGATACCCCGCTCTCTCTCGATATCCACGGGGCAAAGCCGCAGGCAAGAGCTAATGTATAATAATTTTAAATGAGAATGATGAGGTTTTTTTACATTTTATTTGTACCCGTCTGACAAAAAAGAGGGCAATATTGGTTATCAAACTTGGTTGTGAATAGTGTCCGACCGAAAATGAATTTTCAGCCGAAAACGAAAACGAGGCTACGACTTCAGTCTCATTTTCGGCCGAAAACGGGAACGAAAACAAAAATGATTTAGACATTAAAAATTGAAGATATGAAATGAATTATTAATTGAAGATTTTTCCGCTGTATACTGAAATATTTTTGTTTTTTTGTTTTTATGCAAATGTAGGCTTTTAAAAGAAATAAATAAATCACGATAATTCCATTAGAGGGCAAACATTTCCGTGTATTTTTTGCTGTATTGATTGATTTTATAATATTACTAGCTGTTTCCCGCGGCTTCTCCCGCGTGGACAACGTTTCTATGAATTTCGAGGGTACGAGCGTAAACAAAAGTAGCCCTATGTGTTGTAATACCGGTCCCAATCTGTCTACCTACCAAACTTCAGCCAGATCCATTCAGTAGTTTTTGCGTGAAGAAGTAACAAACATACACACTCACAAAATTTCGCCTTTATAATATTAGTGTGATACAATCAATATTATTTGTACTACGATAATCACCTTAAAAATCAAATAAACTTTGTCATTCGGCTGATATGCGGCTTGGCCGAATATCTAATTAATTGGCAGAAAATGGCCGAAAACGAATATTCGGTCGGTCACTAGATGTAAACAAGACAAATAAAAAATAGGTTATTTATCAGAAATTATTTACTATAGTGGAATGCTGGTTTAACCAGGACCAATGGTTCGTTTTTCAATCATATTCCAAAATGGTCTCAATTTCATTGTATGTTTTTTCCATATTTGTTACGCGATATCTTCGTAGATTGTGAACCGATTTTTCTGATTCTTTTTTTTATTCGATAGGGTATGCTGCTCGGTTTTTTCCATATAAATTTTATCAAAATCGGTGTAGCATTTTTTTAGAAAATTAACAAAATCAAAAAAAATAAATGCAAAATTGTACAAAGTGGTTGCGATGTGAGAGTTCGTTAAAAACCCATAAATATCCCCACTGCTGGGGCACGCCTTTCTTCTTAACCCGGCGTGAATAAGGTAAGGGTATCTCATACCCACTGATTTATGAAACATTAAATATTTCTAAACTGCACGATTCCTGGAACTCGGCTGGCTCGGTAGCTGGAGGGGGTGCCGCGAGGAGTGATTTTAGTGTTTTTTTTTTTAATTTTTAGTGAACTACACGTTGGCAAACACACAACGGGTAAGTAATATCCGACCTCATTAAATAATACATTACAATGTTTTTGTTGCTTTTATGTTAGCTCGAAGCAAAATTATATATGACAGATGAAGTTGTCAAAATATCTCAGTTTTTTAGATATTAAGTCATAGTTCCTAACTATTGTTGATTTTTGTGTAAAAAATACTACTTTGTTTTTTTTTATAGAAATACTAGCTTTTGTACGCGGCTTCGCCCGCTTGGACATCGTTTTTATGATTGTCATAGAGTGTGCGCGGTGCGCGAGCCGCAAGAGGCTCGCGAGCGTGGACATGAATTTTCTCCAGATCCCTCGGGAACTATGTCAGGATATGATTATTAGTAAATCGTGTCATTTCACACCCCCTCAACCATCTCTGTGCTAAAAATCACACAATCCATTGTTCTGTTAAATAAATATACCAAAAAAGAGTACATTTTAAATTCCCTCATGAACTGCATCGGGCTATGCTATTTTCACGGGATTAAAAGACACAGGGTACCTGCGTGCCAAATTTCATTAAGATTAGTCAAGGCGTTGAAGCGTGAAAAGGTAACAAAACAAAACAAACACATTTTCACATTTATAATATTAGTAAGGATAAATACTTTTATATCTAGAACTGGGTAATTTTATCATTTCACCTCATTTCCCTAATGTAAATTAATAAATTACAGTAATAAGTATAGTCATTTCAGTTAACAAAATCGACAATTTCTATATTTGGGTATGTCACACCCACCTCATAGTTGGTGTTACTATTTTTCACCTCATTCACACCCGGTTAAACTCCGGAAACTTAAGCCATACTCCTCATACGAGGGCCGAGTCCCGGTTGGTGGACGTTGTAAGACTAGCGGGGAACCCCCTCAGAACAGAAAAGAAATTTCGGCTCGCGAGCGTGAAAATAAGCAGCCTATGTGTTAAGGTCCTAATCTGTCTACCTACTAAATTTCAGCCAGATTCTTTCAGTAGTTTTTGCGTGCAGAAGTAACAAACACATACTCACAAACTTTCGCCGTTATAATATTAGTGTGATTACTATTATAAGCTTGCGTGAGAAACATTTTTTTTTGTAGTAAGTGACCCAAATAAACCTGCATAATATGTGTACCTACATGTATGTCTTACAAGTTGTTGTAACTTCTAGAAGGCGGACCTGCTGCGCCCGCGTCGCGTCTCTAAGTTCAAGCCATCCATCTCACACTGCGATCGCAATTTACATGTTTGCGGCAGTGTTAGGCATTTTAATCGTTCCGGTTAATACTGGCCAGGGGGCTATTCTCAACACTGATTCCATGAACAAGTGAAACTTGGGTAGTTTTCTCAAACGGTGAAGAAAATTATCAACATTATCGTTACCATTAATCTGCACATTTGAGATATTCAGTCACTCGCGCATGTGACTTCAACTCAGTTACAGTTGAAATTTTTAACCACATTTTTAAACGAAGCATATATTTCATAAGTTATGTTTAAAATCTGACCAAGGAGTAGTACTTCGCTAGCCCGTTGATTAAATGGCGACATTCAATTGAATAACTAGGCCGAACGCTGATAGAATAAGCGTCACTAAACGACGTTGAACTAGTAAGCCGATTGTAAGCTAGCCCGAACGTTGATTGAACAACAGTGTAGTGTAGTGTGTAGCGTGTAGCGTTTCTTCTTCTGCGGAGCATTCTGCTTCGCGAGGTTCTTTGACTGTATAATCAATCAAACCTGACCGAATACAATATCACTCGCTTCGCTCGCTCATTTACTTTTTTATAAAAAACTATTTTTTCCTACTCCCTTTTCGTGGTATGGGATTTGTAAATTGCAGTTATCAATTGAGGAATAAACAAATCTACTGAGTAAAAAACAATTATGTTCGGTTAGGTTCCTCCCCCATGGGTAGCAGAATGCTTCGCTGAAAAAGAAATCATCGGTTTCGTTCGGAGTTTCGTAGTTACGACTTGGCTAATTGACGTTTAGCCAAGTCATTGAACGTTGCATTCAACGACTTGGTCAGTTGTCCTATAATCATTCAATTAAATGTCGCCATTCAAGTTAGCCTAACCAGTTGACTGCGACATGTATACAGCTTCGGTACCACACTGGAGATGTGGGAGCCAGCTTCTCTAGCGTCCCGAGCGGGAATCGAACCGCCAGCAGCGAGAGACGCAAGAAGTCAGCATGCCTACAGCTTCGATACCTACCTGGAGAATAGGTAGTGGTTTCTTCCACGAGGCACTCGCCTTGCAGAATACCGTCTTGGCGTCTTGGCAGCAAGACCTACCGCAGCTGGTCCTTGCCTTGGCCTCACGGCGTTGACAGGAATATCGCCTCTAACTGTATGACCTTGGTGTCGGTGAGTTTGGACGCTATATCATAAATTATTTAGCGTACCTATTAGATGTACAAGAGGGTCTGTAGGTGTATGTTATTTCCTTCCACGCAAAGCTTTTAGCTCAATCAGTTTGGTATACACATTTGATTCAATCGAAAAGTTTACAATCTTTTTAGGAATTCAAAACCGCGATTACTTTTTTATTGTAGAACAAATAGCCATTGGGGCAGTAAAATATCATGTGACGACCGTGCACCGGAAGATGTAGCTTAAGAAGGCCTCCCACTTGGTGGACCGATGACCTGATGAGGGTCGCGCGATGCCGCTGGATGAGGATAGCCCCATCAGAACCGGTCGTTGTGAAAATCCTTGGGAAAGGTCTTTGTCCAGCAGTGGACGTCATTTGGCTGATATGATGATGATATAGAAATTGGTGTGGGTAGAAGTCATGGCTGCTGCCGCTAGTTTTTTCGTAAATTCTATATGTTTTAGTGGTCACTTGCGCGGTCTATGACATCCTCGGCGAAAGACAAGGCGGTTCCAAATATATATTTCTGTATTGTTGTCGAATTGATCTCATAGGCGGTATTATAATAATTTTTAAATTTGCAGTTTATCTATACGAAGTGCTCTAAAGTACAGATGCCAGCACATCAAGCTAGACACTCGTAGTGCGATTCTGATCTATATGCATAGGGCATAAGAACGGCACAAAGTCCAAAGTGTCTAGCTTGATGTGCTGACCTGTGTACATATTTTTGGTAAGGCTATTTTTCTGGAATGCCCGTCGGTATGACGAGGAAGACATTAATCGAATTCACGTCTACCAGTCGCTTTAGACATCCTTAGACTAGCAAATTGTAGCACGACAAAGATAGGTACGATAGACAGGGCGTGGGAAGAATAAAACGTACGTGCTCACTGATGATTAGTATTAATGGTGAAGTGAAAGACCCAAAATGGGTCTACTATAAAGTACAAGTCATCATCATCATCACATCAGCCGAAAAACGTCCACTGCTGGACAAAGGCCACCGCCCAAGGATTTCCACGACGACCGGTACTGCGCTGCCCGCATTCATCGGCTTCACCGACGACCTGGTGAAAATGGCGGGAGTATAAGTATTAAATAAGTATTTTATAAACAATTTGTGGTGGTGAGAATGTATTGAAAAATGATCGAATTTTGGTTTTGAATCTGTAGTTTTTTATAATCTCTTTGTTTGAATCAAATGTCACATAGAAATAGAAATGTAAATAAAATAGATATAGCCTTTTCGAGACTGAGTATAAGGTTAAAAAGTAATTTGTGGGGCAGTGTATAAGATTCTACAATAAAATTCCAGAAAATGTAACTAGTTTGTCACAGAATAAATTCAAGACTCATGTCAAAAAAGTTTCGTGCTCTAGAGGATATTATAAAATAATAGATTATGTAAACGACAAAGATATATATGTTGATTCTATAACAAATACCATTACCTGAGACTATAATCTGAATCATGACATTATTTGTAATATACAATATATTATTTTTTGTTTTGACTATTTAAAAGTGTGTGTAAACACCTATTTGAAATAAAGTGTTTTGAATTTTGAATTTTTTGAATTGTTATTTAACAGCGTTACCGCGTTACAAACTTACGTTACTTTCGTGGAAATAATATTGCAGTGATCTGAGAATAGTGCACCGGCTTGGTGCAGGTTGTGCATTAGTTCTAACAGAATTGCTGCTATTAAAGGGATTAAAAGCCTTGTTGGCCACATGCATGACCGCATTAACTGTACATTCAATATTTTGAGCCTTTCAAAAGAGGACTTATTTCTTTGTTTGAATCAAATGTCACATAGATAGACAGCGCATGCGAAATAGATCAAATAGATGAAATGGAATAGGCGGAATGAAGAACTTTCGTGGAAATAATATTGCAGTGATCTGAGAATAGTGCACCGGCTTGGTGCAGGTTGTGCATTAGTTCTAACAGAATTGCTGCTATTAAAGGGATTAAAAGCCTTGTTGGCCACATGCATGACCGCATTAACTGTACATTCAATATTTTGAGCCTTTCAAAAGAGGACTTATTTCTTTGTTTGAATCAAATGTCACATAGATAGACAGCGCATGCGAAATAGATCAAATAGATGAAATGGAATAGGCGGAATGAAGAACTTTCGTGGAAATAATATTGCAGTGATCTGAGAATAGTGCACCGGCTTGGTGCAGGTTGTGCATTAGTTCTAACAGAATTGCTGCTATTAAAGGGATTAAAAGCCTTGTTGGCCACATGCATGACCGCATTAACTGTACATTCAATATTTTGAGCCT
Source organism: Coleophora flavipennella (assembly GCA_947284805.1). Lineage (NCBI taxonomy): Eukaryota > Metazoa > Arthropoda > Insecta > Lepidoptera > Coleophoridae > Coleophora > Coleophora flavipennella. The sequence goes on along the minus strand of OX369306.1, from coordinate 10,820,129 downwards.
TTCAAAAGAGGACTTATTTCTTTGTTTGAATCAAATGTCACATAGATAGACAGCGCATGCGAAATAGATCAAATAGATGAAATGGAATAGGCGGAATGAAGAACTTTCGTGGAAATAATATTGCAGTGATCTGAGAATAGTGCACCGGCTTGGTGCAGGTTGTGCATTAGTTCTAACAGAATTGCTGCTATTAAAGGGATTAAAAGCCTTGTTGGCCACATGCATGACCGCATTAACTGTACATTCAATATTTTGAGCCTTTCAAAAGAGGACTTATTTCTTTGTTTGAATCAAATGTCACATAGATAGACAGCGCATGCGAAATAGATCAAATAGATGAAATGGAATAGGCGGAATGAAGAACTTTCGTGGAAATAATATTGCAGTGATCTGAGAATAGTGCACCGGCTTGGTGCAGGTTGTGCATTAGTTCTAACAGAATTGCTGCTATTAAAGGGATTAAAAGACTTGTTGGCCACATGCATGACCGCATTAACTCTACTTACATTAAATATTTTGAGCCATAAAGTTCTGATAAAACTAAGGCACAACGCACAAAGAGAAAACATTGTCCGCTTTATTTTATGACTAGCTGTTTTCCACGGCTCCACCCGCGTGGACAACGTTTCTAAGACTTTTCGAGGGTACGCAGTCCTAATCTGTCTACCTACCAAATTTCAGCCAGATCCTTTCAGTAGTTTTTGCGTGCAAGAGTAACAAACATACATCCATACATTCTTACAAACTTTCGCGTTTATAATATTAATAGGAAGGATTTTTGTGTAGAATTAATTGTCTACGTGGCATAATAGTTGAGTCCATTAGCTTCACATCAGGAGGTCATGGGTTCGATTCCAGGTGGAGTATAACTTTGTAAGACTCGGTTTGGTTGGTGGAAGGGCATTTTCTAAGCCCGCCTGGCTAGCTTCCACAATCTTTTCTAAGTCTTGACATCAAACATCAATTTTAACAGCATTGATATGTTCCGGCTTGAAATTAAGAAGATAAGATTTTTTGAAGATAAGCCATTGCCCCATTGCGTTGACGAATCTTGGTAAGCCCGCTCCCATCTTCGGCATTATCGTCACTCACCATCAGGCGGGATGATGCAAAGGGCTTACCGATTGTAAATAAAATACAAAATCGGTCATAATTCAGTACGAATTGCAATCGATCAAGCAGGTTAGCTGACCGTAAGTACATGCATTACCTGGATGGGTTTGACTGCGAGTAGCATTTATCTTAAACTTTTCCGTGATATTTTGCAAGGCATGTCAAGTGCTTACCAATTGTGAATTAAAAAAAAGAATCAAATCGACTTTGTTTGTTACTTTTAAAGCCTAATGGCATACAAAGGTCCTCCTGACGGTACAATGCCAGTGTAGGCGAGATTGTTACAACTAAGCGTCTGAACGAGCCATAGGCTTCGCATTTTCTATCGTTCAGATTTCAAATAAGATCGAAATTCATTGCATCGAAATACCTTGTGTCAAAATCTGTTCTTCGATTGGTCAATAAATCCAAAAGTAGTGGCGTAATCGATTGTCTGTTATTTATATATATATATATAATTAATTTATTGTCAGACTAAAAATCCATAAAGTACAAAATTCAAACATCACATTTACATAAAATAATATAAAAAAAAGATAAGATCTCATTTATCCAATAATTAATGAGGTCAAACAGAATAAAAACAAGTGAAAAACAAATGAATGAAATTAAATATTAAACTCAATTTGATAAAAAATAATATTAAATTAAGTTACCAAAAAAAGGTGTCAAATTATATTATTATGTCAAAAATAAAAATGTTGGTAACAATTTTGAAATATTAGATAGGTAATTATGTCAAGGATAGCAGGTGAATAAATTAGGTACATTAAAGTTAAATCAAAACAGATTAAAATGCTTTTGTATTTTTCAGTGTTACAGTATCTGTTTCTATGTAGGCGAACACCGCCAAACCCATTGAATACAGTTAATTAAAACTTTTGCCATAGAAGGTTTGTGCCTGAAAGAAGAAGCTTTCAATGAAATTATTAAAATTATGTTTACAAAATTACTGTTTATTTCTTTATCTGTAAAATCGTCTAAAGTAAAACTTAATTTAAATATTTAAAAGACAACAAATAATAAAATTAAATCTTAAAAGTGACTTATAAATGAGTAAAAAGTTCAAAGAAATAATTCTCAATTTCATCATCATCATATCAGAAGAAAGACGTCCACTGCTGGGCAAAAGCCTCCACCAAGGATTTCCATGACGACCACGAATCCTTTTATTTTCAATTTAATTTTATTGAACTTTTACATTCATCATCATCATCATTACAGCTCATATACGTCCCCACCGAGGGGCGCGAGCCTACCCTGAATCAGGGCGATTAGGCCTTAGTCGACCACGCGGGCCCAGTGCGGGTTGGTCGACTTCACACACAACCTTCGAGTTTCTTCGCAGGCGTGTGCAGGTTTCCTCACGATGTTTTCCTTCACCGTTAAAGCAATCGGTAAGTATGTACGTAAGTTTTTGAAAAACTCATTGGTACATTGGCCGTCCAGATTTGAACCCGGTACCTCTGGTTAGATGTACCGAGTCGTTACCGGTTGAGCCACCGACGCTTTTTTTTTACATTATTCGAGGTTAAATCTAATAGAATAACTTAACCAATTATATTAAAAATTAAAAAACTGCTTATGATGTATCTTAAGCTTTCGAGATAAAGATAAATCTAACGACACCTCACACTTTCCAAGCTACGGTGTAGGGTAGGTAGGGCGTGGGTTGAAACCGTACGTGCACACATTAATAGTTAAATGATAAAAAAACCGTACGTGCACACATTAATAGTTAAATGATAAAAAAACCGTACGTGCACACATTAATAGTTAAATGATAAAAAACCGTACGTGCACACATTAATAGTTAAATGATAAAAAAAACCGTACGTGCACACATTAATAGTTAAATGTTAAAAAAACCGTACGTGCACACATTAATAGTTAAATGATAAAAAAACCGTACGTGCACACATTAATAGTTAAATGATAAAAATAAGACTCGAAAGGGGTCTTTTCAAGAGAGCAACCGGTAAATATATATATACAAGGTATTTTATTTTATTTTACAATTTTGTGTTGAAATATTGAAGGATGGAAAGAATTTTGAATTTTGCGTCAGTGTTTCCCGATTCCTATAACTTGGGGATCTTCAAGGCAAGAGTGAATAGGCATTATTTGAGTCTGTGTGTACCATCTTCGACTGCATCATCACTTACCATCAGGTGAGTTGCAGTCAAACGCACTCAAATTAAAAAAAAAATGTGACACATGGATTGTTTTGTGACAGCGCATGCGTAATAGAACAAAATAGATGAAATGAAATAGGTCGAATGAAAGAAGAAGGAATATCAGCAACGCGTTGCCGTACAGGCTTAGCCAAATAAACTGACGTACATACAAACATCTACTTACTCTCCTCCTTGGGCTGTCGGGTAATAAAAAACATCAAAATAGTTTAATTATTTTTTTCGCCTCAAGCCACCTGCTTACTCTGAATGTAGCAGTAGTGATATGATAATTCGATATCATGACTTTCGATACTACGTGCGGAGATCCTATAAAACCACCCTCGTAGCAATAACTGTTACAGAAAAGTACTTGTAACTTTATACTCGTTTAGATGTTACTGTAAAACCCCGAACTTCGGTAAATCCTAAGAATTTACAGTAAAACCCAAGATTTACCAACTCTTGATGGTAAAAGTCCGAACTGCTTGGTGTTCAACATTCATTTCGAACTTTTACCACCATTCACTCGGTAAATGTAAGGTTTGACCTCAGAGACATAGTGAATGTTAAAAATGATTATAATACCACGATAAATTGTCAAGGTCTTGTCATCATATCAGTTTATATACGTCCCCACCGAGGTGCTCGAGCCTACCCTGAATTAGGGCGACCGGGCCTTAGTCGACCACGCGGCCCCAGTGCGTGTTGGTCAACTTCACACACAACCTGCGAGTTTCTTCGCAGGCGTGTGCAGGTTTCCTCACGATGTATTTCATCACCGTAAGAGCGTCGGATAAACGTACATTATGAAATATAAATTCGAAATCACATTGGTACGTGGCAGGATTCGAACCACGACCTCCCGGACAGGCGGCAGCGGCTCTGGCCATTACGCCACCGACGCTTTTACAGATAATGTTTTGTATCTTCAAATAAAACCGATGATTTCTTCTTCTGCGAAGCGACAATACAATATTTTCATAAGTTTATCTCATTATCTTGAACTAAAAATTGAAAAATAAATAAAGTTTAAAAAACACGCTTTTAAAGCACTTAAAACTAAAAAGTGGAAAATATTTCTTAATATAGGTTGAAAACAATAATGAAAGAAAAATGCTAGTGTTATTATGAAAAAAGCTACCCACGCTTTGTTCACAATAATACCAGTATATTTCGTTCATTGTTGTTTTCAGCTTAAACTAAGAATTATTTTTCACTTTTTAGTTTGATGTGCATTAAAGGCGTGTTTTTAAGTTTTTTTTTTAACTATATTTATTTTTATTAAATCTGTTAAGTTGTTTAGTAGCGTGTCAAAGACAGCAAGCGGAGACGAGCGCGATCGTGCGTAACAACTTTGTAACTTTTTACTACGGTCTTGTCACGTTTATAAATAAAATATACAGATGCTGTGCTGTGTCACATTGTAATATCGATTACGATATAAGTTTTTTTTTATCCACAATTGGTAAGCCCTTGACATCATCTCACCTGATGGTAATTGATGATGAAGCCGAAGATGGAAGCGGGCTTACCAAGATTCCCAACGCAATCGGGAACTGCCTGTCTTATCTTCAAGCCAGAACACATCAATGATGTTAAAAGTGATGCTTGGCGGCAAGACTTATATAAGATGGTGGTAGCTAGCCATTTAAGCTTAGAAAATGCCCTTCCACCAACTAAACCGAGTCATACAAAGTTGGACTCCGCCGGGAATCGAACCCGCGAACTCCTGATGTGAAGCTAATGGACTCAAAATTACGGCACAGAGGCGGTTAAAATACTAATAGATTATCTGACCATGCGATTTTATCATTCATAAAATTAAGAATTGAGAAACCTTCTCTTTTTTTTAAAGTCGGTAAAAAATCAAATGAAAAAACAGGACTAAATAAAAATATTACCCCTTCTTTTGGGGAATCGGGTAAAATAAATCCTATGTTACTAACGGGATCAAGAGGAATTTAATAATACCTCGCAGTCTAAAATCTATCAAGCCGTTTAGAAGATATCGTGGAATATAAACACATACATTAGACCTGAAAACAATACACTGCGTTTTTGTGGGCAGTCCTGTTTAAATATTTGAGCCTTAGTTGATACTTTCGATTGTAAGTTCTTGGTGGGAAATTATATCCCTCATTTTTAGAGTTCCATACATCCAAAGGGTGACCTACCGGACCCCTTACTAATAACTAAGCCTCCGCTGTTCGTCCTTTCATCTGGCAGCGGCAGAGATATGCTATATATAAGGGGAGGTAGATAGGTTACATGCGTCTAAAAAGTGAAGCAAAAAAAAGATGCCGATTGGCATCTCTTTTCATAGTAACATTCAGTGCAATAGAAGGGAACTACCTATAACATTGTGTGTGTAAATGGCTTCTATTTTCAAATGTTGTTTGTTAGTGTATAACCCATCTTATGGTAATAAATCTCTGGGCAGCGGGCTGTATTTCATAAACCGTGAGGTAGAGAGTTTAAATTGTCAATGAATGTGTATTTTTATTGCCACTATGACAACAAGTAATAAATATTTAAAAAAAAACTTGTTTTTTTTACCGTGAAGAAACTAGCGCCATCTAGTATGATGGTACAAAACCCTTTGTACTGGCGCCATCTATGATGGTACGGAACCTTTTGTGTGCGTTTCTGACTCGCACTTAGCCGGTTTTTGTTATATATTCTCTTATTCCATATACCACAAATTAATAAAACTTCAACTATTGTAATATAATCCATCGGTTGCAAACATCATCTTCGGGCACACTATTTACCGTGTAAACTGTGTAACACATTGTTTAAATAAATAGTATGCCTGGAGACAATATTCGAAACCGGTCGCTGACAACTTTTAAATGTGGTTTTGTTTGTGTTTTGTTAGCAGTAAAAATATATATCAAAACTGAGTAAATATGTATGTCAAAAGGTAGGAAATGCTTTACAGTAAAAACCCCATCTTAATAAATACTTGTGGTTCTGTAAGCTAATTAGATCTTGCGAGTTTTTAGAAATGGCTGAAATATTATATTTTTTAAGTTTTCAAACCCCCATGGCAAAGTATATACATTAGTACAAACATACAGTATGAACACTCCTTGCCGCTCTCTAGTTTCCGACCTCACCCCCTCGTCTCCCAGATTGATACAGATTGGTGACATTTTGGTTTTTGAACGTATGGGATTTCACAGTGATTCTGTTTGCCCCGTCATTTGTTTTTAGAAATGTCATTTCTGGCCCGTTGTATGCAGTGTCCGGGGTGTGCCCATGGCTCCGCCGTTTTGTAAAATTCCAAAAAACTGAATCTAAAAAAAAATCTGTATAAACGTCGAACCTGCTCACAAAACTTCACGAGAATCGGTTGAGATATGCGACTTGTAGAGGAGAACAGCCGGACATACGAAATATTTTTTGCTTAAGCTGAAACGGAGACGCTTCGCATTCGCTTCGCGTTTGCATTATCAAAAAGACAGGCAATTTTTATTTTCAATCCGAATTCGCATAGATATCTATACAGGACATTTGTCTCATTCCATGCCAAGTTTTATCAGTTACCACAAGACGTACAATCACCAGCATTAAGATGTAACTATCGACGGCCTGCAAAAATATTTGATCATTGGTGGAAGGCATACATATCTAACACGCTAAAAGTATGTAAATTTGTGACCGGTATAAATATAGTCAATACAAGTATCTGACACTGGGCCGCTTAAAAATATTTGATATTGCACAAAATCAAAATTATGTAACCCACCACCAGCATAAATCTTTATTTATTGTGAACGTAGAACTATCGGATCACAGGTGGCATAAATATCTAACACGATACAAAATCGAAAATATGTCATCAATCTGCAAATATGAACTTCGTTTTCTTGTTTTAAGTACGAATAGATTTTGAATACAACGATTTTAACACTACACGAAAATATATATGCCTTCCACCAGTGATCAGATGTTTTTGCAGTGCTGTCCATAGTCATATATTTATGCTGGTGACTGTACATGCAACTTTGTATCACCATTATGTAAGGTAACATCTACAAGGAGTCCCACTTTTACTAAAAGGAATCTTTTTACGGTGAATCCTGTCTTACTGATGTGCTCATTATAATTCGCTTTAGTTCTCCCGATCAACTTTTTGTCGTACGACTCGGAATTATTAGTAAACTTTAATTGGATCCTGATTACATCCTGTATATGAAAAAAAGCAGCATAGCATTCCAGGCACGTCTGCTTAGTTTAATTAAGTAGTACTAAAATGGCGTTATCTTGATGTTGGTTAGATGTTAATCAGTATGGTCCAGTTGTGGATAACCTTATTAGAGACTTCTACTTTTATGCAGCCCACTAATTCCTGTCGATACGGTATATTAATACTAGGAGTTAAACTCATACTACGAATAAGTATAAGATAAAATATTGCAATGTTTTGTTACACTAGAAGCAGTCAGGATTCCTAACAAGTAGTACTTAATAACTTTAATTTATTTAATTGAAATCCTTACTAATATTATAAATGTGAAAATGTGGTTGTTTGTTTGTTACCTTTTCATGCTTAAGCACCTTGACCAATCTTGATGAAATTTGGCATGCAGGTAGCCTGTGTCACGGGAAAGGGCATAGGCTACTTTTCACCCGTGAAAATACCATAGTCCTGTAAATAGCTAATTCCTGAGGGAACTGAAAAAATACTCTTTATATAACGGAACAATGGATTGTTGTGATTTTTCGCACAGAGATGGTTGAGGGTGTGGGAAATGACATAATTTACTAATTAGCATAACGTGACATAGTTACCGAGGGATCTGGAGAAAACTCATTTCCACGCTCGCGCACGTAGGCGTCGTAAAGAAGCAACGGATTGTAGTGTTTTTTATTGTAGAGAATTGGTTGAGGGGGTGGGAAGTGACATAGACTGCTAATGAGATAGCCCGATCTGGGATAGGGATCTGGAGAAAAGTTATGTCCACACTCGCGAGAAGCTTGCGGCTTGCGCACCTTTCACCCTCAAAAACAGTCATAAAAAGGATGCCCACGCGGGCGAAGCCGCGGGCAAAAGCTAGTGGTTAAATAATTCCAAGGTTTATAAAATCATTATGATATTTTAAAAAACATCAAAAAATCTGATTTATATGAATTAAATCAGGTTCATTTGAATTAAATCAGATTTTTCAATCGACTTCAAAAAGGAGGAGGTTCTCAATTCGACTGTATGTTTTTTTTGTATGTTTGTTACGCGATATCTTCGCCGATTGTGAGCCGATTTTCAAAATTCTTTTTTTATATTAAAGAGTATACACCCGAGAGGGTCTCGTTGTCACCAAGTCAGGATCTGATGATGGGATCCCAGGGAAATCGATAACAACCCTAAAATTTTATAGGCACATATTACGTGTTTCATGTATTTCCTAAAACTATCCAAGTTTTGGCGTCTGGTAGTCATCATCTCATCATCATCATCATCATCAGATGAGCTGATGAAGGAAGGTAGAACTCCTTAACGGTTAGGATTTGGAGGACAATTCTTTCAAAATTTTACGTTGACCGATAGTTGTATTCTTTCAGGTTATTCTGATAAGCTGATGGTGGAAGATTTAACTCCTTAACTTTCATGCTGTTGAGATGATGATGATGGAAGCCACAGGAATCTGTATCTGTTAATGAAACACATGCATTATGAATTATGATTTGATGGTTCCTATTGGCGAGTGGGTGATTGGGTATAACGTTGTTAGATAGATAGCATTATCACTAAAAATAAATAAAATAAAAATAAAAGTTTAAAAAACTTAAAAACCGACTTCAAAATGAAATTCACTCAAAAGTATGAAATAATATTATTATACTTGATACACGACATTAACCAACAATAACGATATCAAAGGTGGCTAGGAATTAAATAAGGGGCCTAAAATTTTTTTGATTAAAGTTTCTTGATCTTCTTTAAATTAGAAGTCAGTTATTGTTAAGAAAAAACTCTTTTTTGGAGTTTACTCCTTAAGAATCGATTTGCATATATAAGGGGCCCGGTATGAGAAAAATGTGAGGAGTAAAATCTATCGATGAATGACAGCGTTACGAAAAAGTTTCGATACAAAAAGGTCGTGTTCAATAGTAGAAATGAAGTGAGTTATAGTTTTTTTTCAAGCGCGAGTAAACTCCAGTCGTGCGTCGGAGCTGACACACACAGTTTTTTTTTTATTTTATTTTAATATCACGGATAGCCCATGACCCATCGTTGTTGATATTTTTGAGCGAAGCCTTTGTCTATAACAATGGAAGTACTTGGGCTGTATTTATAAAAACAAACATATTAGTTATTCTTAATAGTCAGTATTTTTTTAAAAAACAGTACTATATTTATTTGGCATATTTTATACAAAATAAAACCGGCCAAGTGCGAGTTGAACTCGTGTTGAGAGGGTTCCGTACAATGCCAAAGTCAAATACAAAATATCACATTTAAAATCCTCGCAGTAAGATGCGAGTTATTATTTTATCATTAAAAATTTGAGTGTTCTTGGCTGCATCTCACCTGATGGTAAGTTCCGATGCAACCAAAGATGTAACACGCAAGCTCAAAAAGTAAAGGTAGAACATTGACGACAAAGGGATGGAACCGCCCTCCACACCTGGTCGTCCGATAATGAAATGGAGAGGAGGAATGAGGTCGTGAAGCTCCAGGACACACTTTCCGAAATGAATCCTGTAGAACACCGATAGACAGGCGACTTTGTGGAGATTCTCGAGGCTTTGGAGCCTGTTTGATACAAGTTCCTCGTCGCCAATGAGTCTCCTAGCGCGTCGGTTGATAGAATCCAAGGCATATAGCTGGTAACGAGCCGATCCATCCCACAAGTGAGAGCAGTACTCCATACAGTTAACTACTACTAGCGCAATCTAGTGGTGTTTTAGTAAACTTCTTTTTTTTAAATAAAAATTTTAGTGCGTTTGGCTGCACCTCACCTGATGGTAAGTGCCGATGTAGCCGAGGATGTAACACGCAACTCAAAAAGTGCGTATTCACTCTCGTCTTGAAGATTCCTAAATTATACGAATCGGGGAATACAGACGCCAGCAGGGTTCGCGTTCGCATGATGAACGAAGAAGCAATCGCTTCGTGCGTAAAGGTAGACATAGGGTTGGAATCGCCCTCCGCACCTGGTCGTTCGATGATGAAATGAAGAGGGGGAATGAGGTCGTGAAGCTCCAAGGACACACTGTCCGAAATGAATCCTGTAGAACACCGATATACTATTTTCTATTATGACTAGAACTATTTTCCGTAGTTGAACGTATAACTTTGAGTTTACCAATTTCTTTTCAATTGATAGAATTCTTATAGGTTTTCCTGTAATCTACAAACCATGAACTATATTTTGTATTTTTTTCAAAATTTTAGACTCAATAGTTTCGGAGAACAGGGGGGAATGGTCAATTTTCGTCTTCATTCATGAATAAAATCAAAACTGTTTATTTTAAAATATAAATTAAAATATATTTAAGATCCTGATAACGAGCCCTTTCATTTGATATGTGACGCAATAAGGTTTACAAAACTTTTTTTTAATTTCCTAATTTGTCCCCCGAAAATAACCATTATTTAAAAAAAACGTTTATTTACTTTGCACATCTGTGTTTGGGTCATAGGAATACACCATCCTACCAAATTTCACCTGTTTTGGTCAGGTAGGTTCGGAGCAAATTGGCTTGGACAGACGGACGGACAGACAGAGTGATCCTATAAGGTTCCGTTTTTTTTTGTACGGAACCTAAAAAGTGATAAAATTAACGAAAAGTTCTTCTAAAAGCCAATATTTAAAAAAAATCACAGAAGCATTTTTGTCATATTCAACAAAAAATTAACAAGAAAAACAACTTTTCTTATTTTTCTGTACACCAAATACAATGCTAAAAATTTTAGTTCGACCCCAGCGGAAGAAGCAACTATACCACACCCGGACACTTCATACAACGGGCGAGAAATGACATTTATTGAAACAAATGAAATCTCGGCGAAATTCTATATGTTAAAGAACCAAACTTAAACCAATCTGTTTCAACCTGGGAGACGAGGGGGTGAGGTCGGAATCTAGAGAGCGGCAGGGAGTGTCCATACTTTGTATTAGAACTACTTTATACTTTGACTTTTCTCAGCAGTTGCTTAATTATATCCAAGTCTTCTTCGGTCTGCAGTTATACATTTTTTCATAATATTATGTTTTGTTACCCACCAATCATTACGGACTGATCTCGTTAGAAGTATTAAATATAAATCTTTGATTTTTTCGCCTTTTCTGGAGCGCTAAAAAAAGTGAACTATATTAAATTAAAAATATAGTTAAAAAAAACACGCTTTTAAAGCACATCAAACTAAAAAGTGAAAAATAATTCTTAATGTAAGCTGAAAACAATAATGAACGAAATATACTAGTATTATTGTGAATAAAACGTGAAGCGCTTTGTGCCATATTTTTCGTATATTGAGCGCCCCACGCTTTTTTCACAATAATACTAGTATATTTCGTTCATTATAGTTTTCAGTTTATATTAAGAATTATTTTTCACTTTTAAGTTTAACGTGTTTTTAAGTTTTTTAAAACAATATTTATTTTTTAGTTTTTAGTTCAGGATAATGAGATAAAATTACGAAATTATTGTATTGTCACTTATTCTTGATAAATGTACAAAGTTTGAATTAAATCTGTGGGTTTAAAGTGGGTCAAAATCGATTGCAAAGGAGTCGGTTACATACATACAAAAATACATACAAACATACATACATACAGGTGAAGCTAATATAAGCGTATTGATAAGGAGGAGCGCGTTCGCGACAGAAAATGTATCAGAAATATGCTTTTAACTAGTACTACATTTTAATGAAATTACTATTGACGAGTAATAAACGGCGCTCTTAGAGTATTTACCTGTAGATGGCGCTCCTTTGTCGAGATTGCGTTACCAATTTTCTAAATGTAGTTAAGATCTCGGTGGACCGATGACCTGGTAAAGGTCGCGGGAAGCCGCTGGATGCGGGCAGCGCAGAACCGGTCGTCGTGGAGATCCTTGGTGGAGGCCTATGTCCAGCAGTGGACGTCCTTCGGCTGATATGATGATGATGATGTTGAGTTTAGAGTATAGACACTCCCTGCCGCTCTCTAGATTGCGACCTCACCCCCTCGTCACCCAGATTGATTCAGATTGGATATAGTTTGGCTCTCGAACGTATGGGATTTCGCCGTGATTTTGTTTGCTCCGTCATTTGTTTTTAGAAATGTCATTTTACGACCTTTGTATGTAGTGTCCGGGGTGTGCTATTACTAAGCAAGTATTAAAAAAATAGACCAAAAAATAGACAAGTGCGAGTCGGACTCGCCAACCGAGGGTTCCGTAAATTTTTTTTAGGTTTACGATTCAATTACAAATGTATAGTTTTCAGCTTTTTCTCTGTACTTGTAATATAAAACGGTATTACTTGCTAAATTTCATAGTTCTAGGTCAATGGAAAATACCCTATAAATTTTGATTCCCTTGTGAGTATCGAAATATACGTTTTTTGCGTCATAAACGGCTGTATATGTTTTTTTTACGTTTACTATTTTTTTACAGCTTCAAGAGACTGTAGACTGAAGTACATGGTTTTTATTTCAACTCGATACCTCCACGCGTTCCCGAGATAAGAGGTCTTGACGGACAGACGTACAACAAAGTAATCCTATAAGGGTTCCGTTTTTCTTTTGTGGTGCGGAACCCTAAAAAGTAGTATATTCGTTTATCTGTCAGCGGACTGTATTTCATGAACCGTAATAGGTAGACAGTTAAAATTTGCACAAAGTGTGTATTTTAATTGCTGCTCTAACAAAAAACAGTAAAAATGTTATTGAATTAAAAATTAAAAAGGGGGCCCTCGTAAGATATACGTGAATTTATTTTACCTTTTTGAATCTTGTACGATGGCGCGGAACCCTTCATGTTCGACTTGTGACTCGCAATTGGACGGTTTTTTTAACAATACAGTACAATAAAATACAATATTCTTTATTGCATCACAACATAAAAAAAGACATTAACAATAGAGAAGAAAGCATATACAACAGGCGGCCTTATTGCTAGGTAGAAATTTCTTCCAGGCAACCTTTGGGTAGGGAAACAGCGATAGAACAAGTTAAGGGGCGGTGAAATAATTAAAAACAGAAAAAATTGCAAACAAATAGTTATATAAAATACTTAAATAAATAAAATACTTAAATATTAACCAAATTAATTCCCAGCATCATAACTTACTTTTACGCAAAACATCTGTTTTAAGAGCATTGTTTTATTCTGCGTTATGTATAAAGAGCGACTCCTGTTCAGGAGGTCATGGTTCAAGTCCTGCCACGTACCAATCTGTTTTCAAATTTTGATTTCATATGTACGTTTATCCGAGGCTCTTACGGTGAAGGAAAACATCGTGAGTAAACCTGTACACGCCTGCTAAGAAACTCGAAGGTTATGCGTGAAACGACCAACCCGCACTGGGCCCGCGTGGTCGACCCGAACGCCCTAATTTAGAGTAGGCTCACGCCCCTCGGTAGGGAAGTATATAAGCTTATATAAAAAAAAATGCAAATGAATCACTGTCCATAATATACGAGATTATTCAATGGATTTAAGGCACCCTTAATAAAAAGTATGTTAACGGAACATCTTCTTTTCCGCAAAGAGGTAAAAATACCATCAACGATTTAATTGTTTGAAGACGTTACACAATTCTCTCCTTCCTAATTTAATCGAGCAAAATCGAAATGTCGTGCCTCCACCTACGTGGCCGAACAATTTTGCGTGCATTTTAATTGGCCGGCTTATAAATATTCATGAGGGAATCGCCGCTAATGACCCGATGGCTACGTGTTAATTACTGAACCTCAGTATTGGCAAGTGGGAATTGTAAATTGTTAAGATTTTTCCTTGGAAACGGGTAAACTAAGTTAACTAGTCATAATAGACTCGGTGGCTCAGTGGTTAGTGCCCTTGACTACTGATCCGAGGGTTGTGGGTTCGATCCCCACCCAGGGAAAGCATTTGTGTGATGAGCAGATTTGTTTGCTCTGTGTCTGGGTGTTAAATATCTATACATGTATGTATTTCAACGTATATAAGTATGTATATCAGTCTCTGGTAACCCATAACACAGGGAATCCTACTTTGGGGCCAGATGACCATGTGTGATTTGTCCCAGAATATTTATTTATTTATTTAATTAAATAAAATATATAAGATTCGCTTATTTCTTCGTTCTAAGTTAAGTGTTAAAAGGGAAAATAAAATACTGCAACTGTTAACAGCACGTCAGAACTACTAAAACTGTAAGGAGGTAGTTAATACAGAGTTAAAAAGATTTCGCTCCCCAAAATCCAGTGTCTTTGAGTATCATTATCATCCCTTGGATGGCACGCTTAATTATACCATACGATAAGCAGTGGATGTCTTTCGGCTGATAAGATGATGATAAGACAAGATAATCATCATCATATCAAACACGTCCACTGCTAGACAAAGGCCTCCCCAATGATTTCCACAACGAACGATCTAGCGTTGCCCGCATCCGGCGGCTTCCCGCGACATTCACCAGGTCATCGGTTCACCGAGTGGGAGGCCTTCCTACGCTACATCTTTAGGTGTTGGTTCATGTCGTCGGGTCAAAAGTAGGCACAGAATTAAAAATATTTCGATCCCCAAAATCCAGTGTCTTTGAGTATCATCATCATTCCTTGGATGATAGCACGGTTAATTGTACCACACGATAAGCCAAGATCATAATCATCATTATATCAGCCAAAAGACGTCCACTGCTGGACAAGGACCTCCCCCAAGGATTTCCACGACGACCGATCCAGCGCTGCCCGCATCCGGCTGCTTTTTTACGGCCGCGATCTTCACTACCTAGCTCGTCGGTCCACCGAGTCACAGATTACTAATTAGTTACTACGTAACAGATACTTCACTCAGTAGTAAATTTCCAATACCTACTGCTATAATAGCCTACTCCATCGCGTCAGCAACCGCAGTGCTTGCTTCACACCGCGCGATCGCAGGGCTGCCTCTTCGATAAAATTAAATTAACATAACTTTTTGTGTCTATGTTATTGAGAACTGTGAATATGTTTTGACTTATAGGTGGTAGTTTAAAATTGTATCATTTATATTATTCTCGTGTCACAGTGTTAGTAATCATACTTCTCCGAAACGGCTGGACCGATTTTTATGAAATTTTGTGTGCATATCGGGTAGGCCTGAGAATAGGTTCTTATCTATTTTTCATACCCCTACGCGGGCGAAGCCGCGGGCAACATATATTTTTTTTTATAAATTGGTTTATATATTTTTTTTATCATTTGAAAATCGGTCTGTAAGTTCAGTTTCCACATACTATTTAAAACGTTTATTTCAACAACTTCTAGCAACTTTAGACCTATGGTCTCCGTACAATTTTTAGTTTGTATAGTGATATACAATCGAAACAACAAAAAAAAATTTTTTTAAGAAAAAGTCATATCTCCGGAGTACATACTCCAGGACCTATAATTTTTTTTATTTTTTAACACGCAATTTTTATTTTCTCTAAAATTGAGATCACGGTTCTTAAGAGCGCTTTGCTCTATCTCTTATAATTTAGAAATTCCTCATAGAAAAAATTCACCATGTATATTTTTTACAAATCGCATAAAACCGAATCACAAGCACAGATTACTAAATTGTTATGTCAAAAGTTCTTGTGTGCGCTAATAGCACGACAAGTTGAGACAGGTCGCCGCGCCTGCGACTCACATATTATCACAATTTTATTTTAGTAAAAATAGCTTTTTAAACGTTGTTAAAATAGTGTTTAAGGTAAGTATGACGTTTCTATGTAACAAAAAAATGAAAATCTGTGTCTCAAAGGCAAGCTAATGCCACAGTGTAATAAAGAGTACTAGCTATTGCTTAGTATACCTAGTATTGAAAATAATTTTAAAACGACAAAAAATAGTAATAGTTCACTTACCTTTCTTGATTGACAGGTAAATGGAAAAATTTTAGGTGTTTATCTCTTCTTTTGCTTGATTTGCACCCATCTACAGCACATAAGGCACCAGACGGCATCGTAGGTACGCGTACGAACGAAAAAAACGATTTAAATTAAACTACGTGCGTGCACTTCGTTTGTGAAAACCGCACTGAATTGGGTCCGCAAACGGCCCGAGAACGCTGGGCCGGCCGGTAGGTAATTATAGCGCGCAAGTACATGGAGTGACGGAGGCCTGACCGAGTGCGAGGCTCGATAGAAAAAAATCCCAAAGATAGGTCTACACCGTAACTTTCAACTCTAGTCATGACTAATATTATGAAGTACAAATTTTAACAATGGTGTCGACTCGGTGTAACACGACTTAACTTAATTGACAGGATTAAACTATATTTACGCATTATGTCTTTTACTTTCTGTATTGAAAAGACAAGGATAGAATGCTTAAATTTGGTTTAGTCCTGTCAAATAAGTTAAATCGTGTTACACCGAATCGACATCAATATAAAACAATATATGTTATAATAATTCAAAGTGAGTATTGTTATTATTTTTGATGTGCAACATCTTTGCTCTCGCTTTCTTGCAATTTGTGGGAGTGATTTCGTGAAATGGGACGGAAATGTGTAACATGGGACGGAAATGTGTAACAGGAAGTCGCGAAAGCGCGGAATTCTACTTTACGAGAGTCCGACTCGCACTTGGTCGGTTATTTTCGTTACTGTCAGATCCGCCACCCAGGTACAATATCGTCATCAAATCTAACTAACCTAAAGTATTTTGTCACATGTTACACATCATAATAATATGCGAGTACTGTAGGTCTCGCTCGAATTTTTTTTTATTTTTTACATTACTTGTAGTTTTTGATTGAAACGAAAAACCATTGAAAAAGTAAAAAATGTGGTTATTTTCTTTACTCTTTCAATACCTCGCCTTAAATCCTTCTTTGATAAGCTACGTTTTAACATCCGGCGCGACGTGGGCTTTTTAAAAGTTTTTAATTTTGCTTTTTATTTTAAACTTTTTAGAGACTACGTTAAATAAGTTCTCCTTTCCATTCAAAGCATTGAACTACTTACTCTCAAAGATTTTGTTGTCCGTATATCGCAAATTATTTAAATTCTTCACGGAAATTCGCCAGACCAGCGCAACATCTTCATCTCTGTGACGTGCATCTTCTATTCATCTGACTTTCTTATCAGTGACCACTCAGATCCGCATAGTGGAGCTAGTCTCCCTGCTCCTTCATATACATTGCTTTTGATTTTTACCGGCATACGTGAGTCGCATAGAATGCCAGATAGAGACCTCCATTTCAACCAGGTTGTCTGGATTTGATTTGGTATGTCTCTCTTTACACAAGCTCTAGGTGCCACGATGGATCCAAGATACTTAAACTCTTAGAGTATTTATGTAGGTACAGAGTGAGCGTATCGCATCGGTTACTTTATACTCATCGTAGACAAGTAAAGCTATATGTACTATATAAATGTATATGTGACAAATAGGGATGGGCTGCTGTGTACTACCGCCTTACTGGATTATCGATAGCCAAGGACAAACAGCAGCATAATATAGTAGGTGCCTACTTGTAAGAATTTATGGTACATATACTCACACCTAGATGTACTGTTCGAGGTAGGTAAGTTAATTAACCAAAAATATTAATTTCAGTTTAATATTATAAAGAAAAAAATATCACTGTTGAGTTTTGTAAATTTTTATCAACCGACTTCAATAAAAGGAGGTTATCTATTCGTCACGTATAGGGCTGCCATCCGTCCGGGTTTCCCCTGATTTGTCCTAGTTTGTAGGTCGTCTGGGGAGCGTCCGGGTGGGGTTCTTAAATGGTGTCCGGGTAAAAACTGGACACTATTTGTGTTAGGGGAAATCCGTTTAATTAAATGATGTACAATAAATTAAAGCATATCATAGTTCAAAACTCGGCGCGATTCCTAATTAATTTTGTTACTAGAATACCTCTCAGATAGAGAACAGTGTATAATTATTGATAGCGTATAAGTATTTTGCCGTATGGATCCCGGCTAAGAATAGGACTTAAAACCGGAGGATGGGCAGCAGCGTCCTTTACTTGCAATGCAATACACCTGCAACCACACTGCGATCGCTAACCCGCCTGCCAATCGTGGGGATTACGGCAAAACCCCCCTATGAATATCACACCCAGAAAACGGCCCCTGGTCCCCGGCGGCCCTGCTATTCCTAGTTCCGGTAGCAGTCATGGTAACGGCGGGGCGGCGAGTGAGAAGAATCCACGGCAGATGCCAGGCTACCAAATCCAACGACCTTTGGCCCTGGCAACCTACAACACGCATACACTGCGGACTGACGAGAAGCTAACAGAACTCGAAGATTAAGTATTGAGCAGGTTACGGTGGGATATCGTAGGTTTATGTGAAGTCCGAAGAGGGGAAGAGGACACCATGATTCTTAAATCCGGAAACCTGCTCTATTTCACGGAGGGCAACCAAGTCCCAGAGTGGTGTAGGGTTTCTCGTCCACAAGACCCTCATTAACAATGTGATCCAGATCGTGAGCGTTTCGACAAGGGTAGCATACCTTATACTCAGATACACCAAACGGTATTCGATGAAGGTCATAAAGGTATACGCGCCGACCACGGAACACTCCGACGACGAGGTAAAGACTAGTATGAGGACATCTTTACAGCCTTACGTAGCACCATGACCCATTTTACCGTCGTTATGGGGGACCTAAACGTGAAACTGGGCAAACGATGCAATGGTGAGCTGAGAGTGGGGCACTTTGGATATTCAGATGCTTCCAACTTTATGGAGAAGGAGAGCCTATTTATGATGAACTCCTTCTTCAAAAAGTCAAAACAGCGGAAGTGGACATGGTTGCATCCCAATTACGTAACGAAGAACGAGATTGACTTCATCTTGTCGACAAGGAAGCAAACATTCAATGATGTCTCTATGATCAATTCAGTCAAAACAGGAAGCGATCACCGGATGGTAAGAGGCACATTGAATCTAAAGACCAAGCTAGAAAGATGTAGACTGATGAAGTCTACGCTCCTAACAGCGCCTGTCCAGGTCCAAAACCCCGAGAGCTTTCAGCTCGAGTTGCATAATCGCTTCAAATTCATACGATTTAACTTTCATAATCAATATCGATTGTATTTATACTACTACCGTACGCGTCACATCACTAGTTAGATAATAAGTCCGTCGCGGAGGTGCGAGGTAGTGCGCGCGGAATATTTAGCCCCGCCCCTCACGTCTCCTTTACCCCAGCATAGCGTGATTAATTTTTAACTTAAAAGTATAAAAAATTTACTTATTCCTGAAATGTGATACTCTATTTGTATTCAGTATGTTTCCAAGTATCGTTTTTACAAGATTTTACTATGTATTTGACTATTTCAATAGGATAATTATATACTTAAAATCACTGCTAGGAATCTACCACTGACGCACACTGCTAGCGATCGATTATACCACTAGCGCTTGCGGGCGGAACGTCGCGTTGTTCTCACCCGTGCCTACTGTTCTCGCTATAAAGAACGCGCTCTATACCTACATGTATACTCAAAGCTTCATCTGCGTACAGTATTGAACATGGTGCTGGTTTCTGTATGTGTATCGTGATATAGTCCATTACCAGGTTGAATAGAAGAGGGCTCAGGGTCGAGCCCTGGTGAACACCTACACCGACCTTAAATGGTTGGCTTGTTCCTCGCAAGGCGGACCACTCTTGTAGTTATCATCATATCAGCCGAAGGACGTCTACTGTTTTGAGGAGCTTTATGAACTGCTCCTGCACTAGAGGCGCTCTCAATGTTTGCCTGATAAGCTCTAGCGAGTAACAGTCGACGCATGGCCCTTGTCTCCCTTTATAACAAAAAGGCAAATATTTTTCAATGAGAGTATCATGCTATAAAAAAATAAGTGAAATTAAGTGTAAATTGAGAGACCCTACCAGCGGAGAAAACTTTCCTGCAGCTTATCCGCTACGTTTTAAAAACCGAATCTACAACGGATTATTATAATAATCAAACTATTTTCCCATGTAAAGAAACATTGTAATTTTATGTGATTTGACCATAGGCTCTTAGGGAAGCTGACGGTCCGTTAGGGAAAGCTGTTGATCAGTTATATTCATGCCTATTGTTCGATAGTAAAAATAAACAAAAAAAAGTCTCAG
Organism: Coleophora flavipennella; assembly: GCA_947284805.1. NCBI lineage: Eukaryota > Metazoa > Arthropoda > Insecta > Lepidoptera > Coleophoridae > Coleophora > Coleophora flavipennella. The sequence continues at coordinate 10,799,597 of OX369306.1, read as the reverse complement.
AGCTCAATGATACTCTATTAGTGCAAGTAACAAATCTACAAAAAATGCAAAACGGAACGTGTCGTTCATTTTTTACGATTCCAATAACTGGTTTCGAGGGCAATGTCTGGGCCGATTTCAATGAGATCGCATTATTTATTATAGATTCAGTTCAATCGAGCTTGGAGGTTTTATTAAGAAACTGTTGCTATTATTAGACGATTTTGCGTGCTAACAAAATTGATTGAGTTTTTTGGCTTTGTATACTCGTGGACTTTATAATATGGGTGAAATGACATGGCACATTTTGAAGTTTAACGATATAGAGGCCAAAACAACAACTTTTGGAATTTTCTGTCTGTATGCTTAAATCGATTTGATATCTTACCATCAGGTGAGATGTTGTCAAGGGTTTATCAATTGTGAATAAATTAATAAATGCTCGCGCATCACGCAAAAACTACCAGGATGATTTTGATGAAATTTTGTATGGTGGTTCCTTATAGCCCGGGTTAACATATAGGGTAATTTTTATCCCAGAAAATTCAAGAGTTTCTGTGGGAAAATTCGAAACCTCCACGCGGGCGCAGTCGCAGGCATAACTAGTTACATCTGTAATACCTTTAAACGAGCAATTCTCGGAAACGGTTCCGAACGATTTCATTGAAAATTAATATGCGATGATTTTTGGGGGCGAAAAATCGATTTAGATAGGTCTCATGTCTGGGAAAACGCTATTTTCCGATTTTGCACTGGAAATATGCCGCGCAAAGTGTATCATAGGTTGCTTTTTTTTAATGTTTTATCGGCTCCGGGTACTATGCCCCGAGCAAAGCACGGTCGGTCGTCTAGGTACTAATACTTAAATTAGCTTCACATCAAAAGATTCGATTCCCGGTGGAGTTTAGCTTTGTAATATTGTATTGGTTGGTGGAAAGGCATTTTCCAAGCCCACCTGGCTAGCTACCAGTCTACCACCATCTTATCTAAGTCTGTTCACAGCATTGATGGATATAGCCAGTTCCCCATTGATTGCGTTGCATTGGGGAGTCTTGGTTCATGTTCGACATCATCGTTACTTACGATCAGGTGGGATGATGTCAATGAAGGGTTTACCAATAATGTATAAAAAAATACCTAACTTTAACCGACTTCAAAAAAGGAGGAGGTTCTCAATTTTACTTAATGCTTTTTTTGTATGTATGTTATGCGATTTGTTCGTCGATAGTTAACCAATTTTGATTTTTTTTTGTATAATATATATTCCTTCAGTATTTTTTTAGAAAATTAACAAAAACAAAAAAGGTATATCAAAATTGTACGTATTTTTTGCGATTAAAGACCTTTGTTTTGAACCAACACTCTTAAAAAAAAAGGATGTTTGACATTAAGTTTATTTTTATTTTTTACCCAACTGCCCAAAAAGGAGGGTAATATTTATCAGGTGTGTGTGTGTATGGATGTATTCATGTATGTGTGTTTCTTTGGCTGAGCCTGTAGTCTTAACGGCTTGATAGATTTTGGAGTGCAAGATGTCGTTAGATTTGTCATTATCTCCTGAGTGACATAGGATATATTTTTACCCGACTGCTCAAAAAGTTGGATAACGTTTTTATGCAGTCGGTTCTAAAGTTTCAATTAACATGGTTTGGTAATTGGCATGACGGTGATGATGCCTAAAATGGAAGCGGGCTTACCAACATTCCCCAATGTAATGGGGAAGTAGCTATCTTATCTCTAAGCCGGAACATATCAGTGTTGTTAGCATTGGTGTCCAGTTTGGTGGCAAGACTAAGATAACATAGACCTTGCATACGCACCTACCGCGATCTGTTTATGCTTATTGTGTACAAGCATTGACACCCAGAACCCACGTGTCCATTAGCATACCGCCAAGAGAAATACGGCCTTCTCGCCGCATAAACTACGCAATGGATACATAAATATCGTTATACGATTTCTCGCGCCATAAAGTAGAAATTAGACCTACCCATTTTTCTCTAGGGTAACTTTTGTGTTAAGTTGAGAGCTAACTAACTTTGATTTACTTCAAAAGTAGGTACACTACAGATGCTACGTTTTTCTTCTTACAAGTTTTTGGCAAACTTTTACCAAAGTATATAATATTTAGTACTTACATACAGTATGGACACCCTCTGCCGCTCTCTAGATTCCGATCTCACTCCCTCGTCACTCAGATTGATGCAAATTGGTTATAGTTTGGTCACAGTATTACAATATAGCGGCTTACAGTAGCGCAACGATAAACTTACGCAGAGCAACGGAAGGGCAAAGTCCGCAAGTTTGCCAGGCTGACTAGACTACAGGCTAGTATGGGCTAGTACCTACGCCGGTGGCGCATCGTGCGACATCAAAGGCGTTGCGCTACTGTTAGACATATCGTAATACTGTGGTTTGGTTCTCGAACGTATGGGATTTGGCCACGATTTTGTATGCTCCGTCATTTGTTTTTAGAAATGTCATTTCACGACCGTTATATGCAGTGTCCGGGGTGTGCTAAAGCTTATACTATAGTTTTTTGGCTAAAGCGCAAGAAACTAGAATTTTGGTTAATCAGTTTGATCAGATTAGGTAGGTGATACTTTAGTGATGAGGCAGAGTTTTTTTTTTGAGGCTCTTATTTATATTTGCATTTCAAAAACATGAATGTGATGTAGATTAGAGCTTGTCTCTTTTTTTCTTGTCTTATTGTTATTTTGGTTTCATGAACCTACCCATTAAATGTCGGAGTTCAGGTTTCCATATTCCCGTTGCTGCTCTTATAAAGGTGTAAAGAAATTAGTGTAGAAGCCATTGAGTGGGGCTTCTACTCATCACACTGAACAACTTCTCCAAGAGACCCATAATCAATTTGCAAAATAACTTTGAACAAAAAAAACCGACTCCAAACAGGAAACTAAGGTTCCCCTCGATTTTTCTGGGATACCATCATCAGATCCTAGTTTCCTTATCATAGTACCACCCTTGGGATATCTCCTTTCCAATAAAAAAAGAATCATCAAAATCCGTTCAGAAACGACGAAGTTATCCGTGAACACACATAAAAAATACAAAATATATACGTTCGACTTGAGAAACCTCCTCCTTTTCAAGCGACTTCCAAAAAGGAGGAGGTTCTCAATTCGTCTGTATGTTTTTTACCTCAGAACTTTTGACTGGGTGAACCGATTTTTATGATCATTTTTTTATTTGAAAGCTAGTGCTTTCCGTGTAGTCCCATACAAATTTTATCAAAATCGGTGTAGTACTTTAGTAGAAAATTAACAAAAACCAAAAATAATAATGCAAAAATGTACTAATTTGTTGCGATGGAAGTCGGTTTTTTAACGTGTTTTCAATTATTTTAAGTATGTTTAAAAGGGAAACTCTTTGTACGAATCGATCAGCATAATGGTAACAGAACTAACAGAACATAACTTACTAAGTGTACTACACTAGTCTCTAAAGAATACTCGTTTCTTCCAGTCGTTTCCTAGTTGACCCGCAAAAAAGCAATATTATACATCACCAGACTATATTACACATCACCAGACTAGTCCGCTTTATGACCATAGAGCGTTGGTGGCGTAACGGCTAGGGCCACTACCTCCTGTCCGGAAGGTCGTGGTTCGAATCCTGCCACGTACCAATGTGTTTTCTAATTTTGATTTCATATGTACGTTTATCAGACGCTCTTACGGTGAAGGAAAACATCGTGAGGAAACATGCACACGCCTGCGAAGAAACTCGAAGGTTGTGTGTGAAGTCGACCACCCGAATTCGGCGCAGGCAGTCGACTAAGGTCCGATCGCCCTAATACAGGGTAGGCTCGAGCCCCTCGGTGGGAACGTATATGTGCTGATATGATAATAATGATGACCATAGTTACATCTCGTTTATTGAAACTACAGTAGCTAGCCCCGTGCCACTCCTCCCAATCCATTTTAGACAAATGCGCTCATGGACAAGGCTGCACACCTTTCATCAACACGATTCCCGCTGGACTGATCTTACTAGCTGCAGGCGGTCAAAGATTGTTTGACGCTACTCAAACCACGATTGGTCCGGAAACTGCTCAGCTTCAACCAGCGCGATCTTCGAAGTGTTGTAGGTACTTTCACCAGCTCCTACCCCTGAATAAACCACTATTCATCATGAATGTCACAGACACTCTGCTCTGCAGAGTTTGTCTTGAGGCAGAAGAAACAGTCAGTATTGTGATCCTGGAAGGCACTGGTCTGACCAAACCCGAGCAAAAATCCTCAATGACATGGAATCGGTCCTAGAAGCCTGCAAATGTCCCAGGAGAATTATGTGCTTCTAAAAGAAGCTAGGTTGGCTGGACTAGCCAACCACACCTTCATGAAAGTACCGGGGAAGCTCCCGATGCGTAAAAGGGGTCCCACTACCATACTACTCGTTTATCGGTCATGAGATTGTGTAATCCAGACGGTGGCGGACACTAACATACAGGACGAAAAGTTTTCATAGCTTTAACTGTTGCTAGTCAATTTATATATGAAAACATCATGTACGTTCGTAAGAATTTGCATTTATTTCCTAAAAACAGTGAGAGTTTTATAACAAATACCATTACCTGAGACTGTAATCTGAATCATGACATCATTTGTAATATACAATAAGTTTTTTTTTTCACTATTTAAAAGTGTGTGTAAACACCTACTTCAAAATAAGGTTTGATTTGGCATAATTTGAATTTAAAAAATGTAAATAAAACAGATATAGCCTTTTCGACACTGAGTAAGGTTAAAAGTCATTTGTGGGGCAGTTTAAAGGATTCTACAATAAAACTCAAGAAAATGTAACTAGTTTGTCAGAGAATAAATTCAAGACTCATGCCAAAAAATGCTTGTGCTCTAGAGTGCTTGTGCTCTAGAGGATATTATAAAATAATAGATTATGTAAATGACAAAGAATAAATTTGATTCTATAGAAAATACCATAATCTGAATCATGACATTATTTGTAATAGACAATAAGTTTTTTTGACTATTTAAAAGTGTGTGTTATACACCTATTTAAAATAAATAATTTTGATTTAATTTGATTTGTAGCAACCAATGTAGACTAGGAAGTTAATCTCCCTCGTTCACCGCTCGGTAATAAGGAACATAAACTTAATTACCAACGCGACGTAGCATTTACGGTGAACCAATAATTCAGGCTTCTTAGTGCCATTGAAAACGTGGCTGTCGCAGGCGTAAAAACCAATAGTTGGCATCATTGCACCCGTATCGGATACCATAGGACCGTTTAAAGTGTTGTCGCCTAGCAGACGGGACACACGGGCAGATGCGATTGCGAATAACTGGTTAAGGCGAGTTATTGATAGGAACTTGTCTCTGTTTTTTTCTCTACGTGTAAAGAGTTTTTTTTAATTAAAAATTTGAGTGCGGTTGACTATATCTCACCTGGTGGTAAGTGACTATAAATATTAATTGACTCAAATAATGCCTATTCACTCTCGCCTTGAAGATCCCCAAACTGTAGCGTAGGAGTCAGGCAACACAGACACAGGCAAGAAGTTCTACTCCAAGAGTAAAGAAAATAACCACACTTTTGCACTTTTCAAAGTTTTTTCGTTTCAAATGAAAACTACAATTCATTTTAATAATTCCAACTGACATAAAGAAGTTTGTGTTCAGACTAATCGAATAAGAAAATTTAGAGGCATAAATCGGTCTAGTTTGCCTGTAGAATGCAAATCTCTGTTTCTTTGATATATTTTTTCCGTAATAAAAATAATCAAATCGTGTTTCTGCAAATGACAAAATGAAGTCATTGAAATGAAGAATCAGGTTATGGAGTATCAATTCCATATTTTTTGTAATTTCCGAGAAAAATTGAGATCACTGCGACCAAAGTTTCCAATGCGTCGCCTTAAGTCAAATCATCACCATCTTACAGTTAAGATAGATAGATAGATAAATTGTTTATTTCTCATAGCAAGTTAAGTACAATATACTTCATGCAGCTGGATTGCTCTTGGAATTTGCACGCCGACAAGCTTTTAATGAGGTACCTATGTAACAATTAGTTCGGTATGAAGTAAATTACCATGAATCAATTTAATTTATTGATGTGTAACATCTTTGCTCTCGCTTTCCTGCAATTTGTGGGAGTGATTTCGTGAAATGGGACGGAAATGTGTCCCATGTGTAACAAGAAGTCGCGTTTTTCAGGCTTTAAAAGCGCGGAAAAGGCAAAGGTATCTATGACCATACAGCCTAGTCTGCCGTATCTTTGCCGTCCTTTTTTCAGGCTTTAAAAGCGCGGAAAAGGCAAAGGTATCTATGACCATACAGCCTAGTCTGCCGTATCTTTGCCGTCCTTTTATAAAGTATTTTGTCACATGTTACACATCATACGCGAGTACTGTAGGTCTCGCTCGAATTTTTTTTTTTAATTTTAACACATCACTTAACTTAGATACTGTTATTATTTTTATAACAAATTTGTTTCCAAAAAAAATCTTTTTTTACGTTGCAATGTAGCTTTAGAAACACATAAACGCAATAAATTATTGAGTATTGAGTATTGAGTTGCACTACTGCGTTGTGTGTAAATTTTCCGTAAAATTTCTACGGAAATCCTTCAGGACCATGTGTCAAACATCTGAGATCCATAGTAACAGTTGTTATTTGATCTAGAGCAGGCGTATTATCGGAGCGACGTGCACAAACGCACCTTGCCTTGAACCAAACCCCTACTATTTGCCCTCTAAACGAAATACCAAACTAGATTTTTAATTGAATTTGGTTTATGCTTGATTTGATATTTCATCCTTATTTTCAATAGGTTTAAGAGAATGAACTTAATACATTGGGAATTAGTTCTATTTCGTCATTGGTTGCGGAGGCCAGTACGCCTCCAATTCTAACTAAATGTTAGTAACAGTTCTGTTTTGGGTCTTGGAGAAAATTATCGCGTTTATGAGATGGAAGCCCTATTGGATTTCTGGCATGAGGTCACAGATAACCTCAGTAATACTAAGGATATGAGGATTATTTCATCCTTGACTACAACAACAGCTGATTGAACAATATTTTTTATGCACAATTGGTAAGCCCGCACTGGGCCCGCGTGGTCAACTAAGCCCTAATTCAGGGTAGGGTAGGGTAGCCTCGGTGGGGACGTATATGAGCTGATATGATGATAATGATGATGGTAAGCCCTTGGCATCATCTCACTTGATAGTAAGTGACGTGATTCTGAAGATGGAAGCGGGCTTACCAAGATTCCCCAACGCAATGGGGAACTGGCTATCTTATCTTCAAGGCGGAACATATCTGTGCTGTTAAGATTGATGTTTGGCAGCACGAGTTAGATAAGATAGTGGCCAGACGTGCTTAGAAAATGCCCTTCTATCAAATCGAACTTGCGACTACCTGTGTGAAGTTAATGGACTTAACCATTACGCCACGGAAGCGATTAAAATAGGGTTAAAATACGATTAAATTATGCACGTAGTAGGGGTCAATACTGTCGAGTTCTTGAGCTCATAACAAGAATTACACTCGTCCGAATCACTTACATTTCATTGCTTGACCGACAGTATGAGGTGCTAGGTTTTTGCTCAAATATGACTCCCAACGAACCTCGGGTTATTTTATTGCTCGCAATGACCCTTTTTTTAACCCGACCGGTACTTTTGATGTACTATTTACAACTGATATAAAAGTCTTTAGCGGCTGTTCACGCTCAATAGAATGTCCGTAGAATGAACAGTAAAAATATTTGTAATACTTAATGAGTTTAGTTACCTACTAAAGTTTTATGTCATTCCACTTTGTAGAGATACAAAGTGATGTTGTAAGAAAAATAAAACTTTTTGAGGCTTTACAGAGACTAAAAATCATCCTTTAATGTGTATGTATGATTGTAGATATGTGTCAAATAATTAAATGTTTAAAACTAAATAATTTTAGAAAATCCTAAAACTTTTAGGTACAATCTTTAATTTGAAAAGCATTTTAATTAATTCGTATTCTTCTAAGTAGACCCTTTCAATTGATACCCATATCATGGGGTGTATAAAAAATCTGGTAAAGTGCGAGTCAGAACCGCGCAAAAAAGGGTTCCGTACCATCATACTAGATGGAGCTGGTGTCTTCACGTTTTAAAAAAAACTTTAGTATTTAGTTATAACGGATCAGTAATACATCATCTGTGAAAATTTCAACTGTCTAGCTATCACGGTTCATGAAATACAGCCTTGTGACAGACGGACGGACTAACTACCGAATACTCAGAGTTCTAGACCAGGATCCCACCCCCCTGCCGGAGCCCCAAAGTTGCCTGGAATTCCTATCTAAGAACGAGCAATGATTGAAATGGGGGCAGCACCATTATTTTTAAGGTTTTTTTTTAGGAATTAATTTCCGTCATTTTCAACTTTGGACTCCGGCAGGGGGGTGGGGGCCTAGTCCAGAATTCCTACTACTAACGGGCGTTGTTCCTTAACGCAACCGAATATTTGGTCAGTTTTTGCATAATTGTCATAAGTACAACTAGTGCTTTCATATTATACCTTACTCAGCCATTTCCTTTATCGTTTTTTTTTGGTCACGATAACTAGTTTTTCAAGCGCTATAAGTACATAACGCAACCACTTTGCGCAGGCAGATCGACATATTAAATATCAGAGGGTTGCCATTTATCCTTTCAACCTAAGTTTATCCATTTCCGTTATCCTTACCAAATTTATCGTTAACCCCTAGGAATTACTATTTCACACATTTTTCGAACAAAATTTCGTTTGTGCCAGATACTTCGAGCAACACGGTCTTCCTATGGCCAGATATGACAAAAAGTTACTCAAATAAATGATTAGCAATCAACATCCCTATTCGCAACAAAATCGACGACATAAAATTCGATCAGCTGATAGTCAATTTTGTGCGTTTTTTGTTAAGACTTAATTTTTTAAAGAATTTTGTTGACTTTCCTTGCGAGAAAGTTGTTCAGTTTAACCGCCTCCGTAGCTCAGAGGCAAAGTTCACTGGCTTTACACAGGAGGTCGCGGGTTCGATTCCCGGCGGGGTCAATTGTAAAACTCGGTTTGGTTGGTGGTAGGGCATTTTCTAAGCCCGCCTGGCTAGCTACAACCATCTTATCTAAGTCTTGTCGCCAAATATCAATGTTGATATCATTGGTGTGTTCCGGCATGAAGATAAGATAGCCAGTTCCCCATTTCGTTGGGGAATCTTGGTAAGCCCGCTTCCATCATCGGCAACATCGTCAGTTACCACCAGGTGAGATGTTGTCAAGGGTTTACCAATTGTGCATAAAAAAAAATAAAAAAAACGAGCGAGACCTACAGTACTCGCATATGATGTGTAACAAATCACTGTTACACATTTCCGTCCCATTTCACGAAATCACTCCCACAAATTGCAGGAAAGCGAGAGCAAAGCTCATTCGTCAGATCGAATAGCGCGCGTTTTCGCGACTTCCTGTTACACATTTCCGTCCCATGTTACACATTTCCGTCCCATGTTACACATTTCCGTCCCATTTCACGAAATCACTCCCACAAATTGCAGGAAAGCGAGAGCAAAGATGTTACACATCAAAAAAAAAAGTTTGTTAAGTAGAAACCCTAGCACAGATGAGATACTAGTTAGTTCATAACCAAAGCTAATTAACTTAACTGCTCCTGCACCAACAACCACATTGATGTGTTTCGGTTTAAAGAAAAGATAGCCAGTTCCCCATTGCGTTAGGGAAACTTGATAAGTCCGCTTCCATCTTCGACATCATAGGTACTCATTTACCATCAGGTGAGATGATGCCAAGGGCTTACTAATAGTCTCCATAGGTGCATGCTCGCTTAAATTTTCGTGCGGATGGTGGCGCATCGGGAGCCGGGTCGTTCATTTCCCTCTAATATGGTTGATGGGAGCGATGGCTGACTCTCGCTTTACACGCGTTATACTAGGGCCTACTCTTGTTAAATGCATTCAATGATTTTTATGTATAAGTTTTCGTGTCATAATATTTTCGTGTTCTAATGACATAATTTGGTTTATATCAAGGATTTAATTTTGACGTTATTAACTTATTATTGTTTATTTCTTGATTCTTCACAAATGACATAGTTATTATTATTTTACGACTATCAGAAAGAGCGTAATTTGCACCTATTTTGAATAAATATATTGAATTGAATTGATTAAGCTGTTTTACCGTTATAAATATAATTAAAAAAAACACTATTCATTATATAGCATTTCTTCTAGAATGGCAATAACACTTGCTCATTTGAAATAATAAACGATTTTGAATTTCTTATTTATTAAAAACAGCAAATAGTTCGCTAAAGACTACGGCACTTATAACGTCACTATGTCAGTGTCAGTAAAGCGAATAATAGGGATGACGAATGATAGTAATCTGATTGAAAAACGACATTTTGTTCTAAAAATGTTAGAAATACCTAGGCGTGACATCATAGTTTTCTAGCGTCATTTATGTACTCATTTTATGATTTTAGTGGATTAAAAACCGAAGACTTGATGGAACACAAAACGAGTAAAGTTTTCCGAAGTTTAAGTAGGAGAGCAATTGAGTAATCAAGAGTTCATAATTTATTTCTGATGCTGTCGTCATACCTATTGCAGAACAAACTTTCATTTTTGGCAGTTGATAAAAAGTTACTCAAATGACTAATAGACGTAACTAGTATCTCATCTGTGCTAGTAGTAAAATACTGTATTGTGAATTAAAATAAATTGTTATTGTTACTCCAACGATGCGTTCACAAGTGTGTGTTTGACGTGTTTAACATTGACAGATTGATTTATAACGTCGTAAGAAAAACATACCACAATTTCACGCTTGCACAGCTTATCAATACATGACACTTTGACGTTCAAAATGTTTTGATAAGTGTTCAGTTAATTATCGTTATTAGTTTGCTATTTAGGTAGAACAAAAACGTTCTTTCGCAAAAGCCGTGGCGAGGCATTTTTTAAAAGTTTTTATTAAAAGCTTTTTTTTAACTTGCAATGTATGTATGTTTCTTCGGGTGTAATCTTGCAAGTTAATTTTGACCCACTTCCCGGTTTCCGGTTGAGCAGAAATTTTGCATGCATATGTATATCGCGTGACAATGCAATATTAAAAGCTTGTACCTAAAAGATTTTACGTTTTAAGTTTTTAATTTTTCGTTTTTTTTTTCTTTGAGACTATTTTTCAGATATTTTAATATCAGGCAGCAACTGGCTGAAGTGAGGGCCTAATGGTGAAAAATAAGGAAGTTCTTTGCCCAGCAGTGGGACAGTAAGGGTTTTTTTTAAAATATGCATATTTCAGACAATTTAACCTTTAATTAAAAGTAACCGCTTTTTAATTTAAGTTAACCGCCTCTGTGGCGTAATGGTTAGTCCATTCGCTTCACACTAGGAGGTTGCGGGTTCGATTCCCGGCGGGGTCATCTTTGTAAACTCGGTTAGGTTGATGGAAGGGTATTTTTATAGCCCGCCTGGCTAGCTACCATACAATCTTATCTAAGTCTTGCCGCCAAACATCAAAGTTAGCAGCATTGATGTATTCCGGCTTGAAGATAAGATAGCCAGATTCCCATTGCGTTGGGGAATCTTGGTAAGCCCTCTTACATCTTCGGCATCATCGTCACTTACCATCAAGTAAGATGATGCCAAGGGCTTATCAATTATGGATTAAAAATAAATAAATTGTGTTCTCGTAATGCTTACTAAAACCACACCCTGAACACTTCACACAACGGGCCAGAAATGAAAAAAAGGACCAATACAATAAATCCAATACGTTCGACAACCAAACTGTAACCAATCTGTATCAATATGGGTGACGAGGGAAAAACGAGGGGGTGAGGTTGCAATCTAGAGAGCGGCAGGGAGTGTCCATACTGTATCTTAGTACTAATACATATACTTTGCTAAAACTAAATTTTATAAACTCATGTTTTTACTTTATTGAACTTTTCCTATGTATACAGGGTGAAACAAAGTTTATGCGGGACCCGTTAGCCGGGCTTTTACTCGGCAAACTAAATAACCTTTACCACGAGACACATAGCCAACTTAAAAAAAAAAGTAAATCTTCAAAAAAAATCGATCAGCTGATTTTGAGTATTTTTATATGGAGCGTTGAACATTATTATAAGAAGAGGCGAATAGCTCTATGTCAAATCTTATCTGTCAATCTCTTATTTCCAGAGAACAGTTAATCCTAGTTTGAGACGAAATGACTGTGTGTGTCTGTCTGTCCCTAAATATTTATTTGTTTAAATTCAAATTTATTTATTTATTTTAAACAAGGTATAATATGTCTGGAAGAGATCGCTTGTTAGCGATAAGAACGCCTATATGTAGGTACAACTTCCTCAATCATTGTACTTTGTCTTTCCTTTTATGTTGTGAAATAAAGTGTTTTCAATCAATCAATCAGGTTTAGCTAGTGTTTAAAATAGCATGCAAAATAACCTTTATCTTATCCCAAAGTAATCATAAAACTTGCAAAATAATCTTATTTGTAGTCCAAAGTAATCTAAAAATGTATAATAATATTTTTGTGGATCTTTCCGTTCATCGTATCAGCCCAAAAACGTCCACTGCTGGACAAAGGCGTCCCCCAAAGATTTTCACGATGACCAGTCCTGCGCTACCCACATCCAACGGCTTCCCGCGAACTTCACTACTTCAATTATTATTTATTTATGTATCTCCATTATTATTTTTTTGTTTTCTATAGATTATTGTTGTAGATTGATTGTGCTCACGTGACACGACACCTCTATACTACATTGATGGATTGATTTATTAGTCCATTAAAAAATAACAGCTATTCCTTTGTCGGCATCGATCTAATAAAGCAATTTATATGGAACGTAAAGAATTTTGCTCACAACTCAACTATACAAAAGGTCACAATAAAATATTTCTTGCATCTGACAGGCCATAGTTTTTATTGTTATGTATAACAATATATTTTTTAACTTAATCCATGTACTTTTAAAATTATTTAATTGAACTAACGCAGGTCTTGGATGAAGTGTAACAAGGAATGTGTAATAATATATTTTAATAAGGTAAATATAAAAGAAATGTTAGTTTTAATGATTACATTTTTAACTTTTTTCAACTGACTTAATAAAACCGGCTAAGTGCTAGTCAGAATCGCACACATAGGGTTCCGTACCACCATACTAGATGGCGCTAGTTTCATGTTTCAAAAACCATCATACTAGATGGCGCTAGTTTCTTCACGTTTAAAAGAAACACGTTTTTTGTATTAAGACTTTCACTTTTTCTAATTTTTAGTACCGTAGACCGGGGCTACTTTAACATGTTTGAAGAGGTTTTTCTAGATTACACGACAAAATACAATCGTTATTCTAGATTATCTATTCTCATAATAACAATTAAAGTCTTGGCTTTGAGATACGTGTGAAATCAGAAGTCCCAAAATATTCATTGATTTTATGTAATTTTTTTAAATTGTGTCAAAGTTACCCGGAATGTGGGGCTACTTTTACACACTATTAGATTTGCTTGAAAGTCAATTTAAATTGTATAGCAGTTTACTTTGACACCTTTTAAATAAAAAAAGACGTGTGGCACTCGGGGACTGCCGCGATAAAGCTATTGTATAGCATTTTTTATCAACTTATGCAATTATAATTATTATTATTTTTTATGTAAGCCGTATTTAACAGTACCATATAGTCCTTGGAGCGCGGGATGTTTATGTAATAAATTAACACTACGAAAGTTAAGAAAGTTAAATCATCATCGCCAGCGTCATCGTCCACCATCGCGACCACCATCGCGCCCGCCATCGCGACCGTCATCGCGACCGCCACCGCGACCGCCACCGCGGCCGCCATCGCGACCACAATCACGAACAACATCGCGACCACAATCACGACCACCATCGCGACCACCATCGCAACCACCATCGCGACCGCCATCGCGACCACAATCACGAACAACATCGCGACCACAATCATGACCACCATAGCGACCACCATCGCGACCACCATCGCAACCACCATCGCGAACACCATCGCGACCACCATCACGACCACCATCACGACCACCATCACGACCACCATCACGACCACCATCACGACCACCTTCGCGACCACCATCGCGACCACCATCGCCACCACCATCGCGACCGCCATCGCGACCACCATCGCGACCACCATCGCGACCACAATCACGACCACCATCGCGACCACCATCGCGCCCACCATCGCGACCGCCATCGCGACCACCATCGCGACCACAATCACGACCACCATCGCGACCACCATCGCGACCACCATCGCAACCACCATCGCGACCGCCATCGCGACCACCATCACGACCACCATCGCGATCACCATCGCGACCACCATCGCAACCACCATCGCGTCCGCCATCGCGACTACCATCACGACCACCATCGCGACCACCATCGCGACCACCATCGCGACCACCATCGCGACCACCATCGCAACGACCATCGCGCCCGCCATCGCGACCACCATCACGACCACCATCGCGACCACAATCACGACCACCATCGCGACCACCATCGCGACCGCCATCGCGACCGCCATCGCGACCACAATCACGACCACCATCGCGACCACCATCGCGACCACCATCGCGACCGCCATCGCGACCACCATCACGACCACCATCGCGACCACCATCGTGACCACAATCACGACCACCATCGCGACCACCATAGCAACCACCATCACGACCGCCATCGCGACCACCATCACGACCACCATCGCGACAACCATCGCGACCACAATCACGACCACCATCGCGACCACCATCGCAACCACCATCGCGACCGCCATCGCGACCGCCATCGCGACCACAATCACGAACAAGATCGCGACCACAATCACGACCACCATAGCGACCACCATCGCAACCACCATCGCAACCACCATCGCGACCACCATCGCGACCACCATCACGACCACCATCGCGACCACCATCGCGACCACCATCACGACCACCATCGCGACCACCATCACGACCACCATCGCGACCACCATCACGACCGCCATCACGACCACCATCACGATCACCAACATCACCATTATCATGATGGATATGCACGGCCTTCAAGCCACACCTCCGTGCCCTTCGGAGTGGGGAGCGTGAGGTTTTTTGTCGTTACGGAATTTCTGGATTCAGTGCCCGCGCTCAAGGCCCGCGATAGAATCTATGCAATAGCTTAAAAATATATCAATTGCGCTTAGTTTTTCATTAATATTAGACATAAATTTAGAAAATAAAACACACATTAATTTACAAGTAATCAGTCTTAATTGTATCTATTTATTTCGACGTGGTTCTGGCGTTTTCACCAACCCAGATGTTGAAGAATGATTATAGAGTCAAGATCTTGGATATTTCTTTGATCTGACTCAAAGCTGTCAATCTTACCCACAAAGTCAAAGTAGCCCCGGTCTACGGTATATGTTGTTATAGCGGCAACAGATATATTATATCATCTTTGAAAATTTCAACTGTCTAGCTATCACGGTTCATAATATACAGCGTGGTGACTGACGGACAGACGGACGGACAGCGAAGTCTTAGTAATAGGGTCCCGTTTTTGCCTTTTGGGTACGGAACCCTAAAAAACTAAGATTTAAATCTTCTAAGCTTAAACATCGAACTTAAGGTGCAAATATACCATCATCAAATTTAAATCTTCTAAGCTTAAACATCGAACTTAAGGTGCAAATATACCATCATCAAATTTAAATCTTCTAAGCTTAAACATCGAACTTAAGGTGCAAATATACCATCATCAAATTTAAATCTTCTAAGCTTAAACATCGAACTTAAGGTGCAAATATACCATCATCAAATCATCATTATAAGCCGAAAGACGTCCACTACTGGTCATGGGTATTCCCCAAGGATATCCACAACGACAAACGCTTCGCTGCCCGCATTCAGCGGCTTTCCGCGACTTTTGCCAGGTCGTCGGTCCACCGAGTGGGAGGCCAGCCTACGCCACGCTACGTCCTCTGGTGCGTGGTCGCCCGAGAAATTTTCTACCGCAATTGTACCGCTGTTGTACAAACTATGTGCCACCGCCCACAGCCAACACTTAAGTTAAGCGATTCTGTGGGCTATGTCGGTTCTTCTACAGATCATCTCAATTGTAAATAGATCACGCAGGGAATCTCCGAGCATTGAACAGCTTTTCCGCAAGAATTTGTAGGATTAGCTCAAAAACAATTTGGATGTCTCATCTCCCCTACCTATTTAATTGTGACTCCTTTTAGTTGTCGGTGGCGTAATGGCGATTGTGGCTCGAATCCTGCCACGTACCAATGTGTTTTCGAATTTAAATTTCATATGTACGTTTATCTGACGCTCTTACGGTGAAGGAAAACATCGTGACGAGCTCTGCATATGCCTGTGAAGAAACTCGAAGGTCGTATGTGAAGTCGACCACCCGCACTGGGCCCGCGTGGTCGACTAAGGCAAGATCGCCCAAATTCAAGGTAGGCTGGAACCCCTCAAAAAAAATGGTACCTCATAGTATTCACTGGGTGACCTTTAAAGGTATTTAAATTTTAAAGTTTTTAAGCTTTTTGACTAAGGCTTACTGATCTTAAAAAGTTTTGGTTTGTTTTATATTTTGTATTTGAATTTTAAAATCACTGACTACCAGACCTTATTAGATAGTATTTTTTAATTACTGGTATATTGTATTGATTTTCAAAGTTCGAAAACTAGTAACGTGACGGGCTCGAACACTAAAAAACAGTATGGGGGTTTAATTTAATTATGAATTGAATTTCGTTATTTATTATTTTTAATTTACTTTTTGCAATATAAAATCCAAACATGTATTTTTTTAAGTTGTCTCTAAGTATAAAAAGTTCAACGTTAGCTACGGCTCTGAAATAGTTATTTATGCGACTTCCTAGTAATGACTCATTACTAATGAGAGCCATCGTAACAACAGTTTCAGCTATAGCTTCGCTTCGTGATACAATGGCACGAGTGTTACAATAGCTAATTGCGGGCAGTGGCATACAATACTTTTTCTACGACAATGAAATAAATAAAATACATTGAAATTATGTTATAATTATGTATTATTAATTTTTTGAAGCCGCAGCCCTAAAAATATTTAAAACGTTTCATTGTAATAGTATGATTATTGTAAAACGATTTGTAGGAATGAATACTTATTTTTGAAGTCAAAGCCATAAAAATATTAAAAAAATATAATTTTAGTACAGTTGTCTCATTTTGAAATGGTCATTGTAAAACGACTTGTAAGAATGAATACTTTTGTGATATGATTTGAGGTTGTGTATTAAGCAAATTATCAAATGGGAGTAGAAAAATAAGTTATTTTAACAACTAAGGCGGATGAACATGTACAAAATGAAGGTTAAAATAATAAACGGTTCTATCATTTTAATGAGAACAAGACAAGTTGTAAATTGTCTTGGGATATATTTTATTGACAAGTAGCTATTACCTCTTTAAGTTTCATAGGGAGAAATTTCATAAAAATAATTGACATGTGTTCAATACTTAGCAAGTCAGCAGTTTGCCAGAGATGATGTTTTGCCAGCCCTCTCCTTTTAATTAGGGTTCCATGCCCAAACGTGAAAAATACCCTATTACCACACTCCGGACACCGCATACAAATAACGGAGCAAACAAAATCACGGCGAAATACCATACGTCAGAACCGCACACAAAGGTTTCCGTACCATCATACTAGATGGCGCTAGTTTCTTTACGTTTAAACAAACCATGTTTTTCTATGGAGACCTCCTTATTTTTTCACTTTATCTAATTTTTAGTATTTTCTATTATAGCAGCAACAGAAATAAATTATCTGTG
The DNA here is from genome assembly GCA_947284805.1 of Coleophora flavipennella. NCBI lineage: Eukaryota > Metazoa > Arthropoda > Insecta > Lepidoptera > Coleophoridae > Coleophora > Coleophora flavipennella. The sequence goes on along the minus strand of OX369306.1, from coordinate 10,781,718 downwards.
AAAATTTCAACTGTCTAGCTATTACGGTTCATGAAATACAGCCTGGTGACAGGCAGACAGATGGACGGATAGTGAAGTCTTAGTAATAGAGTCCCGTTTTTACCCTTTGGGTACGGAACCCTAAAAACAACTGAGACATCAGGGAGTCATCACATCCCTTACGAAGATTTATCGGTGCTTTGGCGTCAAATATAGAGCGAGAAGTAATACCTACCTACCGACCTTGATTAATTAAATTTAATTCAATTACGAGTTCAATGAATTTTTGAATTTTGATCAAAATGATTCTGACGACACCTCGCACTCCAGAATCCAATGAAACAGACGTACGGGTCATAAATTTTGTCACATGTTTTGCGCGTAATAAATGACACATATTAGTTTTTATGTAGACGATTTAAACATGAAAAATAACCTTACGTAACCACTCCGGGAGTGCCGACAGAAGTGAAAACTTAAATGGCTTGTACCCAGAGATGTTAAAATATTCTTTAAAAAATTCGGTTACGCTAATAGCAAAGCATAACGGCGGGATTTGTGGTAGACGCATTCGTAGTTTCATTTTGTTGTTTTTTCATTGTTTTCTGCTAGGATTTTGTTTAAAAAGTGGTGCATTTTGGAGAAATTCGCCTAGTGCATGTGAGCAATGTGGAGAACAAGAAAATAAAACGAAGGAGGACGTGAGAACCCAACTTGCCCTAGGTGCAGTTTTATAGACGCCTTACAGCAACTGGGTGTTCCACCTCAGAATGTAGCTGCTGCAAATGCTGTCAAGAACTTCAGAGAAGATTTGTAATGCACCGGCACTAGCGTTACAAATCCAAAAGCTAAGGAAGCTTAAATACGTCAGACCTGGCTGTTTGGTCTTTTAGTAACCTTTGCCTTTTCCGCGCTTTTTGTTAGCCGGAAAGAAGAAACCAAAAAAAAAAAAAAAGCAAAGCATAACATACAGTATGGACACTCCCTGCCGCTCTCTAAATTGCTACCTCACGCCCTCGTCACCCAGATTGATTCAGATTGGTTACAGACTGGTTGTCGAACGTATAGGATTTTGCCGCCATTTTGTTTGTTCCGTCATTCCTTTTTTTAAGATGTCATTTCTGGACCGTTGTATGAAGTGTCTAGGGTGTGCTAATAGGTAACGGTAAGTGTAGCGAGTTCAATGGGTCAGTTTGAAAAAAGGTAGTTGAACACAGATTATTACATTTTAGCTAAACATGAGTTCTATATATATATTTTAAAATATTTTTGTACCATGTTTAAGGCGAATAAATTATTGTGAATTATGAGAGTATACACGACTAGTACGCACAAATCTTGTGTACTTTCTAAGTACTTATTTAACTTTTTATTCTGAAACTATACAAGTATACAGTGCAAATAGTGCATTAACAAATAGATATATGCTGGCCCAGTACATTGTCGAAATTCGCTACATACATACATGCATACATACAAAGGTACATACATTATATACTAACAACCAAAAAAATAAGACATTATTTTTTGGAATGTAAGTATGTATGTATGTACCTATGTATGTATTTATCAAACGGTTATAAATTAATGAAAGGTTACTTATCTAGTCACATCTACCTACATTAATAATGCCAGCCCTTTCGAAATTCCACAAGCGGTACTTTTATAATTTCGTCGGATCATACTCATCCTAGGTGGTAGCTCGTCTACTTAGTCATCGAGTACGGTGACATTTCTCACTTTTATTAACTTTTTTATCTCACAAGTTGACATGAGGTTTGGTTGGCGCGGTCGTGAGGACAGGCTACCTAAAGGTCTAAAGGTGCTAACTGACACCTGCAGGTAGCATGAGCGCTGTTTGTCGCGCCCGCCGCGAGAAGGTAGTGTTGCTGTCTCTTTTACGAGCTTGGTGTCAAAATAAGATGGAATTTTTGTCTCACGTAACATGCGCAAAAATCGTCGCCATGTTGATAGGTGTCGGTGGCCAGTCGCGCTCTCGGCAGCCGCCATGCCTTTGTGTGAATTAGCCTAATAGGTTTAGGGTTGCCGCCTATAGAGTAATAAAGGTTTTAGCAAAAAAAAAACGGCCAAGTGCGAGTCGGATTCGTGCACTGAAGGTTCCGTACCAAAACACGTTTGAGGATGAAGAAACCCTACACGCATCAACGAGTACAATAGTCGGACTGAAGGATAAACTTAATTTTGTATACCTAATAATCACAAGGAAATAGTTTTTGAAAGCTGCCAATCTGAAATGGGACTGGGCGGGACATGTCTGCCTTATGAACTCAGAAAGGTGGGCACATATTGTCACAGAGCGGGTCCCGAAAGGCCGTGGAAGTTGCGGTAGACCAAAACGGAGATGGCGGGATGAGTTGGATAGGTTTGAGGATCGATGGAACGAGCTGATGGCTCAGGATAGGGATGTATGGCGTATTAGGGGGGAGGCCTTTGTTCAACAGTGGTACAGTCTAGACTAATAGTAATAATATGATGTATCTAAAAACTACTGTTTTTGTACATTTTATTTTAGGTACTTGTGCTGTGTGACCTTGCTTCTTGCCAAATTTCATGATTTTAGGTCAACGGAAAGTAGCTTATAGGTTTAGATTTACTCCATCATCATTATCATCATCATAATATCAGTTGAAGAGCGTCCACAGCTGGACAAAGGCCTCACCCAAGGATTTCCACGACGACCGGTCTTTTATTTGCGAATATCGTAATATTTCCCATAATTGGCTGTTAAGTAGCCGGATCTTTTTATTGCTTTGAATAAGCTCGATTTTTACAGCTTTAAGCGACCATAAACGTCTAAAATATTACTTTGAAATTGATACCTCCACGTGTTTCTGAATAAAGGGTCTTGACAGAGAGATAGATTGATAACGTAGTGATCCTATTTGAACCCTTTTAAGGATTCCTTTTTTTCTTTCTGAGGTACGGATCCCTAAAACTTAATAACATGTTGCGTGCGTGTTTTATTGAAGTAGGCAATGAATGATTAATAAGGACTTGGTATAGGGTTATCTATTAAGAGGAATGAATTCCTAGCGCGCTTTTATTTGAATAAGTATTTGAATAAAAAACAAAAGTTCATTTGTATGGAAAAATGTCACATTACCGTAAAAAACGTTAAGATATTGTCAGATTTTCCTTAAAAAATTGACACTATTCTGTAAACTGACACTATTCTGTATTATACGGTATTTCACAAAAAAATCCACAGATTTCGTATCTTAAACGACCTTCGGGTACATTGAAAATGAATCTGCCAAATGAACAGACTTTTTTATATCTTTTTTTTATTATTTTTTGTTCGTAATTGGTAAGCCCTTGGTTTTTACTTTATTTAGTGATTTTTTAATATTTTTATCAAAAAAATACAAAGTAGGTAGTAGGTAGTCGAGTAAAATTAATAATCTAACTGTATAACTATCTATTTCAATTGAACACTTTTGTTAGAATGTCGATCTTATATTTGTGCATTCGATGTAAAAACTACCGGGAATTGTTTAATAAAACCAAAAAAAAGTAGTTTATTCGTCAAAATTTAATTTATCGCCTTCAATGTAGGCCCCTTCGCTTGCAATATACTTACGAGTAGCTACGCCATCGCTTGACTCAGTCCTCCATACATTTTTTGTAAGCTGATTGAGGTATGGTCTTCAAATACTAATAGTTCAAGGCGAAGTATTGATTGGAACAGTTGTCTCTTTTTTTTCTTTACGTGTAAAGAGTAAAGAAAATAACTACACTTTTTCACTTTTTCAATGGTTTTTCGTTTCAATCAAAAACTACAATAAAAGTATAAAAAATTATAACATTACTCACTTTGTATTATCATAATTATTTTCTAGAATTTATACTTCAAAATATTAGTCATAACTAGAGTTGAAAGTAACGATGTAGACCTATCTTTGGGATTTTTCAAGCGACTTCCAAAAAGGAGGAGGTTCTCAATTCGTCTGCATGTTTTTTTTATGTATGTTACCTCATAACTTAGGACTGGGTGAACCGATTTTTATGATTCTTTTTTTATTTGAAAGCTAGTGCTTCCCGTGTGGTCCCATATAAATTTTATAAAAATCGGTGTAGTACTTTATTAGAAAATTAACAAAAACCAAAAATAATAATGCAAAAATGTACTAATTTGTTGCGATGGAAGTCGGTTTTTTAACGTGTTTAGCGTTTTCAATTATTAATACTTATTATTGTATCGAGCCAAAACTGCTCAATCGTATTTCTAATAGCTTTTGACTTTAAGAAACATCATCAACAATAAGGGTATTTTTTTCAACCTTGAGTTTTCCATCGTTTAGGTGTAAAAATAACGAAAATCTGTAATATTACCGCCATAAACCCTCAGGGATAGCTATAACTAGACGTAAAAAAGTCCCGGCGAGCCTGAGAATGTAGAAATGAGTTTTGTTTTTTGATAGGGTCTAGGTAAACTTGATTTATTGGTGATACGTAAATAAGTTTACCTTATGTTATATATATATCATTGCGTTCGTTATTAAATTTCCTAACCAATCAATGTAATTTGATTGAAAATAAACACTTACCTGATGTTTATTTATTCTGGTTTTCTTTGAACTACTAAAAATTTCTCCTGCACTGTTACATTTTTGTTTGAAACTAAAACCTACTAAACATTGGAACCCAATATATTTTACACTGATATGGCTAAGTACCTACACTTTCTTTTGTTTTCATTTAATTCATTTCTTTTCTATGAAATACACTATTTACTTCACAAATAAATATTTTCCACATGTAAACAAAACACGGCGGCGCCATGATAGCGAACGCGCGGCCCTTTCTACAATAGTTTTATCGAATTTTTCACTAAGTATGTTAGAACTATCCCAAATTACTATCTATCCCATATTTACGTATAATCTACATTCTTTTCTCAATAATTTGATATAAGAAATAGAAACAGAACATCACTTTTCACTGTCACAACACGACTCTGTGTCCTCCATGAAATAATGAACACAAAAATGGCCGCGCGGTGAAACTGAATTGCGTTTTTTATTTTTTTACTGGCTCGTACCCTATCCTACTAAAAACCGGTAACATACAAACAAAGATTGCACAGAAAAATACTCAATATCCAACCTCACAGTATTTTCATAGATAATCGGATACCGATCATAGAGAAGTTTATTTCGACCGCGATGGCGCGTCGTGAAAGCAATCTTAGGCGAGAATTTATTTCGACCGTCGTGAAAGCGCTCCAGAGTTTATCCCTAAGTCATGTATCTAGGAGTTTTTTTTTTGATACCTCATTTCGTCTCCGAGATAAGACGTTTTTTTTTGACCGAAACCGTTCAAAAATTGACCACATTTTTCACATGCCTTATGCAATGGCTAACTTATTTTCAAGATGGAACACTTCAATGTTGTAAGCATTGATGTTTGGCGGCAAGACTTAGATAAGATGGCGGTAGCTAGCCAGGCGGGCTTAGGAAATGCCCTTCCACCAACCAAACCAATTCTTACAAAGTCAGACTCCGCCGGAATCGAACCCGCGACCTCCTGATGTGAAGCCAGACTTAAGTCGTGTATGGTTTGGCCACGGAGGCCACCAAACCATACACGTCTGACAATCTTTAGAAAACAGATTAAGAGGGGAGACTGCATTGTTACTACACAGTAGGAGAGAAATTTAGTGAACAATAGTTAATAATTATCAATACAATACAATATTCTTTATTGCATCACAATTTACGTATTTGTGATGCAATTAACTACCCTATCGTTACATACTTTGGTAATTAATGTATGGACTATAAAATAGTAGATATTACCGCACATTATCCGATCCAATAGTATGTCTGCGCCTTTGTTTGCGTTTTAGGGTTCCGCAGTCAAATAAGAAACCCTTATACAAGGTTAAATTTTGAGGACATATTCTACTTATGAAACTGAACAACTTTTCCCAAGAAACCCATACAATTGGGGCAAAAAAACCTGGACTCCATACAAATTTGTTAATTAATAGGATCAAATTGTACGGCGAAACAATTTTTTTTTGCTCCGATTCTTTGGGTTTTCTTTTTTTTCTTTTTCTTTGGTGAAAGTTGTTTAGTTTCATGAGTAGGTATATCCTTAAAATTTGATTCACAATTTAAATTTTACTCTGTAGTTTCGCCATGTGAGTCTGTCCGTCGGTATAAATAGCCGTTTTTCTCAGAGACTTACTTATTACAGCTATAAAGCTGAAATTTGGTATGGTTATACATCATATCAGCCGAAGGATGTCCACTGCTGGACATAGGCCCAAGGATTCCCACGACGACCGGTTCCGCGTTGCCCGCATCCAGCGGCTTCCCGCTACCTTTACCAGGTCATCGGTCCACCAAGTGGGAGGCCTGCCTAAACTACGTTTTCCGCTGCGAGGTCGCCACTCGAGAATTTTACTGCTCCAACGGCCATACGTTCTACGAGCAATGTGCCCCGCCCACTGCCACTTAAGTTTAGCAATTCTGAGAGCTATATCGGTTACTTTGGTTCTCCTCCAGATGTCCTCGTTTCTGATTCGATCACGCAGAGAAACTCCAAGCATAGCACGCTCCACTGCCTTTTGTTATAAAATACAAATCTATTCTGGATAAAATCTGTAGCGCACCTTCTCTACATGTATAGTGGTGGGTTTTTTTTTGTTCACTTAGGTACCTATCGTGTGGGGTATCGTCGAATAGGTCTTTTAAAACTATTAAAAGATTTTCAGGTATTTTTTTTTAAATTAGGTTTTAAGGATTTTTATTGTTACAGTTAATGTACAAGCTAAACAGCTATTTCAGGAAATTTTAAACGTATTGGAAATAGGAGATGGAGAAGAAACATTATTACGGTCTTGTAGGCTTTCTAAGTATAGGAGTAATAGTATAAAATGTTCTCTACCAACTATAAAAATCACTTTGTTTTTTAAAATATATTAATAAAAAATATTACGGAACCCTATTTTTGAGCGTGGTCCAACATGCACTTGGCCACTTTTTCTTACTGCACTTGCAACTTGTATACTTAAGACAGTAATTAGACCGTTAGTACACCGGGTACGCTATAATATGAAAAAATTGTGTAGTACAAGTATAAACACACTAACTTTACATGCATGACACAATATTTTTTAAATGTAAATTGTAATCGATTTTTTTATAATGGTAATTAATAGCTTATATTATAATTATTACTTGAGTATAATTAGTTTTATAGATACTTTATTCTAATAAAAGACAGAAAACGTCACCTAAATGAGAAGAAGGCTCGATTTATATTAGGGTACATATCACACAGCTTTTTTACACATAAATGGTAATAACGAACGGGTAGTATTTAAACGCAAATCAATAAAAAATACTTTTTGTATAATAAAATAATCCCAATTCCCATCAAAGTTACTGATTGCACAGCAAAGTACTTACCTCAAAACATAATTAATTATGCAAAAATTTAGGTTCGTTGCGCACTACTATTTACATAAAAGTATAGCGTTTATCTGGTTTAAGCAAAACTGTTTTATTATTTCGTAAGTCACATAGCTATACTTCGCGAAGCCTAACCGAACCTATTATTTTCAATTTCAATATTTATTAATAATTTAAAGCAAATTAAAAGTCATTTTAAACATGAGATTAGTCACAAGTTAGTTATTATCGTATTATAATTTTTTTTAGCCTAATTAAATGTTTAAAGAATTTCGCTGTTATTGTAGTATTTTTTTTTATCAAAGAATGAAAAGTACATCAACCGTATGATAAGCTTGTGCTATCAAAAAGCTCGCTTAGCTTGCTCAACTCTAGTCCAGTTGAGAAGGATAGTTAATTTGATGTGCAATCAGTATTTTTGATATTATGATTGTCATAAATAAATGATGAAAATAATTTGACTGGTGATTAGTTATTTAATGAGCAACTAAAAATATTATATGACAAACTGCTTTTCAACAGTAACCATATAAAATACTCGCTGTTAGTTATATTTTCTCACATAAAGAGGATATTCTGAGCTAATATGTACTTAATTGAATAAACGCGTCAATTTTAATGGTTTCTTAGCCAAAATCGTTTAGATTTGGGTTAAATTTGGGTAAGGGTAATATTATATTTATATGCATATTTCCAGCCTTTTTTTTCAAATTTATCGTGTCTTGATTTTTATGGTTGCCACCATAGTAAAAAAAATATATATTTTTCTAAAAATTTTCATCAAATATAATACATCTCTTTTTATTGCTACTGGGTAAGCGTAATGTTTGTTGTTGTTTTGTGTATTTCCGACTACGCCAGACAGTGAAGGCTTTGTAAAAAGTAAGTGTAGCGTGACCGTACACATTCATGTTAGTGTATTTTTATTATGTGTATAGATATTACAAAAACTGTCTTATAAAATATAACTAACTGCACTTAAGATACTGTTTATGTGGACATTCGTTCAGATTAAAGTTTAAACATAAAATTCAAATTTTTTAGCTTCCAGGAGCGACAAATGAGTAAAATAAGGTTATATAATCGTCCGAAAAACTGCTTACTAGATTTTGACTAAACATGGCACTATCCTTGGGAAGGCCTATGTCCAGCAGTGGACGTCCTTCGGCTGATATGTTGATGGTGATGGCACTAAGGATGCTTTACAAATATTCGTCATCGACGAGTCTCATTAAAATATATAAACAGGGAACGGTGTGTACTTTGAGTTCTCTATAGAATGGCCTACAACTGTCAGTTTGCTTAAGGCTACAGATTGCTCGAATACATGAGCTCTGAAGACCATTTCCTTTCCAGTACTGTTACCCCAAAACATGATTCCGTACCTTAATGTTGATGCTACGGAACCATGGTATGCTATTAGGACAGTCTTTCTGTTAACTATCTTTGTTAACATGTACAATCTATATGCTAATTGATGAATTTTATTGCATAGTATCTCAGTATGGGAGTTCCAAGTAACGCCTTGATCTATTTGCAAACTTAAAAATCTCATGACATGTGTTTCTTCCATCTTCTTGTTTTTGTGATGAATGTTGAGGTGGAAAATTCTTGATTGTCTGTATCTGAGTATCATAAATTTTGTTTTATCCAAATTATTTTTAGATTGTTGCACTGCAACCAATAAATTATATCATTCAGGTTATTATTTATTTCAGATTCGACTTATTTTATGTCATTGCCTTGAAAAATCACGGTACTATCATCAGCAAAGAGGATCATTGGGTGATTTGTACCTTTTGGGTTTAATTCATCTTTTTTATAGAAACTTTATAAAAATCTTTATATGTATATAAAAACGTCTTCTGTGTTTAATTTTTAGATATTTAAAGTAAGTTTAACTTGCCTCGTATAGCTTTGTTAGTGGTGTCCAAGCATAGCCACACCGCACTGTGCACGTCGGTGTGTGTGTCGGTGTGATAAAAAACCGTCTAGAAGGAAACCGCGCTCGGTCTAGGTACATGAAGTCAATGACATATGGGTCTTTTTCAAAATTAAAATTCATTAGTTATTTTTACAATTTCGACGCAACAATAGGAAACACGTTGAAAAAACCGACTTCCATCGCAAAAACTCAGTAGGTACGATTTTGAATTTTTTTGGTTTTTGTTAATTTTCTAAATAAGTATTACACAGATTTTGATAAAATATCAATGTCGCAGCCATCTAGCTTAATTAGCCATTCAATTAACTGCCTAGCCTTTTAACAGAATGTTTTTTTTTTACAAAATAATAATGTAAACACGTAAATTATCCGCTTCAAAATAAAAGTAAAATAAGACCCACTTCAAGGTGACTGATTGAACTGAAATTTTAGATTTAGTTTGGATTGAAATGCGTGGTAAGCTAAATGACGTCATTCTAAATCCAATATGGTGGACTCTGAAAGAATTAATTAATTTTTTATGCTTACGCGTGGTATGTGTATCAAACAAAAGGGCTATCTGTGAAAAATACGAAATGATTGCAACTATTTTAAAATAAAAATTTGTATCTAAAAGTTTTTAGGTTTTTCCAAATAAGCTTATTTTTTTGTTATTTCTTCTGTATAAGAAGTCTCCTTTGCTGTTTTCCAACTAAGCTCTTTGCAAAATTTCATCAAACTCCGTGCAATAGTTTTAACGTAAAATAGTAACAAATAGGCAGACTAAACGATAGACACACCTCATATCTTAATAATTAATCTTATTAGTTGAAATTATAACACTATCTCCACGACGACCAGTTCTGCGCTGCCCGCATCCAGCGGCTTCCCGCGACCTTCACCAGGTCATCGGTCCACCGAGTGGGAGGCCTAGAACCGGTCGTCGTGGAGATCCTTGGGGGAGGCCTATGTCCAGCAGTGGACATCCTTATATGATATGATGATGATGATAACACTATAACCGCGTGGTCGACTAAGGCCCGATTGTCCTAATTCAGGATAGGCTCGAGCCCCACGATGGGGACTTATATATGAGCAGATATGATGATAACACTTAGTAGGTAGGTGGAGTAAGAGGCCAAGATCCTCTTACGGTCGCTAAGCTAGCGCAGTTAGTTAGTTAGTAGTTGTTGAGATCGGGGAAGAGGGAAACATGGTATAGGTGAACATGTTTCCCTCTTCCTCTCAACCCTGACGACAGGCCCCAGAGGGGCTTAAGGGTAAACTTGCGTCGCCGGGCGTAAGGCCGCCGTGTACATACTGGGGCCTGCAGTATACAACAGGCTACCGGACTCTGTCAGGGATGCACCTTCCACACACTCGTTTAAAACTCGTAAGAAAATTAATGAGCGTGCGGATAAAAAAATAAACTCCCTTTCTGCACGGGCTGGGCGTGAGGTAGGTGGTCGCAGTGGACACAATAGATGATAGATAGATGAATCATTTATTCTTTACCACAACACAAATATACAGTACGGTAAACTAACATTCATCATTACAGCTCATATACGTCCCCACCGAGGGGCTCGAGCCTACCCTGAATCAGGGCGATTAGGCCTTAGTCGACCACGCGGGCCCAGTGCGGGTTGGTCGACTTCACACACAACCTTCGAGTTTCTTCGCAGGCGTGTGCAGGTTTCCTCACGATGTTTTCCTTCACCGTTAAAGCAATCGGTAAGTATGTACGTAAGTTTTTGAGAACTCATTGGTACATTGGCCGTCCAGATTTGAACCCGGTACCTCTGGTTAGATGGACCGAGTCGTTACCGGTTGAGCCACCGACGCTTCAAACTAACATTAGTACACTTATATAACTAAAAAACTAGGAGAAACAAAGCAATTATAGTAGCTTGCAGGCATAAACCAGTCGTCAGTATTCAGTGAATAGCATTATTGTGCCAAAGCAAAGAAAATAAATATTCTACACCAAACACACAGAATATACAGTGTATACAAAATTTCAGCCCGATCCGTCCGGTGTTTTGAGCTGTGTGTTGATAGATTAGTCAGTCAGTCACTGTTTCCTTTTATTTATACAGATTTATATTTATTTCATTTATTATTCTAGTTTGGAACCAGATGATCGTATGTGATTTTTTACTGAATATTTATTTTATTTATTTACTAGCTGTTTGCCGCGGCTTCACCCGCGTGGACGTTTATATGTCTTTTCAAGGGTGCGCAGTACGCGAGCCGCAACCGACTTGCGAGCGTGGAAAAAAGTAACCTACATGTTAATCCAGGTCCTAATCTGTCTACCTACCATATTTCAGGCAGATCCGTTCAATAGTTTGTGCGTGAAAGAGTAACAAACATACATCCATGCATTCTTATAAACTTCCGCGTTCATAATATTAGTAGGATGAACATTTGTAAATACATAACATGAACTTCAATGTTAACTTATGTAGTTAAGTACAATCATCATAATAATTTTCGAAAAACCTAAAAACTTTTAGGTCCAAGCTTAAATTTAAAATGAATTTTATTTATTTCGTATTCTTCTCAACAAACCCTTTTATTTGATACCGATATTTTAGAAATGAATTAAAAAAAAACTAGTCCGCCATCTTGGGTGCGCTGCCACGTTGGATTTAGAATGACGTCACACAGTTAACCATGCATTTCAATTCAAAGTGAATGAGTATACAGAATTTCAGCTAAATCGGTTAATGATATCACCTTCAAAATAGAGATGCAAGATTTCACCCGAACAAACATACATACATTGCAAGTTAAATAAATAAAAAAAATAACAGATCATTGCTCCTACTTGTATTCAACAAACAACAAGTTATTTAAGATTGATTCATAGGTTATCGATCTAAACACCTTTAGGACGACGAATGACAACGTATATTTCCGCCTGAAAACAACATTATTTTACTAGCTGGCGCTCGCGACTTCGTCCGCATGGAGGTTGTGTTCTTTATGCCATGCCAAATGACATTTTATTGTAAATTATTGTTGTGACAAAAAGCGTCGGTGGCTCAACCGGTAACGACTCGGTCCATCTAACCAGAGGTACCGGGTTCAAATCTGGACGGCCAATGTACCAATGAGTTTTTCAAAAAAACTTACGTACATACTTACCGATTACTTTAACGGTGAAGGAAAACATCGCGAGGAAACCTGCACACGCCTGCGAAGAAACTCGAAGGTTGTGTGTGAAGTCGACCAACCCGCATTGGGCCCGCGTGGTCGACTAAGGCCTAATCGCCCTGATTCAGGGTAGGCTCGAGCCCCTCGGTGGGGACGTATATGAGCTGTAATGATGATTGTTGTGACATTTCTATAGAACAAGCCTCGAACGAAATAGATTTTTAAATAAAAAAATAGTTATGTTTGTGAATTAACCGACAATTTGATAAGTATTAATTCTTGAAAGATAAGTGTTCGATATGGAGTCTGGTTTAAGGTTGAAATTGACCTGCAGTATTTCATTTCGGAGACATGAAAAACGGAAGGATAAGCTTTTAAAAGATTCCATTTGAAAAAAACTGGGATTCCACCTACTGAGTAGTCAGAGTCAAACAATTTTGACTCTGAACTCTGTGTGTGTCCAAGACCAACTATAACAGGTAAGTTTTTAGTTATTATCAACTTTTCAATTTGCGCGCGAGAGGCAACAGCCCAATCAACTCCTATGACATCTATTTCCCTTCTAACCTGAATATGCATTGCGCTACACATATAAATTAAAAATTAACATTGTAGATACAAAACCCCGCTGTGATATAGATGTGATGCGTTTCACAGGCATTTTCCACTGCGGTCCCAGAATTCGTTTTCGAGCGAGCGTTCAAAAACTATTTTGACGAGTATGTTTCCGAAGAAATAATATTATATCCTGTATGATATCAATAGATTCTTATTAGTTCTAAGTCAAACTTTACTTTCTTCTTATAGAACGCATATGCGGGGCGCGCCAGTTTTATAGCATTACAAAAAGTTTTTATTGCAATTTTTACCCATCGAGCTTATTTACTTCGTCCTTGTTTTACTTATCTGTGACAGCGCTTGCTTTAGCGCATGCGCGGTATTGTGCTGGGTTTTGTCCAAATCGTTTTTTGTAGATATCTACTGAATTTTGTAATTTTTTTTCTTACTCTTAACTTTGATTATTTATGTAGTAGGTTCAATCCCGATGTATGAGATTAGATAAGTTGTATATGAAACTGCACATCAACAGTTTCGTAAACTGCTATTAACGTCTTACTGATGATGATGTAGGTTAAAACCCCTAACGCCTTCACTGGTGGGGCACGGGCACACCCTGGACACTTCATATTATGGTCCAGAAATGACAATTCAAAAAAGGAATGACGGAACAAACAAAATGTCGGCGAAATCCTATACGTTCGACAACCAAACTGTAACCAATCTGTATCAATCTGGGTACTGAGAGGGTGAGGTAGCAATCTAGAGAGCGGCAGGGAGTGTCTATACTGTATGTTAGTACTAATATATATACTTTGGAACGGGTTATGCCAACTTGCGAAGGTTAAGCTTTAGATTCTACACACGGGGATTAAGACCGGATTAATTGAGGTTGTGGGGTTGGCGTACCCCATGATTAGGAGTTTTCGAGCCTATCAGACTACCATCTCGTTAGATGTTTTCATTATAACAATAGGCAACCATTTAATAAATTTAAAAACAAATGCACACATGGCCACTTCAAGTCTAAGTCATTTTTTACTAGGTCGATGATTTTTTTTACACATAACTGACGATTAGTAAATAAATAAAAAATAAAATAATTAACTTTTATCTGATAAATAAAAAAATATTTTTATTTATCAGTTAAAAGTTAATGCCACTAATCTATCAGTCAAGCCCATACAGGTGAAGACTGTGCTTAAGGTTTCGATGACTGATGATAATGGTACCTATAAGTGCATACAACTTTAATCATAAAGCACAGTGGAATAAACCAGTTATGGTCAAATGATAACACACCTTTGCGTGCACAGTTGGATAAAGATGTCGTGAGCTAAAGGTCTCACTAATAACTAACACGATGTTATTGTATTACGTAACGGATGATGCGCTCTTCAGAATGATAACAAGGTCATTACTGATACTATTTGAATAAGTGATATTTCCTTTGAAGGCTTTTGAATGGGAAAACATAGAATGGTTCACATTATATTGCGAATTAATCGATTTGCAATTTTAAGGCAAAAGTACAATCTATTTGGTTTTTGTATGAACAATCCAATAAATCGATATTTTGCATATGTATGAAGTTATAATTACGAGCGTTGGTGGCGTAATGGCAAAGGCCGCTACCTCCTGTCCGGGAGATCGTCGTTCGATCCTGCCACGTACCAATGTGTTCTCGAATTTCGATTTCATATGTACGTTTATCCGACGCTCTTATACGGCGAAGGAAAATATCGTGAGGAAACCTGCACACACCTGCGAAGAAACTCGCAGGTTGTGTGTGAAGTCGACCAACGCGAACTGGGCCCGCGTCGTCGACTTTGGCCCGATCGCCCTTATTCCGGGTAGGCTAGAGCCCCTCGGTGGGTACGTCCGTCATATACGTATGAGCTTATGTGATGATGAAGTTATCAGACTTCCAGCTCTGTTTTTACCTTGTCTAAGGTTTTTTACTTTCGCGCGACTGAAGAGCGAGGCAGCGAGTAACGAACGAGTGTAGAAGGTATTGTGATGGCAAAAAAATCGACGTTGAGATTTTGTTATAAGTATATCAATTTATCTTACACTAATAGAGTCTAAAAAACCAAAAAAAAAATAAAACTGTCGATGTGTGTATTTGTGTCTGTTTTGGCTCTAGCTCTTAAACTACTGATCAGATTTGGATGAAATTTAGGTTAGGCAAAAATCAATTTTCAACTCGCACTGGGCCCGCGTGGTCGACTAAGGCCCGATAGCCCTAATTCAGGGTAGGCTCGAGCCCTTCGGTGGGGACGCATATGAGCTGATATGATAAAAAAATAATTTTACATTTCTGGCCGGTGACACCTGGCACTCCAAAATCCATCAAGCCGTTTAGGCCACAGGCTCAGTCAAAGAAATAGACTAACATACATCCGAAAACATTACCCTCCTTTTTGCTTGTAAAAAGTCGGGTAAACATAACTTTTCTTTTTTAAATACCTATATTTTAAATTAATTGAAAAGACTACGGAATCCTACTTTGCGCGTGATTCGACACGCATTTGGCCACTTTTTAAGAATTGATACAAATATATACAGAGGCCAGCACATCAAGCTAGACACTCGTAGTGCGAATCTGATCCATAAGTATACGGGATAAGAACGGTACAAAGTCCAAAGTGTCTAGCTTGATGTGCTGGCGTGTGTACATTGTACGGTGGTATGAAACCTCAGGTCAAAGTATATATATTAGTACTAACATACAGCATGGATACTCCCTGCCGCTCTCTAGATTGCGACCTCACCCCCTCGCCACCCAGATTGATACAGATTGGTAACAGTTTGGTTGTCGAACGTATAGAATTTTGCCGCCATTTTGTTTGTTCCGTCATTCCATTTTTGAAATGTCATTTCTGGCCCGTTATATGAAGTGTCCAGGGAACGAAACTGGCACGCACTTGGAAACTTTTTCTTCATTGGGTTTCAAGCGACTTCCAAAAAGGAGAAGGTTCTCAATACGACTGTATGTTTTTGTATGTTTGTTACGCGATATCTTCGCAGATTGTGAACCGATTTTCATGGTGCTTTTTTAAAGTAAAACTTCTTTACGCACGCTTGACTTGGGGAGTAAGCTGGTGGATGCATGACGAGAGCGTTACGGAAGTGGGATCGGGCGAGGCGAACGGAAGTTGAGAGCGATATATAGATTAGTGAAGATAGAAAGAGAGATACTATTTATTTTTGTTTAACAACAATATCGGTTGCCAAGGCAACAATATCGGTTGTCAAAACAATCAAAATAAACATATATAAGGTCTAACAAAATTAGCTGAAACTATTTTAACTGGTGCTTCTACCCATAAAACTGAACAACTTTCCCCATGAAACCCATAATCAAATCTCAAAGAAAAAATTTGAACTTCCCATACTAAGTTGGCTGATCAGCTGATCGAGTTAGTATGGGAGAGCCAATTTTTTTACGATTTGACTATGGGTTTCATGGGGAAAGTTGTTCAGTTTCATGAGTAGAAGCACCAGTTAAAATAGTTTCAGCTAATTTTGTTACACCTTATAAAAGATAAAAAATATTTGATAATTTTCAGAGGTTAATAAAACTCTTTTAAAACTGTCTATACCTCCTTATGACAAAAAAGGTTTTATTGTTTTCTGAACACTAAGTGTTTACTATCATACATATAGAAGTTTTACTTCAGTCGTGTGGTCTAAAGCACACTATTATTTTTTATTCGATAGGGTATGGTCTCATATAAATTTTACAAAAATCGGTGTAGTACTTTTTTTTTTAAATAAGAAAACTAAAAATTATAATGCAAAATTTATAGTTAGTTGCTGTGATGGAAGTCGGTTTTTAATGTGTTTAGGATTTTTTTTATTAAAAAATATTAACACATACCATATTTTTTTTACAATGACAATTGCAATAAACGAGTCAAAATATTCATACTATATATACCTAAAAAAATAGTATCAATATTTAAATTTATTTACGAATTTACAGATTTTACCTGTTATTGGAATAAATTCAATAATTTTTCTCATTTTTTTACCTTCTAAGTTCAACACTTACCTTCACTTTCGATAGGGTATGCTGCCAGTTTGGTTCTATATAAATTTTACCAAAATCTGTGCAAATAACGAAAACAAAAAATGCAAAATGGTACTAAGTTTTTGCGATTGAAGTCGGTTTTTATTTCAGTTTACTTACTTACTAACTTTTAAGGGTTCCGTACCCAAAGCGTAAAAACGGGACCCTATTACTACGACTTCGCTGTCCGTCCGTCCGTAAATCCGTCTATCATCAGGCTATATTTTATGAACCGTGATAGCTAGACAGTTGAAATTTTTACAGATGATGTATTTCTGTTTCCGCTATAACATCATATTCTAAAATTTTGAAAAAGTGAAAAAATAAGGAGGTCTACATACAAAAAACGTGAAGTAACTAGCGCCATCTATTATGATATTACGGAACCCTTTGTGTGCGGTTCCCGCTTTTGGCCGGTTTTTTAACGTGTTTATCGTTTCCAATTATCACTTTACATCTACGCTTAGTGCTTACCATACCCCCTCCCCCTCCCCCCTCTTTCTATGAACTTTTTGTTGCAAAACAAATTATTGTACTTGACAACCGTAAAGATGAACTTTAGTATAAAACCATGTAAAACACAAAATTTTTCATATCAACGCTTTGCATCAAAAAATATGTAAATAGATTATCACACACGCTTTGACATTCATTGATGCAAATAAACATAATTGTTAAGTCAAGCCTTTATTTAGAGGACACACGTAGTAAAAAGAAAAATAAATTTCAGCTCTCATTAAAGGTATTCTTAGGTTACACTTGAACTATTCTTCTTCTTCTTCTTTTCGAATCGATGGTTTGAATATTGACTGTTGTTATTTTATATGGTTTACCCTAATAACAAACTTGGACTATGTGTTTTGCAAACGTCGGGAAGTTACCTCGGGGCGTCTCCGCCTTGATAAGTCATTCGTGATAAGGGTTTTAAATAATTGCTACAATTTATTAGGTGCTTTGTACAGGGTGTATCGAAATTAGCTCAGAAAAAGGAATTAATTTATTACCCGCCAACAAGAAGGGTAATTAATCTTACAGGCTATGTATGTATGTAGAAGGTGAAGGTCGCGGGAAGTCGCCAGACCGGTCCTCGTGGAAATCCTTGGGGAGGCCTTTTTCAAGCGACTTCCAAAAAGGAGGAGGTTCTCAATTCGTCTGTATGTTTTTTTTATGTGTGTTACCTCAGAACTTTTGACTGGATGAACCAATTTTAATGATTCTTTTTTTGTTTGAAAGCTAGTGCTTTACGTGTGGTCCGATATAAATTTTATCAAAAAAAGTGTAGTAGGTACTTAATTAGAAAATTATTAAAAACTAAAAAGAATAATGCAAAAATGTACTAAGTTGTTGTGATGGAAGTCGGTTTTTTAACGTGTTTAGCGTTTTCAATTATTCAGCCGTAGATGTCTTTCGGCTGATATGATGATGATGATGAGAACTGAAGTTGATTAAAGTTAAATCTACATTAAATCTACAAAAGCATTTTTCCGTCGGCGTGTTTAATAAGCACAGTTGAAATAGTAGTAAGTTCGTAAGTTTAAATTTTTAAACCTTTAACTTATTTATAAGAATGATCAATTTGTCCAATGCAATGTTCCTAGTGAAGTTAAAAAAAGTACTTAATCGGTTTAATTGTTTTGAAAACAATGTTTAATTTAGGTACTTAAGATTTTGTAAAGCCCTACTAAGGCCATCCAATACTGCGCTCAGCCATGACCACGAAATCGTCAGCGAATCGAAGGGTGATGTACTCGCCGTAAACGTTGTTGCCAAGTCCATCCTGATCCAGAATCTTTGTGTTTTTTCGAATCTCATCATCATATCAGCCGAAAAAACGTCCACTGCTGTACAAAGGCCTCCCCCAAGGATTTCCACGACCTTCGGTCCTGCGCTGCCCGCATCCATCGGCTTCCCGCATTCATCGGTCCACCGCGTGGGAGGCCTGCCTACGCTAAGTTTTCCGGTGCGCGGTCGCCACTCGAGAACATTACTACCCCAACGGCCATCTGTTCTACGAGCTATGTGCCCTGCCCACTGCCACTTAAGTTTAGCGATTCTATGAGCTATATCGGTTACTTTGGTTCTCTTGCGGATCTCCTCGTTTCTGATTCGATCACGCAGAGAAATTATATCCAATCTCACCAATTTCTTAACACACTGTAGATAACACAGAGTATTATAAATATAGTTGATCTTACGTAGCGTGAATGCGAGTCCTGTTTCCACCTGCAGCTAATGATCATTTGTCAAATGAGGAAAATAATAACTGCATAGTTAGGGGGTGAAATGTTAGTGGTAACAAGACATATGCATGTCCCCTGTGGCTCTGTTTCGCGTCTGTTTTAGACATATGCTCGCAGATATGGTCAGTTGAACATTGACGTAGCCCCTGGACATTTTTTCGAGTTCCATATCATCAAAGATAACTATATGTCCCAGTTATTGTAATATTACCTACTAATTTGATGCTAGAACTGCCTACGGGTCCAATTCACTAGAAAACTATTTTTAACCTACTTTTTTATTTTTTTTATTCACAATTGGTAAACCCTTGACAACATCTCACCTGGTGGTAAGTGACGATGTTGCCGAAGATGGAGGCGGGCTTACCAAGATTCCCCAACGCTTAGAAAGGAGGAGGTTTTTCAATTCAACCGTATATATTTATATTTTTACTAGCTGTCCCGGCGAACTTCGTACCGCCTTACATTACATTACACTGCCCTGCCCTACCCTACACTACCCTACACTACACTACACTACCCTACCCTACACTACCCTACCCTACCCTACATACACTACACTACACTACCCTACCCTACACTACTCTACACTACCCTACACTACACTACCCTACCCTACCCTACACTACCCTACCCTACCCTACATACACTACACTACACTACCCTACCCTACACTACTCTACACTACCCTACACTACACTACCCTACCCTACCCTACACTACCCTACACTACCCTACCCTACCCTATCCTATCTCTCAAGTTGGATCGAACTGCACATGGTGTGCGAATTTTATTATAATCGGTTAAGTGGTTTAGGAGTCCATTGAGGACAAACATTGTGACACGAGATTTATATATATTAAGAAGATGTGTGTTCGCGGATAACTTCGTCGTTTATGAACCGATTTTGTTGATTCTTTTTTGTTGGAAAGGAGATATCCCAAGGGCAGTACCATGAAAAGAAAACCATGATCTGATGATGGTATGCTAGAGGAATCGAGGGGAATCCTAGTTTCCTGGTTGAATCGTTTTTTTTTGTTTAAAATTATTAGATAATGTAATGATCTCATTGCAATCGACCATTGCATCTCCTTATGTACACACGTACTGGCGCGCGTAAAAAATAATTGTACAGCCACACTGTGCATACTTTCTCGCGCATCCTTCACCGTCTATTGTTGTTCCGTTTATTGTTGTGTTGTGTAATCCCGATTACTATTATTAGATAATGTAGTGATCTCATTGCAATCGACCATTGCATCTCCTTATGTACACACGTACTGGCCGCGCGTAAAAATAAATTGTACAGCCACACTGTGCATACTTTCTCGCGCATCCTTCACCTTCTATTTTTGTTCCGTTTCTTGTTGTGTAATCCCTATTACGACAGCATCGGAAATAAATTATAGGATTATGTAGGAGGGCAATTTAGTGATCAAGATACATAAACTTTGGAAAACATTACTCGTTTAGTTTTCCACCAATTCTTCGATTTTTAATTCACCAAAATCAAGAAATTATAACATAAATGACGCTGCAAAACTATGACGTCACGTCTAGGTTTTCAAATATTTTTAAGAACAAAATGTTGTTTTTGACAGATAACCAAAAGTAACTCAGATGACTAGCATTCGTCATCCCTATTACGCTTACCGTAGTAGCAGTAACAACAGGTGTATCAGATTTGACGAAAAATTTGCAAATAATTTGGTTTTGTATGGGAGGTACCTTATTCAGATTTTTATGGAGAAAAAAACTACCCAGTCTAGTAGGCCTTATTAAGTCTTTGTTAATCACAAAGTTTCATTGAAATGAATAAAGCAATTTTTAAATATAAAAGTAACAAACTATTTGGATATGTGTGGGAGATACCTTATTCCGAATTTCCCCGGTATAAAGAACTACAGCGTATAGTAGGCTTAATAAAGTTTTAGTAATAATAAAATAATAAAAAGCTATTTTACTATGGTGGCAACCCTAAAAAAAAGATAACAGATCTTTGAAATAATGGCTGGAGATATAAAAATAATAATACATAGGTTGCCTTATTTTATATTTCGAGATTTGACTAAACTTGCCATTTGGCAACTGACTGTTACACAAGGTAATTTCAACTTTTTGGTGGCAATATCCTCAAAAAAATAAAACAAGTAATAATGCGACCGTATTTTGTTTTTTTCTGATATTTAAAAAGTTATTACTACGGCTAACATGAAATTTTCGTGATACTTATTATTTTTTTACATTTCAACAACGAGAAAGTAGTAAGGAAGTAATTCATGGTAAAAAAATTGCAGTTGTAATTTTATTTTATTTTATTCCGTAAATGAACTCCTAGATAGACATTATGACAATTAAAATTGACTATGACAAATGCGATTTTATCTATGACTTTATTTTTTAGTTATAGTTGGTAGTTTAAATATTAGCTGTGAATTTTAAAAGTAATGATTATAATTATTAAGATTGATATTTGCATACCTACTCCTCTGACGGTTGGAGGCTCTACACTCGAAGTTGTTACCAAATATGTGTACCTAGGACAAACAGTCCAGTTAGGTAGGTCCAACTTCGAGAAAGAGATCAATCGTCGAATGCCACGAGGCTGGGCAGCATTCGGAAAGCTTTGCAATATCTTCACGTCCCAGATACCGCAGTGTCTTAAGACCAAGTGATGACCAGTGTATGTTGCTAGTGATGACATACGGAAATGAGACATGGTCACTTACTATGGGCCACATAAGAAGGCTCAAGGTTACCCAAAGGGCAATGGAGCGTGCTATGATCGGATTTCCCTGCGTGATCAAAGCAGAAATGAAGAGATCCGTAGGAGAACCAAAGTAACCGACGTAGCTCTCAGAATTGCTAAACTTAAGTGACAGTGGGTGGAGCACATAGCTCGTAGAACAGATGGCCGTTGGGGAAAGTAAAGTTCTCGAGTGGCAACCGCGCACCGGAAAACGTAGCGTAGGCAGACCGGTGGAACGATGACCTGGTGAAGGTCGCGGGAAGCCGCTGGATGCGGGCAACGCAGAACCGGTCCTCATGGAAATCCTTGGGGGAGGCATATGTCCAGCAGTGGACGTCCTTTGGCTGATTTATTGATGATAATATTTGCATCCCAAATTTGGTAAAATATAAGGACTTCCTAAATAATGTTAACAACCTTAAAACAATGTTTCATGCAATTAAATTTTCATTTTCATTTTTACGCTCATCCGAAATCCTTACATTGGCTTTATCAAAAAAAAAAATCTTTCTTTCTTTGCTAGTTTAAAACCACCAAAAATAAGGTGGTTATTGAAGTACCAAATTTTATTGGTGGTTTGAAATTAGCAAAGAGAAAGAGAGGTGTAAACCACAGGGTCCACATCTGATATATAAGGTCTAACAAAATTAGCTGAAACTATTTTTACTGGTGCTTCTACCCATGAAACTAAACAACTTTCCCCATGAAACCCATAGTCAAATCTCAAAAAAAAAATTTTACTTCCCGTACTAAGTTGGCTGATTAGCTGATCGAGTTAGTATGGGAGAGCCAATTTTTTTTGCGATTTGATTATGGGTTCCATGGGGAAAGTTGTTCAGTTTCATGGGTAGAAGCACCAGTTAAAAAAGAGTCTCAGCTAATTTTGTTACACCTTATATATCAGATGAAAAAAAGTAACTACTACCTACAGTCATCATCATCATCATATCAGCCGAAGGACATCCACTGCTGGACATAGGCCTCCCCCAAGGATTCCACGACGACCGGTTCTGCGCTACCACATCCAGCGGCTTCCCGCGACCTTCACCAGGTCATCGGTTCACCGAGTGGGAGGCCTGCCTACGCTACGTTATCCGGTGCGCAGTGGCCACTCGAGAACTTTACAGCCCCAACTGCTATTTGTTCTACGAGCTATATGCCCCGCGCACTGCCTCTTAAGTTTAGCAATCCTGAGAGCTATGTCGGTTACTTTGGTTCTCCTACGGATCTCCTCGTTTCTGATTCGATCACGCAAAGAAACCTACAGTACCTACAGTATGTATTTAATAAACTGCTGCTGCTATTGTATTTTTAGTACTTTATGTATTAATGAAAACATTTTATATTTCAAATCATATACGTCCCCACTAAGAGGCCTGATCCTACCCTGAATTAGGGCGATCAGGCCTTAGTCGTCTATGCGGGCCCAGTGCGGGTTGGTCGACTTCACACATAACCTGCGAGTTCCTTCGCAGGCGTGTGCAGGTTTTCTCACGCTGTTTTCTTTCACCGTAAGAGCGTCGGATAAACACATTCCCGGACAGGAGGTAGCGGCACTTGCCATTACGCCACCGACGCTCATTTTTTTAAATTTTATTTTAAAAAATCATCATCATCATGTCAGTTCATATAAGTCCCCACCAAGGGGCTCAACAAATAACGATTACTATTTTTTTCTATGCTTTTTACAGCAATTTAGAAGAAAATTGAGATATTTTTACCCGACTACGAAAAAAGGAAGTTTATGTTTTTGAATAAAGTATACGTAGTGTAGCGAAAATAAAAAAACAATTGATTTAAAATGGTCATTTACGGTATCGCTACATTTATGGCGCCCGAACAGGGACCATAAATGTAGCGATGTACCTACATGTCCCTGTTCGGGCGCCATAAATGTATCGAAACCATAGCAGGTATTTTTAATCCCGTTTAAATCATTGAGCCGTGATAATATTCTATTTCGATCGCGTAGGGTTACATCATCACAGCTTGCTCCATCGCCCTTTGGGTGACCTTGAGCCTTTTAATGGGGCCCATAGTAAGCGACCATGTCTCCGTTCCGTATGTCATCATTGGCAAAACACACGGTCAAAGACCTTAATCGGAGTTTTCGTACGCGATCGAATCAGAAATGGGGAGATCCGTAGGAGAACCAGAGGAAACTGACATAGCTCATAGAATCGCTAAATTGGAGTGAGAGTGGGCGGGACACATAGTTCGTAGAATAGACAGCCGTTGGAGCAGTAAAGTTCTAGAGTGGTGACCACGAACCGGAAGACTTAGCGTAGGCAGGCTTTCCACTCGGTGGAACGACGAATTCGGGCAGCGTAGGACCAGTCGTTGTGGAAATCCTTAGGGAAAGTGAGAGTGGGCGGGACACATAGCTCGTAGAATAGACAGCCGTTGGAGCAGTAAAGTTCTGGAGTGGTGACGACGAACCGGAAGACTTAGCGTAGGCAGGCTTTCCACTCGGTGGAACGACGAATTCGGGCAGCGTAGGACCATTCGTTGTAGAAATCCTTAGGGAAAGCCTTTGTCCAGCAGTCTTCGTCTTTTGGCTGATATGATGTTCTGTACTACTGTTAAATTAATTTATTTACGCAACCTATATCATAGTCTTTTAGCTGATATGATGTTCTGTACTGCTGTTAAATGAATCAATTTAAGCAACCTAGATCATAGTCTTTTAGCTGTTATGATGGTCTGTACTTCTGTTCAATAAATAAATTTAAGCAACCTGGACCACATAGTCTTTTAGCTGATATGATGTTCGGTATTGCTATTATTCTTATGAATCAATTGAAGCAATCTAGATCGACGTCTTTTGCTGATATGATGTTCGTACTGCTGTTCAATGAATCAATTTAAGCAACCTAGATCATCCTCTTTTGCCTGATATGATGTTCTGTACTGCTGTTAAATGAATCAATTTAAGCAACCTAGATTTTCCAAGTAATATTTTTTACTCTTAGCCTAGATGCAAAATAATTCACTAAAAATACTTTTCAATTCAACACCTGCATTTTAAATGCATGTTTCTAAAGCGACTTAAAGATATGCCACCTGCGTCGCAGCAGTAAGATTGACAGAAAAATTAAATACAGGTATTTAAAGTTATTTAAACGGTATTAAAAAGTTAATTGTTATTCATTTAACGGCATTAACATTAATGGTTTAAACTTTCGTGCTCGTCTATGTTCTTTTGAACATGCGATTAACTATCTTCGGTAGCACTTATCGCGTGGATCAACAGTTGGATTGACTGACAGACTGTGTTGTAAAGTTTCATTAAAATACATTTTTGTAATTGTTTAACATAAGACGTTGTGTGTAAGAATACAAATAATTACATTCGCCAAAGGTAGGGTTGCCGCATGATTACCGAATCGAATTGATAAGCTGACAGTTCCTTGGCTAAAAAAATATATTCTTCACCTCTTAGCTGTCACGCTGTTATTAGGCCACACCCCCGTGTCTGTCGCACCCGGGAGCCGGAAATTCGATAGACAGGATTTTTTCCGGCAGCCGGAATTTGACAGACAGGGTTCTGGGCGCGTTTAATGGATTTTCTGTGAATCTAAATAAAATATTGTGTGTTTCCATTTAAAATATTATTCTAATTAGGGTGGTTTACTTATTTCTTTTCATTGTTTTTACTTTTATATTGAGATAATTGATATTATTTGCGCTAATTTGACCCGCCGTAATTTTTTCAGATCCCGGTAGGTCGAGAGATAGGGATTTTTTTTTCCGGGTCCCGGAAATCGTCAGACAAATGGTTAGCTGTGCCGTAGTCAAATAAAACATCCCACCTATATATAACTACTAGCTTTTGCCCGCGGCTTCGCCCGAGTGGACATCGTTTTTATCACCGACTTCGAGGGTGAGTGGTGCGCTAGCAGCAAGCGGCTTGCGAATGTGGACATGAGTTTTCTCCAGATCCCTCAGGAACTATATTGGGCTATTTTGATTAGCAATCTATGTCACTTCCCACCCCCTCAACCGATTATGTACAAAAAATCACTTCAATCCGTTGCGACGCTAACGTGCGCGAGCGTGGAAATAAAATTTCCTCGGATCCCTTGGGAACTATGTCAGGATATCCTACTTAGTAAATTATGTCATTTCCTATCCCCTCAACAATCTCTGTGCAAAAATCATAATAATCCATTGTTCCGATGCGATGTTAAATAAAATAACCAAACATGATCTTTTTTAAAAGTTCCCTTAGGAATTTTATGTTCCCTATATTTTACGGAATAAAAAGTATTATATGTCCTTACCAGTGACACAGGCTACCTGCATGCCAAATTTCATCAAGATTGGTTGAAATGTTTAAGCGTGAAAAGGTAACAAACACATTTTCACATTTATAATTTTACTAGCTTATCGTTTTTATGACTGCCTTTGAGGGTAAGTGGTGCGCAAGCTGCAAATGTGTATATATGTGTACCAAATTTCAACTCAATCGGTGTAGTAGTTTTCGAGCAAATTGGCTGTGACAGATGGACGGACAGATAGACACACGAGTCCTATAATGGTTTCGTTTATACCTTTGGAGGCACGGAACCCTAAAAAGAGTTGTTTTCAGTTTCCTCAGGAACTGCATCGGACTATGCTATTTTTACGAGATAAAAGTATCCTATGTCCTATCCAGCAGTGGACAGTGGTAGACCTCTGGGGGGCCACTGATAATGGCATACGCGTGGCTACCTATTGGGCCAATAAGATATAAAATAACAAGAGTCAATATTCAAACCATCGATTCAAAAAGAAGAAGAAGAAGAAGTGGACGTCTTTCTGCGGATATGATGATGATGTTTTCATCATGATATATGGAGGGTGTAATCGATTGTTGATCGGTAACGCGTTACCGTATCTTTTTTGTCATTAAGATTTTTTCAGTCACGAAGCCTAAGGAAACATAGTCATGCCGTCTAAAGCGAGGGCGGAGCGCTTCGTCTGTGCCCGGAGGCCAGAGGCCGAAAAAAAAGCGTCAGCGCTGACACACACCCATTTAATTTTTTTTTGTTAGGTTATTAATTCAAACCCTTCCTTTATCCCGCACCCACCCGCTATCGTTCCACTTTCTCGTCTCCTCCATTCACCAAAGGTTGGATGGAAGAAATCGCTTAAAGTGATAAGTCCGCATTTGTATATCATTGTTTATTTTGGTAGTTAATAAGTTGTTTCATTTTTGTATATTTGGTGTTCAATAAAGGATATTCGAGTGGCGACCACGCACCGGAAAGCGTAGTGTAGGCAGGCCTCCCACTCGGTGGACCGATGACCTGGTGAAGGTCGCGGGAAGCCGCTGGATGCGGGCAGCGCAGAACCGGTCGTCGTGGAGATCCTTGGGGGAGGCCTATGTCCAGCAGTGGACTTCCTTCGGCTGATATGATGAAAGGATATTTATCTTGTCTAATCTTCTCTTTATACAGGCCGTAAAAAAATTGGTGTAGGACCCGTCGACTAGGGGCTCCACTCATCGTACTGAACAACTCTTCTCAAGGAACCCATAGTAAATTCTCAAAAAATATTGGCACAAAATGCACAAAATTGGTCGATCAGCTGTTCGTTTTGTTTGAAAATTTCGATTTCAGCAATGTCATAGAACAAAAGTTTTTCAGTATTATAAGTAGAAGGCCCAGTTAACGGGACCTACACCAATTTAGTTACACCCTGTATAAAAATAGTGGGAAAAATGTGTCTATATCTCTCGCGAAACGAGCCAGCCGTTTATCGCAGCCCCATCTATCAGTCGAGCTATAAATATCCGCAGCCAACATAATTCTTCGCGAGATATGTATGACTCCATCCGGGCCATCCGTACTATTGGTACAGTCTAGTTTGGTTTTTTTTACATTACATGGTGGCGCATCGGGAGCCGGGTCGTTCCTTTCCCTCTAATATGGTTGATGGGAGCGATGGCTGACTCTCGCGTTATACTCATGATCGGGTGCTGTCCGTGTGAACTGTTTGTTTGTTGGCCTACTCTTGTTAAATGCATTCAATGATTTTTAGGTATAACTTTACGTGTCATATTATTTTTATGTTCTAATGACATAATCTGATTTATATCAAGTATTTAATTTTGACGTTATTAACTAATATTTTTGTTTAGTTCTTGATTCTTAACAAATTACATTGTTATTATTATTTTATGACTATCAGAAAGAGTGTGATTTGCACCTATTTTGAATAAATATATTGAATTGTAGGCCAATGTACCAATGAGTTTTTCAAAAACTTACGTACATACTTACCGATTGCTTTAACGGTGAAGGAAAACATCGTGAGGAAACCTGCACACGCCTGCGAAGAAACTCGAAGGTTGTGTGTGAAGTCGACCAACCCGCACGGGCCCGCGTGGTCGACTAAGGCCTAATCGCCCTGATTCAGGGTAGGCTCGAGCCCCTCGGTGGGGACGTATATGAGCTGATATAATAATATAATATTGAATTGAATTAATATATTTGATTGTTACAATCTTTTATTTAACTTGCATGCAATGTATGTACTCGTATGTTTGTTCGGGTGAAATCTTGCAACTCAATTTTGAAGCTGATATCTTCAACCGATTGAGCTGAAATTTTGTATACTCGTTCAGTTTGGATGACAATGCATGGTTAACTGCGTGACGTCATTCTAAATCCAACATGGCAGCACACCCAAGATGGCAGACTAGTAATTTTTAATTCACTCCTACAATATGGATATCAAATGAAAGGTTTTGCTGAGTATATGAATTAATTAAAATTCTTTTTAAATTAAAGCTTGTTCCTAAAAGTTTTTAGGTTTTTCGAAAATTATTAACTGCCAAATCTATCCAGGTTAATGACCTAGCTTCTAGCCAGTTAACCTACATGATCAACGCAATCACTCAAGTCGCACTGAGCTATGAGAGCTATATTATAATGTGACTGGCTTTTGCTCGAGACTTCGCCCGCGTAGACATCGTTTTTTATGACTTTTGTAGACTGTCTTCGAGGGGGAGTGGTTTTAACGAATTACAACTACAGTCTTATTCAATATATTTGCAAAGTTTGAATTCAATCCGGCATGTAGTTTTTTTATTGAAGCGGAACTACGTTTATATGAAAATTGGAGCCTCCTGGGGACCCTTAAGAGGATTGTGAAGCTGCGGCTTATCATACAAACGGCGCGGCGTTAACGATTTTCACCTCTTAAATAATAACCGATTTGGACCAATATTTTTGATAGGTTGTCAGTCAGAATAAAAGGTAGGTTTATACGTTTAGTTTTTTAAATTACTGATATAAACATATAATAAAACTGTAACGGGGCCATGTCTGCACATAAAATATTTTTGGAAAATAATAACTGTGGTGGATAATGTAGGAACATGCAAACGATAAAGAGGCCAAAACAACAATTTTTGGAATTTTTGTCTATCTGTCTGTCATTCTTAACGCCGTTTGTATGAAAAGTCGCAGCTTCACAATCCTCTTAAACTAACCACAGTGTAACCCGACACAACACCATCCAATTTTATTGTATGAGAATATTTGCTTTGTATAATTAATAATTATCCTGAGATAATTGTGCTCTGCACTGTACATTCAAAACATTTTTTCTGCCATCTGACGGTAACGAGCAGGGATGTAAATCAAAGGTGGAACAACTGGCAGACGACAGTCGATCTGCATACCGTCTCGTCTCCTTGGTTTATAACCCACCTAATCTAGTTGTACTGCATACGTTCAGTCTTCAGGAAGCAGGAGTTGACAACCCTGAGTGATTAGGATAAGACACTCGTTTAGAAAAGTGGTGTTGTTTCATTCCCGACATGTTGTTTCGGATTTTTTTGATTAGGCGAGACCACATTGATAGAAATAGAACCGGCGTGAGTCATACATAAGATACACTTCCACTGAGCTATCGAATCGGAAACGAGGGCATCCGTAGGAGAACCAAAGTAATCGACATAGCTCTCAGAATTGCTAAACTTAAGTGGCAGTGGGCGGGGCACATAGCTCGTAGAACTGATGGCCGCTGGGGCAGTAAAGTTCTCGAGTGGCGACCACGCACCAGAAAAGTTGCGTACGCAGGCCTCCTACTCGGTGGACCGATGACCTGGTGAAGGTCGCGGGAAGCCGCTGGACGCGAGTAGCGCAGAACCGGTCGTCGTGGAAATCCTTGGGGGAGGCCTATGTCCAGCAGTAGAAGTCCTTCGGCTGATATGATGATAATATCTCTAAGTCGCAAAAGCAATTATGTACTTACAAAGTGTGGACATCCGTTCAACTGTTCAGATCCAAGTATCTGTTGTATTCTAGATAGAATATGTATACAAGTTTTGGTACCTAGATTGATAAAGCTCTACTCTGACTACTGAGCAGCCTAATGATGATGAACATCATCACATCAACCAAACGACGTCCATTGCTGGACAAAGGCCTTGGGCCCCCAAACGCCCCGCGAGTTGGGAGGTTTTGCCGCAATCGCCACGCTTGGCAGGCGGGTTGGCGATCGCAGTGTGCGATGTGGTGGCACAGTACGCGAAAAGCATGCTGCTGCTCATCCTCCTGTTTAGTTGATGAGTCATCTCTTACGACAACCACGGGAAGAGATGTGTTTGCCCTATTCTTTTGGATTGGGACCCGTTTGGCCTACTCAGAATCATCATATCAGCCGAAGGACGTCCAATGCTGGACATAGGCCTCCTCCAAGGATTTCCACGACGGCCGGTTCTGCACTTTCTGCATCCAGCGGCTTTCCGCGACCTTCACCAGGTCATCGGTCCACCGAGTAGGAGGCCTACCTACGCTACGTTTCCACTCGAGAAATTTACTACCCCAACGGCCATCCGTTCAACGAGCTACGTGCCCCGCCTACTGCCACTTGAGTTTAGCAATTCTGAGAGCTATGTCGGTTGCTTTGGTTCTCCTACGGATCTCCTCGTTTTTGATTCGATCACGCAGAGAAACTCCGAGCATAGCACGCTCCATTGCCCTTTAGGTAACCAGACTACTCAGAACTACTCAGAATGCCTGCCTAGAAATATGCTTTAGTCGGAAAGGAAAAGCTCTATGACAACTTTTAAGTTGGTGCGGATGGGCGCATTGACATTCTTATTTCGTTGACACATTTTTTTCCCATCTGCTTCTTAACCCTAACACGAGCAACGGAACTACGGCGAACAAATTAAAACTGAACCTTATTCGCGGTCAATAAAGTTTAAAATGGTTACAGCAAGCCTAGGAAACATATAGCCAATGCTCATGAAAGGTTTAACCGAGCTTTTACACGTTCCACATCGGACAGTCTCGTTAGAGCCCTAGAGAACCGAAACTCGAATACTTACATGTTTTTTGCCTTGAAAGAAGCTGCAAATAACTACGACCGCTACCAGGTGGTTGGACGGATGTCCACACATTACACACATATTTACGTGACTTAAAAACGACTAGTAGCCATAAATGGCAATTTTGGTGACATATTTATTTTTATGCTTCACCACCTATTCACACAACGCCATTTTCCGTAATTTACTCTTCACTCATTATTACTTTACGAGCTTAACGTTAATTCAGCAATTTCGTTGTTTTTACCTCGATACATACGTGTTTTTAAAACACTCGGAGACAAAACATGGCTGGCTTAAGGGGAAAAATATCACCACACATTAAAGGTTAATAGTGTGTACTGCAATTATGTAATTTCAGTTGATGATGACATAAACTTATTTATTGGTTAACAAGGCTGCGTTTGAACAACTCCCGGTAACGCCCTAAGGCTACATTTAATACCTCTCTATAGGATGTCTTCATACAATTTTGCCACGCAGTACAGGTGACAACAGAAGTTGATTATCATGTTGATTAGGTTACAGATACTTAATGGATAAGAAAATGCTTTATAAAGCGATAAATTTGAATTGCGAGTCAAGAAATGCATTAAAGATAGAGCGAGTGTGTCATTAAACACTAGAATCGATTCTATCGATAAGGATACCATTTAACAAAAATATATAACTACCAACGAGCTTTTAAATAGTTTTAACTGTTTACAAAACAAAAATTCACGATCAGTCGATCCGATTTTTAATTGATTTTTTATAATCTTTATTACACATTAAAGACAGTCAAAAATACAAAATAAGAACTAAAATACTAATTAGGGCTATCCTATCTCTTTCCGTGGGCAAAATATATATATTAGTACTAACATACAGTATGGACACCCTAGATTGCGACCTCACCCCCTCGTCACCCAGATTGATACAGATTGGTTACAGTTTAGTTGTCGAACGTATAGGATTTCGCCGCCATTTTGTTTGTTCCGTCATTGGTTTTATGAAATGTCATTTTTTGGCCCGTTGTATGAAGTGTCCAGGGTGTGCCGTGGGTGTCGTAAGACGTTTGGCGGAAAGACTTAGTTAAGATGGGGGTAGCTAGCCAGGCGGTCTTATTAAATACCCTCTCACCAACTAAACCGAGTCTTCCAAAGTTAGACTCCACCAGGAGTCGAATCCACGACCTCCTGATGTGAAGCTAATGGACTTAACCATTACGCCACGGAGGCGGTTACTTCACTCTTTTCCGCGACTGTACCAATTGTGTCTTAGCTGTAAATACATTGTTATCAGTATGTTTCATAAAACCACAACATGCATTATGAACTTTGTGGCACTTGTGGTCTAACCTTCATATTGCGACGGTATCTTATAACTGCTTCATTTCGGAGAGAGGTTTACCTTCTTAACAAGGCTCATCATAATTCTGTATAATTTTATAAAACTACTTTATAATTGTGTTAAGTAAATTAAGTATTGAGTATACGCATCTTGAGATGCCCTTTAATTTTAAATTCATCCACGCAATCTTACCTCATAAGTAATTTATTCAGTACGACAGAAGTTATCTTATTGTAATTTTTTTATTTTAGTTTTTCTGTTGTTTTAGTGGCATCGCACAGTATATTTCCAGTATTTCCAGTAACCTACCAACATAATAACATAAAATAATAGACGTATCGGCAGAATAGTATTATTTCGATGTAGCAACACCGTTGTTTACTTTTAATGACAGGGTTCGTTTTATCCTGCACTGCGGGATCCGATTAATGCAATTGAATCCGTTCAAAAGTTACATCAGATATCGGGTTCCGTTGCATCAATTCAAGTGCCTTACTTAATATATGACGATGCTACCGAGGAAGTGACTCAAATAGTGCCTAATCCATATACGTTAGTTACATCAGATATCGGGTTCCGTTGCATCAATTCAAGTGCCTTACATAATATGTGACGATGCTACCGTGCACTCAAATAGTGCCTTATCGATTTGCATATTCCTAAATTATACAAAGAAACAGACAGAGACAGAGCCTAGTTGATTACTCTGGCAGCGGCAGCGTCTGGATTCCCCTCCTCTGTTTGCATGATAAACGATAAAGCAGAACGCTTCGAGCGTAAATGTCGAATGACAACGATAAAGGGCCGGAAATCCTTCCTACGCTTATTTATAGACTAGCCGTCCGCCCGCGGCTACGCCCGCGTTGTTTTCAATTTTCCCGTGGGAATAAGATGTTTTCCCGGAAAAAACCTAGCGTATGTCCTATTCCAGAACTTAACCTATATGTGTACCAAGTTTCATCCCGATCCGTCCAGTGGTTGAAGCGTGAAAGAGTAACAAACATCCACACACACAAACTTTCACATTTATAATATTAAGTAGGATTTCCTGAAATAGTGGTTTAGTTGGTAGGAGATAGGAACATGTAACTAAATACTCAATAAATTGTGAATGCCTCACTAAGATATTTCATACGATGGGTCATGGGACACGTTAATAAGAACAATGGACCCCCACTTTATACGTAGGACCACCCTTGGGACTTACCCTATTTTTTACAGATTTCGTTCTATATGTTTATAGGCGTTAAAGACTTGTAGTGCTTAATATCTGTAATAGTTTTTTAGTAAAACGGCTATAACATACCGACAGATAGACAGAAGGATAGCTATAGCTAAACTATGAAGGTTATTAATTTGACCACGGAATCCTTAAAAGTCGACAAAAACTATGTTTAATAACTTTAGATTATTCCACGACCTTATTTTTCTATACCTCACACGATGGAAGTACCTTAAACAAATTATTCCATATTTTTATTACTGCACCAAATGTCAGCTTAATAGCTGTGACTAGTTATTGCCCGCAACTTCGTCTGCATGGATAACTGTACATGACAAATTAAAAAAATATGAAAAACCTTAATAAAATGAGTCATTTGAGATCTGTTCTCTTTTTGATAGGACAATAAACAGACGGACTAACAGAGGGATATGGTAAATAGTTTGATTACGAAACCCTAAAAAGGGGACTTATTCAATCGGAATTGGATTTGGATTCAATCATTTAAGTCATTCAACTTGTTACATGTTACGAAACATTAAATCGGTTATTGTTAGAAGTCGCACCAACATCTTATTTAAGAACTGACTTTGAATCGGATCAGATGCAACTTTAAAACAGTACCAGGGATGGATGCAACAAGTCATAATGGCGCAATGCGTGCGCGCTAGGACGTTTCAATTAGATCAGCAGTCGAAAGCTGTTATTACAAGGCATCAAGTAGTATTTAGTGTAGCGCGAAAATCTTTTGCCAATTATTGAACGGTTTTGCCATGGGATGGGATAAAGTCTATGAGAAAATTATAACTAACATGGTCTATAGAGAATCCGATAATATTAACTATACTATGTAAATATTGTATACTAGCTGTGCCCGCGACTTCGTCCGCGTGGAGGTTTTTAATTTTCCCACGGGAAGTCTTGAATTATCCGGGATAAAAAGTATCCTATATGTTTACCCGGGCTATAAGGACCATAATGCATAATTTCATCAAAATCGGCCTGATAGTGATGCGCAAACATACAGATGGACAGACATACAAACGAAAATTCCAAAAGTTGTTGTTTGGCCTCTATATCGTTAGTAATGTCCACCACAGTTTAATATTTTCCAAAAATATAATCATGTACCTGCAGACACGGCCCCGTTACAGTTTTATTATACATATGTAGGTATATAATGTAAGTAGTGTAATAATAAAATATGGATAAAAATTAATTCTCACTAGTTTAATAATCAGAGGTTAGCCTCGTACTGCACCGATTTTCTGTACATTTTGAAAAATAAGTAGGTAATAAAGTTTATTTTTGGATGCTAAAACATGTAAAAAATATTTTTTTGTATAAATCCTAATGAGTGTAAATCTCAAATATGGCATTGTAAGCAGTAAGCAGTACAAAAGCTCGTTTTCCAAATATGGAAATGTATGCACAAAGAAGAAAATCGTGTTTAAGTTTTTATAATTAAATATTAAATGGATAAAAATTAATTCTCACTAGTTTAATAATCAGAGGTTAGCCTCGTACTGCACCGATTTTCTGTACATTTTGAAAAATAAGTAGGTAATAAAGTTTATTTTTGGATGCTAAAACATGTAAAAAATATTTTTTTGTATAAATCCTAATGAGTGTAAATCTCAAATATGGCATTGTAAGCAGTAAGCAGTACAAAAGCTCGTTTTCCAAATATGGAAATGTATGCACAAAGAAGAAAATCGTGTTTAAGTTTTTATAATTTGTTTAATATTTTTTTAAACTAGTGTGTACAATAAAGAGTATTTATCTTATCTTATCTAACTGGGGAATTGTCGAAATTACTAATGGTTCTATTAAAAGTAATTTATTGGGTTCCGAAAATATACATATATCGATAGACTCATGACACTGAACCACTTCCGTTATATATTCTTGTTAAAATTGTTAAAAGAATTTAGACTATCTGTACAAATTGTAGCAAAAATGTAGTTGAAATAAATAAACCGGAATTAAATACACTTTAGGAATTTGCCAAATGTGATACGTGGAATTTGAATCAAGGCCTAAAAGGAGTTTTAAAGAAAAATAATTTTAGGGTAAATCAGAATACCTTCAATATAATAAACAATTTAAAGTAAAAGAAAAGGGTAAAACATACTAAAAAGATAACGAGATGACGATGTAGGAAAGTTTTTACATAAATTAGCTCAATGCAACGACGGTATACCTAAATTTACAAAAATTACCTGAATTAAAGATTACCAAATAGATTAATTTTAGTAGTTAGACCGGTTAGGCAACGATCGTCCCCTTCCCTAGGTATTAAAACGATAAAACCTAATAGTGAGATATAAATAATAATAAATTTTACTTGGGGTCAAAATTACCCCAAGGTTGTAAGTAACACCAGAAGTGAACACAATACTCTTAAGTAACTAATAATTTACACTCCGTTAAAATAGAAAGAATTTGAAGGTTGAAAGTAGCACTTCATGTAGGAAAACAGAATCCCGCAGGGCAGCAACTATACTTGACATCGCACAGCCTCGAAGGCCGCACACGGTAATAATAATGAAAAAGAAATAACTTCCCTTGGAGCAAGAAGTCGGACGTGCCGGTAAAGGGTGGCCGGCAGAACGCACAGCTCCTTCCCGGGATCCAAGTACTCTTCAACCAAGTTCTGCACCGTGTGGCGCAGCAAAAGAAAGGGGCAGCAGGCAAAACGTAATAGTATATCGTATCGTATCTTGCGCTATAACTCCGTCTCAGGCTCTTCAAAAGCGGAATACCCTCGGGATTCTAAAACTGCGGCCAGAGTGAAAAGGCCCTCGGAAAACCTCAAAATATAACTATGAGATAACTAAAAATTTAAATATTTAAAGCCCAAAATAAATCAAACAAAATTTCACCTTCATCTCTTTTTTCTCCAACTTGTCAATCATCCCGTTAATCAAAAATCAATGCTCTCACCCACAGCGGAAACTAAAAAGAATTTAATATTAAACAGCAAGAAAGGTGATCGGCTTTGAAGCGATACTTTGCGCTTCAATATGTATCAGCTGTTTATCAAGATTTATGTGGGATGTCCAATATTTTCTAACGGTTTCAGCAAAAGTGGACACTCCGACAGTCCAACCTCACCCCCTCGTCACCCAGATTGATTATAGGGGGCCTATGTCCAGCACTGGACGAACGTTCTTCAACTGATATGGTGATGTGATTCAAGAAATGTCTTTTTTTGTATCATACAATCCACCTAATGGACCACAATAAGTTCGTCATTTGCATTCTTGTTTTTAAAGGAAAGAAAATTTCTATAACAACGCAAAATAATGGCGGCGCACTAGTATGCGCTTGGCAAGTCCTTAACCCCCTATCACTAGAAGCTATAATAATTGAAAACGCTAAATACTTTAAAAAACTGACTTCCATCGTAACAACTTAGTACATTTTGCATTATTATTTTTGGTTTTTGATAATTTTCTAATAAAGTTCTTCATCGATTTTGATAAAATTTATATGAGACCACACGGGAAGCTCTAGCTTTCAAAAAAAGGATCATAAAAATCGGTTCACCCAGTCAAAAGTTCTGAGGTAACACACATAAAAATACATACAGTCGAATTGGAAAAGCATCGGTGGCTCAACTGTAACGAGTCTGT
Organism: Coleophora flavipennella; assembly: GCA_947284805.1. Classification (NCBI taxonomy): domain Eukaryota; kingdom Metazoa; phylum Arthropoda; class Insecta; order Lepidoptera; family Coleophoridae; genus Coleophora; species Coleophora flavipennella. The sequence continues at coordinate 10,744,068 of OX369306.1, read as the reverse complement.
CCTCCTAACCAGAGGTCCCGGTTTCAAATCCGGACGGCCAATGTACCAATGAGTTTTTCTAAACTTACGTACATGTACTTACAGATTGCTTTAACGCTGAAGGACAACATCGTGAGGAAACTTACACATCTGAATCCAGATGTGTACGAAAGGTCACGTTGCACACGTCTGTAGGTGTAAACCTAAAATGCGCTAAGTGCAACACCAGGCAAACCGCCGTCTATTCCCCGAATAGCACGCTTAACACGATAACAGTACCCATGCAAGTGTTCTGAAACACGCCATATTATGTCCATATGTGCGAGCCCGTAGAGTAACACAGGGATTGTGTGCCTCATAAGGTACACGAACTCGTAGGAACTTCTCCCCGTGTACCACATACGGTACACTGGACTGTTAACGTGTTAATTGTACCAATGGTTAAGAGAGAGACTAGAAGCTATTTTATCATAGATTTTACTCAAGGTAAAATACCATCGTTACCGAAAAAACATTGCCCAAAAATCACTTCCGGTAATACTACGTTATAATATGTCAATTTACTGAACTGGGTAGTGTTGTTTATGCTTTATATAGCACGCTAAGACCAGTCTATCTCATCAGTTAGATTTTAGGGTTTTACCGCGAACAACTTTATAACCACTTTTTAGGCTTCCGTACCCAAAGGGTAAAAACGGGACCCTATTACTGAGACTTCGCTGTTCGTCCGTCTGTCTGACCATCCGTCACCAGGCTGTATTTCATGAACCGTGATAGCTAGACAGTTATTATTTTCACAGATGACGTATTTCTGTTGCCGCTATAACAACAAATACTAAAAATTAGAAAAATTTAAAGTCTCCATACAAAAAACGTGTTTTGGTTCAGATTCAGATGATGGATGTGCGCGGTTCTGACTCGCACTTTACCGGTTTTTTTTACTTCAAATAAGGATTTTTTTTCATCGAAAAAAAATGTTTAGTTGTTAGGATATGAGAAGTGATTTTGATTTCCTCGAATTATATTTTAATAAACAGAACTTAAGAAAAAATAGCCTAATGCACCCTTTTTGTTTCTAGTTGTAACCATAGAACATGCAGCAGTTCTATTTGAACCGAAACATTATAATAATTTGTAAACTTCTTAACCAAATAGTATAAAATAAATTTTTTTCTTACTTTTTTGGATATTTTTCTTATTTTATTTGCAACAAATTAAAAACCACAATTTTGCACACGATTCGTCCGCATCGATTGACGTAACAGCCACGTTGCAGTACGAGCTGACAAGAACTTTATTTCCAAGCTATTTCGTTCGATGTTTGAGACATCGTTAATCGAATTGCTAATTTTATCGACGGAGAAGCCTTAAGATGTAACATTTCACTGATTTTATCGATTCAAGTTATGAAGATAAACTTGTTCGTTCAGTTCAAACAAGAACTAAATTTTATCTGTATACTTAGAAATGAAAAAAGTAATATGTAGTTACACTATAAAATATGAGTGGCAATGGTAATTTTGTGCCAACCATACGACAATGTATTGAACTTGTTTGTACTGTCAACGGCACACCGATACTTTGACAATTTCATTTTCAAAAGGGCCTATTTATTACAAGCTTTTATTTAACTTGCAATGTAAAGGGTGTCTCATATTGTTTTTCGTTTTTGGTTTGACCGTTACGCGCCAAATACAGATAGCAGGGGGAGGGGAGTGGTCTCAGACGCTTGGCGGGCTTGTTAAGTTTAGTAATAATTGATCGCTTCACGGGATCGCAGCGCGAATTTTGGGTGCGAGCTTTTAATAAAAATAACGATTCAGAGACGCTACGCGCAATTGTAGTGACTATTTTTTGATATCTGGCGAACGCGGTCGACATTGACGTTCGTTCTCGAAGTCCTTTTGCGCCCAGTAGATTTATCCGGCATTGTGTTCCCAGTTTCTTCCAACTTGTGCACCCAATGCTTGATTAAGCCCGCCAAGCGTCTGAGACCTCTCTCCTCCCCCTGCTATCTGTATTTGGCGCGTAACGGTCAAACCAAAAACGAAAAACAATATGAGACACCTGATAAGTATGTTTGTTCGGGTGGAATCTTGTAAGTTAAATTTGACCGACTTCCCGGTATCCGATTGAGCTGAAGTTTTGCATGCATATGGATATCACGTGACAAAGCAATATTAAAAGATTGTACCTATAAGGTTTTTCGAAAATTATTGATGAGTAAATTGAATGGACCTAAATTTTACTAATAATACTTCAAACTAGCTGTTGCCCGCAGCTTCGTTTACGTAGACTCCATTTTTTGTCGTTCCCGTGGAAATTTCCCGAAAATTCCTACGGTGTAATTGCTATCTATCTATATGCTAAATTTCAACCCGATCCGTCCAGTAATTTGAGCTGTGCGTTGATTGATCAGTTAGTCAGTTTCGGTTTCCTTTTAATATACAGGATGTAAAAAAAATGTGTAGGACCCGTTAACTGGGGGTTCTACTCATCATACTGAACAACTTTTCCCAAGGAACCCATAGTCTCAATTCTTAAAAAAAAATTGACCCTCCATACTAAAATGTATAAATTGGTCGATCAGCTGATCAATTTGTATGAAGAGTAAAATTTTTTTTTGCGATTTCAGCAAAGTAGTAGATCAATAGCTGTTCAGTATGATGAGTAGAAGCCCCAGTTAACGGGACCTACACCAATTTTGTTACAGATACAGGATATTTTAGAAGATTTCAATTATGTTCCTTAAGGCTTGTACATGGGCTAGCGACCTTGAGCGTCTGGGCGGAGCTCTATATCTCTCCCCGCACCACCCGCACCATAACATCGCGCGCGCTGCGTAGGTATACAGCTACACCAGAGTCATAGAGTAATAAAAGTACAGAGACTTACACAGACACATGTATCATCTTCTTTCTAGGTATACGGGTGTAACATAACAAGAGCCTCGAGTCTAAAGGCAAAAGAAAAAACTGGCCTAGTGCGAGTCGGACTCGCGCAAAGTAGGGTTCTCTAGTCTTTTAAAAAAATAAATGTATATTTTGAAAAACAAAATTATTTTTAAAGTTAGTAATAGAACATTTTGTATGCAAAATCGATGAAATTTTTACAAATCCAACTGCACATCGAAAGTTGGTCAATTTAATAATTACTCCTAAACTAGGAAATCCTACTGAACTTTGATAGTTTTCCTTTTAAATAGATTATATTTTCTAATATTTACAATCTTTTTCAGGTGTCCTGAAATAGCGGTTTAGCTGGTAGAGGAGGGGGGGGGGGGGGGGGGGGGAGCACTTGGTTCTACAAAAATTAACTTCATATTTTGCAAACCGATCCCTGAATCGAAAAATGGATTTAGTTTTAGGAAACCCTCAATTGTTAGGGTGTGTCAACGAAAACCTCGCATATTTTTTTACAAATTAGTCCAATTTTGGTGTTTTTTTTATTTGATCAAATATATCACCTCTAAGTGAAGGAAATAGTGGTGAAGATTTTTCATATATTATCCACATGAAATAATGAAAAACTACATAGTCTAGACACACGGCAGTGTGTCAGCCAAGTTCGAAAAAAAAGGGCGACACCGGCCGTGGGTTATATTACTCGAACCATTTTGGGCTACTTTCTACCTACATAACTTTTAGAAACTTTTTTTACGTCACTCAAAATCTGTCCACACTTGCGATTTTGTGTGTCTATTAAGAATCCCGCGATCACCTAAAAACCCAACTTTCATAAAATAAATATATCTTTTACTATTTGCACACTCTGGACACTTCATACAAACGAGCTAGAGATGATATACATATAAATTTAGAGGGGTGGGTGCGACACGGACATTTAACATTATTTTCGTCTTGTCCATGTTTATTTTAAGACCCACTTGTTGAGAGACTTTACTTAGGCCATCGAGCATTTTGCTAAGGTCTTCCATAGTCTCAGCCATGGCCACGATATCGGCAGCGAGTCTGAGGTGGGATATGTATTATATAGTATATTTCATTGTATATTTCATTGTAATTGTTTTGTTTTTCTTTGCCTTCGTTGCTATAGCTTCTTGTATATAAATAGGGTCTCTGATGGGCATGTTTCTAGTATGCCTTGGATCAATCAGTTCTGGTAAGATGCAATCTAAATAAAATCGTGTTAATTTATTTTCCATCTCTTCATGCCAGAATTTGTCGTCTTTGTGTATTATTTCTGTTTTCATTGGAATGTTTTCTCCAAGCCACAGCCCGAAAAGACATTTAGATTTTTTAGTAACATGTAATTGACCTTGAATCTGATAATACCAGTTGTGTTTTGTGTTGATGTTAATATCACCATTTTGATTTAATTTAAAAAATGGCACCTTTTTTTTCTTTACTACGTCGTCAAAATTTAAATGGTAAGCCGAAATAGGGCATTTTATTTCCACTGTCATATCTTCACAAATTCCATCAGGGCTAGCACCCAAGAGGGTAGTTTTTCATCGAGAACCCTGGTGATCACCAATACACACCTCTATACCTTCAACTTCATTCATATCTTGCGGCTTATCTTCAATATAGATATTTCCATCTTTATCTGAAGCTGTAGACAAAGCTGATCTAAAAGAAAAAAACGACACATTAGTAACTAGAAATTATCATAATAATTTATAATGGTTTACTCTAGATACCAGTATAAATAAGGTATATTATAACTTGATCCGGAATGGCAGATAAATCAACTTGAGCACTTCTGTGTTTACAGAATAACATAATGTAACAGTGCTGTAATTACGAAGTAACAACTATCTCGTCTGTGGTACTAGCTCGTAAAAGTATATCACTCCCGAACAAATAGATACATGTCAGAAATTTACAGAAAAACCAGTCAAGTGCGAGTAAGAATGTTGTTGAATCTTTGTTAGTGTAAATACCATTGAGTATGAGTAGGTACCTAATTCTTATTACCATATTTTACAAAAAAAAGAAAAAAATATGTCTATTCGCTCAGGTAGTGAAATGCAAGAATCAAATCTACTTTAGTAGACAATTTACAGATATAAAAATCAATAACACAAGTAACTAGTAGGTATCTCATCTATGATAAATGATAATACACATGTGCCAGCATTTTTTGACGTTCACACGCGGCGGCACGCGCTGCACTGTGTCGGTGTCGGTGTTTACAAAGGGCGAGCGTCACTATCTAGCTAGGCGAACGGGCTTCGGAGATTTACCTACAATCATATATATTTTATCTATATATATAAAAATGAATTGCTGTTCGTTAGTCTCGCTAAAACTTGAGAACGGCTGGACCGATTTGGCTAATTTTGGTATTGAATTATTTGTGGACGTCCAGAGAATGTTTAAAAGGTGAATAAACATGAAAATGCTCGAAATTAAATAAAAAAAAACAAAAAATAAAATATCAGTCAACATATAATTGGTTTTAGGGTAGGGTAGCGTAGTGTAGGTGTGGGGTAGTGTAGGGTAGGGTAGGGTTGGGTAGTGTGGTGAGGGTAGGGTAGGGTAGTGTAGTGTAGGGTAGGGTAGGGTAGTGAAGGGTAGGGAAGGGTAGTGTAGGGTATGGTAGTGTAGGGTAGGGTAGGGTTGGGTAGTGTAGTGTAGGGTAGGGTAGTGTAGGGTAGGGTAGTGTAGGGTAGGGTAAGGTTGTGTAGTGTAGGGTAGGGTAGTAAAGGGTAGGGAAGGGTAGTGTAGTGTAGGGTAGGGTAGGGTTGGGTAGTGTAGTGTAGGGTAGGGTAAGGTTGGGTAGTGTAGTGTAGGGTAGGATAGGGTAATGTAGTGTAGTGTAGGGTAGTGTAGGGTAGGGTAGTGTAGTGTAGTGTATGTAGGGTAGTGTAGTGTAGGGTAGTGTGGGATAGGGTAGGGTAGTGTAGTGTAAGGTAGAGTAGTGTAGGGTAGGGTAATTTAGTGTAGGTTAGGGTAGTGTAGTGTAGTGTAAGGTACCGTGGAACGAAGTTCGCCGGGACAGCTAGTTCATAATAAAATTAGCAACAATAATTATTACGTAGGTACCTATGAGGGCGGCGAGGACGCAGGCACAGCACATATGAGCATGCGCGGACGGAGGTTGCCATGGCAACGGAAACAAATTTGTGCAGCGAGCGACCAGCACATCACGCTAGACACTTTGTACTTTGTACCGTTCTTATGCCGTACGCGTATGGATCTAAATCGCACTGCTTGATGTACTGACTCTGGTACTGGCCTGTATGTGTACCACTATTTCATAATAATAATATGTAGTAAATATGTGGTAGTATGTATGAAGTATCGTAATGCCGCGATCTGCGCGAAAATACCATAATTTTATCTTCAGGCTTGTAAATTTGTAATAGTCCCTACTCTTTGCTTCAAGCGGATCGACTTTATTGGTGAAATAGATATAGGTAGGTATATAGGATGTAATACCTTAGTCATTCTGACAGAGTACGATGGATATTTTTTAGGGTTCCGTACACACGAAGGATGACCAACAATACCCTGTTAGGTACCTAATAAGCCTCCGCTGTCTGTCGCTATGTCTGTCATCGGGCTGTATTTCATGAACCGTAATACGTAGACATTTGAAATTGTCACATAATTTGTATTTCTGTTGCCGTTAAAAGGAAATTTAATGAAAATTAAAAATAGTGAAAAACTATGCGGGGGACCACGTATAAAAACGTGTTTTTGTAGGTATTTTTGATCAAACTCTATCGTAAATACGGAACTACATATGAGCGTGAAACTTGGTGTGATTATAGTTCTAATCATGAAGTAAAACAACAAATAACAAAAACTGGCTTAGTGTGAGTTTTACTTTCTCTAAGTGGTCCGAACTCAATATAAAAAGCATACTTCTGTCACTCGCGTGGATCTCTTTGTTTGTAATATAATTACGTATCTATGTCATAGTTGTGTAGAGAAGTGTAGTAGTACGGAACCCTCGCAGCGCGAGTCTTACTCACACTTTACCCGTTTTATTTAAAATACAGGGTGTAAAAAATTGGTGTACGTCCCGGGCTTCTACTCATCATACTGAACAACTTTTGTTCTACAAATTTGCTGAATTCACAAAAAAAAATTACTTTTCATACAAAACGATCAGCTATTGACTAATTTTGTGCATTTTTGCATGGAGCGTCGTTTTTTTTTGTAAAATGACTGCGGGTTCCTTAGGGAAAGTTGTTCAGTATTATTAGTGGAACATTCAGTTAACGGGTCCAACACCTTTTTTTTAAAACCTGTATACATTTATTTTTTAAAAGACTGCGGAACCCTACTTTGCGCGAGTCCAAATAGCACTTGGCCAGTTTTTTTATCAAATAAATACGATTGCTTTTATTGATAAAAGTACGTACCTAATTACCTACCTATACAGAGATATGCTGTATATAAGGGGAGGTAGATAGGTTACGTGCATCCAAAAAGTGAAGAAAAAAAAAAAGATGCCAATTGGCATCTCTTTTCTTGTAGCGTTCGGTACAATGGAAGCGAACTACCTATAACATTGTGTGTGTAAATGGCTTCCATTTTCAAATGTTGTTTGTTAGTGCATAACCCATCTATGGTAACAAATCTCTGCCTACGTAGGTACATACCTACTTGAAACTTGTTTTGTTTATAAGTAGGTAAAACAAGATACCCGCGACCGACCCTTACCTTTGCGCTGCCACTTTGACTCAATCGTTTGACGAGAGCCGGCTGCTGACCCATACGCGCATGCTCGGCATAAGAGCAAAGGTACAAAGTCCAGAGTGTCTAGCTTGATCTAAACCTAAATTGCGATGTAATATGGTTGAGGTATGATTTTTTTAGCTAGCTACCTATGCATAATAAAAATATTAAAATAAGTGCAGGTTACTTACTTGTGTATATTGTGTCCTTTTTGTCTGTTTTTTTTTAAGATTACGTATTTTTCGCCTTTGTTTACTCCCCATCTTGTTTCACACACTATGACTTGAGTTTGTCAAACGACACTATGTCCATAGAAATATACCGAAAACTAAAGAACTTACACTAGGAACTAGGTAGTCAAAAAATATTACTTTTAAATGCTCTAAAAGTAAAAACACATTTTCCACTTATAACGCTAAATATCATATTCACAAATGTTTACATGTAATTGTCCACAATGTAATAAAATATTCTCTGTCCCTTACGCTACACTATTTACACGAAAAATCCAATATTTTAATTTTGCTTGAGAGCTCCCGTAAACCAGCACAGGTCCGTCTAGCATCGCGACCCGTCCCGCACTGATTTTTAGGACGAGCGCGGGGAACGGCTTGAGAACGGTTGGAATTTTAGCCGAAATCAGATGGTTTTAAAATAATTATAAATAAAATACAATAAATATGCAAAAAGTAAGAAATAAGCATCACTCTAGATTGTTTTTTGAGTCAGATCATAAATTTTCAAACTGTTTTGTTAAAAATTACAGCAGTAAAATGGTTACAACTAAAAAAAAGGGGGTGTGTTAGATATTTTTTTTCTATGGTTCTGAATAATAAAATAGAATTCTGCGAACTACACATCACTCCTTATATCTTGTAGATTATTATGTATTTTTTTCTGGTAGAAATATTCTATGGTTAACGTATAAAATGGTTAAAAAATTCTTCAGTTTCAGAGTTTTTACGAAGGACAAGCCTTAACCTTTTAACCGCCACGCACCCTGAAGTGAAGGCGTGCCATCTGTTCCGCATTACCATACAACCATATTGCAACCCATTCTTTCATTCACCACTTTCCTTCAAGATTCAAGATATTTATTCAAAATAGGTGAAAATTACACTCGGTAGTCATAAAAAAGTGATTACACAATTTTATTTGCAAAAACAAAAGAAATAAACAATCATTAGTTAATAACATCAAAATCCAATCCTTGATATAAATGCGATGAATGTGATGTTTGTGATGCCGTTAACTACTTGTTTGTGTTAACTTGTGTGTTCATGGAGGTTGAAATAAAAACACAACAAACAAACAAAGATCTTGACGTAATATCCCGACAGTGGCGCACATGGCACGTTTACTCGCGTCGGCTATGGCCGAGTTCGGCGGTAAAAAGGTTAAAAAACACTTAATTTAAATTTAATGAAAATATTGCTGTACAGTTACTAGTAAGTATCATAGTAATAATAATATATTATCCACTCGAAAAAACTCGAACATACATACAGATTGCGGAAGAATTCTGTTGAACACCTTCAAATGAAATGAAGTTTATCAATGAGCTTTAAGGCACAAAGATTACTCAATCCGAGCAGGTTGAACGTGTTAAAATAATATCGAACGTAAATCTATTCATTTAAAGTTCAAATCAATGCGGGCTTCAACGCGGCTGTTACGTGGAAACCGAACGCCCAATTCTCGATTTTTACATGTTTTTATTACTTTTCATCTCTTTCAAATAAGTTTAAAAAAATGTGTAACCGATTTTTGTGTGTTGGTTTCATTTAATATTAACTATTTTTTTTCCAGAAATTTTGCAATTAATTCCAAAAACAAGGTCCACAGTATATTTTTTTACATCAAAAGTGATAATATTTTTAAAATTGTATTCAATTAAATCGATTTTTATTACTTTAAATATATTATATAAAAAATAATGTAAAAATAACGAAAATAATGTTAAATGTCCGTGTCGCACCCATGCACCCCTCTAAAGGTTGGAGACTGTACACTGGAAGTTGTTGACGAATATGTATACCTGGGTGGGACAAACAGTCCAGCTAGGTAGGTCCAACTTCAAGAAAGAGATCAATCGACGAATCGAACTCGGCTGGGCAGAGTTCGGGAAGCTTCGCAATATCTTCACGTCCCAAATACCGCAGTGTCTAAAGACTAAGGTCTTTGATCAGTGTGTGTTGCCATTGATGACTTACGGAACTGAGACACGGTCGCTTACTATGGGCCTCATAAGAAGGCTCAAGGTCACCCAAAGGGCAATGGAGCGTGCTATGCTCGGAGTTTCTCTGCGTGATCGAATCAGAAACGAGGAGATCCGCAGGAGAACTAAAGTAACCGACATAGCTCACAGAATCGCTAAACTGAAGTGGCAGTGGGCAGGGCACATAGCTCGTAGAACAGATGGCCGATGGGGCAGTAAAGTTCTCGAGTGGCGACCGCGCACCGGAAAACGTAGCGTAGGCACGCTTCGCACGCGGTGGACCGACGACCTGGTGAAGATCGCGGGAAGCCGATGGATGCGGGCAGCGCAGGACCAGTCGTCGTGGAAATACTTGGGGAGGCCTTTGTCCAGCAGTGGACGATTTCCGGCTGATATGATGATTATATATTTTTTCCATGGTGATAGCTTTACACAGTCTTTCAATAACTTAAATTGAATATTTTCATTTGACCCATCTGGGCCTTAACCAGTTAAATAAGGGCTGCGACTGTACATTTTGATTATATATTTTACATTCACACACTACAAGAACACTTCCTCTGAACAAATATTAATTATGGAAAAGTTATAGACTTTTATGATTTTAAAGCGGATGGGCTCCTAGAATGCTCGTCTTTCCCAATCATCGAGACAGTCTTGTTTAAAAATGTTGTCACATGGGAAGAATTTCTCATAAGTAGTACTTGCATGATCAACAATCTAAATAAATATTAATATAATTATAATAATTTTATTAATCTTATATATAAGGAGGTAACGACAAATTTGGTAACGATAACGGAAATGGATAAACTTAAGTTGAGAGGATAAATGGCAACACTCTGATGTTAAATATGTTGGTCTGCCTGCGCAAAGTGGTTGCGTTATGTACATAAAGCGCCTGAAAACTAGTTATCGTGACCAAAAAAAAAACGATAAGGGAAATGGCTGATTAAGATATAAAATAAAATTACTAGTTGTACTCATGACAATTATTCAAAAACTGACCAAATATTCGGTTGCGTTATGGAGCAACGATCGTTAATCAAATCTGTTCGTTACACAAATGTTTGCCGTGGGTGGGAATCGAATCCACGACCCTCGGCCTAGCAAGCAGTAGCGCTGACCACCGGACTACCGTTATCACTCTGTTAAGATCATAGATTAGAAATTTCTAAGTTAACATTGTCAATGATTGCTTTCATTTTTCACATTTTCCAATTTGACGAAGTAAGTATAAACAAATGGGAATGGGCGAGATTGTTTAGAGTCGCATCCATATGGATACATCCTCAGTTTGTACGCGTTATACTGATTAGAAAGCGTGTACAGCGCTGCTTCGATTCATAATTAGATGAACGTTGATGGATAACTATCCGCTAACAAATATTGTAAATGATGTCGAAATTTACAACATTTTTAGAACGTGTCCGTACAGCACAGCATCAATTATTTGTTTTCGAAAAACATAAAAAATTTTAGGTACAAGCTTTTTATATTGCATTGTCACGGGATATACATATGCATGCAAAATTCCAGCTCAATCGGAAACGGGGAAATTGGTCAAATTTAACTTACAAAATTCCACCCGAATAAACATACTTACATACAATACAATTTAAGTTAAATAAAAGCTTGTAAAAAAGATAAATTTAAGAGGCTATTATTATAAGATTTTTTTTACTGTTTTCTTTACTGCTCTATTACATTTACCGCCTCGTGGCGTAATGGTTATTCCATTTGCTTCACACCAGGAGGTCGCGGGTTCGATTCGCGGCGGGGTCAACTTTGTAAGACTCGGTTTGATTGGTGGTGGGGCATTTTCATAGCCCGTCTGGCTAGCTACCACCATCTTATCTAAATATTGCCGCCGATCATCAGTGTTTACAGCATTGATGTGTTCCGGTTTGAAGATAAGATAGCCAGTTCCCCATTGTGGTGGGGATTCTTGGTAAGCCCGCTTCCATTCCATCTTCGCATCATCGTCACTTACCAACAGGTGAAATGATGCCAAGGGCTTACCAATTAAGAATAAAAAAAACAAAATATCTCCGCCGATTGTCAATCGATTTTTAAAATATTTTTTTTATTCGAAAGAGTATACTCCCGAAAGGGTCCCATTGTCACCATGTCAGGATCTGATGATGGAATCCCAGGGCAACCCTCAAATTTTATAGGCACCTTTTACGTGTTTCTTGTATTGCCTAAAATAATGAAAGTATTTTCGTCTGGTAGTCATCATCTCATGTTGATGAGCTGATGAAGGAAGGTACAACTCCTTAACTATGAGGAGTTGCAGAACAATTCTTCAAATATTTTACGTAGATATTTTACTGATAGTTCTATTCTTTCAGGTTATTCAGAATAGCTGATGATGGAAGTTTTAACTCCTTAACTTTCATGCTGTTGAGATGATGATGAGAAGCCACAGGAATCTGTATCTGATGAAACACATGTATTATAATTTGATGGTTCCTATTGGCAAGCGGATGATTGGGTTTAACGTTATTAGATAAATTGAATCACTAAAAATAAATAAAATAAAGTTTAAAAAACTAAAAACCGACCTCAAAATGAAATTCACTCAAAATTATGAAATAATAATAACAAACTTAGATACTCGTACACGACATGAACCAACCATAACGAAATCAAAGGTGGGTACGAACTACATTAGGGGCCTAAAATTTTTTTTGAGGTCGGTGTCAGCAATGCAATCGAATCTAAAACATTTGATATGTAAGTAGCTGTGTGCTGGTACCGACCTCAAAAACAAATTAAGCCTCTAATTTAATTCTTACCCACCTTTGATTTCGTTATTATTGGTTAATGTCTATTTAAGTATATTTATATTATTTCATACTTTTGAGTGAATTTCATTTTGAGGTCGGTTTTTAGTTTTTTAAACTTTATTTTTTTTGGTTCACATGTACATATAGTATAAACATAGATTTAAGTTTTTTTCTAATTTCGTTATTTATATTTATAACACGCATTTAAAGTCGACTGCAAAAATTTGAAACTAAAGCACAGAAAACATATGAATACAATTTCCTCATTGTTTTGGGGAATCATGGTAAGCCTGATTTCATCTTCGACATCAATATAAATTATATCCAGGGCTTACCAATTGTGGCTAAACAAAAACGACATTTACTCTATTAGTAACCAGTTTTGTTATTTTGCAAAAAAAATACTATTCCACCTCACTAGCGCAGAAACTGCGCCATTATTGCTTAAAACCAAAAAAATGAATTAATTAATTGTACAGCTACACTGTATATACTTTTCCGCGAAGCCTTCACTGTCTGGCGCAGTCAGGCATACATAAATCATCAATAATCATGGTAAGCTTGCTTTCATCTTCGACATCAAGCTAAATATGTCCACGGGCTTACCAATTGTGGCTAAACAAAAACGACATTTACTCTATTAGTAACTAGTTTTGTTATTTTGCAAAAAAAAATACTATTCCACCTCACTAGCGCAGAAACTGCGCCATTATTGCTTAAAACCAAAAAAATAAATAAATTAGTACAGCTACACTGTACATACTTTTCCGCGATGACTTCACTGTCTGGCGCAGTCAGGCATACATAAATCATCAATAATCATGGTAAGCTTGCTTTCATCTTCGACATCAAGCTAAATATGTCCACGGGCTTACCAATTGTGGCTAAACAAAAACGACATTTACTCTATTAGTAACTAGTTTTGTTATTTTGCAAAAAAAAATACTTTTCCACCTCACGAGCGCAGAAACTGCGCCATTATTGCTTAAAACAAAAAAAAAAAAAAAAATTAATTGTACACTGTACATACTTTTCCGCGAAGCCTTCACTGTTTGGCGCAGTCAGGCATACATAAATCATCAATAAGGGGGCGTTCATTAATTACGTGAGGTGTTTAAGGGGGGGGAGGGGGTCGAGCCAAATCTCACCCAATCTCACGTGGGGTGAGGGGGGGTCTCTGCAAATATCAAGTAATTTTTATTTCCGCAAGAAACAGTGTAAAATTGCGAAAAAAACTCTAGTTTCCAGCAGTCACTCTTGAGACTCATACATGAGTCCTCGTATTTGAACTAAATAGAATGAATATCCTTTTACGAATTTAAGACGTGTCGTGCCTATTTATGTATTTTGTTATTTGATTTTTCACTGTGATTCTGGACTATATTGTTATTAGTCTCAAATAAAGCCAACGCAGTCGAGCACAGTTTAACGTACCTATGTACAGTAAAAATACGCATTTTGAAAAACATCACGTGATATTAGGGGGGAGGGGAGGGAGTCGAGTCAAATCTCACGACATCTCATTGATGGAGGGTCGAAAAATCGCCAAAATCACCTCACATAATTAACTTTTTTGTGAATGAAAATGAAAAATAAATGTAAAATGTTTATTTCAGTAACAAAATATAAAATATCTACAGACATGGATGGGACCCCCTTTTAAGTATAAGGATACTTGTGCCAGGAGGTCCCGCTCTTCTATAGTAATTAGTTTCTTAACTTGAAATAAACAATATAAATTAGTAAGTTGCCATTTAAATTTAACATTTCCTAATACCTTAATACAAAAACGATGTATATACGTGCATCTGTGTGCGTGTGTGTGTGTGTTTTTATGCTCGTGTTTAATCGTGAGTGTGTGCATGTGTGTGTGTGTGTTAACAACTAACTTTTCTGTGCCTTTAAATCCCTCACTAACCTCAGAATTCTTCGCTTGCTAGAAATTTAAACGTACTATCCACCAAAGAGAAAAATTACTACGTTTTACTCAGCACTCGCAACAAAAACAAACTTACTTTGCTCTTTTGTTGCATGCTTGCGAAATTTTAGAACAACTTCTATTTTCAAACTCAAAACTCGCAAGAATTTAAAGAGTGTCGTGTAACTCTCGAGTTCGCTATTTAAAAAGTGAATCTAACCATGGAGTCGGGCTTGATAACCATCGCCATTGTCTATGGGCGATATAACTCATCTCTGTGATATTTATGGCCGTATTATCACGTCGGGGAGAGAGAGGGAAACGAAAAGATGACATGGTGTTGCGCCATGGGAAATATGGAAGATTTTGCTGGCTTTACTATGTCTAGAGTATTGGTTGTTAATGTGTGCAAATGGGCTTTAATATTATTTTATTAGTAGTTTATAACTTTAAATACTTGACCGTTTCCGTGCTTTGCGGACACTTTAAGGGTCACCAGAAGGCTCAAGCTTCCATACAAACGTAGTTCCGCTTTAATATAAAAACTGCTTGTTGGATTGAATCCAAACTTTGCGAATATATTGAGAAGACTCGTCTCGATGTTTGTAATTAGTTTTCGATGTTCTAATATAAAACGAAAAAAAAGGGCTAAACTAATTTAAGCCTTTGTTTAGTAATGTTTTAATTTACTACGATGAAAACTAATTACAAACATCGACACGTGTCTACTCAATATATTTGCAAAGTTTGGATTCAATCCAGCAAGCAGTTTTTAAATTAAAGCGGAACTGCGTTTGTATGGAAACTCAAGCCGTTAATGCCAGCTGCTTTTAATGGGTAGATGTTAGTTGTTAAGTCGTGTCAGAGTCACTATAGCTCTGCAACCGCCTCCGTGGCGTAGTGATTAGTCTTAATTTATATCAGAAGGTCACGGGTTTGATTCCCGGCCGGGTCTAACTTTTTATGACAGAGCTATCTTGCCGTCAGAACATCAATGTTGACAGTATTGATGTGTTCTGGCATGAAGACCAGATAGCCAATTCTCCAATACGTTGAGGAATCTAAGTAAGCCCCCTTCCATCTTCGGCATCAACGTCACTTACCATTAGATGAAGTGATGGCAAGGACTTTATCATATCAGCGGAAGGACGTCCACTGCTGGACAAGGGCTTACCAAAAGTGTATTAAAAAAATCTCCATCAATCCGGACTTCACTGTTTTTCATGTTTGAGAATAGATCCATGCAGTTGGAACGGAACATTATAGATCGTGAGCGTTGCTTATAATATCCTACTTCTCGAAATTACCGCAACAAGAAATACTAAACTCTTTTGAAATTATTTGTGCTTCCATCGCTAAGCCATACAAAACCCTGGACACTTCATACAACGGGCCAGAAATGACATTTAAAAAAAGGAATAACGGAACAAACAAAATGGCGGCGAAGTCCTATATGTTCGACAACCAAACTGTAACCAACCTGTATCAATCTGGGTGACGAGGGGGTGAGGTCGCAATCTAGAAAGCGGCAGGGAGTGTCCATACTGTATGTTAGTACTTTGGCTAAGCTATGATTTCTTAACAAAGTGTTTACAGAAATTGTGATTTACAACATTTTCGCGGTTAGGGGTCAAATCCGCCACTGCACCGTGCTACTTGGCCCCGCAATTTATTCCTTTTCTCTTGTTGAATTTCTTGAATCTTACTTACAAGTACAGTTGGCGTCAAATAATAAGCACTAACTATAACAAGAAAATATATTTCATAAATAATAAGTACTATAAATACTATAAGACTGATAAAATCCTTTGTCTTGCTTGATAAATCATCATCATCCGCTGCTGAACAACAGGCCTCTCCCAATGATTTCAACAATTACCTATCCGGCACTGCCCGCATCCAGTAGCTTCTTGCGACCTTTACCTACTAGGTCATTGGTCCTTCGGATGGAAGGTCTTCCACTCCTTTGTTTTCTGGTGCAAGGTCGCGGCTAGAGAATTTTACTGCTCCAACAGCCGTCCATTCTACGAGCTATGTGCCTCGCCCACTGCCACTTAAGTTTAACGATTCTGTGAGCTATGTCTTTCTTATTTATTGATCTCCGATTCGATCATCTTGGTTAATTCAGAACACCACACCACGCTCCACCACGCACTTGACCAATAGATATAATTGACCACACTCCACCACGCACTTGACCAATAGATATAACTGACCACGCTCAACCACGCACTTGACCAATAGATATAACTGACCACGCTCAACCACGCACTTGACTAATAGATATAACTGACCACGTTCAACCACGCACTTGACCAATAGATATAACTGACCACGCTCCACCACGCACTTGAACAATAGATATAACTGTCCACGTTCAACCACGCACTTGACCAATAGATATAAATGACCACGCTCCACCACGCACTTGACCAATAGATATAACTGACCACGCTCCACCACGCACTTGACCAATAGATATAACTGTCCACGTTCAACCACGCACTTGACCAATAGATATAACTGACCACGTTCAACCACGCACTTGACCAATAGATATAACTGACCACGCTTCACCACGCACTTGACCAATAGATATAACTGTCCTCGTTCAACCACGCACTTGACCAATAGATATAACTGACCACGTTCAACCACGCACTTGACCAATAGATATAACTGACCACGCTCCACCACGCACTTGACCAATAGATATAACTGTCTACGTTCAACCACGCACTTGACCAATAGATATAACTGACCACGCTCCACCACGCACTTGACCAATAGATATAACTGTCCACGTTCAACCACGCACTTGACCAATAGATATAACTGACCACGCTCCACCACGCACTTGAGCAATAGATTTAATTGACCACATTCAACCACGCACTTGACCAATAGATATAACTGACCACGCTCCACCACGCACTTGACCAATAGATATAACTGTCCACGTTCAACCACGCACTTGACCAATAGATATAACTGACCACGCTCCACCACGCACTTGAGCAATAGATATAATTGACCACGCTCAACCACGCACTTGACCAATAGATATAACTGTCCACGTTCAACCACGCACTTGACCAATAGATATAACTGACCACGCTCCACCACGCACTTGAGCAATAGATGTAATTGACCACGCTCAACACGTGAAAATAACCTACTTCAAACGAAACTACCAATCATAATTTTAAGTTTTTGGTTAATTTCTAAAAAATAATACAATACAATATTCATTATTGCATTACAACATCAAAATAACTTAACTGATTTTGATAAAATTTATATATCGAGGGGTTTTTCTCCTTATGAAAAAAATTATAGATATGCGAAGTGAAATCCAATCTTAACTTTTTTTACTCTCGTTATTGTTTGTATGACTTTGTTTTTTACATCTCTGTATTAGACCTCTTCAAACTGAATTCACAGTCAATCCACAAAAAAAATTACCCCCTATACAAAAATTCACAAAACACAAGTAAAATCAAAATCTATAGGGTATCCAGAATCATAAAGTTTTGCAAGAAGCAAGGTAAAGGTAAAATATGAAAATTGTAAATTTGTAGTTATATTTTTTTTGCGATTACAAACATAGTTACATTTGCAGTTGGAGAATTGACCGTGAAGTATATCGATGTATCAGAGATATTTTTTTCAAATGAAAAGTTAAGTTTGTCCTTCAATCCGATTGTTGTACTCGTTGATGTTTGCAGGGTTTTGGACCCAAATGAGTTTTGGTACGGTACCCTAAGTGCACGCGTCCAACCCGCACTTGACCGTTTTTACTAAAAAACAGTATGGACAGTTGGACACTCCCTGCCGCTCTCTAGATTGCGACCTCACCTCCTCGTCACCCAGATTGATACAGATTGGTTACAGTTTGGTTGTCGAACGTATAGGATTTCGCAGCCATTTTATTTTTTCCGTCATTCCTTTTTTGAAATGTCATTTCTGGCTCGTTGTATGAAGTGTCCAGGGTGTTGTTTAGCTAAAAGTTGTTTGCTATGATGGGTAGTAACCAGAACCCCTACTCCAATTTAGTTACACCTGTATTTTTATTTTTTTTCAATTGGTAAACTCTTGACAACATCTCACCTGGTGGTATAATTTAAGAGTCAAAGCAAAGCATACGTTCGCCTTAAAACGATGCTTGCGATGCGAACCCATAACATTCCTACTGCTGGGCACAGTCTCTTGCCTTATTATGGTGCCGAGGCATTGATTGGATCAGTTGTCTCTGTTTTTTTCTTTACGCGTAAAGAGTAAAGAAAATAACCACACTTTTGCACTTTTTCAATGTTTTTTTCGTTAAGTTTCAATTTTCTGAATAAAAGTATAAAAAATAATAACATTTCTCACTTTGTATTATCATAACAAATATTGTTGTATATTTTTTTAAAAACTTCAAAATATTAGTCATAACTGGAGTTGAAAGTAACGGTGTAGTCCTATCTTTGGGATTTCAAGCCAAAACTGCTCAATCGTGTTTCTAATAGCTTTTGACTTTAAGGGACATCATCAACAATAAAGGTTTTTTTATGTGTAACATCTTTGCTCTCGCTTTCCTGCAATTTGTGGGAGTTATTTCGTGAAATGGGACGGAAATATGTAACATGGGACGGAAATATGTAACAGGAAGTCGCGAAAGCGCGGAATTCTACTTTACGAGAGTCCGACTCGCACTTGGTCGGTTTTTTCGTTACTGTCAGATCCGCCACCCAGGTACAATATCGTCATCAAATCTAACTAACCTAAAGCACAGATTACTAATTAGTTACTACCTAAAGTATTTTGTCACATGTTACACATCATATGCGAGTACTGTAGGTCACGCTCGAATTTTTTTTCAACCTTGGGTTTTCTATCGTTTAGGAGTAATTGACGTCAAAAATAACGAAAATCTGTAGTATTACCGCCTTAAGCTTTAAGCGTTTCTTTTATTTCATCACACTTTTTTTAGGGTTCCGTACCCAAAGGGTAAAAACGGGACCCTATTACTAAGACTTCACTATCCGTCCATCTGTCTGCCTGTCACCAGGCTGTATTTCATGAACCGTGATAGCTAGACAGTTGAAATTTTCACAATTGATGTATTTCTGTTGCCGCTGTCACAATAAATACTAAAAATTAGAAAAATTTAAAGTCTCCATACAAAAAACGTGTTTTTTTAAACGTTAAGAAACTAGCGCAATCTAGTATGATGGTTTTGATAGTATGAACCCTTTGTGCGCAGTTCTGACTCGCACTTTAGCTGTTTTTTAATTATTTTTTTCTATCTTTTATTTTTTTTCTTTGGTGTCAAAACTAAGCGTCCATGTGTAAGTATGGACTGGTGAAAAATTTTGTGTGACTGTACCTATCTTTGGCAACAACCACTATTGTATGCGGCAATGTTATAACTCATCTCAAATGTTGTTTATAATGGTATTACCACGTCCAGACCTCGTAAATACGGTAAAATGTTTACGTAAATCCAGGGCTTGAATGGATTCCATGTTAATCATACTTCGCAGTTTGCGCTGGTCAAAATATTTTGAAATTTTGTAGAGAAATCTCGCTGGAAATATCATTTGTATTTCGTTGAGTATCTTTTGAGCTTGATATTTTTTTTGAAGATATTAAAAGCTCTTCGTAGTTTTTCTACATCAATAGCTAAGTATAAAACTAGTACTTTAATAATTCTATATCAGATAACAATAGCCTCAAGTTGTTATAATATTATAAATATGAATGTTTGTACATAATATGTATGTATGCATGGGTGTTTATTACTCTTTCACGCAAAAACTAGATAAATAGATAGATAGCACGGTTATTTGTCACTGCAATCACACACATATTATTACACTCGTACATAATATTTTTATATACATATAAAATTTAAAAAAATTAAAAAGAGCAAAAAAAGAATACAAAAACATATGTGTGTAGCAGTAGTTTATAAGGGCCGTGACTCAGTGTGTTGATTTGCTCTTGCGAGCAATACACTGATAATTCTGCCACTACTGAACGTATCTGGATGAAATTTGGTAGGTAGACAGATTAGGACCTGGATTGACATATAGGCTACACGCACTGCGCGCCCTGGAAGACAGTCATAGAAACTATCTTCACGCGGGCGGAGCCGCGGGCATCAACTAGTACTTTAATAATTCTATATCAGATAACAATAGCCTCAAGTTGTTATAAAAGCAAACTAAACCTGTAGTAAAGTTAACTTTTAATAGATATACAGTTAGCCCTAATTCAGAGTTGGCTCGAGCCCCTCGTTGGGGACGTTAATAAGCTGATAAGAAGAAGAAGTGGATATAAAGTTGGATATTTGATTTACATGGCACCTTTAATTATGTATATTCAGAAATGTAGAATTCCGTCGCGCCACCACTAAACATTTTTTTTAACACAATTGGTAAGCCCTTGGCATCATCTCACCTTAGGGTAAGTGACGATGAAGCCGAAAATGGAAACGGGCGTACCAAGATTCCCCAACGCAATGAGGAACTTGCTGTCTTATCTTCAATCCGGAACACATCAATGTAGTTGTCAACACTGATGTTTGACTTCAAAACTTAGATAAGATGGTGGAAGCTAGCCAGGCGGGCTTAGAAAATGCCCTACCACCAACCAAACCGAGTCTCACAAGTTGACCCCACCGGTAATCGAACCCGCGACCTCCTGGTGTGAAGCGAATGGACTATAACCATTACGCCACGGAGCCGGTTAGAACATTGGTTTAATTCTCTACTAAGCAATCTGAAATTCACTAAATACTAGTGCTGCGCCGTCTATCGACAATTTCGTTGTGTCTATATAACTCATCTGAAGTTATTTATCGACTATTATTGGCTGGATCCGGGGCGCAACGGTAGCTCCGGGCGCCAGCCGACGAGTTCGAAGAGTGACGTGAAAATTGCCTAGTGAAAAACTGGCAAGCATGAGTCGTGTTTGCACTTTGAAGGTTCCGTAACTTATTTTTAATCCTTACTATATTATTATAAATGTGAAAATATGTTTGTTTGTTTGTTACCTTTTCACGCTTCAACGCCTTGACCAATCTTTATGAAATTTGGCATGCAGGTAGCCTGTGTCACGGGGAAGGACATATGCTACTTTTTATCCCGGGAAAGTAGCATAATCCGATGCAGTTCCTGAGGGAACTAAAAAAATACTCGATTGTTGTGATTTTTTGCACAGAGATGGTTGAGTAGGTGGGAAACGACATAATTTACTAATCATCCTTAAAGACAGTCATAAAAACGATGTCCACGCGGGCGGAGCCGCGGGAAAAAGCTATATTTCAATAAAATATGAATGAATTTGAAACTTTATTGATGTACAATATTTTAATCTAGCTTCCAATTTTCTCAAGAACCATTTAGTAAATTTGCAAAAGTATCTCAATTTTTTTAACTAATCACTATGTATAGGAAATCTTATAGAGTAAAGGTTCTTTGGAGAAGTTATTGAAAAGCATGACTAGAAGCCCCCATTTATTTATTATCCTTGATGATGATCCTTATTAACATTATAAACGTGAAAGTTATTATGTATGATTATTATATAAAAAATTATATAGAAAGTTACTCTTTCACGCAAAAACTACTAAACGTATCTAAATAAAATTTGGTAGGTAGACAGATTAGGACCTTGATTAAACCATATAGGCTACTGTTTTCCACGCTTGCGAGCCGCTTGAGGCTCGCGCACTGCGCACCCTCGGAGACAGTCAAAGAAACTATGTTCACGAGAGCGCAGCCGCTGGCAAAGCTACTGTACCAATAAAGTTGAAACTCATGCTAGTTGGCATTGTTTACTTTTAATAAGACGTGTAAATAAAACAACCGCTTGGAGAAATAACTATTTTATACTTTTCAAATGTAATTTAATAACACTAAATAATACAAATAATAATTATAATTGTATATTGAAATTAGTACTGCGGGCTATTATTTTTATTATTTGGGCCTTTGACCTATCGCTTTTTACCATTTGAAAAATTATATCAAAGAATAATAAAAAAAAAATTAAAATTAGTTTCATACATAACATAGTCTATATTAATTTTCATTAAAATATTAAAATTAAACATTTTTCAACATTACCATTTGTACAAAATGTGCACTTAGGTTTTTGCCTATGAAACTGAACAAGGAAGATAAATAAGCAAAAACAATTATAGACTTCTCATAAAAAATTCAGCTAAAACTTAAATCAAATAAAATTGTGGAGAAAAATATTACCATCGCAAATTTATTGCATTTCAGTAATATAGTATCACAGCAAAGTGTATATTTTACGATTAGTACTAACATACAGTATGGCCACACCCTGCCGCTCTCTAGATTTTATTGGTGCTAGTTTGGTTCTCGAACATATAGGATGACACTTAATAGGGGATCGGACTGCATCAAAAATAAAATCTGAAATATGATTTTCTAAATTGCTCTACTCTGGAAGTTTCAAAAAACCTTACTTGTTGCTTTCCATCAGGTTTTAAATTTTTAATTGATCAAATTCACAAAATGAGTTTGTCAATGACGCTTAAAATCAATGACGTCACTTGTGGGTATTTCAAACATTTTTAGAACAAAATTTCGTTTTTGACAGATCATAAAAAGTAACTCAAATGACTAGCAGTCGTTTGTTCCGTCATTTGTTTTTAGAAATGTCATTTCACGCCCGTTGTTTAAGTTTGACCTATGACTAGAGATCCATAAAAACATCATTGGTATAGGTAACTATCGATGTGGCTGTAGAAAAGTAACAATTTGTGTCACAGCAACAACCACATCCAGTGATGTGTGAGCGATAAATTAGGGAGGTGGTTCTACCGGCTGGCTGAGGAGATTACCTATGCATAGCTACAGCTTAGGAAATTAGTAGAATATGTATATTATCTAAGCATTTATTTAGCTTGACTGTAAATAATATATGAGAATATCTATACTAATATTATAAAGAAGAAAGATTTGATATATTTTTTTGTTTTGAATAGGCTCCGGAACTACTGGGCCGATTTGAAAAATTCTTTCACCGTTGGGAAGCTACACTATCCGCAATTGCTATAGGCTTTATTATATTTTCAAAAAATAGGGATCCTTACTAAAACTCAAATAATGTAACCCAAGTTGTAAAAAATGACCTAAAAATTCCTGCAATATCTACAAAAAGTAGTGTAGTGGTAGTGTAGTGGTAGTGGTAGCGGTAGTGGTAGCGGTAGTTGTAGCGGTAGTGGTAGCGGTAGTTGTAGCGGTAGTGGTAGCGGTAGTTGTAGCGGTAGTGGTAGCGGTAGTTGTAGCGGTAGTGGTAGCGGTAGTGGTAGCGGTAGCGGTAGTGGTAGCGGTAGTGGTAGCGGTAGTGGTAGCGGTAGTGGTAGCGGTAGTGGTAGTGATAGTGGTAGTGGTTGTGGTAGTGTAGTGTAGTGTACTGTAGTGTAGTGTGAGGCGGTACGAAGTTCGCCGGAACAGCTAGTTCATAATAATAATATACGGTAATAGACCTATTCGGCACAAATGTGTATTTTAGTTTTAGTATAGTTTTAATCTTTAGCTTTAGTTTGTTTAAATTTTATTTGCCTAATAAACTTCATTGCTTTCTTTATTTCTTTTTTCTAATTAATACTCTGATGTCTATTAACATTACAGTTGTTTTAGTTATAGCAACTAAAATTTTGTACTATTTCGTTATTCTATTATATTGAGCCAACAGATAAACACGTCTCATCATCATCATCATAACAGCCGAAAGAAGACCACAGCTGGTCAAAGTCCTCCCCAAGATTTTCCACTACAACCGGCCCTGCGCTGCCCGCATGCAGCGGCTTCCCACGACACTTACCAGGTCGTCGGTCCACCGAGTGGGAGGCCTGCTTAAGCTACGTCTTCCGGTGCACGGTCGTCGCTCGAGAAATTTGCTGCCCCAACGGCCATCTGCTCTAAGATCTATGTGCCCCGCCCACTGCTAGTTGTTTAGCAATTCTGTGAGCAATGTCAATTACCTCATCTCTGAGAAATGAGTTTCTGATTTGATCGCGTCAGGAAACTCTGAGATTAGCTCGCTCCATCGCCCTTTCGGTGACCTTGATTATGCCTGATGTGGCGGTAACAGCAGTAACCCGCAACTGAACCTTAACACAAGCGACAAGAGAACAAAAGAAAATCAACATCTAGAACGCGCTATTAGAATTTCTTCAGCGCTGAGTATATATACAGATACCAATCATCAACGATTGGTCCACGGCCGGACCTTAGGCATACTACCTCGCCTGGCGGAGATATCTCCCTTTTTTTATATATTTCTATCCAAGTAGAAATACACCGTTCCTAAATTGGTGACCCCGACGTGATACTCCATCATCAAGCCTCCAGCCGGTAAAGCAAAAGCCTCAGCAGCACAGCAGTCACCAATGTAGGAACCGGTGTGTTTCCTGCACTTGAGAACAAAGGGAGATATCTCCGCCAGGCGAGGTGGTACGCCTGGGGTCCGGCCGTGGACCAATCGTTGATGATTGGTATCTGTCTATATACTCAGCGCTGAAGAAATTCTAATACCGCGTTCTAGATGTTGTATTTCTTTTGTTCTCTCGTCGCTTGTGTTAAGGTTCAGTGGCTGGTTACTGCAGTTGCTGCCACACTTCTTATGAGGCCCATATTAAGCGATCAAGTCTTGTTCCGTATGTCATCACTAGATTTGATGGCCTCAGTAATGCCTCTCAACAAATGGATCTTACAATGAACACGAGTTAGACGAAAATAATGTAAAAATTCCATGTCACACCCACTCCTCTGAAGGTTGGAGACTCTACACTCGAAATTGTTGACTATTATGTATACCCGAGATAAACAGTTCAGGTAGGTAGGCCCAACTTCAAAAAAAGATGATTTCTCGAATCCAACTCGGCTGGGCAACGTTCGGGAAGCTTTACAATATCTTTACTTCCCTAATAGCCCTGTGTCTTATGACTAATGTCTGATCAGAGTGTGTTGCTAAATACGTTTAGTTTAAAAAAATAGTTAAGTAAATATTTAATAGTTAAATAATTTTAAATGTATATTAAGTACATCTTTTAGATAAAATAATTTTGAATTTTAACCACCTTCGTAGTTTAATGGTTAAGTCCATTAGATTTTCACATCAGGACGTCGCGAGTTCGATTCCCGGCGTAGTCTAACTGTGTATGACTAGGTTTATTGGTGAAAAGGCATTTTCTTAGCCCGCCTGGCTAGCCACCGCCATTTTTTAAGCCTTTCCGCCAAGCATCAATGTTAACAGCATTGATGTGTACCGACTTGAAAATAAGATAGCCAGTTCCCCATTGCGTTGGAGAAATTGGCAAGCCCGCTTCTATCTTCAGCATCATCGTCGCTTAACATCAGGTGAGATGATGTGATAATTGGGAACAATTATGAAAAAAAACCCTAAGCATAGGCTAAGATCAAAAAGATTAAATTCCATAGCTATTCAACATGAATTATACAACACCTTGGACACTTCATACAACGAGCCAGAAATGACATTTCAAAGAAGGAATGACGGAACAAACAAAATGGCGGCGAAATCCTAAATGTTCGACAGCCAAACTGTAACAAATCTGTATCAATCTGGGTGACGAGGGGTAGAGGTCGCAATCTAGAGAGCGGCAGGGAGTGTCTATACTGTATGTTAGTACTAATATATATACTTTGATTATGCACACAGATTTAAATTTCGAATAAATTGATAGACGTTAACAATTTATCACTCTTACGCCGAACTGGATTGGTGTCGGTCCCGGCATTCCTCGCTATTGTTACACCCCTAAATCTACATCTTGTCTAATAAATTGCATGTGCTCGCCAAATGAAGTGATAATGCGCTAGGAACAAAGCCGGGCGTTAGAGTATAGTGTTGGGATATACATCGATAAATATCGCCGCGTAATAAATTAACCCATTGTTTGCAAACAACTGGCATTTTAGAGTTATTTCTGTTTTGGTAATTTTGAAGCGATTATTGTCCTTTTATTAACAGACGGTCAGAGTTTAATGGATGATAAAATAAGTCGTTAGTGGATTGTTTATAAAATAATTATGATAACTTATGTTTCTAAAGGTCTTTCTAGAGCGTTGTCGGTGGCGTAACGGCTACGGCCGCCGCCTCCTGCCCGGGACACGTGGTTCGAATCCTGCCACGTACCAATGTGATTTCGAATTTAGATTTCATATTATGTATGTTTATCCAACGACGCTCTTACGGTGAAGGAAAACATCGTGAGGAAACCTGCACACGCATGCGAAGAAACTCGCAGGTTGTGTGTGAAGTCGACCAACCCGCACTCGGCCCGCGTGATCGACTAAGGCCAGATCGCCCTAATTCAGGGTAGGCTCGAACCCCTCGGTGGGGACGTATATGAGCTGATATGATGATGATAATGATGTTTCTAAAGGTAAATAATTCAATTCGAACCATTAAAAGTTCGTTAGAAAACAGTAAGATGAAAAAACATTTCCTAGATTTTAATGTTAAAATTTTGTTTAATAATTCAGCATTAATTACGTGGCGTTTTATTTTATGATTTGGATGCTAAATTAAAGATCTGGCTACTGTAGCTTGTTTCTTAGTCATAACATTCATGTTTAACGACCGGCTAATCCTATCACACTCTCCAATTGACTTCGTGCATCATTATACAGCGGAACATCGATAAACTGTCGACTCAAATTTTCCCGGCACGCGTCATTGACGAGTTAACCATTAACAATCGATATTACACTAGCTTATTTCAAGTTTATTATCTGTTAGTTTAGTTAGTAACTAAGATTTTTTTTGTATTTTCATTTTAAACTAGCTTTTTCCCGCGGCTTCGCCCGCGCGGACATCGTGGACTGTCTTTGAGGGTGAGTGGTGCGCGAGCGTGGGCATGGGTTTTCTCCAGATCCCTATCCCAGATCGGGCTATTCTCATTAGCAGTCTATATCACATCCTACCCACTCAACCAATTCTATATAAAAAAAATATACTTCAATCCGTTGCTCCGCTGCGGTGCTGACATGTGCGAGCGTGGAAATGAGTTTCCCCAGATTCTTCGGGAACTATGTCAGATTATGCTAATAAGTAATTAATGTCATTTTTCACCCCCTCAACCATCTTTGTACAAAAAATCACAACAATCCATTGATCCGTTGCAATGTTAAAGAAATTAAGCAAAAAAAAAGACGTGTGGCACTCGGGGACTGCCGCGGTAAAGCTATTACATAGCATTTTTTATCAACTTATGCAATTATAATTATTTATTTATTTTTTATTTATGCAGTATTTATTCACTGTTTTTTGATATTTTACTGTTTTCGTGTGCTCCTTTTGATTAAAGGACTATATAGTCCTTGGGGCGAGGGATGTTTATGTAATAAACTAACACTAAGAAAGTTAAACCAGTAAAATTGATTAAGTCCTTTTAATACCGCAAATCGCTAATAGATGGCACTGTAAGTTTTTAGATCGCGGTAACGTTCACGTTAACGTTAACGTTACGCTCGGCCGAGCTACATGGTAGGCGGAGTAGAGAGTGTTAGGTTTTATTTTCGTTACGGAAATTCTTGATTCGGTCGCCGCGCTCAAAGCCCGCGATAAAAGCTACGCAACAGCTTAAAAAGAGTATTTCTTAAGTTCCCTCAGAATCTGCATCGGACTATACTATTTTCACGGGATACAAAGAAGCCTATGTCCTCCCCCGTGACAGGCTACCTGCAAGCCAAATTTCATCAAGATTGGTCGAGGTGTGAAGCGTGAAAAGGTAACAAAAAACACATTTATAATATTATAGTATGTTTATTATGTCGGTGGAAAAAAGCGTCGGTGGCTCAACCGGTAACGACTCGGTCCATCTAACCAGAGGTACCGGGTTCAAATCTGGACGGCCAATGTACCAATGAGTTTTTCAAAAACTTACGTACATACTTACCGATTGCTTTAACGGTGAAGGAAAACATCGTGAGGAAACCTGCACACGCCTGCGAAGAAACTCAAAGGTTGTGTGTGAAGTCGACCAACCCGCACTGGGCCCGCGTGGTCGACTAAGACCTAATCGCCCTGATTCAGGGTACGCTCGAGCCCCTCAGTGTGGACGTATATGAGCTGTAATGATGATGATGTTTGTTATCCACTCACAGGCCAAAACACATTTATAATATTATAGTATGTTTGTTATCCACTCACAGGCCAGAATAACGCTAGGAAATCCCTGACTCCTGCCTCTTATCAATAAGTAAATTAATTGCGATTGGTCATTTGAATTTTCCCTGAGAGAAACGCCAAGTCGCCATATTTTGATCACAATGTTGAATAATTTACTGAGGTACGGAAGATTTACGAAGCCTCACAAAAAACCTACATCATCAGTCGGGATGTTGAGATAAATGTTTTGTGTTTTGTCGAGAATTTTCCGGATATTTCGTCAAGAGATATCGCTACGGAAATGGCTATTACACAGCGCACTGTAATGAGGATACTTAAAAAGTATTAATTCAAACCGTATCGACAAGGATGTATTGTTCAGAAACTTCTCGAAAGCGATCATGCTAGAAGATCAGCATTCTTTAATTGGGTTATCCACCGTGTAACACGGGACACAAAATAACGTCACTGAGTTAACTATGCTAGCTAATTTTTCTTTAAATACGCTATCTCGGTTCGTGCAAGATGTCAATAACGTAACGTTTGTTTATAAAGGTTCCGAAGTTAACAAGGAACCCTTAAAGTTTCACCATGTCTGTGTGTCTTTCTGTCCATCTGTCCGCGGATTAGCTCAGAGACTATTTGTACTAAAAAGCTGTAATTTGGCATATTAATCATGCTGACAAAGTGGTACAAGAAAATCTTAAATCAATTTTTTTAGGGTACCTCTCCTGCATATAAAGAGACGGTGATGCCGATAAAAGGACCAAGTACCTGGACCTAGCGCACGAGGTTTCTGATATGTGGCAGGTGGAATCCACCGAAATCATCCCCGTAGTCCTATCCGTGAACGGGTTAATTTCAGCCGACCTTGAACGTCACCTAAGACGGCTGGATCTCCGAGGTATAACAATAATTGCAGCAATGCAGAAAGCAGTCCTCCTCGATAATGCCCGGATAGTTTGACGCTTTCTCTCCCCGTCGCACTGAACTTCAGCCGACTGTGCTTCCGCTGGAGGTGCTCCTGCCACTTCGCCTCGTGCCAAGTGAGCAGAGTAGCTTAAGTTTATATATTAAAATAATAATGAGGCCGGACACAGCGGTATTCAGTTGGTATAAGGCCCACAATTCAACAAAAAGCTTAATTTAAAAAACTGAACGTTACGTCAGAGACGAAAGTAGACGCGTATCGGTGACAAAGATGCGAACCGTACTGACGCGACAGGAGAACGCGGGGAGGTGAGCGGGGAAGCGGGAGAGGGGTCATATTCCAGCGAGGTCCATTCTTTTAGTAACCGGGTAGTAATCGTTTTAATCATAACTATATTTGAGCCCGCGGTTTTTTTGCCCAAAAACCTTCCTAAGCGTGCCCAAAACAACTGTAGAAAGTTTCGTTTCGTACATAATCAGAGAAGAACTTAAGGAGATTTTCAAGATTTTAAACAAATAAACCGTATGTCCGTATGGTTCCCGGCTAAGAATAGGACCATCCCATCTCTTCCAATGGGTGTCGTAAGAGGCGACTAAGGGACTTAAAACCGGAGGATGGGCAGCAGCGTCTTTCCGTGCATTGCAACACACCTGCAATCAAACTGCGATCGCCAACCCGCCTGCCAAGCGTGGCGATTACGGCAAAACCCCCCCTATGAATTTCACACCCAGAAAACGGCCCCTAGTCCCCGGCAGCCCCGCTATTCCTGGCTCCGGTAGCAGTCATGGTAACGGCGGGGTAGGGGGTGCGAAGAATCCCCGGCAGATACCAGGCTACCAAACCCAACGACCTTTGGCCCTGGCAACTTACAACACGCGCACACTGCGGACTGACGAGAAACTTGCAGAACTCGAAGAAGTATTGAGCAGGTTACGGTGGGATATCGTAGGTTTATGTGAAGTCCGAAGAGAGGGAGAGGACACCATGATCCTTAAATCCGGAAACCTGCTCTATTTCCGGGAGGGCGACCAACAGTCCCAGGGTGGTGTCGGGTTTCTCGTCCACAAGTCCCTCATTAACAATGTGGTCCAAATCGTGAGTGTTTCGACAAGGGTAGCATACCTTATACTCAGAATCACCAAACGGTATTCGATGAAGGTCATACAGGTATACGCGCCGACTACGGAACACTCCGACGACGAGGTAGAGACTATGTATGAGGACATCTCTACAGCCTTACATAGCACCAGGACCCATTATACCGTTGTTATGGGGGACTTTAACGCGAAACTGGGCAAACGAAGCGATGGTGAGCTGAGAGTGGGGCAATTTGGATATGGAGTAAGAAATGCACGTGGTCAGATGCTGGCCGACTTTATGGAGAAGGAGAGCCTCTTTATGATGAACTCCTTCTTTAAAAAGTCAAAACAGCGGAAGTGGACATGGTTGCATCCCAATGGCGTAACAAAAAACGAGATAGACTTCATCTTGTCGACAAGGAAGCAAATATTCAATGATGTCTCCGTGATCAATTCAGTCAAAACAGGAAGCGATCACCGGATGGTCAGAGGCACATTGAATCTAAAGACCAAGCTAGAAAGATGTCGACTGATGAAGTCTACGCTCCGACCAGCGCCCATCCAGCTCCAAAACCCCGAGAGCTTTCAGCTCGAGTTGCACAATCGTTTCGAATGCCTAGGAGACTGCGAGAATGTGGACGATTATAATGACAGGTTCGTGGAAATTGTTCAAACGGTCGGGTCTAAGATTTTTAAAACTCGCCGTTCAAACAGAACCAAAAAAATCTCCGACTTCACCAGCAACCTCATGGAAGAAAGACGCAGATTGGTTTTGCAGTCCTCTGAAGACGCTACTCAGTATCGGCAACTAAACAGGCAGATCTCTAAGTCCCTAACTCGTGATTTACGCCAATATAATACAAATTGTATTAAGGAGGCGATTGAGCACAACAAAGGCTCAAAAGTGTTCGCGAGAGATCTGTCTGTTGGACAAAGCCAACTGACCAAGCTGAAGACTGAGGACGGCAGGACCATATCGTCTAAGACTGAGTTGCTGGAAGAAGTTGAGAAGTTCTATGGACAATTGTACAAGACCACACGTTTGCCTGTCAGCGATCTGGCTGAAGACCCAAGAGCCAGACTAACCCGACACTATACCGAAGATATCCCGGACGTCAGCCTGTACGAGATTAGAATGGCTCTCAAACAGCTCAAGAACAACAAGGCACCGGGTGATGATGGAATTACGGCTGAACTTCTGAAAGCAGGTGGATCACCGGTACTAAAAGCTCTTCAGAAGTTATTTAATTCCGTTATACTAGAGGGACAAACGCCTAAGGCATGGCACAGAAGTGTGGTCGTGCTTTTCTTCAAAAAGGGTGACAACACCCTGCTGAAGAACTACAGACCCATCTCACTTCTGAGCCATGTCTACAAGCTGTTTTCGAGAGTCATTACGAATCGTCTCGCACGCAGGTTTGACGACTTCCAGCCTCCCGAACAAGCCGGTTTCCGAAAAGGCTTTAGTACCATAGACCACATACATACGCTGCGGCAGATTATACAGAAGACCGAAGAGTACAATCAGCCACTATGCTTGGCGTTTGTGGACTATGAGAAGGCCTTTGATTCAGTCGAAACCTGGGCTGTGCTACAGTCTCTCCAGCGGTGCCAAATTGACCATCGATACATCGAGGTGTTGAAGTGTCTGTATGAAAACGCCACCATGTCGGTTCGCCTCCAGGACCAGAACTCGAAACCTATCCAGTTGCAGCGAGGGGTGAGACAGGGAGACGTTATATCTCCGAAACTGTTCACCACCGCCCTGGAAGATGTTTTTAAGCTTATGGACTGGGGTGGACTCGGCATCAATATCAACGGCGAGTACATATCCCACCTCCGATTCGCTGACGATATCGTGGTCATGGCTGAGACTATGGAAGACCTAAGCACAATGCTCGATGGCCTCAGTAAGGTTTCTCAACAAGTGGGTCTTAAAATGAACATGGACAAGACGAAAATAATGTTAAATGTCCGTGTCGCACCCACTCCTCTAAAGGTTGGAGACTCTACACTGGAAGTTGTTGACGAATATGTATACCTGGGACAAACAGTCCAGCTAGGCAGGTCCAACTTCAAGAAAGAGATCAATCGACGAATCCAACTCGGCTGGGCAGCGTTCGGGAAGCTTCGCAATATCTTCACGTCCCAAATACCGCAGTGTCTCAAGACTAAGGTCTTTGACCAGTGTGTGTTGCCAGTGATGACTTACGGAACTGAGACATGGTCGCTTACTATGGGCCTCATAAGAAGGCTCAAGGTCACCCAAAGGGCAATGGAGCGTGCTATGCTCGGAGTTTCTCTGCGTGATCGAATCAGAAACGAGGAGATCCGCAGGAGAACTAAAGTAACCGACATAGCTCACAGAATCGCTAAACTGAAGTGGCAGTGGGCAGGGCACATAGCTCGTAGAACAGATGGCCGATGGGGCAGTAAAGTTCTCGAGTGGCGACCGCGCACCGGAAAACGTAGCGTAGGCAGGCCTCCCACGCGGTGGACCGATGACCTGGTGAAGGTTGCGGGAAGCCGATGGATGCGGGCAGCGCAGGACCGGTCGTCGTGGAAATCCTTGGGGGAGGCCTTTGTCCAGCAGTGGACGATTTGTGGCTGATATGATGATGATGAAACAAATAAACAATTTAATAAGAGTTTGAATTGGATAGTTAGTTACGAAAAACACCTACGGCTCCTGTAGACTACCGACCATAAACTACAAATAGCAGACATAAAAGTCAGATACGAAAATAGTGTTGATCCTATAACCATAAAAAGGCCGGTCGCAAACTATGTTGGGTTCTTGTACTATGTAAATCAGCAAATTGAGCTAAAAATTTTAAACATCATTTTAGGATTCCGTAACAGGTAACTGGAGCCCTATTACTAAGCCTACGCCGTCTGTGTGTCTGTCTGTCTTCTGTCTGACTTTAAAAGGCTGTATATTTTGAACCCTAATAGGTAGCCGGCTGAAATCTTCACAGAATATGTGTTAATATTATGAGGGGTTTACTAAAAAATAATAGAAACGAAAAACGGGAAAGTTAAGTAAGTTTTTAAGTGGTCCCCACCGCCTACCATCTAAACTGCTATTTAAGGGAATCTGTTGGAAATAGTAGGCATATAGGTATTTAATTTAGAAGAAATATTATCAAGGCTAAGTATGTTTTATTCGTCTGTAGCCGGCCTAACTGTAACAACCATCGATCTAATCCACAACTGCGTGCATGCGTTTGCGCATCGGAAATTGCGTTTTACAGGAAAGTGGTGTTGCTTACTAAAGATGACATGGTTTTTGCATCTGTATGCATGAGTACACCCCGATAGTAGTATATAAGTTTTGCTTCGCGCGCCTGTCGTGTACTCGTAGTTAAAGTCTTATCCGTGGCAAAGTATATATATTAGTACTAACATACAGTATGGAGCGTCGGTGGTGTAATGGCTAGGGCCGCTACCTCCTGTACGGGAGGTCGTGGTTCGAATTCTGCCACGTACCAATTTGTTTTCGAATTTCGATTTCATATGTACGTTTATCCGACACTCTTACGGTGAAGGAAAACATCGTAAGGAAACCTTGCACACGCCTGCGAAGAAACTCGCAGGTTGTGTGTGAAGTCGACCAACCCGCACTGGGCCCGCGTGGTAGACTAAGGCTCGATCGCCCTAATTCAGGGTAGGCTCGAGCCCCTCGGTGGGGACGTATATATGAGCTGATGTAAAACTAACATATAGTATGGACACTCCTTGCCGCTCTCTAGATTGCGACCACACCACAGATTACTAAATAGTTAACCACACCCCCTCGTAACCCAGATTGATACAGATTGCTTACAGTTTGGTTGTCGAAGGTATAGGATTTCGCCGTGATGTTGTTTGCTCCGTCATTTGTTTTTAAAAATGTCATTTCACGACCGTTGTATGAAGTGTTCAGGGTGTGTCCGTGGCCTCTAATACGCGCTCACTTTATTTCACACTCACCCCAAAAAAGCATGTCATATGCTTTAATTAATTACTTTCTAAATATAGCGTGGCGGCTAAAATACCTGTGAAGTGTTGTCCGGTAATACATGCACACCGAGACAATTTGTATGACAGGCACGGGTGTAAGACAGTGGTTGTCACGCACACAAGCATAAAAAATTTGGCCCGTTTTTATCGCAGTGATTACAGGATGACGTTCTATCTAGAGAGTAAATAATCAAAGGTCGGGAGATTCACCTGTAGATACACTACGTTGCCCATCAGATAAACATGAAGTCTATATAGTATTAGGAAAATTACAGAAACTGTAATCCCTTAATTTATTTTATTTTTTAAATCTTAAATCTACAGGTCGATTTTTTTGATTTTAAATAAGGTCAATATTCATATATTTTAATGACCAACTATTACAATGGGAAAGTCTAATCAATCACAGGTTGTTAAATTTTACATGAATTCTTCGTTGTATCATTGTTATCCGTAAAGATTTATAGTAAAAATTTAACAAAAAGTACTTGGGCATAATCTGTATATACTGTTACGTATATACCATTAATATACGGTTTACCGTGTAGCTATCACCATACGGATGTAATCACTACCTACATTTTACAATCCCCCCCCTCTCCCACCATACCTACACATAGTGCCACCTCCTACCTCCTATTCGTTAGATCCAGTGGATCCCCCCACTTTCGGCAATATGGAAGGCGTATTTGTTAATGCCATCATATTATTAGGAGACGCAACGAAGTGTGAGTAATTTTTTATCATGACAGTATCAACTGGTTGAATGTAGCTATTAAGTTGAAAGGTTAAGCATGATTAAGTTCCAGGAACTATAAAGCTAATTCAATGAATAGATGGTAACTCAACTAAGTGAAATTCCTTTCGATTCGTTTCGATAGTTTGTTTAACTTTCATGAAAATGTAATTTTAACCGCCTCCGGGAGTAATGGTTAGTTCATTCGCTTCGCACCAGGAGGTCGAGGGTTCGGTGCCTAACTTTCTAAGACTCGCTTTGGTTAGTGGTAGGTTGCCTATATTACCTATTCCGATATCTGTGGCGATAGGGCATTTTCTAAGCCCGCCTGGCCAACCACCATCTTATCTAAGTCCTACCGCCAAACATCAATGTTAACAGCATTGATGTGTTCTATGAAGGTAAGATAGCTATTGCGATGGAGAATCTTGGTAAGCCCTCTTCCACCTTCTCCATCATCGTCACTAACCATCGGGTGAGATGTTACCAGGGCTTCCCAAGTGTGAATATATAAACAAATTAAACATTATATTCTATTCCCACGCATTTGTAGGTAACATTTACTTAGAACTCTCTTGGTACTCACCTCACTTCAAACTACTAGTAATTACTTGTAAAATTGCGCTGTAAAATCTTGATTATTGAAATTCTTCCATTCAATTCTATGGGTTTGAGAGCTGTCATTTTAATAATCTTAGTATCTCGTATTTAAAGTCTAGTTGTTTAGAAATGGCCAATAAACCAATCGTGATGTGTTTTCTTAAAATTAAACCTTTGCAGATGGTATTTAAGTCTTAAATGAACTACACACTGTTTTAAATGAATGTAATTCTAGTTATTAACATGCTCGATGTCCAAAATTAAATGTGATAATAGGGGATCGGACTGCTAGTCATTTGAGTTACTTTTTATGATCCGTCAAAAACGAAATTTTGTTCTAAAATGTTTGAAATACCCACAAGTGACGTCATAGATTTTTAGCGCCATTGACGAATTTATTTTGTGAATTTGATCAATAAAAAATATGAAAAACAAAACAAGTAAGGTTTTTTGAAACTTCAAGAGATTTCATAATTTATTTTTAATGCAGTCCGACCCTTGTATGTTTTAATGTATTTTTAAATTAATTATAAAATCTTTTGTTTACATGTTTTAACAATTCCAAACAACTAAACTTAAGAACTTCTGTGGCATTTGTAAGCCTAACATAAATGATAAGTATCAACAAAGTATGAACCACCAGCTTTAAAGAAATTTAAAATAAAAAAAATAAGTTATGTGTTGCCTGACCTCAAAATTCATTAAAAACCCGTCAAGTAACGTGATGAACTTTATAATGAATTCATTAACGGCATTTACGTGTCGGTGTTGCATTTCAAAATTTGCAGAACAAACTGTATTTAAGGCTTAATTAGCCGTTTGCGGCTATTTTGGCTAGCTGACTTCTTTGGACATAAAGTAACGAGTATAATTATCAATAATTAAATTTAATCGCAATATTAATTCTTGCTTGCCTTATAACTCACCCGTTACTAGCAAAATAATGCGCTCAATTACCTAATTTATTTATTTTCGTTATGAGTTATTTTTTTACTCATGATCAGCTGATGAACACAGATAACCATATAAGCTATCCTTTCATGTTTTAAACGAATGTAATATATTATTGCTACAGTGAGTTTTCGTTATCGAATTTTTTACCTTACACGTTCGGAAATGTTTTGTTCGTCATCCCATTTTGGCGTGCCAAATTGTGTTTTAGCGGTTAGTGTGGAAAGAGTTTTACAAGTAAAACTTAATTGACTTGGGGAGGAAGCTGGTGAATGCGTTACGCGAACGGTGATTTCTAGCGTTACGACAAGTGTGATCGGACGAGGCGAACGGCACGCTTGACTTAGGGAGTAAGCTGGTGAATGCGTTTCGCGAACGGTGATTAAGTTTTACTTCAGTCGTGCGGTCTAAATAAATAAAACAAAATATAAATAAAAATGGTTTATTTCGAATAATTGAAAGATCCATAGCATGTTAGTAAGGCTTATAGTAGGTTAGTAACAATATTAAGAAGACTAAACAAAAAAATGGTATTTATACAGATATACAATCCCCATGCCCAGAGTGATCAGGGAGAAAAGCTTGTTTCTGTGATCACTCTCCGCATTAGACACCTCCATAGGAGCGATGTATATCTGTTTGCTATGGTATTAAGGATGCTCTTGGGACTGTCCCGCATTCTGCGTATCAAGGAGTTAGTTTTTTTGTGAATGATGGCTGCAAAATCATCAGTTTGGTACTCAGCAAACATCCCTGACGCACTACAAAATCGGGGCAATCCCATCATCATCCTAAAATCTAAATATATTATATTGCACGCGGAGAGTGTGTAGCGATTTTTTGGTATACTTGACCCACAGATTCCCTGTATACAAACTCTGGCAGTATGCCTTAAATAGCCTTTATTATATTAATTTAATTTAATGTGGGCCAGCATATTACCTCTAACCGCCAGAGCCCTACGCTCCCTTTCAATATCGTCATCGTCTTTGAGGTCATCGGGAATGATATGCCCCAGATATTTAAATTTACATTAGTAACATGCTTGACGTTCATGCCATTTAGGGTAATATTCATAGTGTAATCTGGCCATTTACCGGCGACCCCAAAGACCACGTATTCAGTTTTTTTTTACATTATACATGATCCCATGTTCGGTTGCATAAGTCTCACATACTCTCGACATCTGTTGAAGACCCCCCATCATCGGGCTGAGCAGCACCATGTCGTCAGCATACGGTTTGATAGATTTTGGATAGCATGGTGTCGTTAGATTTGTCTTGATCACATGAGTGACATTGAATACATTTTTACCCAACTGCCCAAAAAGGAGGGGTGATGTTTTTATGCAGTTGGGTTTGAAAATTTCAATGTAGGAGGGGTGATGTTTTTATGCAGTGGGGTTTGAAAATTTTAATGTAACTTTTTTTTAGTTATGAATATTTTTTTTATTAAATTCTTAAGTTTTCACTTTCTTTTTTTTTCAATAAAGCTCAATTATTACGGAACCCGCTGTGTTTTCTTAAACGGGATGCCAAGTCTAAAATCGCGCGAAAGCAAAGAAAAAAACATTTTGCTTTTTACGCCCAAGGTTTATAAAATCAACTTTCCCTTTCACTATCTATCTATGCATACATCATTCATTCTTATCAGTTCATATACGTCTCCACCGAGGGGCTCGAGCCTACCCTAAATTAGGGCGATCGGGCTTTAGTCGACCACTCGTGCCCAATGCGGGTGGGTCGACTTCACACACAACCTGCGAGTTTCTTCGCAGACGTGTGCTGGTTTCCTCACGATGTTTTCCTTCACCGTAAGAGCGTTGGATAAACGTACATATGAAATCTTAATTCTAAATCACATTGGTGCGTGGCAGGTTCGAAACACGATCTCCTGGACAGGAGGCGGCGGCCCTAGCCACTACACCACCGACGCTATACGCGTACATGTTATAAAACAAAGTCCCCCCGCTGCGTCTGTCCATCTGTCGGAACGCGATAAACTCATAAATTACAGAACGGATTTTCTTACGTTTTTCACCAATGGGCGGAGTGATTCATGATTGAGGTATTCCCCGAGAGCCACTTGCGGATTGCGCACCTCGCACCCTTAAGCATTTATTAATCAGGAGTAGGTTGCATGTTTTAAGTGAAGGTAATCTCAGTTCAGCTCCTTAGTTCAGGCATTTTACCAGCCAAATGATTTCCTCCATACATTACGGTACGAGGAGCGTAATTCGCTTAATTAAGCGGAACACGCTCCGGGCTAATTTCGCTCGGCAAGTAATGAGCGGATAGTAATCGCGAACTATGGCTCAGATTTATTCTTTGGGATGACAGGACCAGAGTTAGGGAGAGATTGGTGGAATGTATGAAAATGGATTGGTGGTTGACTGAGGTCCGATCGCCTTAATTTATGATAGGCTTGAGCCCCTCGGTGGGGACGTATATGAGCTGATATGATGATGAAGATATTGGTGGAATACTGCAGAAAAAACCTGTGCGAGTTGAGGGTTCCGTACCACCACACCTCTCCACACAACCATGACAATGATACCTATTCACATGACAAACAATAGACACAAACGCGAGCAACAGAAAAATACTACTAGCGCTATCTGGTGGTGTTTTAGTGAACCAGTTTCCGTAAGTGAACGTATTGTATAGAGTTTACCACTATTTAAAAAAAAATACTTTGCACATCTGTATTTGGGTATTAGGATTACACCATCCTACCAATTTTCACCTGATTTGGTCCAGTAGATTCGGAGCAAATTGGCTGTGTCAGACGGACGGGCAGACAGACGCACGAGTGATCCTATAAGGATTCCGTTTTTCTTGTTGTATACGGAATCCTAAAAAATAAAAGTTTAACAAAACTAAAAACCGACTTTCATTTTGAAGTCGTCTTTTAGTTTTTTTAAACTTTTATATTTATTTTCTTTATTTTTAGTGATAATGCTATCTATCTAACAACGTTAAACACAAACACCTACTCACCAATAGGAATTATCAAATCATAATACATGTATTTCAATAACAGATACAAACATAACATGAAAGTTATGGAGTTAATCGTCCATCATAAGCTCATCTGAATAACCTGAAAGAATACAACCTATCGGTTTATGCGTACCTACGTATATATCTATGTAAAATATTAAAAGAATTTTCGTCCAACCCCTAACCGTTAAGGAGTTGTACCTTCTTTCATCAGCATAACAACATGAGATGATGACTAACAGACGCAAATATTATATAGCTTTAGAAAACATTTGAATCACGTAATAAGTGCCTACGTAATGAGTAATCAGAAATCCTTTATTGCATTTATCACAGGTTATAAAATAAGATGTTATTGTGTATGGTAAGCTCACTATTGATATACCTTAACAGGCGTACAATATAAAGTTAGCAATTAGTTAGTAATTTGGGGGTTGCTCTCGATTTCCCTGGGATCTCATCATCAGATCCTGACTTGGTGACAATGGGAACCCCTCGGGAGTATACTCTTTCGAATGAAAAAAGAATTTTGAAAATCGGTCCACAATTGACGGAAAAATCGGTGAACATACATTAAAAAAAATATATACAGTCGAACTTAGTACCTCCTCCTTTTTTGAAGTCGGTAAAAAATTAAGTAACATTATCATTTCTTGAGTGCGTAAAGTGAATATAGACAGAAAATGAAGTCTGGAACTCAGGTTGAAATGTGAAAGGTTACTTGGACAAATTCCTTACTGAAGTAATATTTATACAAACTTACCATGTCGGTCGTATTAAATGAAAATAAAAATAACTAAAACGCTAGGAAATGTACACCTACATACAGATGAATTCATTAGCTAACTAGAACAGTAATTAGTTTTTACAGGTTTTATACAAAAATACTGAGAAATCTTCGGAGATCTGCAACGCCGCCGAACCGCGCATGCGCGGCGAAATTACCTCCCCATCCCTTTTGCGCGCTTGTTTGTTTGTTTGTTCTTTTGTTTCGTGCCCTGGAAGAGTAAATCCCTCTAAGTAACTAGAGATTTTTAGGTTAGGTTTAAATATACTTTATTCTCATAATATATTCTAAATAGTTTTAATATTTTTATTACCTTATTTTTTTAGTATGTTTTGTTTTTATTGATTTTGTATGATCAGCTTAGGTACAGTTTCTATAGTAGCATGTAAAGATAAGGAAGAGTGGTGCCTCCTGATACAGGTATTTTAGCTTAAAAGGAGGCTCCAGCCATAGTCATGTTAATGCATAACCTATATTGAGAAAATAAACATTTTTATTTTTTTATTCATTTATTATTTATAATAATGTAAATTTTTGTGTTCGATATAATGTAGTTAGTTTAAATAAGAAAAATATATTTTATTACTACGTATTACTACCACCTACTGATATTGTAACTTGACCTACGATGATGTTTCAAAGACGATAGCCTCTCAATCTCAACCCCTCCCTGGCTGGTCACTTACATGAGATTAATTCTTCACTATAAACAGCGGTTGCCGGTTTCATCAGCATCGGCTAATGTCCGCCGGCGTTTCATTATCAACGGCCAGTGGAGACTGACCCTAATTAAGATTTGAGCCAATTACGCTATACAGGATATAAGGTAAAATAGAGTACGAGGTAACTTATTACAGTTTTGCTGAAATCTTTAAA
The DNA here is from genome assembly GCA_947284805.1 of Coleophora flavipennella. Lineage (NCBI taxonomy): Eukaryota > Metazoa > Arthropoda > Insecta > Lepidoptera > Coleophoridae > Coleophora > Coleophora flavipennella. Next base: position 10,702,376 of record OX369306.1, on the reverse strand, counting down.
AAAATCACTCCCCTTACAAATCGCTCAGCTGATTAGCCAACTTTGTATGGGAAGTCCATTTATTTACAATTTCAGCAAATTTTTGTTTTACAACTTTGGTAAATTGTATAAATATACTCCCATACAAAATTTATCAGCAGATTAGCCAACTTTGTATGAGACGTCATTTTTTTTCCTATTTTTAGCAAACTTGTGTTTTACAACTTTGGTAAAATTAAAACAAAATGATACCCCCTATACAAAATTGATCAGCTGATTAGCTAACTTTGTTTGAGAAGTCCTATTTTTTACAATTTTAGCAAGGTTTTGTTTTACAACTTTGGTAAATTAAATAAAAATATCCGCGTACGAAATTGATCAGCTTATTAGTTAAATTGTATGGGGATTCCAAATTGCATTTATTTTTAATTTTAGCAAAAATGTAGAACAAATGTTATTTAGTTTTATGACCAGAAGTCCTGTATAAGCGGAAAGGGCCTGCTGGCTGAAAGTGTTATGTAAAATTATTGTAAAGTGGGTTCGATTACCGGTGGTGTGTTACTTTGTAAGACTCAGTTTAGTTTGTAGTAGGGCATCTATTCCTGCATCCATCTTCAGTAACATCTGTGCTAATCACACATAGATTTTGAAATAAACAGAACCCTCGTCTCGTAGGTCTGCAATATAACACGCGAGACCAAGGATGGTTCCTACTCGAAGACAGCAAAGGGAGATATCTCCGCCAGGCGAGGTAGTATGCCTGGGGTGCGGTCGTGGACCAATCGTTGATAATTGGTATCTTGTATTTATACTCAGCGCTGAAGAAATTCTAATAGCGCGTTCTAGATGTTGTATTTCTTTTGTTCTCTCGTCAGTTGTGTTAAGGTTCAGTGGCGAGTTGCTGCTGTTGCCGCCACAATGCTAAGTTATCACACAGGCGTGCGTTCTTGCCGCTTTCACCTCGCGCTTTACTCACCCTAAAAGACAGTCAAAAAAAGATGCCCACGCAAGCGAAACCGCAAGCAAAAGCTAGTAAGCTCATAAATACAAACATTTTCTACAAGTCGGAATATTAAGTGTACCAGGAGCTCAGGAGTAGCCCACGGCAGTTGTCAACTCTATATTAAATTGATTTGACCTTTTTATTACCTGTCCATGTCTCCGATCAGGTGCTTATTATATCAAGTATGTTTTTGTATAAAATTATTTGTAATTTTACATTAATTTGTAGGTAGGTGTAGCAAAATTATTGTTTCTTAACGTTTTCGCTTACTTTCTAATTTTTTTTTATATTCTTAACTTAGTACATAGTCATTATTCTAAAGTTTTTTAACTAGAGAAAAAAAGACTTATCTGTGACCTTTTTAGGCATGTCTTGTGGTAGCCATAAAGTAGTATACTTTAAACAAAAGAATGTCTCCTCCATCTACAGCGATCTTGAGTCAAATACATACAGTGGCTTCCTATGGGCTTCACTGGAATTTCCAGGGGGCCTTCCCAAAACTATGTCTGACCAGATAACCTCTGCCGCTTGCGGCTTGCGCACCCCTCACCCTTAAAGACAATCATAATAATTTTCGAAAAACCTAAAAGCTTTTAGGCACAAGCTTTTTAAGATCAAAGTACTCGTCAATACGAGTCGAACGAGCCCAAACTCGATGCGGTTGTGTCGTTTTATTGCGAAGTTCCTATTTCCTACTGGGCCCCTTCCAACTCCAGCATCAGATCAGCTCCATGTCATCATAATATTGCGTTGTTACGCCATATATATATGCATGTAAAATTTCAGCTCAATCGGAAACCGGGAAGTGGGTCAAATTTAACTTGGAAGATTTCATTACAGACACCGGGACAGGCGAAGAGACCACCTTGCAGCTCCATCGTCAGATTATCTCCTTGTCGTCATATTATTGCATTGTCACGCGATATAAATATGAATTCAAAATTTCAGCTTAATTGAAAACCGTGAAGTGGATCAAATTTGAATTGCAAGATTTCATTACAGACACCGAGACAGGTGATAGAAAATAAAATCTTGTAAAAACAATGACCACGCGGGCCCAGTAGGGGCCCAGCCGCGGGCAAAAGTGACTTCAGTTACCTAATTCTTATTCAGTCTTAAATCATACATAGGTGATCGACTCTTCTTTAATATTCATTAGATTAGAGTTCAATAAATTTGTATGTACATTAATTATTCACACTCCACAAAGGCTTAATGTTTCCAACTAATAATAGAGGGGCGTTCCTTACTAAGTACTGAGAGGTATAATCTTGGATTTTATATTATCGAGAAGATGTCAAAGTTCATCCTTACTAAATATTTATAATATTAAGTGAAAATGTGTTTCTTCACGCTTACGCACCTCAACCGACGCGTCGCGTCTGTGGTTCAAACGGTAACGACTCGGTCTTCCTAACCAGAGGTCCCGGGTTCAAATCCGGACGACCAATGTACCAATGAGCTTTTCGAAGCTTACGTACATATACTTACCGATTGCTTTAACGGTGAAGGAAAACATCGTGAGGAAACCTACACACGCCTGCGAGAAGAAACTCGCAGGTTGTGTGTGAAGTCGACCAACCCGCATTGGGCCCGCGTGGTGGATTTTTATGATTCTTTTTTTGTTAGAAAGGAGATACCCCAAGGGTGGTACCATGATAATACCAACTATGATAAGGAAATCAGGATCTGATGATGGCATCTCTGAGAAATCGACGGGAAACTGCGAAAATCGTAGTGGTGACTAGTGCGTTTAAAGTAGTTTTTTTTGTTTATGTATTCTGTATAAAATTTGTTAGATCCGGCTTTTTAAACCCTTGTCCCGCATATAAAATTTTAATTTTTTATCGCAAATTCGTATTTTTTTAAAGTTGGCAAGCCTAGTGACGTGAGTCCTAAGCAGCCCTACGGCGTCCCAGGCGGCACAGGGTCTATGGAGAGGACAATCCTTTCGCGACACTGATTTTCTGTTATAGACGGAAAAAGCCAATGATGGTAATATCGTGACCAAAGCGTATTTGAGTTCGTTGAGCCCACTTCTAAGAAAAATGAGTAGTCGACCGAATTTCAATCATACGATGACCAACCGATCAAAGGAATTCAGTTTTTGTACCCCTTCTAGACACGAGAGATGTAATAAAATCGCACTTTTTGTCTATATAACAAAGAAAGAATGGAGCTGTATTTTAATTTTACTAAGATTAATTGTTGACACATTTGATAGTAAGTTCTTGATGGGACATTAATATCACATTTTTTTTATATATTATTTTGCTACTTCCACATATCTTCTATACTCGTAAATATATAATAGGCAAACCTGACTGACTCATCTATCAACGCACAGCCGAAACTACTGAACGGATTTCGCTGAAATTTGGAATACAGACAGTTATGAAGACGTAGGCAACCGCTAAGAAAGGATTTCGGGAAATTCCCACGGGAACGTCAAAAAACGGGATCTGCGCGGGCAAAGCCGCGGACACACACTAGTCACAAATAAAATTGTAAGTTTTCACCGACCGGCTTCAAACATCACCTTCAGGCATCATCTGCCTTGGAAAAATGTACAAGATAGGATTGATTTGTTTATCAATCAACCAATCAATCATAATAATTTATTTTAAATAGGTGTTTACACACACTTTTAAATAGTCAAAAAACCTATTGTCTATTACAAATAATGTCATGATTCAGATTACAGTCGCAGGTAATGGTATTTGTTATAGAACATAATATACATATATCTTTGTTATTAAAATAATCTATTATTTTATAATATACTCTAGAGCACAAGCATTTTTTGACATGAGTGTTGATTTTATTCTCTGACAAAGATTCACAAAGATTGGGTTAGGTACATACCTCGTAGCAAAGATGGCCGATGGGGTAGTAAAGTTTTCGAGTGATGGTAAAAAGAGGTGTCATGTCATGTTCTATTTAGTTACAGCTTTAAAAAAAAACTATATTTATAAATTCAGAGTTTTACATGTTAAAACACCGTTAAAATTATATGTGTGACGTTACTCACTTTTTCATAGTATCTACTATAGATATTATATTTTTCTTTTAAATACCTACTACATTGTATCAAAAACATAAATTAGTATACAAATCCTTGGTAAATGTGTGTCTTTTACCATAACTAACTCGTTTGATAAATAGTATTCAAATTTCTGTAATTGTTTTGCTAATAAATTCATCTCCATTCCTTTCCTTGTTTCTGATGTCCCTTTTTATGCCGGTGAGTTGAGATGGTCGATACGCGTTGCATTAAATCTTATAATTAAACTGAGATTGTTGTCCACGAGGAGCGGTCGTTGCTAAGTGCGGCTTGAGTGGTGGTCGCGATATCACGAGTTCATTGGACTGAGGTTCAGCCGAAATTCAGTTTCTGTTATGGGTTATTTGATCTGGATTCTAACCTTTTTTTTAATCCTCAATTGATAATCTCTTGGCATCATTTGATGGTAAGTGACGATGATGCCGAAGATGGAAGCGGGCTTACCAAGATTCCCCAACGCAATGGAGATCTGGCTATCTTATGTTCTAGCTGAAACACATCAATGATGTCAACACTGATGTTTGGTTGCAAGACTTAGATAAGATGGTGGAAGCTAGCCAAGCGGACTATGGAAATGTCCTACCACCAATCAAACCGAGTCTTACAAAGGCCGGGAATCGAACCCGCGACTTCCTGGTGTGAAGCGAATGGACTAACCATTACGCCACGAGGCGGTTTAAACCTCACCCCCTCTTCACCCATATTGATACAGACTGATGCTAGTTTGTTTCTCGAACATAAAGGTTTCGCCGTGATTTCGTTTCTTTCGTCATTTGTTTTATTAATGTCATTTCTCGCCCGTTGTATGCAGTGTCCGGTGTGCCCGCGCGCCGACTTTAGTTAGTCAATTTATGTTATTTAGTGTTACTAAATCACTTTATACAGTCATTATCATAATATCAATGATATTATAAAGAAGTTCACTGCTGGACAAAGGCCTCCCCCAACGATTTCCACGACGATCAGTCCTGCACCGCCTGCTAAATGTATGCGTAGACAGTGTTTTTCCTATCAACGCTAATCATGTGTAACAGTAATGATGACCAATCTAAGAGTTGGATCTAAGAGTGGAAGCCAGATATGACTAGTCTAGTATTTATTCTAATAGGCAACATGCAATATTTTTATTTTTGCTTTCATTTTAAAGAACTCCATGCAGAATAAACCAGGAGTATATAAAAAAAATAAAAAAACTTGTTTTAATTTTCTTTTTTAATTTTAAATGCGGTTTTAAAGTAACCGTTTAAATTTGCGCGCGCAAACGGACGTATAGTTAGTTAGTACTCCTGTCTGTCACTCAGACCAAAGAGAATATAATACGTTGTAATTTATTGTAATTGTAATGTATTATATTCTCTTTGGTCTGAGCAACAGACAGGAGTGACGTCATCGGAACTATACGTCCGTTTGCGCGCGCAAATTTAAACGGTTACTTTAAAACCGCATTTAAAATTAAAAAAACAAGTTTTTTTATTTTTTTAATATACTCCTGGTTTATTCTGCATGGAGTTCTTTAAAATGAAAGCAAAAATAAAAATATTGCATGTTGCCTATTAATATTTTATCTTAGCATTGACATGAGTGGTGCATGCTCGCTTAAATGTTCGTGCGGATGGTGGCGCATCGGGAGCTGGGTCGTTCCTTTCTCTCTAATATGGTCGAGGGGAGCGATGGCTTACTCTCGCGTAACACTCGTGAACGGGTGCTGTCCGTGTGAACTGGCCTATTCTTGTCAAAGGCATAAACGACAAATTCAATAATTTTCATGTATTACTTGTATCGATTTTGATGAAACTCTACATAACCTTACTTGTATTGTTTTCACGTCCAAATGACATTATTTGTTTTATATCAATGATTTTAATGACCTTATTAACTGATGATTGTTTGTTTATACTTAATTCACAATCTGACATTATGTAATGTAACTGTAAGTGTTTCTGTCAAATAAGAAAGCATTATTGGAGATAAGATTGCCAGTACTACTGTTACCTTTGATATCTCATCACCAACTTAATTCATCACACATAAAAACATCGAATGATAATATAATGATAAGGGTGTGATAATCTTAAATGAAAGCGCATTTCTTGTAATCATATAAGAGCTATAATTTAGGAATATTTCTCTATCTCTCGCTCGATCTGAGGTCAAAATAACTTAGCCCTATTTTGTATACCAGTTTTCATTGTAAAATAATTCAATGCCAATTTACAAATTGTAAGCAAACCGATCTTGTGCCTCCGCGATACCAGTTACAGATATCTATGTGTAGTTTCCTTGCTCAGTTGCTCCTTAAAATAATCATGTGTCTCAATAATTCTTCTAAGTATCAGCCTCCTCCTCCTCCTCAGCGTCGGTGGCTCAACCGGTTACGACTCGTTCCTCCTAACTAGAGGTTCCGGGTTCAAATCTGGACGGAAAATATACCAAAGAGTTTTTCAAAACTTAAGTACATACACTTACCGATTGCTTTAACGGTGAAGAAAAACATCGTGAGGAAACCTGCACACGCCTGCGAAGAAACTCGAAGGTTGTGTGTGAAGTCGACCAACCCGCACTGGGCCCGCGTGGTCGACTAAGGCCTAATCACCCTAATTCAGGGTAGGCTCGAGACCCTTGGTGGGGACGTATATGAGCTGATACGATGATCAACCTCCTAAATCAAAATGGTTGGAGTTTGTTTCTCTACATGGTATCGGAGATATAGTCGGCGGACTCGATAATAGCAACTTTACAAACTGAAAATAGTAGATTCCGTTCGACTGTTTCGCCGATTCCATCTAACAAATAAATCTCGAGCCATTGTAAATCAGGGGCAGGTCCTTACTAGTAGCAGATACAACTAAAAAAATATCGAGATCCATTACCACTTCAAGAAGCAAAAAAATAAACATATCAGAATCTACTACCTACAGCAAAATATAGAGCAAGTTGAAAGTCTTTTTTCAGTTTTCAGGTGGTATGAATGAAACCCAATATAGGTTATAAATTATACACTATGTATACAAAAAAGATTAAATTAAACATATTTTTAAAAGAACGTGTTCTTGTGAAGTTGTGTTCGACTGTGATTGTGAGCCTTGTTACTTAGAATAGAAACAGAGATATATGGATTAGTTTGCAATGTTAGTTCTCTCGTTCCGTGCAATGGGGTTTTGTCACGAAATCTCACCCAATTTATGATTGCCTGGTACTCAGACACAGGAAGAAGCCATTTTATCAAATGAATCTTGCCTAATTAAAAATGTTTTAATATTTTTATTACGTTTTTTTTATTTTCCTTTTCTCTAAAATGTTGATGAACAGAGAGTTTATGTTTATTGCTGTTTCTTTTACAGATTTATACACTCAAGCAGAAGGAAAAGATAGTCATTATTCTGCGGCATGGTAAGTTAAGAAACGCTTTTTATCACATTAATCAATGCAAAACTTACAGAATAGGAAAACGAATAAAAATTGTTTAATAACGAACAATTGTATTTTGGTGGCGTTAGTCGTTATACATATAAGTCTTCTAGTTAAAAAACTAAGTTCATCTGTCTTTAGCCCAGTACTCTTTATTGTACTGTGCTTTAGCCGAGCTAATTTAAATAACCCGGGATTGACCAGTAGAAATTTGATATAGAGGTGCTAAGCTTTCGTTAAACAACGATGATACATAATCCTTACATTATGCATATAGTAAAAAAAGCGTCGGTGGCTCAACCGGTAACGACTCGGTCCTTCTAACCAGAGGTACCGGGTTCAAATCTGGACGGCCAATGTACCAATGAGTTTTTCAAAAACCTACGTACATACTTATTACTTACCGATTGCTTTAACGGTGAAGGAAAACATCGTGAGGAAACCTGCACACGCCTGCGAAGAAACTCGAAGGTTGTGTGTGAAGTCGACCAACCCGCACTGGGCCCGCGTGGTCGACTAAGGCCTAATCGCCCTGATTCAGGGTAGGCTCGAGCCCCTCGGTGGGGACGTATATGAGCTGTAATGATGATGATGCATATAGTCCGTTTGTTATACGCCAACAGTTATATTTTCCGGATTAAAGGATGAGCCTTGGCACACTTGTTCCTTAGATAGACTGGTGTTGAAAACGCCCGGGAGACAGCGTCTTACACCCCACTGGGGGCGGGGGAGGGGGTAAAGTTTTCTTACTCCGCGCGCACTGTGACTCGTCGTAACTGCTAATTTATAGCTACTAGGGCAAGTTTGGTATCGTTTTCAGCTAAATAAAAGACGGTCTATCCTTTTCTAAAACAAAAAAGAGCATTTCCATACAAAAATATATAATACAGGCAAGTATAAAAAATCTTTTCTTTTTCTTAATGACCATAAACTTTAAACGGGTACATATATCTGCTTTAAAAAAATATATTTGGAAAGCCGCATTCATACAGATTCCAAAAATATAAATTTTGTTAAAAACTATACAATAAAAATGAAAAAAAAATATATTTATCTCAAAGCGGCAGAGACGAAAAAATTCTTAGAAAAATACAGGACTACAAAAACGACTTATATGTTGCTAAGGTCCTGTAACTAGTAAAATATAATTTTGTTTTTATAAAATAGGGCTCAATTTTAAAGTTTTTTTATAAAAAGATATTGTATGAACACTGTGTACCTATAGGTATACCGTCATAATAAAACTTATAGCTGAGCTAGACTTAGTGACAATTTCGAGTAACTTAATGGCCTGTAATTAATCGATCAACATAGATTATGTGCTTAAAATACCTACATGTAAATATATTATGTCTATTATGTACGGTCACTTGAACATTTGGCTTCGCAAGCGCACAACTCCGTGCACTTAAGTTGCCGCTGCAAGCACCTGCATCTGTTGCCGCCGCACTTCTTTTTCATCTGCATATCATTTCCATACATGCTTCGGCGGCCACTGGCATGTCTGTCCATTTAGGTTGCCAGCTGTCGCCGACTTTGGTCCATCCCCAGTTAGATGGATCAGGAAGGATTTGAGTCGGTGACATCTGACCCCATACATAGACAGCTTGAAACACTTTTGTTGGAGGTATATTTTCCAATTCTCGGTCTTTTTTTGTATATAAATTCTTTCGGGCTTCGTTTACTGTAGAAAATGAACTGGATCTAAAACAAAAAGTATTTACGGTTACAATATTAGTCATTTAATAACCTAGTTTCATGAAGTTTATAATACCTGTCATATAAAATGACCACAAACTTTTCAATTATAGAAAAAAACCTCGCTGTTCCTGCCCTCATATGCCTCCAAAAAACCTTCTGTGGCATTTTTTTTATTTTTTTTTATTCACAATTGGTAAGCCCTTGACAACATCTCACCTGGTGGTAAGAGTTTCACGCTTTCATCCCACTTTTTTTACCTTTCCCATTAAAACAGGAAACGGTATCATACCACGTGAAGGCATGGAACAGCAGAAGGACTTTTGCTTTTTGTGGTCCTGTAAAAAAGAAAAGTCTTTATTGTCTTCCAGGGGGTGTTATTACATAAAGGTGATAATCCTAATATTTTTTTACGGAGAGTATTTGCTATTTCATGACAAGGTAGGTACTGGTGGTGTTTTCCACTTGTTGCACACTAGCGACTGCCAGCACCACGACGTCGGTGTCAACAGTGCGAATCATGACTCGTGTACAGCCCTGGTTTACTGCATCAGCCATGTGTACGATCATTCTTGAGTCCGCCTCTTCATGGTTACATGGAGCTAATCTTTGCGTATTGCGAGTGCGTTTTGATAGTACATTGGATCCGTTTGTAATGTACACGTCTTTATTTGGGTCAAAATCGTATGAATGGCAAAAATTAAATAATGTTTCCTTGTTTGTGTTGTCTCTCAGGAAGTTCACCCATCCTTTCGGTATTTTCGTGGTTGCAATCCCCCGTGTTCTATGACCAGTGCCTCGTTTTTAATCGCCTTAAAAAGGAGGTTCTTACTTCGACTGTTTTTTTTTGTATATTTGTTACGCGATATATCCGCCGATTGGGAACCGATTTTCAAAATTCTTTTTTTATTCGAAAGAGTATACTCCTGAGGGGTCCCATTGTCACCAAGTCAGGATCTGATGATGTTATCCTAGGGAAATCGAGGGCAACCATCAAATTTTATAGGCAAGTCTTACGTGTTTCATGTATTTTCTTAAATTATTAAAGTATTGGCGTCTGGTAGTCATCATCTCATGTTGACGAGGAGGAGGATAATTCTTCAAATATTTTACGTAGATACGAAGGTACGTATAGACCGATAGTTGTATTCTTTCAGGTTATTCAGATGAGCTGTTGATGGAAGATTTAACTCCTTAACTTTCATGCTATTGGAAGCCACAGGAATCTGTATCTGTTAATGAAACACATGCATTATGTTTTTCCTGTTCCTGTTGCCGATTGGGTTAAACGTTGTTAGTTAGATAGTAATATCACTAAAAATAAAGAAAATAAAAGTGAAAGTTTAAAAAACTAAAAACCGACTTCAAAATTAAATTTACTCTAAAGTATGAAATAATATTATTACACTTAGATACACGACATTAACCAACAGTAACTTTAACAGTTTTTCAAACTTTTATTTTTTGCTCGAGTATAATTATTCAGGCTATCACTATTATATGTGTCCCACACGACATCTAAACGCATTACATTCGTAAGCTCTTTGTTCAGAAAAGGTGCTAATATTGTGCTTGCATAGTCACCAAATGTCTTGCTTTGGCCGGGATTCAGCATATGGACCAGTGCAGGTCCGTCAATAATTTTAACAGAAACTTATGGCATATTTGACAGAGTAGAAGGCAATATCGCAATACTGTGGTAGATGTCTCATATAAAGTAGTAAAAACTTTAAGTAAGTCTGATTTAATTCCGGACCGCAAGTTTCCCATGGAAGAAAAAGCTGGAGGGCTAGCTTGATTTTCATGAGCGAAGAACGTGTCAAGATCACCAGCTCTGTGCTCGCAGGTGGCAATGTAGAATAAGGTCAGGACACTCTTCAAGCAGTTTTTCTTTAAACCTTGTTACATTAACTGTACTGTTACATCCAAGTTCTTTCATTGCATTTTCTTGTCGTTCAACTAGTTCAGAAAGAAGGAATGAAGGATTCTGATCAAGTGTATCTCTTATATGCGTAATCGTAAGTGATAAAGCATTATTGAAAGCTTACTGTTTTCTGCTCTCTCCGAAGATCTCTTTTTATTTTTAGATGCAGTAAAACATTTGTTGTAATATTTCGCTTCCAACGCGATTAAATCACACCGTTCTGATACTTTGGCCAAAATTTTATAATCTTTCAATATTTTAGCGCACTGTATAATGGAGTCATTACAAGACTTTTTCATGACAGTACTAAGTGGATCAGTTTTTGTACTCGGCATTTGGTAAAATATACACTCTTCTCTATATAGTGGTGTCGATTCGGTGTAACACGACTTAGCTTATTTGACAGGATTAAACTAAATTTACGCATTCTGTCTTTTACTTTCTGTATCGAAAAGACAAGGATAGAATGCTTAAATTTAGTTTAGTCCTGTCAAATTAAATAATAAGTTAAATCGTGTTACAACGAATCGACACCATTGTCGACTGCAAGCTCCGAGTCATGTGAGGTGAGACACGAGAAGCTGAGTTTTCAACACGTGATTTGGCCCTTATAAGGTGGGAGTAGTTATATTTCGAATAACATGACTTTATTTTGACTGAAAACATGATTTAAATCATTTGTATCGTATAACAAACATTCATTGAACGCTGATAGCTCACTAAGTTGATAAAATTCTTTAATATACATCGTCTCAAATTTTTTCGTCTGTGTGTTGCATGTCGCGTGACGGTCGCTTTCGTCTGACGTTATGATCGTTTCGTCCTCTGTACCGTAGCGAGAGCAGCCATGATCGTTTCGTCCTCTGTAAAGTTTCACTTTTACCGTGGTTTCATAAAACCAAACACTTTTTTTCTAAGAGATTCATAGTCAATGCATGTAGGTTTTATCAGTTTCTCATTGTTTTTTTCTCTGGCAAAGCACACACATCTCCCAATTTACGGGGTTATTCTCTTCCCCACATGCAGACATGCTAGTTAGCTATAGGTATGTATATTAATTTGAAGAAGGCATTTATGCGTTAGTTGCGTCACCTACCAAACAAAACATACCTTGGTAAGTATTCACTGGAAAAATCTTTAAGATAATGTTAGTACTCATTAAATTCTGTTGTCAGGCGCCGCCGCCGCCGCCACCGCCGCCACCCCCCGCACTCCCGGCCTGCTCCAGCGCCTGTAGCGCACTTTTCCGCAAAAGTAATGTAGTTTTTAAAGTGGTGGATCTTATTGTAATGTATGTACATTTGTAGTGTCAAAATTAGTACTTACATAAGCGGATATTATACCTACTTATAAGTTATAGGGCAGGAGGTATTTATCATTCTAACACCAGACACCAAAAGGTTAATAATTTTAGAAAAATCTAAAAACTTTTAGGTATAAGCTTTTAATATTGCATTGTCACGTGATATACATATGCATGCAAAATTTTAGCTTAATCGGAAACCGGGAAGTGAGTCAAATTTAACTTGCAAGATTTCACCCGAACATTTTTTTTTATTGGAGTGCGTTTGACTAAATCTTACCTCAATTATACATTGCAAGTTAAATAAAAGCTTGTTAATAATTTAAGTTAAAACGAAGTTTATCTCTCTTTAGCCGAGCAAATTTAAATAACCTAGGGTTAAAGAGTAGAAATCTGAGATAAAGGTGCTAAGCTTTCGTTAAACGACGATGAAACATACTACTAATATAATACATAGGAATGCTACACTTGTTAAGTCATAAGTAAAAATAATTTAAGTTTGGACCTATTTCTCATGAACAGAAACAAGTTATCACACAAACAAAAATGTATGTTGTAACTAAGGATATTTTTGATGTGAATTTATGTTAAAAACCTACCCAATGACTTGTAGTTAACAATAAAAAATAGCAAAATGAACTTTTTTTTTTCAAATTTGACGGTTAGAAAGCCGGATACCAAAATTCAAATCGGATTGTTTTTAGTTTGAAAAGGGGATGAAATATTTGACGAGGCATAGTGAAAATATATGTAAATACTTTTTTTTCAAAATTTTTCGGCGCACGATTATACCTATATATCTTGATAGGGTTTGCAAAAACAAACCGAAAATATACGATAAATCTTGGCCTAAAGCGTCACGTTGCTGAGATATTTTAGAGTTAAAGTTTATCAAAACATTAATTTCCCTCTCATCTCTCAAATTATCTCAGTAACGTGACACTTTAGGCCAAAATGTACTATTATATGTACTATTATATTATGCATTCCCAATCTATAGGTTCAATTGTAGAAAGAGTTAAAAAAAAATACATATTAAGTCACTATGCCAAAAAGGATATTGCTATTAGGGATGACGAATGCTAGTCATCTGATTTACTTTTAATCATCTGTCAAAAACGACATTTAAAAATGTTTGAAATACCTAGACGTTACGTCATTGTTTTGCAGCGACATTTATGTACTCATTTTGTAATTTTGATTAATTAAAAATCAAAGACTTGATGGAAAACAAAACGAGTAAGGTTTTTCTAAGTTTAAGTAGGAGAGCAATTTAGTGATAATTTATTTCTGATGCTGTCGTCATCCCCTTTGTAATATGTTTTGATGTGTTTTCGTTTTTCGAATTGGTGACGCTTTTTGAAAATGGTTTTTTTTTTTTTTTTTTTTTTTATTCACAATTGGTAAACCCTTGACAACATCTCACCTGGTGGTATTTTTTTAAGTTTATATTCGCGCTAGTCGGATGCAGTGGGGGCCGAACGTTGCGGCGCGCGCCGGAATGAGCTTATCATTGAAAACTTTGATCACATGGATGTCGATTTTACTCAGCAATTACGCAACGTATGACAGTGTTTTTAACCTGATTCTTCATTTCAATGACTTCATTTTGTCAGTTGCAACACCAGTTTGTTAACTTAAATATATCAAAGAAACATCTTTCAAAACAGAGATTTGCATTCTACAGCCAAACCAGGCTGATTTTGTACCTCTAATTTTTTTTTGTCTATTAGTCTAAACACACACTTCATTAAGCCAGTTGAATTTAAAAAAATATTGTAGTTTTTAATTGAAAGGAAAAAACATTGAAAAAGTGCACAGTGTGTTGTTTTTCTTTACTCTTTACACGTAAAGAGAAAAAAGACAACTGTTCCATTTATGCCTCGCCTTCAACTTCAGCCGCCATTTCCAGCACCGCGCATGGAGTTGCTAATTCTGTGACGATCGATCTTAACTCTCTCAAATTTATATAACCAGAGATCTAGATTAAACTGTTTTAGCAATAATTACTTTTGCTTATCAGATGACTAGACAAATACCTAGATTTAATTAGTATGGCGGCTGATACTGTCGGTAACGGACAATTAACGACCTAACTGAAGTCTCGGAGTACCTAACTGTTAATTAAAATGTGCAAATTATTGCACAAAACATTATAAATTTATTTTTGTTCAGTGCAATTTAGATAGTTTTTTTTTATTTAAACTTCTATGTAATAAACAAGGCCATTTTATGAAATAAAAGAAAGAGTCTATGCTAGCATTTCTTTTCGTAAAAACTTCCACGAGAACCGTAAATTCAAATTTGCCATCAAAGACTTCATATCTATGGACGAGCCCTTGCGGACATTCAAAATATCATCATTTTTAGCCTACTTGGAGCTATCAAAATTTCAATGTTTGGTCAAATGACTGGTTCGTGAACGACAACTTTTTTCTATCGAAAAACATTTAAACAACTTGAAAGTGGTCGTCCATAAATAATAAATATGTAAAAAAAGGTCTTTGTTTGTAGCTCTGATAAATCATAATAATATACTGATTAATTTTCATTTTACAGTTTTGCAACATGTCCGAGTACTTATGAGTAAGAAACCGAAGTTATAGAAGTTTCCACGTCAACAAGGAACTTTGTTTTTTTTTAGTTCAGTCAACGAAGGGTCCAAAAGAGAGTAGAGAGTGCGTGGGCAAGCCCCTAAGAGATTCCTTCAAAAACTTGTTCAGGGTGCTTAGAAAATGAACATATTAAAAGTCCTGAGGTTTAGAATGTGAACCGGAGTCGGGGGGAGAGGTACAAAGTTCCCACTTTTGGGTTTTTCGCTTATATACAGGATGTAACAAAAATTTGTGTAGTACTCGTTAACTGGGGGTTCTACTCATCATACTAAAAAACTTTCCCTACGAACCTATAGTAAATTCTCAAAACAAAATTGGATTCTCCATACTAAAATGCACAAAATTGGTCAATCAGCCGATCGATTTATATGAAGAAAAAAAAATATTTTGCGATTTCAACAAAGTCGTAAAACAAAATTTGTTCAGTATAATTAGTAGAAGCCCCAGTTAACGGTACCTACACCAATTTTGTTACAACCTGTATATCTCAAAAACGATATTTGTCTTACAAGTCATTTAATTGTGCAACAGAGGAATTAACTATATATAACATTATTAGTAAGTATAATTTCAAATGCCACTGCTCCCAATATTGTTTTGTTCAGCAATATTGTTCGAAAGCAAATGCCAACAACCAACAATGGTTCCAACATATCTCGATCGACCTTTACCAATTATTGTTGTTAAATACTTACCTTCGATTGTGAAGCTTCTGACTGAGGTAATAAAAAAAATATTGTATTCAAAAGCTAATACGAGTACCTAATACTCAACACATTGTGAACAACCGCTTTAATTTTTTCTTTCTATTTTTTAATTTGCTACAAAATAGCAATCCAATTTATATATGAAAAGAATGATCTGAAGGTATAATCTATCAAATAAAAAAAGATTTTATTGAATAAAAAAAGATTTTTTAACATTGGTTCACAATTGACGAAAATGTCGGTGAACACACGTAAAAAATACATAAACCATCTTTCAATAGAAAATGTAAATAATATTATGTTACTATGTTTCTCTGTAAACCTAACCTAAAAATTAAATTATTTCTTTATAAAACAATTCTGATACCAATGTTTTCAGTTATTATTGTTACAATTTTGTAACATTAGGTTAGGTTATTGTTTACATTGTTGGCAATATAATGGAAATATGGTTTACAGACAAACATAGTACCTGATCATTTTTACCCACGACGGAACGGAGAAGGGGTATGCGTTTAGGGTGAGAATTTGTTGGTTTGCTTGTTTGTCTGTATGTTTGTGTGTACAAATGAATTTTCCCATTTATCTCGAAAACTACTAGGTCAATTTCCTTGGGATTTTTTTCATTTAAAAGAGATCATTTCAGGACATGTTCTTTGACATGTTTTTTGGCGGTAGACCATAAGCGAGCGCTGCAGCAGCCAGGATGGTTGGCGTTAATGTTCCCATTTATCTCGAAAATTACTAGGCCTATTTCCTTGCGGTTTGTTTCATTTAAAAGTTATTATTTCAGGGCACACGCGGAGAAACTCGCAGGTTGTGTGTGAAGTCGACCAACCCGCACTGGGCCCGCGTGGACTAAGGCCTAATCACCCTGATTCAGGGTAGGCTCGAGCCCCTCGGTGGGGACGTTTATGAGCTGTTATAATATATATAAATTTCAGGGCATGTTCTTAGATATGTTTAATGGCGGTAGACTATCAGGGAGTGCTGCAGAAGCCAGGATGGTTGGCGCTTGAGGGCTTCTCATGAACTATTCTGCTACGGTTCTTTGCTTATTTTTACCAGACTGCCCAAAAAGTTTTTCGGGAGTATGTTTGTCCGTTTCTTTGGCTGAGCCTGAAGCCTAAACGGCTTGATAGATTTTGGAGTGCGAGGTGTCGTTAGATTTGTCTTGATCCCGCGACATAGTGACATAGGATTCATTTTAACCTAACTGCTTTAAAAAGTTTTTTAAAATAGACGGATTTTTAATTTTATAAATTAGTTAGGTTATTCCGAGCAAGTCTAGACACGTTTTACAGCCGTAGACCATCAGGGGGCGCTGCAGCTCAATAAAAACAAGGCTACGGAAAGGAGAACTTACTAAGCGTAGGTCATGATCATCATTACAGCTCATATACGTCCCCACCGAGGGGCTCAAGCCTACCCTGAATGAGGGAGATCGGACCTTAGTCGACCACGCGGGTCCAGTGCAGGTTTCCTCACATTTTTTTCCTTCACCGTAAGAGCGTTGGATAAACGTACATATGAAAACACATTGGTACGTGACTGGATTCGAATCACAACCTCCCGGACGGGAGGTTCCTACTTTAAAAAGGATTTAATAACTCTTTCAATGTCCTCCGAGTAGAGGAAAATAAGAAACGAATAATAAATTTTAAAAAGTCAAGAAAACCCATCGGGGACTGCCATTCTCTGTTCTGAAATAAACTGAATATACGCAATTTTATTGGTTTGAATAATTCATAATGTAAATTAATGTAACCATATATTATAAAAATCGCTTTACTTAATTTTGAGCGTGAAATTCGTTGAAGTGTCTTTGGGCATGGCGGCGACACTCGCTCGCTTCAGCGATATTGGTCAAATGAGCGAGTGGCGCGTCACACGCATAGATACCATAGATTTCGAGAAATTCGAGTTGTTTCAATCATGACACATTTAATTCCTCCCCAGTCTACCGTACATATGCAAGTAACATAAGATGCCCTTCATTAGTATCCAATGTGGACCGATGACCTAGTGAAGGTCGCGGAAAGCAGCTAGATGCGGGTAGCGCAGAACCGGTCGTCATAGAAATCCTTGGGGGACGCCTATGTTCACGTCCTTCGGCTGATATGATGATGATGACGATTTTATGCTTCTGCTTGTGATTCTGAACACTTTTCCCAAAGAACCTATGGTCGATTCGCGAACACACTTTTGAACTTCTAGGACTCAAAATTCGATCGGCTGATTAGCCATCACAGTATGCTAAGTATCTCCAATTTTTTTGCGGTTTTATCAAGTAAGTTCCTTGGGGAAAGTTTTTCAGAATCGCGGGCATTTAGATGATAAAAAAACGTCTGGCAATATTTAACTACGAAACCCTACACCCATCAAAGTAGTCTAATCAGCTGATCGGTTTGTTTAAGAATTCCAAATTTTTTTACGAATCAGCTGTGGATCTCTCGAGGAATGTTGTTTAGTCTCGTGAGTAGAAAGAAACCACACTGAAAATCTTGCTAGACATTTTTATATCATACTGTATATCGTCTGATCGTCATCACTTTAGCTGACGAATGATTTTGGTGGATAATAAAAATCATAAATAAAAAAAGTAAGAATCTTTCATTCAAAGGCTATGATTTCATTGTTCACCTAATTAAGTAAAAAAGAATATCCAAAAAAATATATTTTCAACCCAAAATCAAACACGTTAATGAACGATTTGACATCCTATTTTAAACTGAAATGTTACCCATATATTATGCTTACGTTAGTAAAATGAAGCACCCTGACACCAAGTCAAGTTAAGCACTCTTCGGGGCTACTTTTTTGTGGTAACAAACCTTCTACATAAAATATCCCGAGTCTGAATGCTCCGAACTTGCGAACTCACTTCGCTCGCTCCTGCTTAAAACAAACTAGCCAAACCCGTTTCGATCTCTACTTAAATTTTATGGCAAACTAGCTTTTGCCCACGGCTTCGCCCGCGTGGACATCGTGGACTGTCTTTGAGGGTGAGTGGTGCGCGAGCGTGGGCATGGGTTTTCTCCAGATCCCTACCCCAGATCGGGCTATTCTCATAAGCAGTCTATATCACATCCTACCCACTCAACCAATTCTATTTAAAAAAAATACTTCAATCCGTTGCTCCGCTGCGGTGCCGACATGTGCGAGCGCGGAAATGAGTTTCCCCAGATTCTTCGGGAACTATGTCAGGATATGCTAATAAGTAAATAATGTCGTTTTTCACCCCCTCAACCATCTTTGTACAAAAAATCACAACAATCCATTGATCCGTTGCAATGTTAAGGAAATTAAGCAAAAAAAAAACGTGTGGCACTCGGGGACTGCCGCGGTAAAGCTATTACATAGCATTTTTATCAACTTATACAATAATAATTATTTATTTATTTTTTATTTATGTAGTACTAGCTGTTTCCCGCGGTTTCACCCGCGTGGACAACGTTTCTATGACTTTCCGAGGGTGCGCAGTGCGCGAGCCGCAAGCGGCTCGCGAGCGTGGTAAAAAGTACCCTATGTCTGAATCCAGGTCCTAATCTGTCTACCTACCAAATTTCAGCCAAATCCGTTCAGTAGTTTTTGCGGAAAAGCGTAACAGACAGACAGAGTTACTTTCACGTTTATAATATTATACTAGCTGTTTCCCGCGGTTTCACCCGCGTGGACAACGTTTCTATGACTTTTCGAGGGTGCGCAGTGCGTAAACCGCAAGCGGCTCGCTAGCGTGGTAAAAAGTAGCCTATGTCTGAATCCAGGTCCTAATCTGTCTACCTACCAAATTTCAGCCAAATCCGTTCAGTAGTTTTTGCGGGAAAGCGTAACAGACAGACAGAGTTACTTTCACATTTATAATATTAGTAGGGATTATAGGTGCTTAGACTAGTCCTTATTCTTTGGTTGAAGTAGCGTTAGCGCGTTATCAACCGAAAAACGTCCACTGCTGGACAAATTTCTCCCCAAGGATATCCAAGACGACCGGTCCTGCGCTGCCCGCATCCATCGGCTTCCCGCGACCTCGTGGGTCCATCACGTGGGAGGCATTCCTGCATAACGTTTTCCGGTGCGCGGTTGCCACTCGAGAACTTTACTGCCCCAATGGCCATCTTTTCTACGAGCTATATGCCCTGTCACTTCAGTTTAGCGATTCTGTGAGCTATGTCGGTTACTTTGGTTCTCCTACGGATCTCCTCTTATTCGATCACGCAATAAAACTACGAGCATAGCACGTTACGTTACGTTACGTTAGCGCGTAAAGTGGGTGTAGTAATTGTTACATTTTTTTTTATTTGTGTTTTTTATTTGTTGTAGGGGAAAGTGTTTAAGGTTAAGAAAGTAATTGTGGTCAACAAAACATTTACATATTCCCTTTTTCAAGTACCTTACGACATTTGCCTTTTTTGAACAAAATCTACCACTACCTGGTGTTTTACTTCAGGCCCGTATCCCTATCGTTTCGGTTACCACCAGGTGAGATGTTGTCAAGGGTTTACCAATTGAATATAAAAAAAAGTGTTTAAAAAACCGGCCAAGTGCGAGTCAGATCCGCACACATAGGGTTCCGTACCATTATACTAGATGGCGCTATTTCTTCATGTTTCAAAAAAACACGTTTTTTGTATGGAGACCTCCCCCCCCTTATTATTTTTTCACTTTTCCTAATTTTTTGTATTTGTTGTAATAGCGGCAACAGAAATAAGCATCTGTGAAAATTTCAACTGCCTATAGCTATCACGGTTCATGAAATACTGCTTGGTGTCAGACGGTCAGACAGACGGACGGACAGCGAAGTCTTAGTAATAGGGTCCCATTTTTACCCTATGAAAATACGTATTGAACCCTAAAAAAGAGGATAACTCCAAGGCCCCAACGAAACCTAATTAATGTATATGTCGCAGTCATACTGTATAATTCGTCATTAATCTTTATTTATACGGACAGGCAAATGTCAGGCAAATTATATAATGACGAGTGCAGGGAGCTGACAGTTAAATCAATCAAACCTGACCAAACCTATCATTACAAATTGCCTGACGTACAGCCTGACCGAATTATACAATTTGCCTGACCGTATGTAAAATGACTAATCATACTATTTGCCTGCCACATATATACCTACATGCCTAATAAAATTCAGAATTACCTCTCTCATCTATCGATAAAACAATATATAAGTCAAAAATCTGATAATCAGCGCTGTCTTGACCGGAACCTATCTTGAATAACTTAATTAGTAGGCATTAAATCTGTCATTGGCACCTTCCAGAGGGAATTATGGTTGCTTCGCCTTAAACTACGCGTTTAGTTCTTATCTAAGGCCCATTATATCACTAATGGGCGCTGGTTTATAGTCTCAGCCATAGGATAAGAAAGGAAGCTGTTGGACATCGTGCTGTTTTTGAAGTAAAACTTCTTTACGCACGCTTGACTTGGGGAGTAAGCTGGTGGATGCGTGGCGAGAGCGTTACGGAAGTGTGGTCGGGCGTGAAGAACGGAAATTAAGAGAGATTTAGATAAATTGGTGAAGATAGAAAGTGAGATACTATTTATTTTTGTTTACCAACAGTATTGGTTGCCAAGGCCACAATATCGGTTGCCAAAACTATCAAAACAAACATATAAAATAAAAAAGATTTGATCATTTTTAGAGGATAATAAAACTCTTTTCATAAACAAAATTAGACTATTTTCTGAAGACTAAGTATTTACTTTCAAACATATACAGATGGAGCTAAAGAAGTTTTACTTCAGTCGTGTGTTCTAAAGCACACTCGTATTTTTTTTGTCTTTTCACCTCACTGTATTCATCATTATCATATATATTATATTTAATTGTAAATATAGCAAGTCAATAATTCAAAACTTTCACTTACCGAAAATGTTAAAATAAAAGTGGGAGGGACTGATATTCACCGGTCACAGGGATTTTAACAAGGAACAGTGTTTAAAATTGAGTTATAAAACACAGTTAGTTTACTGTAACTTTTTTCTACGGTCACACTTGTTCCGTTTTCATTTTTAATTAAAAAAAATGATTATCTTTTGCCGGCAGATTCACCCGAGTGGACATCGTTTTTACCCGCAACTTCGTTTCCGCTTTATTCCCCATTCTGTGGGAATGCCGAAAATTTTTCTCTACGCACATATTGTAGGGAATCTCTTTGCAAAATTTTGACTTTAGGTCCAAGGATTTGGGCTGAGTGTTTATGAGTCAGTCAGTGAGTGAGTGACTCAAGACTCTTCTTTTTATACACAGAGCCGTTAACTGCTTCTACATCATATATCGAAACAAATCGAACTCCTCAAACTAATCGATCCAGTTTTGTACATTTTTGTATGGAGTGTCTATTTTTTTAAAGAATTGAATATGGGTTCCTTGGGAAAATTTGTTCAGTATTATGAGTAGAAGCCCCGGCTAACGGGGTATATACCCTTCGTTACAAAATTATGTTACAACAGACACTCGGGACACACACCCAGAACGCTGCGTTAAAATTGTATGAATTTCTATGTTACGAATTAAATCAAGCGCTTGTCGTCCGTAGTAATTCGTTGCATAATTATAAATTCTAGAGTGCACAAATTGCAGAGTTTTAGGCAAGCACCTCAGGCGCCTATTATGACTACAGTCTCCTATTACCTATACAAGCGTCAAACTTGGTGTGATGTGAATATAGTAGTAATAAAAATAATCAGTCACTTTCATTGATGTCTTTCGATTACAAGGAATGTGCAGATATCATGGTTGTACTCGTTGATGTTTTGTAATGTTAATATTGTACGTCCGAAAAGGGCAACCTGTTGGAACTAAAAATATATTCAATGTAACATCATTGTACACAGTTTCACAGTAAATTTTATCTTATCTTAAGGTCCTCATCCGGAGGGATAAATGGAAGTCGCACATGACCGTTTTTTCGTTCACCAAGTCTATGGATTTGACAGCTGTCATTTTTAGTATAAAGGTATACTCGAGTGGTGCATATCCAACCAATACACCTGTATCGTATTAGTGCCTCCAATTAGGTTACTCCCGGCTCTAGACCATAATGCATAATGGCCAATCGGGTGCCCGATCGCCTGCGAACGAAGACGCAGTTTGCAGATCTATAGAGATTGTCTAATTTAGTTGTGTTTCCATCGCTCTGTACCAACGAGGCTTGATTATACCTCTTTTTTCCAATCTTTAGTTCTATTTTAAGGACACGTGCCTCAAGAACATTAGGCATTTACAACACTACCTCAGCCCCCGCCAAATTTGCGCTGCGCGACGTAAATATTTCCGATTCCGATGCATTTGCACGCGAGCGGCGTCACCTCGACTGACCCGAACCGGCCGGGCCGCCACAGTATAAAAATACCAGTAGGTGAACAAAATCATTGAAGTGTGACGTGTGTAAATGAAATTGATTAATTGTTCTTAAAATATAAAAATATATAATAAATAATAATTTAAAATAATTTAAACTTGTAACCAAGCAATAGTAGTAGATAAAGTAAGTAGATAATTTTTGGATTTAAATATTTTATTTATTTATATAACAAATTCTTCCTTAAAAAATTACAACTATAAAAGTATCGAACTATCAATACTATTCTCATACAAACTTAAAATTACTACTTCTTGAAAATGGATGGGCCCTGTTTGATGAAACTTTATACAGAGCAAGTGAGGAAATTCTAGTTTGTAGAAAAAAAACATTTTCGAAAAACTTCACTTTTAAAAATATTAGCGAACTTTAAGATTACTATCAAAACCTTAAATCACTATTATTGAGTGATAACACTTTTTTTTTTGAAAATGTAATATGTCTTCAAACGAGAATTCACAGAGAAGTTACATTAAAATCGGCCCATCCAACTTCAATAAATATTAATTTTAAGTTTGTATGGGAAACTTTTTTATAATACGCTCATAATAAGGAAAATTGCACAAGTTGTGTGTCGCTCGTTGATGTCTTTTGTATGAAAGCAATGACTTCGTATCCAGACATTTGTAACCTGAGCTACGATCGAATCCAAAATTAGAAATCAATTGTACAACCACTCTGTGCATATTTAGACACACCAGCGTGCCAGTCTGGCATGCACATCATATCAGCCGAAAAACGTCCACTGCTGGACAAAGGCCTCCCCCAAGGATTTCCACGGCGACCGGTCCTGCGCTGCCCGCATCCATCGGTTTCCCGCGATCTTCACCAGGTCGTCGGTCCACCGCATGGGAGGCCTGCCTACGCTACGTTTTCCGGTGTGCGGTCGCCACTCCAGAACTGCATGCACAAATCAACCATAAACATAATATAAATTGCAACCCAGCTGGAAACTGATCAGAATCCTTCACAAAATTATCATAAAACACATAAATAAATAAATAATGCCAAAATTTGAAATTAATCGGTACATTGGTTTAGTTGCTAGGAATGGCGTGACGGGCGGACGGACAGATATTTTAGAAAACTTTTTTTTTTGTTTATACTAGTGATATAAAAGTTGAAGATGAAGTTGAAGATAAGCTAGCCGGTTCCCCATTGCGTTGGGGAATCTTGGTAAGCCAGTTTCCACCTCAGCATCATCGTAACTTAGGTACCATCAGGTTAGATGGTGCCAAGGGCTTACCAACTGTGCAAAGTTCTAATTAACGTTTTTTATATAAACATTATTTAGAACTTTGCATTTAGTAAATAGGAAAGTCACATTCGTTTCATAGAAGATAATCATAAAAAAATCTTAAGGCGAGATATTGTTCAGAACGGTTGGCTCTGTTTTTTTCTTTACGTTTAAAGAGTAAAGAAAATAACCACACTTTTATGCACTTTTTCAATGTTTTATTTTTTTAACTTAGATATAGGCATTTTTGCAAAAAAGTGAGTTCGACAATATGTCAGGATTTTATTGAGGAATAAGAGAGAAAAAAAAAAGATACTATGTCTAACTGTAGTGAAGTAAAACTGGTTTTTGTGGGCTAAAACAGCAAAAATTTACAAAATGTAAGCGAATTTTGCAATTTTTTTTATCAAATTGTATTTTAGCCTCCTACGCTTTGTAGCAGACATATTGTAATTAATTTATTTAAAAAAAACTAATAATTTGTTATAGTTTCAACCGCAGAAAAATGACTTTTTCCAACCCTCGATTTCGGGGTTTACATTATTTTTT
Source organism: Coleophora flavipennella (assembly GCA_947284805.1). Taxonomy (NCBI): domain Eukaryota; kingdom Metazoa; phylum Arthropoda; class Insecta; order Lepidoptera; family Coleophoridae; genus Coleophora; species Coleophora flavipennella. The sequence continues at coordinate 10,677,510 of OX369306.1, read as the reverse complement.
GAAAGGGTTTCGCCTTAAAGTATATTTAGGAAATTTATCACAATAAAATATTTTTCTTTCCTTTGGATAGTGCTAATAGGTTTACTAACATACTTACTTCGTTACTATAATATTACAAATGTGAAAATGTGTTTGTTTATTTATTTTTTTGTTTGTTACCTTTCCACGCTTCAACACCTTGACCAATCTTGATGAAATTTGGCATCAGAAGAAGGACATATGCTACTTTTAATCCCGTGAAAATAACTAAGTCCGATGCAGTTTCTGAGGGAACTGAAAAATACTCTTTTTTAGGTAAAATTCTTTAACATTGCAACAGAACAATGGATTGTTGTGATTTTTTGCACAGAGATGTTTGAGGGGGTAGCAAATGACATAATTTACTAATTAGCATATCCTGACACAGTTCCCGAGGGATCTGGAGAAAACTCATGTCCACGCTCTCGAGCCGCTTGCGGCTCGCGCACCACTCACCCTCAAAGACAGTCATAAAAACGATGTCCACGCGGGCGTAGCCGTGGGCAAAAGCTTGTTATAAATAATTGAGTGATTAGAAAACACTTTATTTAACTCTTATTTAGTTTAATTGATACCGACATAAATCTTTAACATTATTTATTTAGTGTTAAGGGCTCCTTTGCACCGGGGATGGTGAGGGACGTGTTATTTTAGGTGTTTTATTTTAGTTTTTAGGTGTTTTGTTTTAGGGTACTGAAGTGTTTGTATGAAAACGTCCCCACGTCGGTTCGCGTCCAGGATCAAAACTCGGAATCTATTCGGCTGCAGCGAGGGTGAAACAGGGAGACGTTATATCTCCGAAACTGTTCACCGCCGCCCTGGAAAATGTTTTTTAAGTTTTTGGACTGGGGTAGACTCGGCATCAATATCAACAGCGAGTACATCACCCACCTTCGATTCGCTGACGATATTGTGGTCGTAGCTGAGACTATGGACGATTTAAGCACAATGCTCAATGGCTTCAGTAGAGCCTCTCAACAAGTAGGTCTAAAATGAACATGGAAAAGACGAAAATTATGTCAAACGTCCGTCTCATACCTACTCCTTTAAAGGTTGGAGGCTCTACAGTTAAAGTTGTTACAGAATATGTATACCTGGGAAAAACAGTCCAGTTAGGTAGGTCCAACTTCGAGAAAGAGATCAATCATCGAATCCAACTCGGCTGGGCAGCTTTCGGTACGCTTCGCAATATCTTTACGTTACGGATACCGCAGTGTCTTAAGACCAAGGTCTTCGATCAGTGTGTGTTGCCAGTGATGACATACGGAACTGAGACATGGTCGCTTACTATGGGCGTCATAAAAAGGCTCAAGTTCACCCAAAGGGCAATGGAGCGTTCTATGCTCGGGGTTTCTCTGCGTGATCGAATAAGAAACGAGGAGATCCGTAGGAGAACCAAAGTAACCGACATAGCTCTCAGAATTGCTAAACTGAAGTGGCAGTGGGCGGGGCACATAGCTCGTAGAACAGATGGCCGTTGGGACAGTAAAGTTCTCAAGTGGCGACCGCGCACCGGAAAACGTAGCGTAAGAATTCCTCCCAGTCGCGGGAAGCCGCTGGATGCGGGCAGCGTAGAACCGGTCGTCGTGGAAATCCTCGGGGGAGGCCTATGTCCAGCAGTGGACGTCAATTCGGCTGATATGATGATTTTAGGTATTTCAGTTGTTTCATTTTAGGTATTTTATTTTAGTTATTTCAGAGGTTTCATTTTAGGTATTTTAGGTGTTTTTTTAGGTAATTCAGGTGCTTCATTTTAGGTGTTTTATTTTAGGTATTTCAGGTGTTTAATTTTAGGTATTTTAGATGTATTATTTTTGGGTGTTTTAGGTATTGTAATAAGTGTTATATTATTTTAAGGACTGATTAATTTTTATTCAGTATTCTTATATTTTCCACTCAAAAACAATTGTATATAACAATATACTACATACATAAATGTCATCTGCCGGAACCAAGTCCACCACTACTCGATCATCCATTATGTGTTGCTATAGATAGACTCAATCCGCTATAGGCTACCATTAGACTAAAATCATAGCTACTGGTACATTAGGGTCGGCGCCTAAAGGCGCCGGCGCAATATTTATGATTATTACCTTAAATTATGTACGATAATAAATAGACTGTAACAATTATTCTGCTATCGTGTTCTATTACCAAGATAATGTAGAATTATAAATTGAAGAAAGCGGCTGAGCTGCAAAGATTTTGTATAATGTGGTTGGGCACAACGCTAGGCATTTTATACAGATAATATTTCAGGAGATTTTTAACCACCGCTGTGGCGTAATGTTTATGTCCTTTAGCCTCACATCAGGAAGTCGCGGGTTCGATTTCCGGCGGTTGAAGGCCATTTTGCAATTCCGCCTGGCTAGCTTCCACTATATTATCTGAATCTTGCCGCCAAAAATCAATGTGAATACATACAAAACAGTACGATGAGAATCGTTTCAAATCGGCATCAGTGCTTGGCTAAGCGACTAGACAATTTTACAGCGTACAATTTTTTTTGGATAATAATGGTAAGGGAAAACTTTAGCATTTACTTCAGCATAACATATGAAATTAATTTATTATATTTTTACCACTTGACTGTAGATTGGTGTGCAATATTATGAGAGTTTTGACATTTGATTAATATATTATATTATTACCACTTGACTGTTAATTGATGTGTAATATTATGAGAGTTTTGACATTTAATTAATATATAATATTTTTTCCACTTGACTGTAGATTGGTGTGTAATATTATAAGAGTTTTGACATTTAATTAATACATTATATTTTACCACTTGACTGAAGATTGATGTGTAATAATAGTTTTTTTTGACATTTAATTAATATATTATATTTTTACCACTTGACTGAAGATTGATGTGTAATATTATGAGAGTTTTGACATTTAATTAATATATTATATTTTTACCACTTGACTAAAGATTGATGTGTAATATTATAAGAGTTTTGACATTTTATTAATTTTAATTCATTGACGACTAATTAATTTAGTTATTTAAGAAAATGACATTGTACGCCTCTTAAGGTAAGCCATGGCAGAAGTTTTTTTTATTATCTGTAAGATATTTATACATACCTATGGTTATGCAATAAATTAGTTGAGTTTGAGTTTGATGTGTTCTGGCTTGAAGATAAGATAGTCAGTTATCCATAGCGTTGGGGAATCTTATTAAGTCCGCACAAGATTTTAACACTATGAAACTTTTAATACTTTTCACGTTTAAAATAATCACGTTTCTGATTTTGTGGCCCCATTTAAGGTTTAATTTTTTTTAAACATTTAATTTTTTATAGCGGCAACAGAAACACACACTTTGTGCAAATTTCAACTGTCTACCTATTACGGTTCGTGAAATACGGACCGCTGACAGACAGACGGACAGACGGCGAAGGCTTAGTAATAGGGTCCCGTTGGCACGCTTTGGGTACAGAATGAATTGTACAACTTCCTCAATCATTGTACCTGTATTTTCCTCTTATGTTGTTCAGTATTTTTTTTTAATCAATCAAGGTGTGTATGAGAGCATTATCTATGGAAAAAGTGCAGCCCTAATTGATTTAAGTCCTAGAAATACTGAAAATTTTATAGATGCATGTTTTGATTCATCATCATATCAGCCGAAGGACCTCCACTGCTGGACATATACCTCCCCCAAGGATCTCCACGACGACCGGTTCTGCGCTGCCCGCATCCGGCGGCTTCATGGTTTGATTACAAAACCGTTAATAAGAAACGACGTAAATTCTAAAACACTACTTCTATTCGCATACAAAAGATATCTTAATTCAACAATAAATACGAATAACTATTCATTTGATTTGCAAAGATAAGCGCTCGCTGGGCTGGACCACACGGACCTTTGATATCTATTGCAAGGGAAGCCACAGCCTATAAAACCGCAGTAAATAACATTGTTGGTCACCTCCTTACTGAAAACAATTTCATAATGTTTATTTTTTTGACGTGAAAACGTCTAATAAATCGATGGACACCGCCTGCACGCACGAAAAAGGATGACTCATTGCCCCGTTACGTCATGACGTTGTCACGTTAAACTATCGTCCGTAAACTGACTTTACAGACAACCAATTTTTTTATTAAAAATTTGAGTGCGTTTGATTGCAACTCACCTGATTGTAAGTGATGATACAGTTATGTTATGTTGTGCACTTATAAAGTAAATTTCATAATATGTAAGTATTAGGGAGTTGCAAAAAAAAAGGAAATTTAACTGTTGTTAAAATATATCTACTCGTTAGTTTTCCTCACACAGAAGCACAAATCATAGTCCTTCCCTTGCCAATACGAAAGGTAGGCTGAACGAAATTCACCTTCCGGAACTTGAATATTTGAATTTTATTTGCCGGCGTTATTATCAGATGAATATAACATAGCTGTTGCCAATAAGAAGTTATTGACAGAGTTATACAAGATAACGCACGAACAATTGCGTTTAACCGCAAAATTTAACGTACATTAAGTACTTAATTATTTCTGAGCTTGCAGATCATTTGTAGCTGTGAGATTCCAAGGGATATGTAGGGGCTCCTGTCAGATTGTTGCACCCGCGGTCCAGTGTGCGTAAGGCATTGCACATTTACACACACATCGACATTCTTATCATGTTTCGTGCATATCCGTTTGTCTTTGACTTGGTATATCTGGTTTCCTCACGAAAAACGGAAGGAAATAATTTTCGATAAACCTAAAAGCTTTTTGGTACCATCTTTTATTTAAAAAGAGTTTTATGTTAAAAAGCCAAATACTCAAATGAATATAAAAAAATTAAAAAGTTCCAAATTAAATAAATAGAGTTTAAAAAAATAAAAAATAATTCTTAATATAAGTTGAAAATAATAATTAACAAATTATTAGTATTATTGTGAAAAAGCGTGGGGCGCTCTGTGCCATATTTTTCGTCTATCGAGCAACCCACACTTTTTCACAATAATACTAGTAATTTGTTAATTATTATTTTCAACTTATATTAAGAATTATTTTTTACTTTTTAGTCTGATGTACTTTAAAAGCGTGTTTTTAGTTTTTTTAAACGCTGTTTATTTTTTATTTTTTAGTTCAAACTCATGAAATTATTATATTGTCGCTGATTCTTGATAATTCTACAAAGTTTGAATTAAATCTGTCCGTTCAAAGTGGGTCAAAATCGAGTCCAAAGGAGTCGGTTACGTTCAAACTTACATACAAACATATAGGTGAAGCTAACAAAAGCGTGATAAAAAGGCTGTGTTTCATACGATTCTATTGAAAATAAAAGATGATTCAGGGACCTTGATTCACCCTCCAAATTTCATAATCTAATCAACTTTTATTTTTTTTCTTTATTTAAGGAGCTTTATTAAAAAATAACAATGTCGCTCCATAGGGCAACGAAATTAAATTATCTTACTCTAAAATAAAATATAATCATCCTGTATAAACTCTTGGCTAAATCAGAAACAGGAAAAGCTAAAACATTGTTGCATCCACCAACATCCCAAAAATTTATGTCAATTATTTGTTGTCTCTGGGATTCATTCCGGACACATTCCATCAAAGCATGGTACACGTCTTCTATCACTCCACATTCAGCACACAGTGGCGAAGGAACTTTTTTCATTAGGTATGCAAAAGAGTTCGACGGAATGTGTCCAGCACGAAGTCTCATCGCTGTTACAATTTCAGATCTGTTCAAGGAACAGTCGTTGAACCACGGACAGTTCATAGGTTCTTGCTGAATTGTCTTGTACCAAATCCCTTTGTATCTTGATCTCTCATCAAAAAACTCCCTCCACATATTAAAACACATTTTTTTAAGAATATAGATACAATCAGTAAAGTAAGGTGTTACCGAAAATGGAATTCCATCACTTATCGCTTCTTTAGCCAGCATATCTACTCTTTCATTACTTTGGATTCCAATATGAGATGGGATCCATTGAAGTACAACATTTTTGGATTGTTCCTTTAATTTTAGTAGGTTATTTATTATATGTATTATGCTGCAATGAACTTTTAGAATCTGCTAGGACTACAAAATCGTCAAATTTGATGGTCTCTATCTAATCAACTTCAAGATACTAAAAGGATCTATTGTCACCGGGAATACGTCTTTATTCCAAATTTCAGCTTACGCCTGGGAGTCGCTCTAAAATCGATCGCAAGATTTGAACTAAACAGATATACATACATACATACAAACATTGCGTTCAATAAAGGCTTTTAATCTTAAAAAGGAACCCTTAAAGGATCAGTGTTTTGTCTATCTGACCGTCCGTCCGTCCATCCGTCTGTCCGTCGGTCTGTTTGTCCGTCTGCCCGATACTCAGGAACGCATGGAGGTATTAATTTGAAATTATTATTAACACTTAAGTCTACAGTCCCTTGAAGCTGTAAAAAAATCAAGCTTGTGAGTCAACGCAATAAAAAATACGGCAATTTATGCCGCATATTGTTGACACTCACAGGTAAATCAAAACCCATTAGGGTACTTCCTGTTGACCCAAGAATCATGAAATTTGACAAGAGGCGAGTAAAGTAGAAGTCTAAAAATCTTTAACTTGTAGTCTTAGCACATGAAAATTCTTTTTGCGATTACAAACTTACATTCATAGTTAAAAAAATGACCGTGGAATATCGATGTATGGGAAGAGATTTTTTTCAACTGCAAAGCTAAGTTTGTCCTTCAATCCGACTTAATTTTTGTAAAATAAAATAATTTATCAATTATGAAATAAATAAAATAAAAAAACTCTGTGGTGGCACGGAACCCTTGGTTCGTGAGCCTGGTTCGCAAAAAGCCGGTATTTAGTAAATTTTTATTATTGTACCTACAATGCGGAGTTACATGAGTTTTCTGTGTTAACATAGTCTGTGGCCGAGAATTACGGCGGGCGGCGAAGGAAGAGGAATGAGAGCTGACAATCGCTCAACTATTAGATGAGTTTATTGCTTGCCACTAGCATGCAAAGGTTAAGAAGGTATAGATAAGGTTGTTGTGTTGCCAACTGACCAAAAAACTTTAAACTACGATGATACAAGTTTGAACTTGTCTCAAAATGTACTTTCCACTGCAAATTCTGCAATCTTTCTGTCTCTTTCTCTCTACAACTTTGAATTGTCGAGTGTTTGATGCCAATGAGTCCGAATTAACGCGTCGTTTTGTTACGTAGCAATGATTTTTTCATTCGAACTACCAAGTGCATAAAAATGTATTGATTTAGTTCGAAATATAAAGAGATTTTCTAAGGAATTCTTGATAACTTGAATTATAGAGAGGTTCGAATTATCGCAGGTTTGAAGTAACGAGAGTCGACTGTAACAATTAAAGAGCAAAAAACTTAGATATAACGAAATTATTCGCCAGACAAATAAAGTGACTAAATTTAAATAAGTAATAACAAACACTTAAGGAAAAAAATGTTATGAAAAAATCTTCATTGGTTTGAGGTATGGGCAAAGTATATATATTAGTACTAACATACAGTATGGACACTCCCTGCCGCTCTCTAGATTGCGCCCTCACCCCCTCATCGCCCAGATTGATTACAGTTTGGTTGTCGAACGTATAGGATTTCGCCGCCATTTTGTTTGTTCCGTTATTCCGAAGTGTCCAGGGTGTGGTTGTGTGGAAAGTCAGACTCGCACTTGACCGGTGTTTTTATTATTTCACCTATTTCAATCGGGTCATCATATCATCATCATATCAGCCAAAAATCGTCCACTACTGGACAAAGGCCTCCCCGATGGGGTTTCCACAACGACCGATCCTGCGCTGCCCGCATCCATCGGCTTCCTGCGATCTTCACCAGGTCGTCGGTCCACCGCGTGGGAGGCATTCCATCGGGTATGCAAAAATTATACACAATAAAATCTCTTACACTAACCTTGCAACACTATACTATCTATCTCATCTCATCACAAAATACTAAAGGGATTCTCGAATAATTCTTAGCACTGGTTTTGGTATTGCTTAGCGGCGGTCGTCGCTACAAGAATGCTCGCTCGTCGGTACATCCGTCTGTTTGTCCTTACTCGGCTGTATCTCGAGTAATACAATGTTATGGTGAACCATTAACTTTCTTATTACTTTATATAAATCTTGTTATGGTGGAAGTTTAAAGATGAGCGTTAAAAATTTACAGTACTGTTGAGTGTTCTGTGGCAGTTTTTTTTTTTGAGCGCAATACTATAACTTCTGCTTTCAGCTTCACGATGTAATTTTATTAAAAAAATATTTGTTCATTAAAAGTTTTAGTCAACAGAGTGGTTTTTATTTGTGTGCAAGCCTGTAAAAAACTGAACAACTTTTTCCCCGTCCCTTTTTTACCCTTTGTGTACGGAATCTTAAAAAAAAGGTGTTATCACACTTGGTAAAAAAAAAACCTACTCATAATCTGGATTTTGATATCAACATAGGGTTTTTTTTTAAAAGGCTGCAGGTATTAAAATTATAGTTATCTCCGAAACTACTTATCCGATTTCAATACATTTACAAGTACCAATGTTTAGAATGGACCTTCAGATTCGATATAGACTAAAGAAAAGATCGCAAGCCGCACTCGATGTCCACGCGGGAAAAGTCGCGGGCAACTGCTCGTTTTTTTAGGGTTCTGTACCCAAAGTGAACCCGATTACTAAGACTCCGCTTTTCTTCCGTTCTTCCGTCCGTCTGTCTGTCAGCGGGCTATATCTCATTAACCGTGATAGGTTGATAGTCGAATTTTCACAGTGTGTGTGTATTTCTATTTCCGCTTTATCAACAAATCTTATATATAAAAATGAATCGCAAAATGTGTTGGTAAGCGCATAACTCGAGAACGGCTGGACCGATTTGGCTAATTCTTTTTTTGTCGAGTTCGTTATTGTCAGGAGAAGGTTCTTATGTAGGGTAGGGTAGGGTAGGGTAGGGTAGTGTAGTGTAGTGTATTGTAGGGTAGGGTAGGGTAGTGTAGGGTAGGGTAATGTAGTTTAGGGTAGTGTAGTGTAGGGTAGTGTAGGGTAGTGTAGGGTAGTGTAGGGTAGGGTAGGTTAGTGTAGTGTAGGGTAGTGTAGAGTAGTGTAGTGTAGGGTAGAGTAGTGTAGGGTAGGGTAGTGTAGTGTAGGGTAGGGTAGTGTAGTGTAGAGTAGGGTAGGGTAGGGTAGGGCAGTGTAATGTAATGTAAGGCGGTACGTAGTTCGCCGGGACAGCTAGTTTAATGATAAAAATATGTAAATTAAATAACAAAATTAATTACATTTAGTAATAAATTAACGTCACGAAACGTGTTTTTATTTTTTTTACGATGATACGGAACCCTTTGTGTGCGAGTCCGACTCGTACTTGGCTGGTTTTAATAATCCCGTATCCACATCATGGAGTTACCATATTATGTTCCTGGGAAACGTTAAGTTTTTGTTTCTTCCCGTAGATGTCTGTAGTATTTCCATCTAAAGTGGTCCAAATTTGGAATGTACTTACAGGTTTCACTTTGACATCACTCTAAATAGTTGTTCACCGGTATTTCACTTTTTAACCGACTTCAAAAAAGGAGGAGGTTTCTCAACTCGACCGTATATTTTTTAATGCGCATAACTTTGTCGCTTATGAACCGATTTTGATTAATTTTTTTTTGTTGGAAAGGAAATATCCCAAGGGTGGTACCAAGGATAGTAATAAGGAAAACAGGATCTGATGATGGCATCCCAGAGAAATCGAGGGAAAAATCGTAGTTCAAAAGTCGTTTTTTTTGTTCAAAATTATTATTTTACGCCTTTAGATATTGAACTTTTTGAGAAAACCTATTTATTGCCAATCGGTAATTTCGCAAACTTTCGCCGCGAACGGAGGACTTTCAAAAGCGGGCAGAGTGGCTTTATTCTCTTGAGTAGGCCGCAAGCAAGCGAGAAATGTAGCGACTAGTAGCGACTTCTAAAGAGGCATTTACGGCATTCGCAACCGTCGATCGTAATCGATCCATTGAATTAATTCGTCGTTTCGAGATGTACCGTCAGCACAAAAACTCAAGGACGCTCTTATAGTATTGTATGCTTGCTACTGTTCTAGGTGGAACACTGAACTGAACATATTTAGGTCTTTCCTTGCACTATTCCACAATTAATATAAATAAAACACAAATTTAGATATTGAACTTTTTGAGAAAACCTATAACAAATTTGTGTTTTATTTATATTAATTGTGGAATAGTGCAAGGAAAGACCTAAATATGACGCTCTTATAATTTGTCTAGTCTTTTAACGAGACTACGAACTTAGACGTTTAGAAAAAGGCTACAAAAATAATTAAAAAGCCCACATCAATAGCAACAAATTAGTGAAACTTCGCTATATTTTTTTGATAGTTAATTTTCAAAAAAACCGGCTAAGTGCGAGTCAGAACCGCACACATAGGGTTCCGTACGATCATACTAGATGGCGCTAGTTTCATGTTTCAAAACCCATCATACTAGATGGCACTAGTTTCTTCATGTTTAAAAAAACACGTTTTTTCTAGTTTTTCGTATCTGTCGTTATAACGGCAACATAAATACATCACCTGTGAAAATTTCAACTGTGTAGCTATCATGGTTCATGAAATACAGCCTGGTGACAGACGGACGGACAGCGAAGTCTTAGTAATAGGGTCCCGTTTTTACCCTTTGGGCACGGAACCCTAAAAAGTACCCAATCAAGATAACCGACTTAAATGAATGTCATAACCTGTCAATGGAAAAATAATCAAAATCGGTTTACAATTGGCAAAAAAATCGCGTAAGATACACAAAAATACATACAGCTGAAATAAGAACCTCCTCTTTTTTGAAGTCAGTTAAAAAAAGGAGTCCGTAGCAAGTGACCTCAACTTCTTTAAATAATAACAAAATCAAAATTCAGAATGTCTTCATTTGGAGATCAAACCATAACCAAAGTATATATATTAGTACGAACACACAGTATGGACGGACACTCCCTGCCGCTCTCTAGATTGCGACCTCACTCCCTCGTCACCCATATTGATACATATTGGGTACAGTTTGGTTCTCGAACGTATGGGATTTCGCCGTGACTTTTTTTGCTCCGTCATTTGTTTTTAGAAATGTCATTTTACGACCATTTGTATGCAGTGTCCGGGGTGTGCCATACATAACATTGTAATGTGTACAACATTAATTGCATTAGCCTAGTTCCCTAGGTCTGCTTTGCAGTTACTAACGCCGACTTCCCGAAAAAAAGAAATTTTTTTCATCCTCAATTGGTAGGTAACTCCTTGACATCATCTGATGGTAAGTGACGATGATGCCGAAGATGGAAGCGGGCTCACCAAGGTTCCCCCAACGCAATAAGGAACTGGCTATCTTATCTACAAACCAGAACACATCAATGCTGTTAACATTGATGCTTGGCAGCAAGACTTAGATAAGGTGGTGGTAGCTAGCCAGGCGGACTTAGAAAATGCCCTTCCGCCAACCAAACCAAGTCATACAAAGTTAGACTCCGCCGGGAATCGAACCCGTGACCTCCTGATGTGAAGCTAATGGTCGTTGCCATCACGCCACGGAGGCGGTTAACGTTGTAACGTTCCAAAACTAAATGGAATTTTCTCATAGTCAAAATGTACTTAAGGGTAAAAACTACATTCCGGATTGAATTCAAACTTTGCAAATATATTGAGTAGACACTTAACGATGTTTGTAATTAGTTTTCCATAGACTAATATAAAATGGAAAAAAATAAGAGCAATTTCAAACTTTCGGTACAAAATTAATTTAAGCCCTCGTTTAGTTATGTGTAAATTTACTACGATGAAAACTAATTACAAACATCGATACAATGTCTACTCAATATATTTGCAGAGTTTAGATTCAATCCGGCGTGTAGTTAAAGTATTAAAGCTGTACTACGTTTGCATGAAAACTCTAGCCTCCTAGGGGACCCTTAACATCTTGTCTTTTTTTCTTTTCCTTTTTTTTTATTAAAAATTTGAGTACGTTTGACTGCAACTCACCTGATGGTAAGTGATGATGCAGTCAAGGATGGTACACGCTAACTCAAATAATGCCTATACACTCTTGCCTTGAAGATCCCTTTTAAAATATTGTTGTTGACCTTACTCAGTGCGATCGACATCGTCCAGTAGATAGTTTTTTAAACACATAATACAGGTGTTGACAAATGACTCCTATTGTGCTCCTAAATATCATTTACATTAAATTATTCACGTGCCTGGCAAAAACATTAAATATACTCGCTCAGTAATAATACCTATGAGGTCAACGATTTTTACAAGCTTTTATTTAACTTGCAATGTATGTATGTTTGTTCATGTGGAATCTTTTCACCGCCTCCGTAGCTCAGAGGCAAAGTTCACTGGCTTTACACAGGAGGTCGCGGGTTCGATTCCCGGCGGGGTCAATTGTAAGACTCGGTTTGGTTGGTGGTAGGGCATTTTCTAAGCCCGCCTGGCTAGCTACCACCATCTTATCTAAGTCTTGCCGCCAAATATCAATGTTGAAATCATTGGTGTGTTCCGGCATGAAGATAAGATAGCCAGTTCCCCATTGCGTTGGGGAATCTTGGTAAGCCCGCTTCCATCTTCGGCAACATCGTCACTTACCACCAGGTGAGATGTTGTCAAGGGTTTACCAATTGTGAATAATAATAATAAAATAAAAATCTTGCAACTCAATTTTGAAACCGATTGAGCTGAAATTTTGTATACACGTTCAGTTTGGATGACAATACACATGGGTAACTGTGTAACGTCATTCTAAATCCAACATGGCGGTGAACCCAAGATGGCGGACTAGTTATTTTTAATGCACTCCTACAATGTGGGTATCAAATAAAAGGGTTTGCTGAGAAGATTATGGAATAATCGAAAATTTTTAAATAAAAGCTTGTACCTAAAAGTTTTTAGTTCTTTCGAAAATTATTTTAAAAGTACACATGCCGTGTAAAGTATAAGAAAGTTGCCCATATAAGGCTGTGTTAGTTGGAAGAATTGCTTTTTTACAGATACTAGCTTTTACCCGCGCCTTCGCTCGCTAAGGGGTCGTTTTTATGACTGTTTTTGAGGGTGAGTAGTGCGCGATCTGCAAGGAGCTCGATCGTAGAGAGTAGTTTACTCCAGATCCCTCGGGAACTATGTCGGGATATTCTGATTAGCAGTCTGCGATCTGCAAGGAGCTCGATCGTAGAGAGTAGTTTACTCCAGATCCCTCGGGAACTATGTCGGGATATTCTGATTAGCAGTCTATGTCACTTCTCACCCCATTAACTATGTCTATGACTTCTATGAGAAAAATCACGTCAATCCGTTGTTCCGTTGCGACGCCGACGTGCGCGAGCCTGAAAAATACTTTTCCTCAGTTCCCTCAGGCTATGCTAATTAATAGTCTGTGTCATTTCCCACCCCTTTATCTATCTCTGTATAAAAAAATCACGTCAATCCGTTGTTCCGTTGCGACGCCGACGTGCGCGAGCCTGAAAAAGACTATTCCTCAGTTCCCTCAGGCTATGCTAATTAATAGTCTGTGTCATTTCCCACCCCTTTATCTATCTCTGTGTAAAAAAATCACGTCAATCCGTTGTTCCGTTGCGACGCCGACGTGCGCGAGCCTGAAAAAGACTATTCCTCAGTTCCCTCAGGCTATGCTAATTAATAGTCTGTGTCATTTCCCACCCCTTTATCTATCTCTGTGTAAAAAAATCACGTCAATCCGTTGTTCCGTTGCGACGCCGACGTGCGCGAGCCTGAAAAAGACTATTCCTCAGTTCCCTCAGGCTATGCTAATTAATAGTCTGTGTCATTTCCCACCCCTTTATCTATCTCTGTGTACAAAAATCACGTCAATCCGTTGTTCCGTTGCGACGCCGACGTGCGCGAGCCTGAAAAAGACTATTCCTCAGTTCCCTCAGGCTATGCTAATTAATAGTCTGTGTCATTTCCCACCCCTTTATCTATCTCTGTGTAAAAAAATCACGTCAATCCGTTGTTCCGTTGCGACGCCGACGTGCGCGAGCCTGAAAAAGACTATTCCTCAGTTCCCTCAGGCTTTGCTAATTAATAGTCTGTGCCATTTCCCACCCCTTTATCTATCTCTGTGTAAAAAAATCACAACAATCCGTTGTTCCGTTGCGACGCCGACGTGCGCGAGCCTGAAAAAGACTATTCCTCAGTTCCCTCAGGCTATGCTAATTAATAGTCTGTGTCATTTCCCACCCCTTTATCTCTATCTCTGTGTAAAAAAATCACAACAATCCGTTGCTCCGTTGCGATGTTAAGGAAATTAACCGAAAAAAAATGGAACTGTATCGGGCTATGCTATACGAGATGGAAAGTAACATGTGTCTTACTTTCCGATGACACAAGCTATCTGCATGAAAAATTTCGTCAGGATTGGTTAGGGTGTTGAAGCATTAAGAGGCAACAAGTAAACAAACACATTTTTACCTTTGTGATAAAACACGCTTGATGGTAATATAAATGTTGTTTTAGAATAATGTCGTCAAAAACAATACGTAAAATAAGATAGTGCTTCGGTGGCGTAATGGCAAGGGCCGCTACCTCCTGTCCGTGAGGTCGTGGTTCGAATGCTGCCACGTGCCAATGTGTATTCGAATTTCGATTTCATATGTACGTTTATCCGATGCTCATAAGGTGAAGGAAAACATCGTGAGGAAACCTGCACACGCCTGCGCAAAAATTCAAAGGTTGTGTCTGAAGTCGAACAACCCGCATTGGGCCCGCGTGGTCGACTAAGGCCTGACCGATTCAGGGTAGGCACCAGCCCCTGGGTGGTGACGTATATGAGCTGATAATATAATGATTTATATTAATGACAAGTTACGTTATATAGCATATAGTTATGATGTTTCTTTTATAACCTTAAAAGATACATTATAAAACAACTGCTTCATTATAATTTGTTTGCTAAAATTAATACTCAATTACTCCTGTGTGTACTGGCCTCCGATACGAAAACTCGCGTCCCGGTCTTGTGTAAGGTTTCTCACCAGTCGCTAGCTTGGAGCTAATATTAAAACTCCACGTCCACTGCTGGACAAACGCTTCCCACAAGGATTATGTATGACCGCACCAATCACCCTCAAAGACACAATAAAAACAATGCCCAAGCGAGCGAAGCTGCGGGCAAGCTAGTCCTTACTTTAAAATATTATAAATGTGAAAATGTGTTTGTTTGTTTGTTACCTTTTCACGCTTTAACGCCTTGACCAATCTTAACGAAATTTGGCATGCAGGTAGCCTGTATCACGAGGAAGGACAGAGGCTACTTTTTATCCCGTGAAAATAACATAGCCCGATGCAGTTCCTGAGGAAACTAAAAAATTCATTGTTGTAATTTTTTGCACAGAGATGGTTGAGAGTGTGGGAAATGACATGATTTACTAATAAGCATATCCTGACATAGTTCCCGAGGGATCTGGAAAAAAGTCGTGTCCACGCTCGCGAGCTGCTTGCGGCTCGCGCACCGCGCTCTCTCTAGACAGTCATTACAACGATGTTAAATAAAAACAAAACTAAAGCTAGTATTAAATAAAAATAAAACTGCGATAATTTTTACGCAACTGTTTTCATATAAACAAATCAAACAGTAATCTAAGTAAAACGCTGGACAGACGTAAATGTTGGGTGAGTCACCCCGATTGGCATCAATTGCTCTAAAATGCAAATCGCTACTGAATTCAAGCGATATTAGTTCAATTAGTCATTGCTGGACTAGAATTATGCAGTATCGGTCTGAATTTAACAGCGTATTAGGCCATTACTCCAGCATAAGCTATAATAGTCAAGCTAAAATATAATAGCGGGTAGTTGACTGCATCAAAAATAAATTATGACATACTATTTCCTAATTGGCACTGCTCCTGAAATTTCAAAAAAACCTTACTCCTTTTGATCTGCACTGCGTCTTTAATCAATAAAATTCACAAAATTAGTACATCAATGACGCTGTAAAACTATGACGTCACACGTTCCTACTTCATACATTTTCAAAACAACATTTCGTTTTTAACACGTGATAAAAAGTAATTCAAATGACATCACATCCTTATTAAAAAACGGTTGTCTGTAAAGTCGGTTTGCTGACGATAGTTGAACGTGATAACGTCATAAGAAAATACTGATGGAATGGTTTCATAATATCGAAAGAATCATTACCTTTATCGCCGCAATTATCGTTGCTATAAACAATTAACACCACATTCACTTTTCACTGCACTTCATACTTGACGAAAACATGTAAATGTATTGTATAGCAGCTGTCCACGCGGACGCATCGCTCACTCAAGTAGGAGAGAGACCGATGTCGAACGCTGCCGAACGCGGAGGCCAATTGTGCCTCTTTGTCGCTCGTTGCACGCTCTCGCTTGCACTTCAAGCCTTAAATGGAACGCCTCAGAGCGAGGTAACGCCGCATGAGTCATGTTTTTTCGTGCGTGCAGCCGGCTCCATCGAATTATAAGACGTTATCACGTCAAAAATGACAAATGTATGTGTGATGAATATGGCCTGAGAGTCCTGAGACTCGTATTCCAGCAGTGGAATAGCTATTGACCCCTTCACAAGTAGCACGCGCACGACGTATCTGTAAACACGGTCACTCTATAAGATATTTTTTTATCTACTATTGGTAAGCGCTTGGCATTATCTCACCAGATAGTATGTGGCAATGACGCCGAAGATGGAAGCGGTCATACCAAGATTCCCTAACACAATAGACAGTGCAACCGTGCGGGGGTTGAGGGGCGAGGCGGGGAAGGTCGAACTCCGATTGCCCTAGTCACCATTCGGGACAATTTAATTCATTCAATCCAATTCATTCAGTCGGCCGCGGGGAGGACGTAACCATTGACTAGTGATGTCGGCTGTGATGCAAACATCAAACGCGTTTATGTATAGATTCTTAGTCACGGTCACGTAGAGTCATATCGCTACTGTATGACAAACACAAACCTATGTGAAATTGATAGTAATCACCCCCGTAACGTAATGGCATGTCCATTAGCTTTACATCAGTAGGTCGCGAGTTTGATTCCCGGCGGAGTCTAACTTTGTAAGACTCGGTTTAGTTGCTGAAAGAGCGTTTTCTAAGCCCGTCTGGCTAGCTACCACCATCTTATGTAAGTCTTGCCGCCAAATATCAATGCTAATAACAAAGATGTGTTTAGGGCTTAAAGACAAGATAACCAGTTCCTCATTGCGTTGGAGAACCTCGGTAAGCTCACTTCCAGCTTCGGCATCATCGTCACTTACCATCAGGGCTTACCAATTATGAATAAAAAAAGTAAAACTTGCAAATGGCTGATGGCCTACATTTCGTCATTGCCGACCCTCGAAGATATAATGCCCAGTTTGCCAATAATTTCGCTTACTATCTCGCTCTACGCGCCTAAATATGCTGCGACGCAAAGCTGTTAATATAGGCGAGCAGAAGTGGCCATTTGGACCTTGCATAAAAGATACCACCAGAGGTGACAGGCAGGTGTTTGTACTATCGCGTATTCGAAACTAGTTATCGTGTATTCGCATAGCATAGTATGTTAACGCCGATGTAAGCTGACCTTTAACTGCTATCGCATTGGATTTAAACACCCATTAGTGCGACTGTACACAGTATCGAGCCGATATTCATTGCGATTGAAACCGATTGATCATTGTATAATCGATGTTACACTCTGTACGAATAAATAAATGTGGTGGTCATTGAATAAATTTTATTGATGTAGGTATGTACGATAAATTGTAGAAACAAGATCGGCTACCGCAATCATTCTATGATCTATGAAGACCACCCACCCCACATTAATAATACAAGGAAAACTGACAAGAAATCTGTTATTTCAGGATCGTACAAAATAGAAAAAAGAAAGTAAGGTATTATTTAAGACTTACTAGCTGTTCCGGCGAACATCGTACCACCTTACACTACACTACACTACCCTACCCTACCCTATCATACACTACACTACACTACCCTATCCTATCCTACCCTAACCTACTCTACCCTACCGTACCCTACCGTACCCTACTATCTTACACTACCCCACACTACACTACCCTACCCTACCCTGCACCACCCTACACTACACTAAACTACACTACCCTACCCTACTCTACCTTACCCCACATAAGAACCTTCTCCTGACAATAACGAACTCAACAAAAAAGAACCGCCTCTGTGGCGTAATGGTTAATCCATTCGCTCACACGGTCGCGGGTTCGATTTCCGGCGGGGTCAACTTTGTAAGACTCGGTTTGGTTGGTGGTAGGGCATTTTCATAGCCCGCCTGGCTAGCTACCACCATCTTATCTAAGTCTTGCCGCCAAACATTAGTGTTAAGAGCATTGATGTGTTCCGACTTGAAGATAAGTAAGCCAGATCTCCATTGTGTTGGGCAATCTTGGTAAGCCCGCTTCCATCTTCGGCATCTTCATTATTTACCATCAGGTGAGATGATGCCAAACTTACGAACTGTAAATAAAAAATAAATAGTGAAATCGGTCCAGCCATTCACGCGTGATAAGATGACCAAAGGAAATAGGGGTTCATTTTTTATATAATATATACAGGCCTTTATTCCTGTTTTTTTAGGGTCTTACGAATCGTGATCTCAATTTTAGATAAAATAAAAATTAAAAAAAATTGATGGGTTCGGAGATATGGCTTTTAAAACAAAAATGTTATTTCGGTTGTATGGAGACCATAGGTCTAAAGTTGCTAGAAGTTATAATTACTTGAAATTAACATTTTATTAAAGATACATTTTATTATCCAACTGATAGGATGGATAATTGTAATGAAACAAAACCAAATATCTGCCACTTGCCGTAGTCCCACGAAACTAAATTTATCTTGAAAATGGTTCGAAATGTCCTTCAATTTCGCCTAACCACAGTCGACTTCGGCGAAGCACTCCCCGAGTTGCATTTCTCAATGAAATGTATGTTATTGTGTTTAGCATTTGATGAACTGAATATTTAAAATCATCAACTCCATAGAAAAAAATCCACGGGCGTTAGATCAGGTGACCGCGCTGGCCACTGGACTTCGCCATAGGTACCAATCCACGTGTGCCCAAAGCTATCGCTGAGGTAATTTTGTGCAAGGCGACTGTTGTGCGCAGTGACTCCATCTTGTTGGAACCTCATGTTCCGTATTGCTGACAAAGGCAAATCATTTAAATCATCATCAAGATTTCTGAGAATATCCATGTATGTTAGACCTCGAAGTGTCCCACGTAAAACTGAATGGACACGACTTTATTGTACAAAATCCTGCACTAACAATTAAATAAAAATCGAATTTGGTTGCTGCTTTCAGTGGTTCGCAAAGGATTTTCTGTGGACCAGTACTGGTTGTTGCGCCGGTTATACATCCCTGAAATTATACGTGGTATTATAAGTTTACGTCATAAAAACGCTTAAAAAAATGAAATGAATAAATCGGAGAAGTAATCTTAGTTAACCATTTATTGAAAAGTTAGTCTCATCCGTCCATGAATTCGGCTCAAAAAATTTGTGCTTCGTGTTAAACGGTGGATAACCCAATTACAGAATGCTGATCTCCTCGCATGATCGCTTTCGAGTAGTTTCTGAACAATATTTTTATTGTCGATACGGTTTGTTTTTATACTTTTTAAGTATCTCTCGACGAAATATCCGGAAAACTGTCGACAAAACACAAAACATTTATTTCGCCATCTCGACTGATGATGTAGGAATGTTTTTTGTGAGGCTTCGTGAATCTTCCGTACCTCAGTAAATTAGTCAACATTGTGGTCAAAGTATGGCGACTTGGCGATCTCTAAGGGGAACTCATTTTAATACCAGTCTATTGCCAATGTTTGGTTCCTTTAACTTAAATTAAGTATAATAAATCCATTTTTTCAGAAAGACAACGATTAAAGCATTTTACCTATTTAGTTCACCATTGAATTCAGAACACAATTAATTAATTGACTAAATTATGCATTTAATGAATGACAGTAACACACAACTTAATTGTTTTTTTAGGTCTAGTTTATTTATTTTTTATTTGAAAATCGGCCAGTAAGTTTAGTTTCCACATAACTATTAAAGAAAACTAAAACGTTAATCAACAACTTCTAGCAACTTTGGACCTACGGTCTCTGTACAATTTTTGGTTTGTATAGTGATATAAAATCGAAATAATATTTTTTTTTCAATAATAGCCATATCTCCGAACATATATCGATTTTTTATTTATTAAAACGCCATTCTTATTTTCTCTAAAATTAAGATCACGGTTCCTGAGAGCGTTTTTCTAGTTTAGAATTTCCCCATAATGACCCTTAAAAAAACTCACCGGAATTTATAGATAAAGATTATCTGCATCGTGTGATGTTCCATTGAATTGTATGGCGAGCGATATTTTATTTGCATTTAAAATACATTATCAAGTATCTGCACCGTGTGTGACAAGCTTTATCCTCAAGTTAATTTCAAGTAAATCCTTAAGTTTCCTTACGTGGTCAAATCAGAAATGAGGAGATTCGTAGCAGAACCAAGGCAACCGATATAGCTCACAGAATCGCTAAACTTAAGTGGCAGTGGACGGAGCACACAGCTCGTAGAACAGATGATCGTTGGAGTAGTTAAGCTCAGGAGTGGCGACTATGCACCGGCAGATGTAGCATAGGCAGGCCTCTCACTTGGTGGAACGACGACCTGGTGGACGTTACGGGAAGCTGCTGGATGCGGGCAGCGCAGGACCGTTCGTTGTGGAAATCCTTGAGGGAGGGTTTTGTTCAGCAGTGGACTTCTTTCGACTGATCATCATATCAGCTCATATACGTCCCCAGCGAGGGGTTCGTGCCTACCCTACTTAGGGCGATCGGGCCTTAGTCACACCACGCGAGCCCAGTGCAGGTTGGCCGATTTCACACACAATCCTCGAGTTTCATCGCGTGTGCCGGTTTCCTCACGATGTTTTCCTTCACAGTAAGAGCGTCGAATAAACTTACATATGAAATTGAAATTCGAAAACACATTAGTAGGTCGCAGGATTCGAACCACGACCTCCCGGACAGGAGGTAGCGTCCCTAGCCATTAAGCCCCCCACGCTCTTAATGCAAAATTCTTAAAACTCATAATATGATGATGATAATGAAATTTCAATATACCAAAGTATTAAACCTTACAAGTAGTTTTGAGGCGCCGAGTTCTGAGTTCTAGAGAACGGATCCATGCATTTACACATTTACATTTCCTAACGAGATTGTAATTTACTTACGTATGTACTAGAATAACTGTCTTTGGCACATAGTAAAGTGGGTGACAGTGGCATTAGTAGCCTTTGCTCCCCGCCGAGTGAAATAGGGTGACCAGTACGCAGAAATTGCCAATTAGTTCTGATTAAGTGACCTGAAGAAGATTTTGGACGCTACTGTCGTCTTTCTTGCCAATGGGCTTTTGACCTACTGATACGTCCTGTTTTAGTTCGTCATTTCAGCGACGTCATTTGCCTTTTTTGACTTTTTTGGTTGAGTGCCCTCCGCACTCGCCTCCCCGTCCGGTGAAGTTGTTAAGCCCCCCACGGCTAAAAACAAGCTTGTCCTTTCGAAAAAGAAAATTAACGTACTTGGGACGTGCAAGAGGCCGTTTTCTGGTTCGTCATCCTACGTGCGACAAAGATTTGGAAATTAAAATAACCTAAATAATAATTATAATAATAGGCCGGGGATAAAGTTATTTCGCATTTTGTCAGTGTACATTTGTAATCAAATCTCTTTGCTTGTTTTATTTGTACATGGCTGGTTATAATACAATTAAAAAAGTAAAAAAAATCTAAATTATGGTCAAAATAAAAACATAAATTCCCGCCATTTTTTGGATTGTTTTTTTCTGTCAACAAAAATGAGTGAAAGTAACGAAGAAATTCGTAACAATTGAAATTGTATTTTAATCACTTTCGAAAATCCTAAAAGCTTTTAGGTACAAGCTTTTATTTGAAAAGAGTTTTTTTTATGCTCAAAAAGCCAAATACTCAAATGAGTATAAAAAATACACGGTTCCAAATTCAAAAAGATGAGCACAGTAAAGTCTTGTTGTTTGGAAATGGTCAAATATGTAAACAAAACATTTTATCATTAATTACATTATTTATCTTAATCACATTACATTTTAGACATCGAGCATGTTTTTACAAGCATTTTATTTATAAAATGAACATGTGTAGTTCATTTAAGACTTAAATACTAACCGGAAATGGTTTATTTTTAAGAAAACACTTCACGATTTGTTTACGTATTTGGCCATTCTTAAACAACGAGACTGTATTGCCTAAGATTCTATAGAAAAATAAAAGACGATTCTGGGACCTTAATTCCACCTCCAAAATTCATCATCAGATCAACTTCAAAATACCATAAGGATCTATTTTCACCGGAAATACTACTTCACTCCAAATTTCAGCTCAATTGGACCCCTGGAAGCTGCCCTCAAATCGATCGCAAGAATTTATCAAAAAAACCTACATACATTAAATAAAAAGGTACAAATAAGGCGGCGAATAAAATTTGTGCTTGACCTAATGCAGTATCAGTCAGTAGCACAAACTTGGAAAATTCTGGAAATTTTAACGTTCAAGATGCAGCTCGCTCTGGTGGCCCTGTTTAAATGAGCATACAAAATACGAAGAAACTTTTTCCCCAACCTAATAAAAAACGAGTGTTCTAACCACACACGACTGAAGTAAAACTTAATCACCGTTCGCGTAACGCATTCACCAACTTACTCCTCAAGTCAAGCGTGCCGTTCGCCTCGCCCGATCACACTTTCCGTAACGCTAGAAATCACCGTTCGCGTAACGCATTCACTAGCTTACTCCCCAAGTCAAGAGATTTTTTAAATTCATAATTGGTAAGCCCTTGGTATCATCTCACCTGATGGTAAGTGACTTAGATGCCGAAGATGGAAGCGGGCTTACCAAGATTCCCCAACGCAATGGAGAACTGGCTATCTTATCTTCAAGCCGGAAAAAATCAATGTTGTTAACACTGATGTTTGGCGGCAAGACTTAGATAAGATGGTGGTAGCTAGCCAGGCAGGCTTACAAAATGCCCTGCCACCAACCAAACCAGGTCTTACAAGTTGACCCCACCGGGAATCGAACCCGCGACCTCCTGAAGTGAAGCGAATGGACTAACCATATTTGAAAACGCTAAACACGTTAAAAAAAATGACTTCCATCGCAACAACTTCTAACAATTTTGCATTAATATTTTGGTTTTTGTTAATTTTCTAATAAAGTACTAAACCGATTTTGATAATATTTATATGGGACCACACGGGAAGCACTAGCTTTCGAATAAAAAAAAAGAATTATCAAAATCGGTTCACCCAGTCAAAAGTTCTGAGGTAACACACATAAAAAAAACATACAGTCGAATTGAGAATTTTTTGGAAGTCGCTTGAAAATAAAGTCTGTTCCATAAAAAAATCTTATCATTGTCACTAAACTCAGCAAACTCTACCACATTCATCAAGATTATCAGAGGAGCGTTCAACGGTTCCTATAATCAAAATGTCTCCGAACCAATTACATACTATGTAGCCATGCGGCGAGGATTTGCATATTTTCCGTCGTTTATCTGAAATAGACTAGCGTATCACCGCTCGGTCTCAATCTAGTAAGTAAAGTTTATTACACCGACACCACCTAAATCTGATTAAAGCAAAAACCAAAGCACTTGAGTTATGGCAAAATTGCTTATTGGAAAAAAATGCGTTTTACGAGTAATAATATTTGAGTACGGAATTTTTTGAACTTAAAATATTTGTACATTGCAAAGGCAACTAGACACATATCACGTAGCTCGTAGAACATATGGCATTTGGGGCAGTAAAGTTATTGAGTTGCGACCGCACACCGGAAAACGTAGCTGGATGCGGGCATCACAGAACCAGTCGTCCTGGAAATTCTTGGGGGAGGTCTTTGTCCAGCAGTGGACGTCTTTCGGTTGATATGATTGTTTGGTTTTCCATTAATGAACTCTGAGCGTTCAAAGTATCCCGCCAAAACTGCCATATTGCGGAAGCTAAAAAGACTCTGCTGAGTCGCCGACAGAGGGCGCAAAAATACCAATTGTGAATAAAAAATAAATAAAAAAAAACACTTTTCGTATCTGTAAGACACAGATAACAGCTACAAAGAAAATGCAGCGAGTTTCATCATAAAAACGATAAAACCAAGCTAAACCTGTGAACTACGTGAAAAACCATTAATGAGTGTGAATCCTGGTAATAAGAGAGAACCAAGAAGCGGCGGAGGTGAGTGCTAGTCAGATTTGTCTGCTTAGAGAATTGTGAAATGTTTCTACTCATAGTCTCAACTGTGTAATTCCAGCTAAATTAACATACTGTAATAACAATGATGATGAAAGGAAACTGAGTAGCTGGCTGCATCTTAACGTTCTTTAATTGGTCTCCTACTAAAATATCCAAAAACCTTACTCGCTTTCTTTTTTTTACATGAAGTCCTTAATTTTAAATTAATTAAAATATAAAAATTCGGCAAAATACATCTTGGGCCACGCATGATGCAGGGTACCGGAGTCATTACTTTTAAACTTTTTGTATCAGGATACCCTAAATCATTTCACTAGGTCCTTACCACCAGGTGAGAGGATGCCAAGGGATTACCAATTGTAAATAACAAAAAAAATAGTTAAGAAACACCAGGGATACAGGGACAAATTTTAACGATTTTGACAAGCTTTATCTTGGGAATGGTACATCTGACAAAAAGATGTTGCAAGAATGCACTATTTTATTTAAAAAAACTACCAATTTAATAATACCCCACATGACTGTATTCAAGTTACTTACCTACTTTTCGACTACATTTTAGATAATATTTTTCGATGCGACTTACAGACAGCTTGACAGACTAATTCTTATTAATCATCATCATCATCACATCAGCCGAAGGACGTCCACTGCTGGACATAGGCCTCCCCCAAGGATTTCCACGACAACCGGTTCTGCGCTGCCCGCATCCAGCGGCTTCCCGCGACCTTCACCAGGTCATCGGTCCACCGAGTAGGAGGCCTGCCTACGCTACGTTTTCCGTTGAGCGGTCGCCACTCAAGAACTTTACTACCCCAACGGCCATGTGTTCTAAGAGCTATGTGCAATTCTTATTAGTAAATCAACGAAATACTAGTTTCATTTAACCGCCTTAGTGGCATCAACGAAATACTAGTTTCATTTAACCGCCTTAGTGGCGGCGGAAACTAGTATTTCGTTGATTATTTAATTAAATAATATTTATTTAGTTAAATCATTTTAATTGGTACCGCTTAAAGCACTCATATTTTACAGTCAGTTTCCTAGTCGCCCGCATGGACATCGTTTTTAGGGTTTTTAAGTCATCAAGGAACCTCTTATAGTTTCGCCATGTCTGTCTATCTGTCCGTCTGTCCGCGGCTTAGCTCAGAGACTAAATAGTCTATAAGTACTCGTAGGTATAGTTTCTTACGGTGAAGGAAAATATCGTAAGGAAACCTGCACACGCCTGCGGAGAAAATCGCAGGTTGTGTGTGAAGTCGACCAACTCGCACTGGGCCCGCGTGGTCGACTAAGTCCCGATCGCCCTAATTCAGGGTAGACTCGAGCCCCTCGGTGGGGATGTATCTGAGCTGATATGATGATGAGGTATAGTTTCTAATGTACTACGAGTAAAAAGCTGTAATTTGCACCGCGGTGGACCGACGACCTGGTGAAGATCGCGGGAAGCCGATGGACGCGGGCAGCGCAGGACCGGTCGTCGTGGAAATTCTTGAGGGAGGCCTTTGTCCAGCAGTTGACGTTTTTCGGCTAATATGATGATGATGATGATGATGAAAAACATTAATCACGTCGGCAAAGTGGTCTTTCAAAATTACTGAGGATTTCCTAAGACTATTTTTCGATTCAGGGACCTGTTTGTGAAATATTAAGCCTGAATGGCGCAGAATTGTAAATAGGCAAGTGCGCGAGTTCGAGGATCAGGTAAAGCTGACCTTGATACCAAACGCGACCAGTTAAAGGCCCGACCACCTGCGACCATTTCATACAATTACGAGGGTGGCATACTTAAATGCCCTCATTACGCGAGGAGTTTCGCTGCGAAGATTGGCTACATAAACCATCTTCGAGCGCACGCGCGGCAAACCGACTAGGAGTCGAAGTGGTCGCCATGACCGAAATCGGTCGGATAGATCATCATCATCATCAAGCTTTAAAGTGCTAATTTTTGTAAAATGTATAATTATAAAATTGTTCGCCTGACTGAATATCAACGTACAGCTCACACCACTGGACGGGTTGAGCTGAAATTTGATATACAGATAGCAATTACGACGTAGACATCCGCTAAGAAAGGATTTTAGGAAATTCCCACGGGAACGTCAAAAAAACGGAATCTACGCAGGCAACGCCGCTGGATGTCCTCTAGTATTCATATATATTTGTCGGGGTTGCCATATATTTTAGAACGACTTCTAGTTGTCCGATTGGGCTGGAATTTGGTATGGAGCCGTATTCCTGGTGGCAATAGATCCTTTGGGTATTTTTAGTTGATCATAGAAGCAAGGTCCCAGGATCATACATTGTTTTCAATCAAGAAATTCCTATATACTCGTATCGTATACCTATTGTCTTTACCTATGAAATTGCCGATTGTATATAAAATTTTATAGATGAAAATTAATATTAAGAACAATTGTTATTTAAACAAAATTTATTCTCAAAATAGCATTAGACGTTTAGAAATTAATTGGTGATAAACATATGCCTATAGTTTAGATATTTTGAGAGCACAGTGGCTTTAACCCCATGATGTCGGGTTTTTTCACCTGAAAAAATCGCCTTTGTTGAAGCAAAAATACACATTTTTAATTTTAAAGCTCTAGAGTTACCACAGCAGTTTCTTCGTTACTAATGTCATATTTGGGAAAACCTCGCATAATATTTCGTCACTTTCAAGAAAATTCAAAAAAATTAACCTATTTAAAAAATTGACCCATCTGACCACTAAAAAAACGCCTTTGTTCAATTAAATGGTGCATAGCTCAGGAGATTGGAACATGAAAGACATGAAACTAGTTACTAGAAAAAGACCATAAGTAGTGTCACCATAAGGTTAATAATAAAAAACAACAACTTTTCTTATTTTCAATAAAAATTGGTATTGGCATTCAAAAACTGAATCGGAAATTTCATAGCTAAAGACATATTATAATATGTAACTTAGCTTGTTTTCAACGGATTCCTACTGTACTCGCCTTTTTTTATTTCGAAACATGTATTGAAGGGTTCCAATAATGTGCGACTCGATGATGCATGACCCATAAATATACAGCCGATAATGGCCAGTCGTGACACAGACCTTAACTGAAATAAACCCTACCAAAAAACAATCAAACGTTATTATTGCAGTTACAAATTACATTCTTGTTTATGTGTGTACTTTCACTAATACATCATTACAAATATTTATGGCATAATAATTTTAATTACAAGCCACAATAACGCATTCGTTTTATATAAAACTGTCATGTTTTGCGTTACAATTCTTATTACATATTTATCATCGCTTTTTCTCACTCGTCACTCAATATCGAACCATTGAAATTTCTATAAAAGCAGCATTTTATTGTGTGTAGTTTGTTTATGAAAGCAATATTCCATGTAATTTACAAGTTCATGAAAATTTATGAACATGATCAATTGCTGTAAGTTTTTTATGTTAGATTGACTATAAGGGTGCCAACGGGACCCTATTACTAAGCCTTCGCTCTTTACCCTGTCTTAATCTGTCTGCCAGAGGGTTGTATTTCATGAACCGTCATAGGTTAGGAAGCGTCGGTGGCTCAACCGGTAACGACTCGGTCCTCCTAACCAGAGGTGACGGGTTCAAATCCGGATGGCCAATGTACCAATGAGTTTTTCGAAACTTACGTACATATACTCTCCGATTGTTTCAACGGTCGGTGAAGGAAAACATCGTGAGGAAACCTGAACACACCTGCGAAGAAACTCGAAGGTTGTGTGTGAAGTCGACCAACCCGCACTGGGCCCGCGTGGTCGACTAAGGCCCAATCTCCTTAATTCAGGGTAGGCTTGAGCCCCTCGGTGGGGAAGTATATGATGGGGGCTGTTAAGATGGATAGGTTACACAGTTAAAATTTTCACAGAGTGTGTATTTCTATTGCTGATATAACAACAAATAATGGAGATAAAATAATAAGATGGATAGGTTACACAGTTAAAATTTTCACAGAGTGTGTATTTCTATTGCTGATATAACAACAAATAATGGAGATAAAATAATAAAGAAACATGATATATTTGAAGCGTGAAATGTATTTAAAAAGTAAAAATTAAAAAAAATACAAAATAGTTTAGTGTGTGTAAGCTTATATTACAAAAACTGAAGAAACCTGATTCCCCCAATAAGTTTCCCTGTGTTGGGGGAAACCAGTGTCTTCCCTGGTTACATAATACAATGCTTTACAATTGAGACATATAAATCATAGATTTTTATAGTTTTATACATATCTTTTTTATACATTAAGGATACTTCTTAGGTACTAAATTTATTAGTACTAGCCGTGCCTGCGACTATGTCCACGTGGAGGTTTTGATTTTTTCCACGGGAAGTCTTGAATTTTCCGGGATAAAAAGTATCCTATATGTTAACCTGGACTATAAGGAACCACCATACAAAATTTCATCGAAATCAGTCTGGTAGTTTTTGCGTGATCCGCGAACATACAGAGACAGACAGACAAAAATTCCAAAAGTTGTTGTTTTGCCCTCTATATCGCTAGTAATGTCCACCACAGTTATTATTTTCCAAATATATTTCATGGACAGACACGGCCTCGTTACAGTTTCATTATAATATGTATAGGTTATAAGTATGTATTATTAATTAGTTACAAATTTGATGTTAGGTCAAGATTAACATAAGCTATGGTACGTGTGTGAGTTAGTGTTGTGTGTTTGTTAGTGGATATGAGTGTACGTGTTTCAGTGTATGTGTAAATAAATATATGTGTGTATTGTAAAGGAGTGGGTGGAGGTGGTTATTGAACACATAATAGATTTTTTTTTATTACAGTAGTCTAACTGTAGGAGCAGGATAGAATACCCAGAAGTAAATTAATTTTTGTGTATATGTAGGGACCACGACATAATAGGTGATCTCCTTGCAAAGTATGTTCTTGTGATAGGAATACGCTATGAATTCGTCTAGTCTTCGCAGACTCTATTACTTTTGATAATAGAGGGTGTTCCAATAAGATCGCACTTTGGAAAATTTGCGACATTTTATTCTCGTGGCAACTCTGAAATTTGACAATTGTCACCCTTACATTAAATAATTGTTTAAATTAAATTAAATAGACAAATAATTGTTCCGATTATTCAAAACTGACTGTTTCCCGCGGCTTCACCCGCGTGGACAACGTTTGTATGACTTTTCGAGGTTTCGCAGTGCGCGAGCCGCAAGCGGCTCGCGAGCGTGAAAAAAAAGTAGCCTGTGTGTTAATCCAGGTCCTAATCTGTCTACCTACCAAATTTCAGCCAAATCTGTGAAGTAGTTTTTTTTATTTAAAATTTGAGTGCGTTTGGCTGCACCTCATCTGATGGTAAGTGCTGATGCAGCCGAGGATGTAGCACGCAAGCTCAAATAGTGCCTATTCTTGCGTGAAGAAGTAACAAACATACACATTCACACACAAACTTTCGCCTTTATAATATTAGTGTGATTATCCTCACCAGTTCGTCGGTCCACCCCGCGTGGGAGACCTGCCTTTGCTACGTTTTCCTGATCGCGTTCGCCACTCGAGAACTTTACTGCCTCAGTTGCCATTTGTTCTACGAGCTATGTGCCCTGCCCACTGCAACTTCAGTTTAGCAATTTTGTGAGCTATTTCGGTTACTTTGGTTCTCCTGCGGATCTCCTCATTTCTGATACGATCGCGTAGGGAAATTCCGAGCATAGCTCGCTCCATTGCCCTCTGGGTGACCTTGAGCCTTCTTATGAGGCCCATAGTAAGCGACCATGTCTCAGTTCCATAAGAAGTGAAGTAAGTGAAGATCGCAGGAAGCCACTGGATACGATGTTTATAAAGCCTCAGCTGTCCGTCTGTCCGTGGCCCCTTTACTTTTTATTTTTATTTTTTTTAAACGTGAAGAAACTAGCGACATCTAGTGAAATCTAGTCGTATACAGTTAATTTTAGAAGATGTTTAGGTACGGAACCCTCAGTGCGCGAGTCCAACTCGTTCTTGTCCGGTTTCTATTCAATTTCATAACCCCACACGCTAATTTTAAGTTATACCTCACGTGTGGAAGGTATCTACCGACTTCACGAAGGTAATTTAAAGAAAGAAAGAAATAATGAAATACGTTTATTGGTTCCAGTAACATCACACCAAAATACTTAATACATTAGTGACAAAAGTTTAGGTTACTATTAAAAAAAATACATATATTCATGAGACGCCACTGCAACCACAGGGCTTCAACTCAGCATATGGTAGGCTCGGAAGCGAAGCGCTGGTATGATGTTGGTACCCGTGGCTGCCAGTCAGGCGTGGGCGTGACAGTTCACATATTAAGGTTTAAGAGAAAACGCGGTCTAAAGAATAGGTAATTGACTAAAATGTTGCTGTCTCCCTCCTCCAAACTTCTCCGTATATAGCAAGAAAGGGAGAACCAATAGGCACTAAAATTGACCAAAACAGCAATTCGTAGTCCCCTATTTCCTCCTCCAAAACTTGAGCAATAATAATATTTTTTCAAAAATAATTAAAAAAAACGCTATATCTATGCTTCTATATTTTTATTGTATTGATAATATGCGTATAATTTTTTTGGTGGGTGTCTTACAATGACGCTTCAATTGGGCCATTTTCTCAGTGTTTGAAGGCTCCTACTTCCTATTATACTTAAATTATAAGAAAGAACAAAACATAGAGGCATGGCCATGGTGTTAGGTTTTATGGAAAAAACATTTTTGCTCTATTGTCATTATCCAGGAAGGAAACAGAGGTCTATATTTGTATGGAAAAAATGCCGTCCGCGTTTCCTCTTAATAAATATTACTTAGTATCTTGTAACTACAAAACAATATAGTACATGTATACGAAAATCTAATTTACTAACTAACTTATTAAGACATAGGTAATATAATGTAAACATTTTATTTATCTTTATGGTTGTATCCATCAAATTGGGATACATTATCAAATCAAATCAAATCAATACATTTATTTCGGACAACATAATCCATAGAGTGTTAGTACAAGAATATATTATTGAGACATTAAGGTTAGTAAGGTAACACAAATTAAAATTACTAAACATGCAGCCGTACCAATTGCCACAAGATAGGGATGTCGGGTCGGCTAGCCACAAAGCTCAGGATGCCGTTTCCGCTGCCACGAACACGGTTCAGCAACGAGGCGACTCTCTTTCTTAAGATTGCTTGAAAGCCATCTTAAGAAAGAGCATCAGCAAACATGCCTGATGCGCTGCAGTACCTTGGCAGCCCCAACAGCATCCTAAATGCGTTGATATACTGAACGCGCAAGGCGTTGATTGTCTTCTGCGTATAGTTGACCCTCAGACTCCACGTTTAAAAAGATTGGCAGAAAGCTTTAAATAAAACAACTTTAACAGCTTTGGTGCGACGTGCAATTCTGCGAGCCCACATATAACATCTGACAGCCAACGCCCGGCTCTCCGTCTCTATATCCTCATCATCAGAGAGATCCTCCGAGACCCAGTGACCCAGGTACTTGAAACGAGAAACTCTCGACAAAGCGACTCCGTCTAGGAAAACGGGTGGAAATGTAGTGATTTTGTGACCACGAGATTGAAACACTAAAGTTCACTCTTCTTCACATTGTACCTGAGTCCACAGGCCCCGGCGTACGGGGACATTTTACTATACCTACCTATCATGCCGTTTAGCCTGCTCAGATAGAAATGGGCGTTTCGGGTCACTTTTGTGATGTGGGGGCCAAAGGTGAGTTGGGGGTCAAGGGTGACTCCTAAGAATTTGGCTGTGGCTTGCCAGGGGACAGGGGTGCCTAGCATACGGCTTGACTGATCGGGGAAATGGATCTTACGACGGTGACTGAAGCGGACCGCGAAGCTTTTGCACGGGTTCGCTTCAATTCTCCATTTCCTAAACCATTTGCCTAGCTCGTCAACTGAGAGTTGTAGTTTGTCTATTAGTGGTGACGTTACGTAGAGGGCAGTGTCGATCGAAAAAAGAGAAAGCTGTACTGATTTCCCTGATTTACTTTTCCTTGGGATGAGGATGTCATTGGTGTACAGAGTGTACAAGGTCGGGGAGAGTACGGATACTTGAGGGACCCCGGCTTTAATGGGACGCGGAGAGGAAAGTCCACTCGTGTCTAAAACGGAAGGTGCGGTCTTGGAGGTAGCACTCCACTATACGAACGAGTCGGTCGGGCAGGTCCAGGTGGTAGAGTTTATATATGAGTCCCGCATGCCAGACTTTGTCGAAGCCTTTGGCTACGTCGAAGAAGACAGCGACTCTCTTCTCGCGTCTGGGATAAAATCCGTTCAGTATGTATTCTACTATGCGGTGGACTTGTTATGGGCATGAGTTTTGGCTCGAAACCCAAACTGGTGGTTAAATATGAGGGGGGGTTTATCGGGCCGGAAGATATGCCTGTTTATTCGAATGAGTATAACTCTTTCGTGTACTTTCCCCATGGCCTTGAGGAGGCTTATGGGGCGATGGTTAGAGGGGATGTTTAGAGGTTTGCCTGGCTTTGGGATGCCTATAAATAATTGATCATCCGGAAGGATACAAATCTTTACCAGGAAGGTGCTTTTGTATTGCAAGTCGCGACCCACCCTGTCAGGATAATCACTACTTAGGTTTAGGATAGGACTCAACTCGGTTTATTTTTGTACTGCATACGTACTTGTAAAACTAGTTCAATTTTACCCGACTGCCTAAAATTTGGGTAATGTTTTCGAGTGTGTGTATGTTTTTTAAAATTTATTTATTAATGGAAAAAAATGTGTACACAGGTAAAAATTGGACCCACAAAACTGAATGATCAGTTTGTCTGTGGGATCGACAGTCTCACAATTATACGTTACATAAGACGTAACTGTGGTAACTAGATTCTAAGTGAGTAGGTACATAGGCAAGAGCCAAACTCCCTTACAGGCTGTTTATAAAGTTGTCAACATCATCATATCAGCTCATATACGTCCCCACCGACAAGCTCGAGCCTACCCTGAATTAGGGCGGTCGGTCCTTAGTCGACCACGCGGGCCCAGTGCGGAGTTTCTTCGCAGGCGTGTGCAGGTTTCCTCACGATGTTTTCCTTCACCGTAAGAGCTTCGGATAAACGTTCATATTAAATCTTAATTCGAAATCACATTGGAACGTGGCGGTATTCAAATCACGACCTCCCGGACAAGAGGCGGCGGCCCTAGCCGTTATGCCACCAGAGTTTTTATAAGGTTTTGACTGAGCCTGTGGCCAGATTTGCTTGAGTGACTTAGGAAACTTTTTTACCCCACTGCCCAAAAACTAGGAGTAGTATTTTTGTGCTGTGGGGTTCTTAATTTTTAACTAAATGGATTAGGTTATTTTCTGCAGCACCCTGCCTACCAACTGATTGAAAAACCAGTCTCCCCGCATAACCAGAGAATTATAAATAATACCCATAACTCTCCAATCGGCAGCAGTCGATCGGTAATCTATAAAATTACCACACTTAACTAATCCGACTAAAAACAAGTTATAAGTACCTACCAGACTTTAATTTAATCAATACCTTTCCGTTGACGGCTAAATTGTTTGGCCACCATCAGTTACAATTACAAGTTAAATAAATATACTTATCTACAACCGAAGATCTAATATTTTACCTCGTAAGGATGGGCCTTTTATATAGCGCGGTGGAGTAGATGCGTCGAAATAATTTCGAAAACCTTTAAAGTTTTAGGTACAAGCTTTTAATATTAAGTTACAAGCTTTTAATATTTCGTTGTCACGCGATATACATATGCATGCAAAATTTCAGCTCAATCGGAAACCGGGAAGTGGGTCAAATTTAACTTGCAAGATTTCATTTAAGACACCGGGACAGGTGAAACTAAATACAAGTTTGTTAAATAATTTCGAAATCTACAACCTTTTAGGTCAAAGCTTTTAATATTTCGTTGTCATCGGAAACCGGCAAGTGAGTCAAATTTAACTTGCAAGATTTCATCACAGACAAACCTAATAAAAGCTTGTAAAATACCTGTGTCCGGTAACCCATAACGCACACCGAGACAAATTGTATGACAGGCGCGGGTGTAAGACAGTGGTTTTCACGCACACAAGCATCAAAGCTGACCCATTTTTATTTATCGCATTGATTACAGGGCTTATTATTATTATTATATATTGATTATATCGCTTTATCTAGATAGTATACAAAG
This sequence comes from Coleophora flavipennella, assembly GCA_947284805.1. Classification (NCBI taxonomy): domain Eukaryota; kingdom Metazoa; phylum Arthropoda; class Insecta; order Lepidoptera; family Coleophoridae; genus Coleophora; species Coleophora flavipennella. Next base: position 10,642,973 of record OX369306.1, on the reverse strand, counting down.
GATGGGCCCATCTAAGTACGTTGGAAATGGGGCCACTGTCACAGATGAGATACTAGTTACTTCGTCCACTGTGGTTGAGCTGAAAGGGAGCTTACACACTTGTCAGATAACGCAACTGTACATTTAAGTAAGGGCCTTCTGGATTCATGACATAGTAGTAAGGGTTTCTTAGGGTTCCGTATCAGGTAAAACGGGACCCTATTACTAATCCTACGCAGTCTGGCTGTCTTTCCTACCTTTACAAGGTTGTGTTTTAACATGATAGTTTTATAATTGCGAAATTGTTGAAAAATTGCAGCGAAATGGTAATAAGGTAATCTGGCGTACTAGATTGTAAGTTCAAGCTGAGACCTCTGTAGGGTGTCCCAGCGCTTAGGGAAATTATTTTAATTCAAAAAAAAAACTTACGTACATACATATACTTACCGATTGCTTTACGGTGAAGGAAAACATCGTGAGAAACTCGAAGGTTGTGTGTGAAGTCGACCAACCCGCACTGGGCCCGCGTGGTCGACTAAGGCCTAATCACCCTGATTCAGGGTAGGCTCGAGCCCCTCGGTGGGGACGTATATGAGCTGATATAATAAAAATAAAATAAAAAAATAAGAAATTTTACTCTGAAGAGCCTTTATAGTATTTCAAAAATAAATGGAACTAATTTTTTAAGGCCTTTTTTTGAGGCCTGCAGGCCTCCCACGCGGTGGACCGACTACTTGGTAAAGATCGCGGGAAGCCGATGGATGCAGGCAGCGCAGGATCGGTCGTCGTGGAAATCCTTGGGGGAGGCCTTTGTCCAGCAGTGGACGATTTCCGGCTGATATGATGATGATAATGGAATTTTTAAATGTTTGAAGTAATACTTCTTTAGGCGCGACTTGAGAGTAAGTAACTTATATCTATACTCTCAAGTCGCGCTTAAAGAAATTTACTTTAAAAAATCTTTGAATGCAGTTCTGACGGAAGTAACGCTCAGTAGTCTATAGTCTGTTTACGTATACTGCGTAGTTTCCGGTATTTAAAAACAGTGAAGTAAAACTTCTTTTGGTGCAACTTTCTGATATTTCTTCTGACGGAAGTACGCTAGGTGGAGAGTAAGGTAGTAGAGGGTATAGTCACAGTATTCCAATATAGCTGCTTAAAGTAGCGCAACGAATGTACTTATGCAGAGCAACGGAAGGGTACTTGCGGGGCAGCAGGCGGCGGGGCACAAACTCCGCGAGTTTGCCAGGCTGACTGTGACTACGGGCTAGAATGGACTAGTACCTACGCCGGTGGCACATCGTGTGACATCAAAAGCGTTGCGTTACTGTAAACCATATCGTAATACTGTGGTATAGTGGAGAGAAGAGTTAAGGCAAGGGTGGAGAATAGAGTGGTGGAAAAATATCTTTTTCCGTTTTCGACAAAGGCTTTTTAGCCTTGAAAATTGAGCCAACACAATTAATGGTTGGATCGAAAAATGTTTTAACATCGTCCTTGCTGTAAATACTAACCTCTTCATTATAGTTAAGAGCTTCACAAACCCTGCAGAGGATTACCGACTTAGTTCCAAAGTATCCGTGTTCGTTGACTACTTCGAAGTGATTCCTCCACCTGTGGTATCCACGCAAAGCCTCTTTATCCTTTGCGACATTCTTCAAATGTGTGGCTAATTCCTCTACAGAGGCAAAGTTACCAGCATATATGAATGATTGTGGCGGCAACAAAGTTTCGTAGTCTTTCAAAGGTGCTCCTGCTACCACAGGAATAGCGCCTTTAAGAAAGGCATTATAGAACACTTTTTCAGTAATGTATTGGTGGCACATATTATTTTCCAATGCCAAGTAGAATATGTATTTATCGAAATGTTTACAATCTTTGAAATAGTGTCCAGGGCAACTGGAACAAAAGATCAAATGGTTTTGAATTTATAAGATTTTAGGCCACAGCGGGGAAGGCTCCCTAATATTGGGAAGGTAAGGCCACACGTGAGTTTAGTGCATTTGACTGTATCAAATTTGATGGAAAGTGACGATGCAGTCGATAATGGTACACGTTATCACACTAATATTATAATGGCGAAAGTTTGTGAGTGTGTGAGTGCGTATGTTTGTTACTTCTTCACGCAAAAACTACTGAACGGATCTGGCTGAAATTCGGTAGGTGGACAGATTAGGACCTGTATTACCACATAGGCTACTTTTTGTAACGCTCGCGAGCCGCACTGCGCACCCTCGAAAAGTCAAAGAAACGATGTCTACGCGGGTGAAGCCGCAGGAAACAGCTAGTTTCAAATAATATCCATTCATTCTCGCTTTCAAGCTCCCCAAGTTTTAAGAATCGGGAAACACTGACGACAAGATTTCCACTCCTTCGTTGTCCGCTTAATAAATGAGGAAGTAAAAGAAGGAAGAATAAATAATAAATAACTTTTCGTGCTGATAGGTGGAATATCAATAACAAAGGGATGGGAACCCTCCCTGAATCTCCATGACTTAATGAAGCTGAGGGAATGAGGTCACACAGTTCTTGGGTACACTCTCAGAAATCACTTCCACAGAAAATAGACAGGATATATTGTGGCGACACACAAACCTTTGGAGCTTTTTACGAGTAGCTCGTCGTCACCAACGAGTCTTTTGGCGCGTTTATCGACGGCATCCAAGTTCTTTCCCCTGTATATCAAATAAGGCGTCTAGTTAATAATATCAGGCTGGTTTATAGAAACAGGAGTGTTGAAGATTGTAAGGCTAGTATAGTTCAACAATTTCAGAAGCAATCAAGCCACTTTTAAGGCCTCCGAAATGACTTACCACTACGCCACCGGTCATTCAAATATGTATAGATATTCGTAAAGCGAAACTCACACATGTTTGCTCTCGTTGTTTGCAGCGACTGCCCCATACACGTCAACGCTCATGTACATCTTGAGTTCTTCCAAAAGTTGCATTCGATATTTCACTCGATGGGACATTATTGACACAACTAATACGTCGTATTTCTTGTTGGTCCAGTGAGGAATTATGTCCTCCAGCGATGCTTTCATGTATTGTTTCTTGGTTATTAAATATTTGGGTAGAGCAAGCGTTCTACCGAATGGAATAGGGACATCCGCATCGGTCCTGAATAAACGTATTCAATGTTTTGGCTTTAATCTTTACAAATAATGATCTGACCACCAGGAAACACTTTCTTACTCGATCATACAGCACTGCAATATTATCATCATTAGCCTCTGTCGTCAGTGTCAGACTATTTATGCAGTATATGGCATAATTGGTATAGGAGCATATAGTATAGGAGGCCTACTCATCATACTGATCAACTTTCCCCAAGAGACCCAGAGTCTGGTCAAATGAGCGGCAATTTTTTTTTCTTATCTGTGGATCAAATCATCCACGGAAGAACATTTTGAACTCTACATGCAAATCAATTAGGCTTATTGATCAATTTTATGCATTTTGGACCGACTTTCAAAAAGGAGCAGGTTATCAATTCGATTATATTATGTTTTTCTATGTTTAATGTTACACGATATTTTCGTACATTTTGAACCCATTTTCGGGGTTCTTGTTTTATTCAAATGCCGCCAAATTGGTCTCATATAAATTTTATCAAGGCAGTTAAGTACTTTTTTATAAAATTAACAAAAACTAAAAAATAGCACAATTCTAAGGGTGGGCACCATGTAGGTAACTATGACGATAACCAAACCGTAATCAGCCGGTATTAGACCATAACAATAACAATAACCGATCAAAATCGAGCGGTTAACGTTAGCTTCAAGTAATGACGTCATTTTAACCGTTATTAAAATGATGCAACCCATGTATAACCGGCGATTTGACGGCTGGTTACGGTTTGGTTATCGTTATAGTTACATAGTGCAACCCACCCTAAGTTTACGTCGGTTTTTGATGTGTTTAGTGTTACCAATTATTTTATGAAGCCTAATTTTTTTATAATTGAGTATGGGTTCCTTGAGGGAAGTTGTTCAGTTCAGAAGCCCCAGGCACACCCTGGCAACTTTATACAATGGGCCAAAAATGACTTTTCAAAAAAGGAATGACGGAACAAACAACATGGCGGCGAAATCCTATACGTTCGGCAACCAAACTGTAACCAATCTGTATCAATCTGGGTGACGAGGGATAGAGGTCGCAATCTAGAGAGCGGCAGGGAGTGTCCATACTGTATGTTAGTACTTATATACTTTGCCCCAGGTTCTACGTCAATTTTGTTCATCTGTAAGACTTTGCGTCGCCTGGAAAGTACAGGCCTATGTGTGGTGCTAGGTTGGCTGCCAGGTCTGAATGGGACCGCCGAAATGTTTGATTGGATCCGACTTACACTTAACATGGACCACACGCCGTGTTTAAATTTGAAGTTTTACTTTTTCTTTCGAGGCGCATCCCTCATCCTTACTAATATTCTGAAAAATGTTTGTTTGTTTGTTACTTCTTCATGCTTCAATACCTCAACCAATCTTGACGAAATTTGACAGGCTACTTGCCTGTATCATAGAGAAGGACATATTTTACTTTTTGGCCCGTTAAAATAGCATTGTCCGATACAGTTCCTGAGGGTACTAAAAAAATACACTTTTTGGTTGTTTTTTTAACTTCGCAACGGAACAACGGATGGTTGTGATTTTTTGCATAGAGATGGTTGAGGGGGTGGAAAATGACATAGATTACTAATTAGCATAGCCCGAGATAGTTCCTGAGGGATCTGGGGAAAACCCATTTTCAGATGCGCGCACCTTGGCGTCGCAAGGGATGGATTGATGTGATTCTTTGAATAGAAATAGTTGAGGGGGTGAAAAGTGACATAAACTGCTAATCATAATAGCCCGATATAAGTAGTTCCCGCTTGCGGCTCGTGCACCAGTCACCCTCAAAGATCGTCATAGAAACGATGCCCACGCGAGTGAAGTCGTAGGTAAAAGCTAGTACAGAATATTTGCTTATCTTCTATGGATACACTAGCTGTTTCCCGCGGCTTCATCCGCGTGGACCACGTTTCTATGACTTTTCGAGGGTGCGCAGTGCGCGAGCCGCAAGCGGCTAGCGAGCGTGAATAAAGTAGCCTATGTGTTAATCCAGGTCCTAATTTGTCTACCTACCAAATTTCAGCTAGATCCGTCCAGTAGTTTTTGCGTGAAGAAGTAACAAACATACAGACTCACAAACTTTCGCCTTTATAATATTATTAGTGTGATTACCTGTAAACCATGGTCCAATTAGTCATTATAGCTAAATCTTTGAAGGTTGGTGTCTCCCATTCCTCTGGGAACATCAATCGTGGACATTCCACAGTTGTGACAATCCATTTTTGGTCTTTATTTCTGTATTTAACTTCAGGGTATGGCATTTTGACTGTGTTGATAATAACAGCATCGGCTTTAATTAAAAGACTTTCATTTTTTGTGAAAATACAGTTTTCTACGCTGCATTTTTCTAATGGATCCGTCCTGTAAGATGAAGAAAATTGGAAAATAGTTGTTTGTGACTGTTAGAAAAATAACCGTAACTGTTTTAACACCTTTTAATTTGCTTCAACTATACGTACATATTTATGTAAATGTACAAAGTAACTATGACGAAGTTAATCTTTTTGGTTTTTTTCCAACCTGCTTTTATATCATCTTTTTGTCTTTTTTTACCTTTTGTTATTTTTCTTTATTTGAAATTGTCATTGATCGTCATGATCGACGACATTGTGATTCTTCTGACTTTACTCTTTATCATCACCGTTCTATTTTATTGATTTTATTTACCATTTTTGTTTGTTTTATCTCATTAAACCAAAGTGCTGGTGGCAAAATCCTATTTTAATTTAATTTTCTCCCCTGACCCTGTCTCTACCTCCATATTCAACATCCTTTGGTGCGTGCATCTGCGAAGATGGAGGGTACGTCGTGCCTGATCATGCAGCATCACTTGGAATCTGCAGGATACCCCAACTCCTTACTAACTTACAGTATAGAGTTATCGTGTTTTGGTTCATTGGAATGGTTTCCATTATTAGGTCATAGATATATGGTGAAAAATTGTGTTGGGATTTTCTTAATTTTCAATTTATATTATTGTTTTATACTAAAATATTAACGTCTTTTATGGCCATATTTTGACACTCTTATTAGCCGTATAGATATAATAAATGCCTACTAAAGGATCTACCTGTGTTGGTTTTGAGGCTTCTATCATCATAGTGTACAAACTATCCCGATGGAACTCCTTCATTTTAATTTAAATACAAATACAAAAAATTCCTCATACAAACTCATCAGGTGGTTGACCAATTTTTTTAACTTTAGTCTGGAGATTCCAAACTTTTTTTTTATAAATTTGAGTTTGGATTCCTACGGAAAATGGTGGATGAACGGCACTATCCCTTTCAGGCCGGCCCTTGAAGGGGGTGTTTTCTTTGAATGAACTCTATGGTTGCTATATAGTTACATGTAGGTTACGTCAGAAAAAGAAGTAAAAAAGTAAAAAAATAATAATAATGACATTTTTTTGTGAAAAAAGTAAAAATCATGTTATTTGAAGATTTGAGTAAAACACACTGAGTGTATGATAAAGTTCAAAATTGTATTTTGAACGCACGATTGTGTTGGTCCGGCCTGAAAGGGCTGCGCTAATTTTATTTCAGCATGTATATTAAGCATCGGTGGCTCAACCGGTAACGACTCGGTCCTTCCAGAGGTACCGGGTTCAAATCTGGAAGGCCAATGTACCAAAGAGTTTTTCAAAATTTACGTACATACTTACCGATTGCTTCAACGGTGAAGGAAAACATCGTGAGGAAACCTGCACACGCCTGCGAAGAAACTCAAAGGTTGTGTGGTGAAGTCGACCAACCCGCACTGGCCCGCATGGTCGACTAAGGCCCGATCGCCCTAATTCAGGGTAGGCACGAGCCCCTCGGTGGGAATGTATATGAGCTGAACTGCAATGTATAATAAACACTTTTAAAAATTTTATGAAAAGTTTTCACTTGTCGATGTCTATAATGAGGCTGTCATTATCCCAGTGGTTCCACAGCAGTACGGTATATGTTGCATTATCCCTTGAGTTGTGACGATACTTCTCCGGTGGCATATTTTTGAACAGTACAGACCCGAGGTTAGAAGTCTTCCAATCCTAAAAAGTAATTTGGAATTCAGAAATAGTACCGCCTCCGTGGCGTAATGGTTAGTCCATTCGCTTCACACCAGGAAAGTCGGTAAAGTATACAAGCGTGCAACTGAGTGAGACTATAGTGCTAATCCTAAAGTAAAACAACAATCAATAAAAACCGGCTAAGTGTGAGCCGTACTTAGTCGTTACGTACCGAACTGAATAAAAAAAATATTTCTGGTGCTCACGTTGATGTCTTTTGTTTAAAATGAATAGGCTTTGATTAGTAACTCTCTAGATATAGCGTGGCAGCGCAGATGCGTCGAAAAAATACCGTGGAACTGCTGTCCGGTAATCCACGCATACCGAGACAAAATGAATGACTGGTGCAGATTTAAGACAGTGGTAGTCACGCAACAAACGCTGGCGCGATTTATCGCAGTGTTACAGGGTGACGCTCTACTTAGAGAGAAAATAACACCGGTCAACAGCGGTTTTGTGGCCCTAGATATGAGATCGATTTTGGATTATTTGCTCTCGTTTTTTTGCACAGAACTCTAATCATGACGGGGAAAATAAATTTATTACTAACAAGCCGTTATTTGATCAAAATATAAGATATGCAATAATCATAAAAACAAGAGCACATTCAATACTTTCATGAATAAATTCGTAATATGGGCACTTGAAAACATCAAATTTTGCTAAGATATCCAGGGCAACATTTTTTTTTTGTAGAGCTGTGATAATTAAAGTGAATAGGTATCATTGTTCTAATCGTTTGAAAAGGCGTGGTGGTACGAAACCCTCGGTGGGCAAATCAGATTCTCACTTGTTCAGTTTTTAATAAATGTAAAAAGTGACAAAAATGCTGACTGCCTCTTGTAGTTACTGCTGCTTAATCCCGTTTTATCCCCTTTGCAACATCTGGCACTCCGCCGTCCCTGCAATAGTACTTTGTTTCCGAGGGCATAAAGTTTTTAACCGCCTCCGTGGCGTAATGTTTAGTCCATTCGCTTCACACCAGGAGGTCGTGGGTTCGATTCTCGGTGGAGTTACCTTTTTAAGACTCGGTTTGGTTAGTACTGGGGCATTTTCATAGCCCGCCTGGCTAGCTTCCACCATTTTATCTAGGTCTTGCCGCCAAACATGTTAACAGATCCCTATTGCGTTGGGGAATCTTGGTGAGCCTGCTGTCATCTTTGGCATCATCGTCACTTACACTCAGGTGATCAATTGGTTGCAGGTGGAGTGTGTTTGAAGCCCTTCTGATATTTTTTTTATAATCTAAGTTTGTATTGGATTGAAGGTAGGTACCATATTACTTTTTTTTATGAAATAGTGAACTACCCAGTGTAGTAGGCTTTAATTATTCCATGTAACTCGCAAAATTTTATTAAAATCGCCAGAGCCTTTTCTTAGAGAAAAAAAAACCAAAGAACCTGGATTTTTAAGGAAGTACCTCATAATATTTTTCCCGGATTAATATCTGTCATCTTCTAGTATACTGTAAAAATTTGTACAATATAAAGTTTTATTAAAATCGTTGGAGCCACTTTTGAGAACAACATGAAGTGTTTTTTTACTATGGTGGCAACCCTAAAGACGGGCCAAGTGCAAGTCAAACTAGCACTCCGAAGGTTCCGTACCTCCACACTTCTCCCCACAACTACATAGTAATAATGACATTGATACCTATACATTACGAACAAAAGACATCTTACGAACAAAATATGCTTTTTTTGTCATTCAGTGTGGAACGCCTTAGCGCGAGTGCGATTGGCCGATTTTTTGTATTTTTTTGTTTTGCCTCAGTGTTAGTACTAAAATCACACCAAGTTTCATGTTTTTACGATAGAGCTAAATCAAAAATACTTCTAAAGACCTATAAAAACACCTTAATTTTTCACTTTTTCTAATTTTTAGTATTTATTATTGTAGCGGTAACAAAAATACATATTCAGTGAACATTTCATCTGTCTACCTGATACGGTTCATGAAATACAGCCCACTGACAGACGGACATACAGCAGAGGCTTAGTAATAGGGTCCAATTGGTCACACGTTGGGTGTACGGAACCCTAAAAGTCAATTTATAGGAAAAAAAAAAAAAAAAAAACGGCTGGAGATACTAAAATAATATATCTTTAACCCAATTGTATCCCAATCCGTCCAGCAGTTTAGGCGCCAGAGAACCGGACGGACATACATACACACATACATTTTTTATTTGTTTTGGTTTCGAGACTATTTTAATGTGACACAAACGATCTCCATCAAAATCTCAACTTCAATTTTTTTCCATCACGATATTTTCTTCGCTCCTCAAAGTCAGTCGCTCGAAAGTAATATTTTTAAAATAAAAATTTAATTAAAAAACACGACCGTACAACACTACAATTCTGTTTGTAGATATTGCAGGAATTTATAGGTCATTTTTTACACCTTTGGTTACATTTTTTAAGTTTTAGAAAAGGATCCTTAATTTTTTGAAAATATAATATAGCCTATAGCAACCGCGGATAGTGTAGCTTTCCAACGATGAAAGAATTTTTCAAATCAGTCCAGTAGTTTCGGAGCCTATTCAAGACAAACAAACAAACAATCAAATCTTTCATCTTTATAATATTAGTGTAGATGTATGGCTTACCTTTCGTTTTGCAAAATACCGTTCTATAATCTTCGCATGACTTCCACAATATTCCAACTGATAATCTTGATCCAAATGTTTACCACACTCTGTTCGATCGACACTTTTCTGGCGTGTTTGAATTACACAAATTATGAACATTATCGTCAGTTTCAACAAAGAATAATTAAAAATCATAGTTAAATTAAACTATTATATTGACTACAATCACTTTAATTCTAGGAAGTTTTTTTTATTTAACTTTACAGACAAGGTGGAGGTTGTAAACCACTTGGGTAGTTGATTAAACTGTGTCACAATAATTTACGCCGCAGTTAATTTAAATAGAAAATGGACTACCATAGCAGACTTTAAATATTTTGTAAACGTATGTCAAATTCTAGACACACAATAACGCTTAATAACTGAAAACTGTTATGAGGTAAGTAGTAATATTATCAAATTGCTCTCGTTTTTTTCAATGGTTGTTTAGTAAATATCCGTACGTAAACTGAAACGTAGTCTATTCAATTCAATTTAACCCGGCGTGAATCAGGTGAAAAATAATTACACCAACTGCGAGGTTGGGTATGACGTACCCAAATATATAAGTTATTGATTTTGATAACTGAAATGACTATTTATTACTGTAATATTATAATTAACATTAGGGAGATGAGGTAAAATGATAAAATTACCCAGTTCTAGTTATAAAAGTATTTATATTTCTATAAAAAAACAAAGTAGTATTTTTTACACCAAAATCAACATTATTTAGGTACTATGACTTGATATCTAAAAACTGAGATACTCGTATTGTGACAACTGTGCATACAAAATTAAAAAATAGGTACGTATAATATGTGTCTTATATAATTTAGCTTCGAGATAACATAAAATCAACATAAAACATTATAATATCTTCTTTTATGAGGTCGGATATTACGTACCCGCTGTGTGTTTGCGCAAGTGTAGTTCATCATGTCAGCTCATATACGTCCCCACCGAGGGGCTCGAGCCTACCCTGAATTAGGCCGATCAGGCCTTAGTCGACCACGCGGGCCCAGTGCGGGTTGGTCGACTTCACACACAACCTGCGAGTTTCTTCGCAGGCGTGTGCAGGTTTCCTCACGATGTTTTCCTTCACCGTTAAAGCAATCATCAATTATATGTACGTAAGTTATTGAAAAACTCATTGGTACATTGGCCGTCCAGATTTGAACTCGGTACCTCTGGTTAGAAGAACCGAGTCGTTACCGGTTGAGCCACCGACGCCGAAGTGTAGTTCACTGAAAATAAAATAAAAAAATACTTCATTTAATCACTCCTCGCGGCACCCCCTCCAGCTTTCCGAGAAAGCCGATTTTCAGGAATCGCGCAGTTCAGAAATATTTAGTGTTTTATAAATTGGTGGGTATGAGATACTCGACCTCATTCATGCCAGGTTAAATAAGTCTATTATGTTTACACTGCGTTTTATTAAATAGTTCAGAAGTCATGTTGGTTAACCTGTCCGTGTTACACACATTTTCTATACATAACAGACAGGTTTGCCAAAATGACGTCATATGAACTATTTGATAAAACAGGGTCTAGATAATAATCTTCTGTCGTGCAATACAGTTGATTTGTGTCATGTCTAAGGTTGATTTACTATTACATTTTAAAAAAAGTTTGAAGTATGTCTCTCTGTAAAAGTTAATCGCGTTGTAACAGTTTTGAATGAGTGAATGAATAATTGAATGAATGAATGTTATTTATTCTCTGACTGTTATGCTTAAGTGCTAGTTCTTACTGAAATTCTTGTTGTTTGAACAGTCTACCTTAAGCAGGCATACAATAAAAAATACAATTTATTACCTTAGTTCTACTTTCTACCTTCTACCACACCCCGGACACTTCATACAAACGAGCGAGAAACGATGTACATATAAAAAAATTGACGTATCTATAGGCATGAATGCATATACTCGTAGGGTTGAATTACACCGGTGGCATTGGTCACGAAATATTTGTTAGATATTTACTGCATGTAACAACCAACAGTGGCTACTTTGGTAGGTAACTTACATGAATAAAATGGTGTTTCAAACATAGTTAAATATCCCCCGCTAGTAATAGTTCAATGATCCCCGCACTGTTAGTCCGTATTCCCGTGCAATTTTTTTAAAAAATACGTAAGCTTTGACGTGACCTGGAAAGCATTGATCTCGAGGTACCTACCGACCGTTGATAATAATTATCAAGGATAATGTGATAAACTTTAAAAATGATGACGTTATCAAATCACGTAACCTTTGACCTGGACCCGGAGAGCATTGACCTCGAGTTACCGATGACGAGTCATACAAAGTTGAACCCGCCGGGAATCGAACCCGCGCCCTCTCCTCCTGATGTGAAGTGAAAGGGACTAGCCATTACGTCACGGATGCGGTTAAAAATCAATAGTTAGTCAATTCGCTTCACACCAGGAGGTTGCGGGTTCGATTCCCGGCGGGGTCAACTTTGTTCGGTTTGGTTGGTGGTTCGACATTTTCATAACCCGCCTGGCTAGCTACCACCATCTTATAAGTCTTGCCGCCAATCAGTGTTAACAGGTGTTCCGGATAAGATAGCCAAGTGCCCCCTTGGGGAATCATGGTAAGCCCGCTTCCATCTTCGGCATCATCGTCACTTACCATCAGGTGAGATGATGCCAAGGACTTATCAACTGTGGAATAAAAAAAGATAAGGTGATAAAATTAAAAAAATACGTAAAGGTTACCCACAATAACAGTCAATATTTTTTTGGAATGCTATAATAGGGTATTTGACAGTGTTTAAAATAAATTAAAAAATATTATTCACTAAATAGCATTTCTCCTACAAAAGCATAAAAACTTATTCATTTAACACTTTATTCTAATTTCAATATTATATTTATCAAAATCACTAAATTAGTTCGTCAGAGACAATGGCCTCACAAGTTTGAATGTAACACAAACAATCCATAACAAAATGTCATTTTTGACAGTTGATAAAAAGTAACTCGAATGACTAGCATTGCGTAGGGTAATCTTGGTAAGCCCGCTTCCATCTTCGGCAACATCGTCACTTACCACCGGGTGAGATGTTGTCAAGGGTTTACCAATTGTGAATAAAAAAAATTATAAAAATACTATGGTACGGAATCCTACGTATGCAAGTCAGACTCGCACTTGGCCTTATTTCTACACTAGCAAATCATATGATTTTTAATTTTATTCTTAAGAAATATTTAAGACGCTTCACAAAAAAGCAAGGTTAATGCGTTTTCTCCAGATAGGTACTAAGTGTGACAAAATACGAAATAATAAACTGGCTTTTTGTGTTTTTCTTTATCCGGATATATCTGTAAAAGCATTGTTTTAATGCCTTTATCACTATGTGAACTAAAACATCAGTAAAATGAACATTTTACCTTTGTACATATTTAACACAGCGGTCGGGGCGCGGTAACGTAGCTCATCCATTTCGTTCGAGAACCAAACTGTAACCAATCTGCGTGACGGGGGAGGGGGGGGGGGGGGGAGAGGCCGATTCTAGGGAGTGTCCATACTGTACGTTTTTAAAGATATTTTTTATAACAAGTAAGTCAAGCATAAAATAATCTAAAATACAAATGAAAGAAAGAAAGAAATAGAGTTTATTCGGCAAAAAATAAATAGAAAAATAACTACAATATTAGGTACTTAATTGAAATAAACTATAGCTAAAGATTAAACTCGAGGGACAAACGCCTAAGGCATGGCACAGAAGTGAGGTCGTGCTTTTCTTCAAAAAGGGTGACAACACCCTGCTGAAGAACTACAGACCCATCTCACTTCTGAGCCATGTTTACAAGCTGTTTTCGAGAGTCATTACGAATCGTCTCGCACGCAGGTTTGACGACTTCCAGCCTCCCGAACAAGCCAGTTTCCGAAAAGGCTTTAGTACCATAGACCACATACATACGCTGCGGCAGATTATACAGAAGACCGAAGAGTACAATCAGCCACTATGCTTGGCGTTTGTGGACTATGAGAAGGCCTTTGATTCAGTCGAAACCTGGGCTGTGCTACAGTCTCTCCAGCGGTGCCAAATTGACCATCGATACATCGAGCTGTTGAAGTGTCTGTATAATCTAGGGTTAAAATCTAGTTAGTACCTAGTCTATTTGAAGCACAAACATGGTGTCATCATCGCATCACGCCGCGGGCTATGTGGGCAGCACAAAATAATTTCCTAGTTGCATGCAAATGTGACTGGATCACAGTTTTATAGCACCAGATGTTCCAGTTTGTTAAGTGATGCGTTTAAGCTGGTTCACATGGTCGTTTTAATATTCTTCAATCAGGGTTTGTCAAACTTTTGTTTTTTGAATCCCGTTAAAGTTAGTATACATGTCCATGTCATCTCCATAGTCCTGTGCGAAAAAGGTCGAAATTGGGCAGGAGCGTCCATGCGACGCCTGATCTTCTTTCATCACATCACATCAGCTTATATACGTCCCTATCGAGGGGCTCGAGCCTACCCTGGATTAGGGCGATCGGGCCTTAGTCGACCACGCGGGTCTTCTTTTACAGAACAGAAATAATCTACATAAAAAAAATATTTCAGTGACCATGTTGCAGTTTCTGAGGAGATTTAAGAAGGAAGAATAGTACGTGCTCATCCATGTAAAAAGAGAAAATGTTTTTCCACTTCTAAATATTTTCCAATCTTCATGATTTTTTAGTATGTTATTGACACAATGAATGACTAGGTTTATAGCTTTTCCTTTTTTCAAAATTTGCTATAGATCCAAACTTATAGGCACCTCAAGTAACGTAATTTTTGTGATTAAAACTGTGTCGAATTAAGCCGTTTGATGAACAAAAACGATGTATTTTTTAAAAAAAACGCAACCTATAAACCTAGAATATATTGTGCTGAAACGATCGACATCAAAATCTAAATGTTATGTTGAGATTTAGTTAGTGGAAACCGTTTTTTCCCGAAATGGGAATTTCGTCAAGAAAAGTACCTATTTACAGTCACGAGCTGCAACGCTCTCTATCGCACGTTCTCTATTGATATACCGATGATGACCTGGTGAAGGTCTATGGGTTTCATGGGGAAAGTTGTTCACTTTCATGGGTAGAAGCACCAGTTAAAATAGTTTCAGCTAATTTTGTTAGACCTTATATATATATTTTTTATGTGTGTTCGCGGATTGTGTAGTTTATGAATCGATTTTGATGATTTTTTCTTGTTGGAAAGAAGATATCCCAAGGGTGGTACAGTGGCCAGCACGTGGCGATGGACAGTATACACACATATAACTACGACCGATTTTTAACAGTTGAACACTCGCACACTTCGGTGATTGGTAGAATTCGTCATCTTTACGAAAATATACCAATCGACATTCTTTTCTGGATAAGCGTCTATTTAAGACCAATAACGAATTCACACAAACTTATGACCACAGATCTGTGCTTTAGACAAATCATAAGCCACGCCCCTTACAAAGCATCCGCCACAGATCTAATAAACCAAGCATCCGCGCAGTGACACGAGCTAGCAAAGAGTGTTGCCGTTTTAGCCACTTTGTGGCTAGATCTAGCATATTTATAACGGTTTAGCCAAAAATAATTTTAGCTAACCAAACGATTCTAGTTACTTTTGGTAATTATGTTTTTGATAATTGCTGTTTACAGTTGACCAAATATTTGACCTAGTTACTGCGGTCTTGTCTTCCTCACTCTAATGCGGAAGTAAGTAGTTAACTGTCATGAACACACTGAAAAATAAATTATGAAACAAAATGTGTGCATTAACACTTAATTTCATAATTATGATTAAAAGTCAATAAAAATAAATAATAAAAATGCCACGACTATGTTTTGCCACCTGAAGTTTTAAACAAATTTACAGAAGCGGACGAAGCAATCAAAAAAATTGAAACCCCATCTACATCATCATCACAGATCGATTGACGTTGACGTAGAGATTTCAGAATTACCAGATGCCATTGTAGACCTACTTTTTTTTTTTCTCTACATGTATTAGATACTGTTTTAATTAAACCCACATCCTTATTACAAAATTGGCCACTTTTTCATTTAATAACTACAAACAATATTGTCCTAACGGCAACACTGCAGTATATTAAAGTCACTCACTCATCCGTCTCCGTCAAAGAGAATATAATACACTACGTTCTCGTCCCGTCCAAAGGGAATATAAGTCACCAATACTTACTACGTTTGTGAGTCCAAGTTCAGTCGCATAGATATTAGATAGCATTTATTGTGAACTTGTGAGCGTACACCGTCTCATACTTCACTGTTTTTTTTTATTCACAATTGGTAAGCCCTTGGCATCATCTCACCTGATGGTGAGTGACGATGATGCCGAAGATGGAAGCGGGCTTACCTAGATTCCCCAACACAATGGAGAACGGGCTATCTTATCTTCAAGCCGGAACACATCAATGTTGTTAATACTGATGTCTATCGGCAAGACTTAAATAAGATGGTGGTAGCTAGCCAGGCGGGCTTAGAAAATGCCCTACCATCAACCAAACCGAGTCTTACAAGTTGACCCCACCGGGAATCGAACCCGCGACCTCCTGGTGTGAAGCTACCTACCCATTACGCCCCGGAGGCGGTTAAAGAATTTTAGATTCGGTTCAATAATTCTAAAGTTTAACCCCTACAACCAAACAAATAAACAAACCTTACCACTACCTATAATATTTTATTCTTAAAAGTCTGGTCTTTTTCACAAATAAATCGGAATTTCCATCAATAAGTATGTATGTAAAATCTTCGGACGAACGCGATCTCCCCCGACCCCGCCTACCCGCACCGGCCAGCAGTAAGCGGCAGCGCAGATTGAAAACAATGCGAAGAGAACAATTACTATCTCTTTTTCGCATTCGCTCTGTTCAACTTCGAACATTTTCAAGGCCATTATGTCCAACTGCATGTGCTGTTCACTGTACCATGATAAGGAAAGGATCTGGTGATGGCATCTCAGATAAATCGAGGGGAACCTTAGTTTCCTGTTTGAAGTCGGTTATTTTTTGTTCGAAATTATTGGCGAGTAATTTTATTTAAAAGCGTCGGTGGCTCAACCGGTAACGACTCGGTACTCCTAACCAGAGGTGCCGGGTTCAAATCCAGACGGCCAATGTACCAATGAGTTTTTCGAAACTTACGTACATATACTCACCGATTGCTTTAACGGTGAAGGAAAACATCGTGAGGAAACCTGCACACACCTGCGAAGAAACTCGAAGGTTGTGTGTGAAGTCGACCAACCCACACTGGGCCCGCGTGGTCTACTAAGGCCCGATCGCCCTAATTCAGGGTAGGCTCGAGCCCCTCGTTGGGGACGTATATGAGCTGATATGATGATGATGAATTTCATATTAGTAAAAAAAATTCGCAACAGGTGATTCTTACATTATACTTTCTTCACGATAAGGTTTGGCCCATAAGGCATGGTAATTAAAAGCTTTTTTATTATACCTGCCTGAATCGCCATCACCAATAAGCATATTATATTTGATACCATGCATTTCGATGCTTCTCTGGAAGGAAACCCTCTGCAATTATATCTTCCTCCATAGAAGTAGCACTATTTGACCAGTTCTTGTAGCAAGTATGTTCGGGTATCGGTATGCCCTCATTTTCAGCCCTAATACATATGCAACAAAATTTGTTCCTTATTCCCGTGAACAAATTATAAGTATAATTATTATTATAGTATAACATTAGCAGTTTCGTACAAAATAACTATCATACCTCATATTTTTTTAGATACACTGCAAATACCTAAATAACCTTACAATACAAAATGTCAGTCATTTAGGGCGGATATTGGCAACAAACCGATTTATCAAAAATCAATTTAGTTTATACTCGTTACTAATTACCTACATTATAAAATACTCACTTGAAATTATCACTATTATCTTCAATTTCTTTGTATCGGAGTTTCGGGGACGCCACAACAATCACTATTCGTAGATACGTAAGAAACCTTTCGTCGCAATTTCTCGCCAACGTCGATGTGTGCGTGAGGCTCTTTATATGTGCTGTACGCGATGCCCGATTGATCTACCGTCTGTGCAATGACATGGGTCCATCCGTCTGTCACAGCCAATTTGCTCCGAATCTACAGGACCAAATCAGGTGAACACATAAATAAATATTTTTGTTTTAAATAAGGGTCATTTTCGGGGGACATTGAAAACCTTCTGTGTCATAATTGATCATTACCCCCTCCCCCCCCCCTGAAACTAGAAACTACTGAGCCTAAAATTTTGAAAAAAATACAATATATAGTTTATTGCTTGTAAATAAAATCTATAAGAATTCTATCAATTGAAAATAAAGTGGTAAAGTTTATTACGGAAACTGGTTCACTAAAACACCACTAGATAGCGCTAGTAGTATTTTTCTGTTGCTCGCGTTTGTGACTTTTGTTGGTGATGTGAATAGGTATCATTGTCATGGTTGTGTGGAGAGGTGCGGCGGTACGGAACCCTCATACCGCGAGTTCAACTCGCACTTGGCCGGTGTTTTTCAATTTTTCTCACCTACTTTTTTTTTCTTTATTTCTTTTTATTTTACGTTACTTTTCTTTTTTCTTCTTATTTTTTAATTTATGTTCTTTTCTCTTCGTTTATTTATTTCGCTTTTAGGTTCCGTACAAAAAAAACAAAACGGAACCTTATAGGATCACTCGTGCGTCTGTCAGTCCGTCCGTCTGTCCAAGCCCATTTGCTCCGAATCTACTGGACCAAATCAGATGAAATTTGGTAGGATAGTGTAATCCTATGAGCCGAACACAGATGTGCAAAGTAAATAAACTTTTTTTTTTTAAATAAGGGTTATTTTCGGGGGACAAATTAGGAAATAAAAAAAAGTTTTGGAAACCTTATTGTGTCATATATCAAATGAAAGGGCTCGTAATCAGGATCTTAAATATATTTTTGTTTAAATTGTGAAATAAATAGTTTTGATTTTATTCATGAAAGAAGACGAAAATTGACCATCCCCCCCCCTGTTCTCCGAAACTACTGAGCCTAAACCTTTGAAAAAAATACAAAATATACTTCATGGCTTGTAAATTGTAGAAAAACCTATAAGAATTCTATCAATTGAAAAAAAGTGGTAAACTCAATGTAATACGTTCACCTACGGAATAAAGTTCTAGTCATAATAGAAAATAGTCTATCGGTGTTCTATACAGGATTCATTTCGGAAAGTGTGTCCTGGAGCTTCACGACCTCATTCCCCCTCTTCATTTCATCATCGAACGACCAGGTTGATTCCACCCCTTTGTCGTTGATGTTCCACCTTTACGTACAAAGCGTTTTGCTTCTTCGTTCATTATACGAACGGGTAAGGAGTGGAATTCCGTGCCGACGTCTGTATTCCCCGATTCGTATAATTTAGGAATATTCAAAACGAGAGTGAATAGGCACATTTTGAGCTTGCGTGTTGCATTCTCGGCTTCATCGGCACTTACCATCAGGTGAGGTGCAGCCAAACGCACTAATTTTTTTATTTAATAAAAGAAGTTCACTAAAACACCACTAGATTGCGCTAGTAGTAGTGAGCTCTCACTTGTGGGACGAATCAGCTCGTTACCAGCTATATGCCTTGGATTCTATCGACCGACGCGCTAGAAGACTCATTGGCAACGAGGAACTTGTATCAAACAGGCTCCAAAGCCTGAGCATTTCCACAAAGTCGCCTGTCTATCGGTGTTCTACAGGATTCATTTCGGAGAGTGTGTCCTCGAGCTTCACGACCTCATTCCCCCTTTCTATTTCATCATCGGACGACCAGATGCGGAGGGCGGTTCCACCCTTTTTCGTCAATGTTCCTTGTTCGAGAGTCATTTCGAATCGTCTCGCACGTAGGTTTGATGACTTCCAGCCTCCCCAACAAGCTGGTTTCCAAAAAGGCTTTAGTACTGCGGCAGATTATACAGAAGACCGAAGAGTACAATCAGCTACTATGCTTGGCGTTTGTGGACTATGAGAAAGCCTTTGATTATGTCGAAACCTGGGCTGTGCTACAGTCTCTCCAGCGGTGCCAAATTGTACATCGAGGTGTTGAAGTGTCTGTATAAAAACGTCACCATGTCGGTTCGCCTCCAGGATCAGAACTTGAAACCTATCCAGGTGCAGCGAGGGGTGAGACAGAGAGACGTTTTATCTCTGAAACTGTTCACCGCCGCCCTGCAAGATGTTTTTAAGCTTCTGGACTGGGGTGGACTCGGCATCAATATCAACGGCGAGTAATAACCCACCTCTGATTCGCTGACGATATCGTGGTCATGGCTGAGACTATGGAAGACCTAAGCACAATGCTCAATGGCCTCAGTAACGTCTCTCAACAAGTGGGTCTTAAAATGAACATGGACAAAACGAATATAATGTTAAATGTCCGTGTCGCACCCACCCCTCTAAAGGTTGGAGACTCTAACTGGAAGTTGTTGACGAATATGTATACCTGGGATCAACAGTCCAGCTAGGTAGGTCCAACTTCAAGAAAGAGATCAATCGACGAATCCAACTCGGCTGGGCAGCGTTCGGGAAGCTTCGAAATATCTTCACGTCCCAAATACCGCAGTGTCTCAAGACTAAGGTCTTTGACTAGTATGTGTTGCCAGTGATGACTTACAGAACTGAGACATGGTCGCTTACTATGGGCCTCATAAGAAGGCTCAAGATCACCTAAAGGGCAATGGAGCGTGCTATGCTCGGAGTTTCTCTACGTGATCGAATTAGAAAGGAGGAGATTCGCAGGAGAACTAAAGTAACCGACATAGCTCACAGAATCGCTACACTGAAGTGGCAGTGGGCAGGGCACACAGCTCGTAGAACAGATGGCCGATGGGGCAGTAAAGTTCTAGAGTGGCGACCGCGCACCGGGGAGGCCTTTGTCCAGCAGTGGACGATTTTCGGTTGATATGATGACGATAATCTTCCACCTTTACACACGAAGCGTTTTGCTTCTTCGTTCATCATGCGAACGGCCAAGGGGTGGAATTCCCTTCCGGCGTCTGTATTCCCCGATTCGAAAAATTAAGGAATCTTTAAAACGAGAGTGAATAAGCACTTTTTGAGCTTGCTTGTTACATCCTTGGCTGCATCGGCACTTACCATCAGGTGAGGTGCAGCCAAACACATTTAAATTTTTAATAATTAAAAAAAAATAACTCGCGTCTTACTGTGAGGATTTCAGATGTGATATTTTGTATTTGACTTTGGCATTGTACGGAACCCTCTCCACGCGAGTTCAACTCGCACTAGGCCTGTTTATTTTACTTTACGTTTAGCTAAGTTTTATATTTTTTTGATTTGTGTCACGTCCTTCTTGCGTCATATTGAACATGTCTAAATGATCATTATTAGTTCCGAACTTCTATATTTTTTGACGAATTCAGTGTCTGCATACCCAGTAATGGGTCACCCACCCGTAAAAAACTTCTACGGTAGAACACACGTCAACCTTCTCAAAACTCACATAAATGTGAAAGTTTGTATGTATGGATGGATGTTTGTTACTATTTCACGCTTCAACCACTGGACGGATCGGAATGAAACTTGGCACACATATAGGTTAGGTCCTGGATTAACATATAGGCTACTTTTTATCCCGATTTCTTAAGTAGTTCCCGTGGGATAGCTATTAACTCTTTTATCTTTGTTAATTTATGTCACTCGCAATGAAGCGAAGGATTGACGTGCTAATTAATACTTGACTACTAATTAGCATAACCCGACAAAGTTCCTCAGGGATCTAGAGTTGGCTCAGTTCCCACGCTCGACAGCACGACAGACATAAAAACATTTGTGTGATGAGCAGATTTGTTTGCTCTGTGTCTGGGTGTTAAATATCTATATATGTATGTATTTAAACGTATATAAGTATGTATATCAGTCTCTGGTTCCCATAACACAGGGAATCCTACTTTGGGGTCAGATGACCATGTGTGATTTGTCCCAGAATATTTATTTATTTATTCATTTATGTTCACATGAAAACTAACTAACTACTGAACATATCTAGCTGAAATTTGGTAGGTAGACAGCTTAGGACCTGAATTAACATACAGGCTACTTTTTTTCACGCTCACGAGCCGCTTGCAGCTCGCGCACTGCGCACCCTCGAAGACAGTCATAGAAACTATGTTCAAGCGAGCGAAACCGCTAGGAAAATCTAGTTATCTATACATATAATAAAACTGTAACGGGGACGTGTCTGTACATGCAATATTTTTGTAAAATATTATCTGTGGTTGACATTACTGACGATATAGAGGCCAAAACAACAACTTTTGGAATTTTTGTCTGTCTGTCTGTCTGTATGTTCGCGCATCACGCAAAAACTACTAGCCCGATTTTGATGAAATGTATGGTGGATCCTTATAGCCCGGGTTAACATAAAAGATACTTTTGATCCCGGAAAATTCAAGAGTTCCCGTGGGAAAACAGCTAGTTTTATATATAAACAAATTTATTTGCCCCTCCTCGCCTCCCCAACTCCTACTTAAATGTAAGACTCATAATGCTAAGTGGAAGGAATATGATTCTAGATTCAGACATTTCCCGTAACATTTAATTCGAAATTATCAATCAAGCTTTTACAAAAATACCTATTAAAATCTGCTAATGCACAAATCATCATCATCTCGTTTCTCATGTTTCCTTCACCTAAAGGTTGTCTGGAAGAGATCGCTTGTTAGCGATAAGACCGCCAATATGTACAACTTTCTTTATTATTGTATCTTTTATTTTTCTCTTATGTTGTGCAATAAAGTGTTTTTAATCAATCAATCAAATGCCGTAAAAAGAACCTATAAAGTTAAGGCTGCACCTTTATGGTTAAACTTCTCAAGGAATGAGAACAAATATTTCTTTTGTAAATATTGCTACAAAAACGTATGCTCTGTATAATGATGTAAATATTGTTAAATTGACCGTAACTAGTTATTAATCACAAGGAGTTGATACTAGCTATCTGACACTGTTATTTCAACATAAAACTGAGTATATAAAGAAAGTACCGATCGTGATTGTTTAGAACTATCGTCACTCTAATTCAGCATTAGTGCGTTTCAAAAGTTCACAGTGAAACAGCTATGTATTTTAATCATTTGTTAAAATTAATAATTTTCTTAATTGTTTGCTTAATTCACACGAATCAAAAGAAGATCGATACGACAGTGTGCAAGGAAAACCCGTCCGCGGATTTTTGTGGGAGTCATGAGGATATTATACGGAAGTATTTTGAAAAACGGATGGTTAGTGAAAAGATAGTTTCGTGTTGGGTCATTCTAAAATAGCTGAGAAAAAATATTGTAAAACTAAATAAACTTTTCCCTGATAAAAAACTGGTTGTCTGTAAAGTCGGTTTACGGAAGAAAATTTTACGTGATAACGTGTCACAAGCGGAACGCTTAGGCCGATCGTGCCTGTCTATCGCTTGTTCCGCGCTCTCGCTTGCACGCTCGGCTCAGGCGGGACGTGACCAGGACTTGATATTTTTTCGTAAAAGTGCAGCCGGCGTTGATCGATTTATATTCAATTTATAAAATAATATATTCGCAAAAAGTTGCTATTTATTACAAATTTTGAAAAAGTTTCTATTTTTAAGCTATTGCATAGATTTTATCGCAGGCTTTGAGCGCGGGGACCGAATCCAGAAATTCCGTAACGAAGAAAAACCTGACGCTCGGTTGCCATGGCAACAATATCGGTTGTCAAAACAAACTTATAAGAAGATTTGATCATTTTCGGAGAATAATAAAACTCTTTTCATAAACTGTATATACCTCCATATGACAAAAAAGATTTGATTATTTTTTATTTATCAAATGCAAAAAGATTTTATTTAAGACACAGCTGTTTGTATTTATAGAGATAGGTACAAAAAGATTTTATTCCATATTTGGCTGTATAGTTCCAACTACCATTGCTTAAAAAAAAAGTACAAAAAGATTTTATTCCATATTTGGCTGTATAGTTCCAACTACCATTGCTTAAAAAAAAAGTACAAAAAGATTTTATTCCATATTTGGCTGTATAGTTCCAACTACCATTGCTTAAAAAAAACAAAGATGTAAAAAAGCGCGGTTAAGCGAAAATAAATAATAAATATGAATGAACAAACTGCATTTATTATTAATGAAGAAAGTAATAAAAGCGCGGTTAAGCGAAAATAAATAATAAATATGAATGAACAAAGTGCATTTATTATTAATGAAGAAAGTCACGAAAAAATAGTGAAAGAAAATGAGTGAGTACTCTATATACATACATTTTATTATTATCACAAATGCAGTATTAATTTTGAATTGAAAATATAATACTGCTATAAAGGTGACCTAAATTTTTGATATTAAAATGAGCGATATTAAAAGTAGCCCTCTTTTATACACACAAACACACACACGCGTATAGTTTAAATTCTCAATTTAGATTCTCAATATGTATATATATATATATATATATAAATAAATTCATTCTTCATTATGTATATAACAGAAACCATCAAACCAAGCACGTGTACTATTCAGTACCTTTGTTTTTGGTGTATAGATAATGCACATGAATGCCGCGCAGAGAAAGTATATATGATATTATATCTATATAAATGTACATCGCGCGAAATTCGATAATCACTTCTAAATATTGTTATTTATTTAATAAAAGAAAAAATTGTTTTCTTATCGGTCACCACGCTCAAAAAGTGTAACTTGAATTAATATCAAAGAAAAAGAAATACTGCATGAATAAAATAAATAAATAATTATAATTGCATAAGTTGATACAAAATGCTATGCAATAGCTTTACCGCGGCAGTCCCCGAGTGCCACACGTCTTTTTTTATTTTTTTTATGATTAGGCCCTTGTTTTTTTTCTCCTTTCTAGTGGGTTGAGAAAAACTTAGTTAAATAATACCTTTATGTTAAGTAAAGTTCTTCTTGATGATCCAGGAGCGGGGGGTAAGTAAGACCGTGCTTTTCACCATCTAAATTTTCCAACCCAGACTAGGCATTTTGACTATGTTTAAAATATGTAACAATTTGTTGTCATCCTAATAAAATGTAATGTAAAAAGCATATTTTATTAATGTTCTGAAAAAAATAAGGTCATTTTCTGTATAAAAAACATAAATGAAATTTAAGTTTTTTTGTGGTTTGTTCACGTGTTCGAAAACGCTCTGTGGTTGGTTGCAACTCTGATGACGTCACACAGAAGTAAACATTAGGTTCAGCGCGTGCTTTCACTATTACAGCAGTTTGTTGTTTACTTATGTGTGACGTCATCTGTCGAGCAACCAGACGCCATAGCGAAAACTGCGTTTTGGCGCGTATTTGTTTAATTCAAACTTTAACATTGATTTACTCCGTATATACGACAGATCTCCAGGAAATATTAAAATGGTTTGCATTTTATACAATAACAAATAATACAAAACTATTTTCCAGTAGCAGTCAAATAGCCTAATTCTTCAAAGTAATGTAACTGTATCTCTGAAATGGCTTAATCTTCACTGTTAGATTGGGCGGGTATAAAGTGTTCCCTTATCCTTTAAGGCTCCTCCGTCCCTAAAATTAGCAACACGATTCACGATGTTTCAAACATCGAACTAAATAGCTTAGGAATAAAGTTCCTGTCAGCTCGTACTGCATCGTAGCTGTTATATCAATCGCTGCAGACGAATTGGAAATGTTGTTTTTAATTCATTATAAATACAATAAGAAGAATTTCCAAAAAGTAAGACAACAAAATCTATTTAAATTGTTTTGTTAAGTCATAAATTATCATAATATTTCGATTAAAAATTCAGTAGTTCTATGGTTGCAATTAGAAAAAAAGGGTTGCATTATGGTTTTTTTTTATTTCGTTCTGTGTATTAAAATAGAATTCGAGGAAATCAAAATCACTCCTCATTCATATCCTGTAATTTACAAATCTTTTTTTTTTTTGATAAAAAATACTTATTTGAAGTAAAAAGTGGTTGCAAAGTTGTTCGTTGCCTTAATAAACGACATTACTTGGTTCCAAGATATCGAGGGGTTCCTGATAGGTCGATCCCCTCGGAATATAATAGCCGACTATCGCTATTTCGCAAACTTTTGTACTTTTTGCTGAGTAGAAAGAAGACAGCTTTATTATATTAAATATTTTTTCAGGCTTGGAAGACTTCCAATCTAGGATCTATATTATTCAAAAATATTCCATATGACAAATTCCGTCATGATTCAATGAAAAATAAAACGTTTGTCGTCCTAATATGGACACATTTCAATTGGCTGAAAAGACGACACATCGAAAACTATAGGAAAAATAGGTGAGAGTTTGACTTTAGTCTCATCTAGTATATAAAAATGAAACACTCAATAAGTCCCAATAAGTAAGGCTAGTCTATCTAGTTTTAAACGGTTTTTGTTTTAAAAAAGCGTCTGTGGCTCAACAGGTAACGACTCGGTTCTCCTGGGTTCAAATCCGTACGACCAATGTACCAATAAGTTTTCCGAATTTTCAACCGACTTCCAAAAAGGAGGAGGTTCTCAATTCGACTCTATGTTTTTTTTTATGTGTGTTACCTCGGAACTTTTGACGGGTGAACCGATTTTTATGATTCTTTTTTTATTAGAAAGCTAGTGCTTTCCATGTGGTCCCATTTAAATGTTATCAAAATCGGTGTAGTACTTTATGAGAAAATTAACAAAAATAATAATGCAAAATTTACTATGTTGTTGAGATGGAAGTAAACGTGTTTAGCGTTTTTACGTACAATACTTACCCTTAAATTTGCATTTTTTTTAACTTACAGGGCGGATCCTCTAGAGCATTGCAGTGTGAAAAACTGCATTTTCACAGGAGATAATTCTAAAATGAGCGACGCAGACGCAGTAGTAATCCATATACAGAAAGGGAAAGTGCCTGACATGCAAAAAAGGAGCAAAGACCAAATTTATATTATTTTGGCGGATGAATCTCCAATTAATTTGTTTTCATTAACCTTTGGAAAGCATCCAACTTTCAAAGATTTGGCCAACATTTTTAATTGGTCCATGACGTTTAAGTATGCATTCGTAATATCTACATTCTTCAAGAACAAGTCTTCAGTAAGATTTAATAATCCTTCATATCAGCCGAAGGACGTCCACTGCTGGACAAAGGCCTCCCCCAAGGATTTCCATGAGACCGTTCTGCGCTGCCCGCATCCAGCATCTTCCCGCTACTTTCACTAGGTCATCGGTCCACTGAGTGGGAGGCCTGCCTACGCTACGTATTCTGGTTGCCTCTCGAGAATTGTACTGCCCCAACGGCCATCTGTTCTGCGAGCTATGTGCCCGGCCCACTGACACTTAAATTTAGCAATCCTAAACTTGTTAAACTTAAGAATTGCTAAAGGGTCCTTCATCACCTCAGCTCATATACGTCCCCACCGAGGGGCTCAATTTTACCCTGAATTAGGGTGATCGGACCTTAGTCAACCACGCGGACCCAGTGCGGGTTGGTCGACTTCACACACAACCTTCGAGTGTTTTCGCAGGCGTGTGCAGGTTTCCTTACGATGTTTTCCTTCACCGTAAGAGCGTCGGATAAACGTACATATGAAATCTAAATTCGAAATCACATTGGTACGTGGCGGGATTCAAACCATGACCTCCCGGATAGGAGGCGGCGGCCCTAGCCGTTACGCCACCGACGCTCTCCTTTAGAGGGTCCTGACATGATTACGTTTCGAGCTCAAAATGGCCAAAATGCGGGTGAAACAAATTTATGTAGGAGCCATTAACTGGCGATCAAATAATCGCGCAAAATAAAATTTACTTCATATAATTCGATCAGCTGTTTTGTGTCATTTTTATACGAGATCCAAAATTGATGTCTTGTGGGTATATTTATTCAATTTAATGAGAAGACCCAGTTTATGGGTACTACTTACACCAACTTTATTACAACTGTACAACTGAGGCTTCCTCTCGTGGGGTTATCTCTTGAAGTAAAACCTCTTTACGCGCGCTTGACTTGGGGAGTAAGCTGGTGAATGCGTTACGCGAACGGTGATTAAGTTTTACTTCAGTCGTGTGGTCTAAAGCACACTCGTTTTCTTTTTTTCTTTTTTGGAAATACATTATAATACTAGCTTTTGCCCGCGGCTTCGCCCGCGTGGACATCGTTTTTATGAATGTCGTCGAGGGTGAGTGATGCGCGGACATGAGGTTTCTCCAGATCCCTCAGGAACTATATCGGGCTATTCTGAATAGCAGTCTATATCACTTCTCACCAATTCTCTCTCTCAACCAATAGGAGGTCGGACTGCTAGCCATTTACTTACTTTTTATGATCTGTCAAAAACAAAATTTTGTTCTAGAAATGTTCGAAATACCCACGAGTGACGTCATAGATTTTTAGCGTCATTGACAAATTTATTTTGTAAATTTGATCAATTAAAAATTGAAGACATGATGGAAATACAAAACAAGTAAGGTTTTTTGAAACTTCAAGGGAAGAGCAATTTAGGAAATCATATTTCAGAATTTATTTTTGATGCAGTCCGATCCCTTATTCTATGCAAAAAAATCACTTCAATCCGTTGCTCCGTTGCGACGCCGACGTGAGCGAGCGTGGAAATGAGTTTTCTACAGATCCCACGGGCACTAGGATATTTTATAAGTAAATTATGTCAATTACTACCTTTCTCTCTGTGCAAAAAACGAAAACAATCCATTGTTCCGCTGCGACTTAAAAAAAATAACCAAAAAATAGTATTTTTTTTTTAGTTCCCTCAAGAACTTCATCGGACTATGTTATTTTCACGGGATAAAAAGTAGCCTATGTCCTTGACACAGTGACACAGGCTACCTGCATGCCAAATTTCATCAAGATTGGTCGAGGTGTGGAAGCGTAAAAAGGTAACAAACAAACACATTTTCACATTTATAATATTATAAGTAAGGATTCCTGTCAATATTCCACCTCAATGGACTTTCCATGAAATTTGTCTTATTTTGATTGATCATTGTTGCTTTTTCAGTTTGTGTAGTGAAGATTACCTATGTAGGTATTCAGAATAAAAAGTTAGATTTTAGCTGAAGGTCCAATAGGCTGAAAACACTTAATTCAATTAAATTTTGTGTCATTACCTAGCTAGACTTTTGTCCCTATTATTATTATTTGTTTAAGAAGGGATTACGACTAAATATGACTCATTTTGTATCACTGCGACCTAAAGAGATCTATTGTGACCGCTGCTCCTGATATATAACTTCCTCAAGGCCAATGGTTCTAATGCACTGAGGGTACACTTAGGATCAAGTACCCTGATGAACTATATTACAATTGGTCCTCCCAGAGAGCGAATCCTAGCTTAGACGAGTGTCTCCCACTCATAAAGTGAGCGAAGCGGTTTTCTCTTCAAATCAGAATTGAAACTGCAAGCTTTATTTGATTTGAGTGTTTATTATGCTTGCAATGTTAAGTCCAAGTTTTGACGAGATTTCGAAAACCAGGCAGTCGCAGTGCGCTGGAAGTTTTCCCTCGTAACAAACCGGATATGAGCGTTTTAGGGTACCCTTTGGGTAACGGTTAAAAACGGGACGCTATTACTAAGAATCCGCTGTTCGTCTGCAACCAGGCTGTATTTCATGAACCGTGATAGCTAGACAGTTTAAATTTTCACAGATGATGTATTTCTGTTGCCTCTATAACAACAAAAACTAAAAATTTGAAAAAAATTAAAAAAAAGAGGGTCTCCATACAAAAAACTTGTTTTTTTATAATCATGAAGAAACTAGCGCCATCTAGTATGATGGTATGGAACCCTATGTGTGCGGTTCTGACTCGCACCTTGCCGGTTTTGAATACTAATATGGGCGATACCTTGTAGGAAATAAATGTTATTTTTAGGGTTGAAGCCGACGTACCTGTTCCATACGGCAGGACTGTGCCGCTAAAGGAGCCGTTAATGCCCACGAAGCAGTTTGAGAGCGCAGCCCTAGCCGACACCATCCCTTACTGGACCAGCAAGAAACTAGACGGATTGGGTTACGCCCTAATGTCACATTGCGTACCGTACCGCGTACAATTTCTCCAAAATTTGCAGAAACACATGAGGATTGACGTGTACGGTGGTTGTGCTACCAATCACACCTACAAGCATTTGTAAGTACCTGCCTGCGTTTGATATGATTACAGACACTTAACACCCTTTTTTCAAAAAAAAAATTGCAAAATCTTGTATTTGTAAGAGGTTACGTGTTTATGTGTGCAACGAATGTTGACATTTACTTCAAACACGGTTCAACCGATTTAGATACGGTTTTCAAGCCGGAACACATCAATGTTGTTAACACTGATGTTTAGCTTCAAGACTTAGATAAAATGGTGGTAGCCAGCCGGGCGGGCTTAGGAAATGCCCTACCACCAACCAAACCGAATCTTACAACTTGACCCCACCGAGAATCGAACCCGCGACCTCCTGGTGTGAAGCGAATGGACTAACCATTACACCACGGAGGTGGTTTACATAAATAGATTCACATAAATAATATCAAAAATGATAATTTTGTTTTGTGCCCCTTCTTAATAATTTATCTAATTTGTGATACAGGTTCCAAGTGGTCCATTTAACAGATAGTTAAAAGGTAAAATTACATTTTTACCTGCTTCATCATATCTGGTCATATACGTCCCCACCGAGGGGCTCAAGCCTACCCTGAATTAGGGCGATCGGGCTTTAGTCGCCCACGCGGGCCCAGTGCGGGTTGGTCGACTTAACGAGTTTCTTCGCAGGTGTCTGCAGGTTTCCTCACGATGTTTTCCTTCACCGTAAAGAGCGTCGGATAAACGTACATGGCACGTGGCAGAGTTCGAACCACGACCACCTCCTGCACTTGCAATTATGCCACCGACACTCCAACCTGCTTATAAGAAAAATAGAAATTGATGACGAGGTTTTTTTTTATTTTACTTTGCAGCTGTCCCCAAGATTTTTCAATACAGGCTTGTGATTTTGTAAATAAGTATTTGTTCTACTTCGCCATAGAGAACTCAAGATGTCACCAGTATCTTTCAGAGAAAGCGTTCGCGCACGCGTACCAGAAGGGTGCAATACCAATCATACTGGGACCGCCTCTGAAAGACTGCGAGAAACGATTACCTCCAAAATCATTTATTCATGTTGATCATTTTAATAGCGTTGAAGAATTATCAAAATACATAGAGGATATAAGCGTAAATGAAGAGGCTCTACGTGAATACCACAGTTGGAGGAATCACTTCGAAGTAGTCAACGAACACGGGTATTTTGGTGCTAAGTCGTTCCACTTATGCAGGGTTTGCGAGGCCCTCAACTATAACGATAGAACAGAAAAAACCTATGGAGAAGACGATTTGAAAAAACTTTTCGACAAACAGTTGAATTGTATTCCCTCTTACTATCAAATATTTAAAGGTTACAATATGAATAAAAATATAACGTATCTTTAAATCTAGGTTATCTATTGTTTTTTGTTGAAATTAAATTATACATTAAAATCACGCAATTTTTAACATTTAAAATTTATTTATCCACGATTGGTAACCCCTTGGCATTATCTCCTATGAAGGTCAGTGATGGATAAAACATGATCTTGAAAGTGAAAGCGTGCTTACCAAGAAATGGTCAAACAAGAAAAATCGGGAGCTATGGGTAAATATAGAACGGTAGTTTTTTTTTTTTTTATTCACGATCGGTAAGCCCTTGGTATCATCTCACCTGATGATAAGTGACGATGATGCCGACGATGGAAGCGGGCTTACCAAGATTCCGCAACGCAATGGAGAACTGGCTATCTTATCTTCATGCTGGAACACATCAATGTTGTTAATGGTAATGTCGTTAATGTACGAATGAAAATTCATCTGGGATTCTACAATACGGGAATGCCACAGTTTAAGTAAGAATCCCTTATATGTATAGCCGGAAAATAAATATGAAATAGAGTTAGAGCATCATATCTGTGTGTTCTACATCGATGCGTAAGGCTTAGTTGTTAGGTTAGTTCAGCATTATATTGTTCGGTCCGTCCGTTCACCCATCTGGGGGCTGCGCAAGAGTGGAACACTGCTTTGCTTATTCGTTTACAATTACAACAAATTCTCGTGAGGTTTTTGGAATATCTGCATTATTAAATATAGCTACTACTATCACTTAATGGCCGCTTTTATAATTTGCCGTGGCACGGCACGGCACGTTTTTGCCGTCACGGTAAAATAGATAAGCAAAATGTATGGAATTGTATGCAGACGCTTTTAATTTATCGGCCACGGCAACGGCATGCCGTGAACGGCAAACGTATGCCGCCGTCACCATAGCACACTGCGCTCCTCATCAAATTGTCGCGGCATTATTGAGAGTGTATTGTGTACGTACAAGAAATGTAGTTGAGTGTGTGCGTAGTCGGGTGGTGGGTGCCGCGGGCGGAGAACAAGAAAAAAAAAGTTGGTAAAAAAATGATTATGATTAATAAACATTTTAATTTTATTATTTATGTTATTTTTTTATTATTATTATTATTTAATTAGAATAGGTAAGTAGTATTATTAGAATTAGAATTATTATTAATAGGGCTGTATTAACATTTATTATGTGCTTTCTACGTGAACTGAATGTGATCTATGTTTGTTGAATATCCTATTATAATATCATATGTGTAATACTACTAGATACAAAACGCTTAAATAGGTGGTACCTACATACAAGTATATAGGATAAGGACTAAGCAGGTATGAATACCAATGCAAACTACTACACCAAAATTATTAGATACCTACCTAAACATATAAATAATTTTGAACAAAAAAAACCGACTTCAAACAGGAAACTAAGGTTCCTCTCGGTTTCTCTGAGATGCCATCATCATATCCATGGTATCATATCATGTTGCCACCCTTGAGATATCTCGTTTCCAACAAAAAACGAATCATCAAAATCGGTTCATAAACGTCGAAATTATCCGCGAACACACATAAAAAAAATATATACGGTTGTATTGAAATACCTCCTCCTTTTTGAAGTAGGTAAAAAAGGAAGTATTTTTTTCATTCTTTCTCTTAAGTCGAAAACTTTACATCATACAAACAATTAAAAATCTGTTTAAGCTTGTGCCAATGAAGCCCTTTCATACGATACCTACCCCACATGACACGGTTAACTCAATTCAAAATCTTGACCACTGTACCTTTCTTAATTGATTACATACTTTAATTAAAGACAAAATTTTTGTAATGATTTAATTAGAAATGTATAGTTTTCAGATTTTCCCCTATACTTGTAGTATAAGACATACCGTCTTACTTACTTACTTGCTAAATTTCGTAGTTCTAGGTCAAAAGAAAATACCCTTTGATTCCCTTGAGAGTAGGGTTGCCGGGTCTTAAAACTGAATAGCCGGACATACCTGCCAGTTTAGCCAGACTTTTGGGTAAAAAAGCCGGACTCCTAAATTATTAGACACGACTAAATCAATAAGTCATGTTATACTGGCCTTTAGACGAGTAATCAGACTACAAAACGCCGCCATAGTCATAAATATACGATAGCGCTCACCCGAATGTCTAGGTGGCTGGTTAAATCATGAACCATAAAAAGCCGGACAGGCCGGACACCATCTTATTTGGCCGGACACGCATCCAAAAAGCCTAACCCTGTCCGGCTTTATCCGGACGCCTGGCAACACTACTTGAGAGTGATGAAATATACGTCTTTTACGGCATAAATGGGCGTATATTTTTTACATTAACTTGGAAGTTTGATTTTTTCACAGCTGCAAAGGACTGTAGACCGTAGAGTATATGGTTTTAATTTCAACTCGATACCTCAATGTGTTCCCGAGATAAAGGGTCTTGACATACAAACGGACGGACACACGGACAACAAAGTGATCTCATAGGGATTCCGTTTTTCCTTTTGAGGTATGGAACCCTAAAAATGACAAATATAATCGTCAGAATAAACTATACATCCTTACTAATATTATTAATGTGAGAATGTGTTTGTTTGTTATCTTTTTACGCTTCAATACCTCAACCAATCTTAATGATATCTAGCATGCAAGTATCATGGAGAAGGATATAGGCTACTTTTTATCCCGTGAAGATATCACAGTCTCTTTTTTCGGTTGATTATTTTAACATCGCAACGGAGCAACAGATTGTAGTGATTTTTTGCACAGAGATGGTTGAGGGGGTGGACAATGACATAGACTAATAATTAGCATTAGTTCCCGAGGGATCTGGGGAAGCTCATTTCCACGTTTGCGGAGCACCAGATTGTCGAGAAACAGTTGAGGGGGTGGGTAGTTACAAAGAATTCTTATCAGAACAGCCCGATGTAGTTCCCGAGGGATTTGGAGAAATGAGTTGCCCGCAAGCCGCAGATTGCCAACAATACTTGTGCTCTTCAAAAGAATAATGTTTTCTTAAAATGGCATACACATAAAGACACTTTCAGTACTGTAATTATTTGTAGCTCGTAGATGAAAATAAACTAAGTATATATTTATTTATAAACCTCCAAGTTGTCAAGAGCACGCGCAAGATATCGTAATCTCGTATCGATATGTTATTGTTGACACTGGTTGACACGGGCACCAATTGAAATGTCATCGTAGGTACCTTTCTTTCTGTCCTGTAAAGGGTGAAGAGATAGATATAATGTATTCGTCCAGCCGATTCAAAGGTACAATCAGGTACAAGAGTGCAACCTACCCTTATCCTCTTCAAAAGAATAATGTTTTCTTAAAATGGCATACAGATTAAGATACTTTCAGTCTTGTAATTATTTGTGGCTCGTAGATGACAATAAACTAAGCTAAGTATATATTTATTTATAAACCTCCAAGTTGTCAAGAGCACGCGCAAGATATCGTAATCTCGTATCGATATAACATCGTCACTTACCACCAGGTGAGATGTTGTCAAGGGTTTACCAATTGTGAATAAAAAAATATAAAAAAAGATATTTTATTGATGACACTGGTTAACCATGAGTTTTACAAAAAGCGTCGGTGGCTCAACCGGTAACGACTCGGTCCATCTAACCAGAGGTACCGGGTTCAAATCTGGACGGCCAATGTACCAATGAGTTTTTTCAAAAACTTACGTACATACTTACCGATTGCTTTAACGGTGAAGGAAAACATCGTGAGGAAACCTGCACACGCCTGCGAAGAAACTCGAAGGTTGTGTGTGAAGTCAACCAACCCGCACTGGGCCCGCGTGGTCGACTAAGGCCTAATCGCCCTGATTCAGGGTAGGCTCGAGCCCCTCGGTGGGGACGTATATGAGCTGTAATGATGATGATGATGACTGGTTAACACGGGCACCAATTGAAATGTCATCGTAGGTACCTCTCTTTCTGTCCTGTAACGGGTGAAGAGATAGATATAATGTATTCGTCCAGCCGATCCAAAGGTTCAATCAGGTGCAAGAGTGCAAACTACCCTTATCCTCTTCAAAATAATTATGTTTTCTTGAAATGGCATACAGATGTTTTGCATGGCATATAGATAAAGGTGCTTTCAGTTTTGTTATTATTTGTGGCTCGTAGATGAAAATAAACTTAGCTAAGTATTTATTTATTCATAAACCTCCAAGTTGTCAAGAGCACGCGCCAGATATCGTAATCTCATATCGATATGTTAGTGTTGACACTGGTTGACACGGGCACCAATTGAAATGTCATCTTAGGTACCTCTCTTTCTGTCCTGTAACGAGTGAAGAGATAGATAAAATGTATTCGTCCAGCCGATTCAAAGGTACAATCAGGTGCAAGAGTGCAACCTACCCTAATTCCGATAATTGTTCTTCGAGTCATTCTATCTTAGTCCTCGGGGGCCTGCAAAGCTCTGATCGTTCCCC
This sequence comes from Coleophora flavipennella, assembly GCA_947284805.1. NCBI lineage: Eukaryota > Metazoa > Arthropoda > Insecta > Lepidoptera > Coleophoridae > Coleophora > Coleophora flavipennella. Next base: position 10,607,305 of record OX369306.1, on the reverse strand, counting down.
TGAGACAGTATTAAGACTAAGTTACATTAGGTAGCTTATGTACAAATGCCACTTTTGTACATTTTTTAGGGTGCCAACGTCCGTTCATCCATCTTTCTCTCAGCGGGCTGTATGTTATAAACCGTAATAGGTAGTCGGTTGAAATTTTCACAGTGTGTATTTCTATTGCCGCTTTGACAAAAAAATATCAAAATTTAAGTAACTTAAAAATTAAATACACGATTCTTTTAGGCGTGATAAATATTTAAAAACTAGCTGTGCCCGCGACTTCGTCCGTGTTGAGGTTTTGAATTTTCCCACAGGAACTTTTAACCCGGGCTATAGGGAATCACCATTCAAAATTTCATCAAAATCGGTAGTTTTTGCTTAATGCGCGAACATACAGACAGACAAAAATTCTAAAAGTTGCTGTTTTAGCCTCTATATCGTTAATAATGTACACCACTGTTTTTTTAAATAATTTTTAAAATAATTCATGTAAAGACACGGCCCCGTTACAATTTTATTATATGTATAGATACATGTGTTAAATCTTGTACGATGGTACGGAACCCTTCGTGTGCAAGTCTAACTCGCACTTGGCCGGTTTAAAAAGTAACATTGCTTACATATTATTCTTTTAAAGTATCTAAAAGGTGTATTGTTTCCATTATGACGTACTCGTATAACAGGTTTTAGCAAATTGAAACAATCATCTCAGATATGATATTTCATAAATTCAGTAGTAAATACTATACAGTGGACGTTTTGATGATGATGATGAGTACAATATAAGACTTTATTTGCGATATTGATTAAAAAAATGTTTTTTTTTAATTCACAAATGGTAAGCCCTTGGCATCATCTCACCTGATGGTAAGTGGCGATTATGCTAAAGATGGAAGCGGGCTTACCAACATTCCCCAGCGCAATGGAGAACTGGCTTTCTTATCTTCAAGCCGGAACACATCAATGTTGTTAGATAACATGGTGGTAGCTAGCCAAGCGGGTTTAGAAAATGCCCTACCACCAACCAAACCGAGTCTTATAAGGAATCCCCACCGGGAATCGAACCCGCGACCTCCTAGTATGAAGCGAATGGACTAACCATTACGCCACGGAGGCGGTAAAAGATATGTTAAAAATATGTATGCTAAAAATAGGTATGCACTTTTGCACTCTTCTGTACCACGGCATGAATGAGGTTGTACTTTATTTTGTGGCAATGTTCTTTAGATAAGCTTCTTAAACATGCGTAGGTGCTATTGACATTTACCTAGTCATTTCATGATCTTATTATACCTTGGCAATCAAGATGAAAAAGGCGTTTGCTAATAGGAGGTTAAATCCTGGATATTTGCTTTGCCATTGGCTCTGAATAAAATTAAGATTAATTATATATTTTTTTAAATAGATAAATTATTTTGAAAATTTTACGACAGTCATATCTTTTTATAGAAGTTCCTTTCGTTCCAAAATTACTTTGATAAAGTACCTCCGAATTAAGTTTTTATTTAGGTAGTATTTCAGCCAGTACGAACTACTGAGAGATGAACTTTGAATTCTGCTCTGTGACAAGTTATAACGGATTGGTTTTTGAGTGGGTAGTGCACATAGTTCGTAGAACAGATAGCCGTTGGGGCAGTAAAGTTATCGAGTGGCGACCGCGCACCGGAAAACGTAGCGTAGGAAAGGCCTGCCACGCGGTGGATCGGCGACTTGGTGAAGATCGCGGGAAGATGGATGATGCGGGTCGTGAACCGGTCGTCGTGGAAATCCTTGGGGGAGGCCTTTGTCCAGCAGTGGACGTTCTTCGACTGATAATTGATGATGATGATGGTTGACCCTATCGTGTGGGTTATCGTTGAATAGGTCTTTCAAAACTACTGAAAGCTTGTTTAAACCATTTATCGATTGTTAGAGTCGTGTGTGTGTGTGTGTGTGTGTGTGTGTGTGTGTGTGTGTGTCCTACCAGCTCAACCGCTATTTAAAGACATCTGAAAAAAAAAGTAATTATTAGGACATATAATTAATTTAAAAGAATATACCTATCACGGCTAAGTAGGCTTTCTTAGTTGAGGAGTAATAGTTGCATTTGGATTTGTAAAAAGTTCGTAGATTTTTCATACAAAATATTGTATTACCTACCAAATGTAAAAACATATTATTATTTTTTAATATACGTACATTAGTTTTTTGAAAAGACTACGGAGTCCCACTTTGCGCGAGTGCGACTCGAACTTGGCCGGTTTTTCATTTACATTTTTTTAAATGTTTTATTTTTTTGTAATAGCGGCCATAGAAATACACATTCTGTGAACATTTCAATTTTCTGTCTACCTATAACGGTTCATGACATACAACCCGTTGACAGACAGACGGACGGACAGACGCAGAGCGGTCTTAGAATAGACACCTGTTGGTAACCCTTTGCGTGTACTAAATCCTAAATATTGTAATAAAAAAATAACCAGTGATTAATTATTATTTTTTAATCAGTTTTTATTTAATTGGTAGACTCAGTCTTTCTAACTGGAGGTCCCGGGTTCAAATCCGGACGACCAATGTACCAATGAGTTCTTCGAAACTTACGTACATACACTTACCGATTGCTTTAACGGTGAAGGAAAACATCGTGAGGAAACCTACACATCTAATTCCAGATGTGTATGAAGGTCGCTTGGTCGCTTTGCACACGTCATTAGGTGTAAATCTAAATGCCCTACACGTGACCGCGGGTGATGCGAAGTGCAACACTAGGCAACCGCCGTCTATCCCTTGAATAGCACGGTTAATTGTGCCACACGATAAGAGAAAAGAGATTTATTTAAAGTCTAAATTTTCATAAAAATAAATATACCTGTTTTTAACATGCCTTGCTAATCCCGTATTCTCAAGCGCTTCTTTTACAGTATTATAAATTCATCAGACATGCTGAATTAACCTAGCCAAACAGGACTGACCTGGTTATTCGCACAAAATCTATATAATAATATAATGAATGAATAAATGAACCCCTATTTCTTCTGGTCATCGCATCACTCGTGAACGGCTGGACCGATTTCGCTAATTCTTTTTTGTCGAGTTTGTTTTTATCAGGAGAAGGTTCTTATGTAGGGTAGGGTAGGGTAGGATAGGATAGGGTAGGGTACTGTAGTTTAGTGTAGTGTAGTGTAGGCTAGGGTAGGATAGTGTAGTGTAGGGTAGGGTAGGGAAGGGTAGGGCAGGGTAGGCTAGTGTAGTGTAGTGTAGGGTAGTGTATGTAGGGTAGGGTAGTGTAGGGTAGGGTAGTGTAGGGTAGGGTAGTGTAGTGTAGGGTAGCGTAGGGTAGGGTAGTGTAGTGTAGTGTAGGCTAGTGTAGTGTAGTGTAGGGTAGTGTAGGGTAGTTTAGGGTAGGGTAGGGTAGTGTAGTGTAGTGTAAGGTGTTATGAAGTTCACCGGGAATACTAGTAATCTATAAAATGAACTCCTATTTCTTCTGGTCATCGCATCACACAATAACGGCTGGACCGATTTCGCTAATTTTTTTGTGCTGAGTTCGTTATTGTCGGGAGAAGGTTCTTATGTAGTGTAGTGTAGGGTAGGGGAGTGTTGTATAGGGTAGTGTAGGGTAGTATGGGGTAGGCTAGAGTAGGTTAGTGTAGGGTAGGGTAGGGTAGTGTAGTGTAAGGTGTTACGAAGTTCGCCGGTACAGCCAGTATAGAATAAACGTTAACGGCACAAAATGTATTATAGGTACATAACATAACTTCGTTACATCTTGGGTACTTACCTACTACAGTTTCCATTCCAAACGAAGCCATTTTAGTTATACGAGTATCTATTTCTTTTGCACAACAAGAAAGTGATAATAAATTTAAATTTTAGCGCCCCAGCTCCTGGTTTAAATATCGATTTGGTTTTTGCAATTATAATTCAGAAAATTGCACTAGATCGTCGAGGCAAAACATTAAAGTACTGTATAAAACATGAACCAAAACGTTAAAATTGTGAACATCATCTATGCGGTATAAGAACTTGCTGCCCGGTGGATACGGCTGCTAATATGGCTGTGACTACACGGACGACTACGACTAAACTAAACGGTTCTGTAGTCCGTGTCCATGCTCACGCACACGGGGACGACCGAACTATTCGGTCGTTTTCGCTTTACACCTACTTTACCTTTTCATACTTTAAGATCAGCTTAACTAAGCGTATATGTACCTGAACTAAGGTACCGTATCTAAGGTCAGCTGCTCATCAGCTGTCGTTTGCATATAGGTAGCTGAACTAAGGTGTCGCGAATAGTGTGTGCATGCTCTCTTTATATCGAGTGACCCGTTGGTTCAGTGGCATCGCTCCTGCCTACTGGGCCTTGAGTCGTGGGTTCAATCCGCACCCAGGGCTGGCATTCTTGTGACTGTGATGAAAAGGTTTGTTTGCTCTGTGTCTGTGTGTTCAATATCTATATATGTATGTCATCATCATATCAGCTCATATACGTCCCCATCGAAGGGCTCGCACCTACCCTGTATTAGGGCGATCGGGCCTGAGTCGACCACGCGGGCCCAGCGCGGGTTGTTCGACTTCACACACAACCTGCGAGTTTCTTCGCAGGTGTGTGCAGGTTTCCTCACGATTTTTCCTTCACCATAAGAGCGTCGGATAAACGAACATATGAAATCTAAATTAGATATCATATTGGTACGTGGCGGGATTCGAACCACGACCTCCCGGACAAGAGGCGGCGGCCCTAGCCGTTACGCCACCGACGCTAATTTATGTATATATCTCGACGTAATAAGTATATATATCAGTCTCTGGTTCCACAGAGAACGCTAGTTTGGGTCCAGAGGACCGAAAGTGATCGTCCCTGAATATTATTACTATTCTCACCATCATCATCATCATATCAGCCGAAAAACGTCCGCAGCTGGACAAAAGCCTCCCCCAAGGATTTCCACGATTATTCCATTATTACCATAGGTAGGTACTTATTTTGTCGTACGACTATGAGTCGTCCAACAGGCTGTCGTCCGTGTAACCGGAACTTAAGAAAACTGCAATATTTATCGCTGTATGATAAGTTTGACATGTGGCGAGCGACATCCGTGCAGGTGCGAAATCCAGGCTCGGTTCGTTCTAGCGGCGATATAGAAAATTTCTCGAAATTCTGAGTTAGGTTGGTATGGTTTGTTGGTTAGTTTAGCTCGACTAAATAAAAAGACCGCAATGCTGCATGACTTAAAAGTTTTAAGTACATTCTTACTTTGGTTTTAGGCACGTATACCTATAGGATGGAAAAAGTAACAGCACCTGGAGGAAAAATGTCCTAAATATTGAAGATAGCAAATTTTACTTAAAATAAACATTCATTTACTTTAAAAAATAATTTAAAAATTGCTTGCCTTATCTTTAGTATTTTTCAATAATATTTTAATTATGTTTTTTTTTTAATATACCTAAAAGATTTTTTTCTGAGTGAAACTTGCTATCTTTAATGTCTAAGGTACTTTCGATTTTTCACCGTGTACATTTTTTCATTTTGACGAAATTGCACAATATTCTCTCATGTAATTTTATACATTTTGTTCCCATTAACTGTGGCTTCTACCCAAGAAACCCATACAATTCAAGCAAAAAAAAATTTACTTTCAATACTAAGTTAGTAGGTAGGTAGGTACCTAGTAAATGTGATTAATTTGTATGAAGTCCATTTTTTTTTCTCCGATTGTATGGGTTTCTTGGGAAAAGTTGTTCAGTTTTGTTAGTAAAAGCCACATTTAATAAGAACAAAATGAGTAATATTTCATGCTGTATACAATCGGGGCAAAAAATATTGACTAATCAATTATTAACAATTAGTATAGGTACTAAAAATATTGTTTTATCCACGACTGTTAATTTTATCGGACTGCATCAAAAATAAAATCTGAAATATGATTTCCTAAATTGCTCGCCTTTTGAAGTTTCAAAAAACCTTGTTTGGTTTTTCCATCACGTCTTCAATTTTTAATTGATCAAATTCATAAAATAAGTTCGTCAATGACGCTTAAAATCTATTACGTCACTTGTGGGTATTTCAAACATTTTTAGAACAAAATTTCGTTTTTGACAGATCATGAAAAGTAACTCAAATGACCATCAGCAGTCCGATCCCCTATTGATAAGCCATTGTTTTATATCATTAGATTGTATATAGATATAGCTGCTTTGGGTAAATTGATCAGTTCTTAGAGTACAATGTATATTTGCAGCTTTTAATCAAATTCGACGAAGGAGTGAGGAAAAAATAATTGTGATTCAAAAAAAAACAAGTTGAGATTTTGATGGGGATCGATTGTCTTACACTAATGCAGTCTAAAATACAACATAAAAAATGTGTGCGTGTGTGTTTGTGTGTGTGTAAGTCAGTCCGGTGCTCTAGTTCCCAAACTGCTGGACGGATTTGGGTCAGGGCATTGTTATTTATATATCTCCAGCTTTTTTTATCAAATTTTTCCTATCTTGATTTCTTAGAGTTGCTTTTTACTATGGTGTAAAAAAATACTTATTATTTTTTACTCAAAAATGGCCCTAACGATTTTGATAAAACTCGGTACGTTAACACAACAGCATACAGTAGTTTGTTATTCCAAGAAAAATCGAAGTAAAATACCTCCATACAAACAGGATTTTTTTATTTATTTATTTATTTAAAATACAACAAGAGCTTACAGTACACCCAAACCGCTATTGTTGTTACACTTATAGTTATCTAAAACTAAGGAATATTCTACAATGATAGTATATTTTGTTTATCAAGTCTGACTGTACAAGTAACACTGTAGAAACGAGCTCTATCACACGAAAAACATGTCTTCTAACATAATGTAAGTACCATTGAAGTCAATTGGCTGTTAAAATGACCGATCCACGATAAACTTACTCCGCGCCATACATTAATATTTACCAATACGTCCATAAATATTAATCCAAAGCTTTGCAATTTTCATCGAAAACTGATATAGATAGAACTCCTTGAAGGCCTTTTAAAAAGGGCCAAGTGCGTTTTGGACCACGCATATTGAAGTGTTCCGCAGTCTCAATAATAGGGATGATGACAGCATCAGAAATAAATTATGAACTCTTGATCACTAAATTGCCCTCCTACATACAATTCGGAAAACCTAACTCGTTTTGTTTTCCATCAAGTCTTCGATTTTTAATTCATCAAAATCACAAAATGAGTGCACAAATGACGTTGCAAAACTATTACGTCATGCCTAGGTATTTCAAACATTTTTAGAACAAAATGTCGTTTTTGACAGATGATAAAAAGTAAATCAGATGACTAGCATTCGTCATCTCTATTTTCATGGAGATTGAGCTACATGGCGGTGATTTCATTGTCAAACAATTTAGAAATACCATTTAGAGTCTTTGGCGGCCACAGATTAAAAATAATGTAGATATTGAATTTCATACAACAATCTTAACAAAACGTGGGGTAACGCTTGTTCTAATAATATACTTATGCATCTTTACCTTAAGTGATGACGTCGAATAATGTTTCGACACGTGGTAGGTCCTATCCTCAGATGCATTTGAGACATGTCACAGCACATTTCGCCATGTTGACGGTAAGTCAGCCAACGCAAGACTGTAAACAAAACTCTGCTCTGTCGTGATTGGAGCAGAGTTTTATATACCCCGTTTTCAAATCGCAAACACTACATCTATCTTTTACTTTTTATCTAAGTTGGCGGCCTGTAAAATACAAACGGTACACCCGATAAAAAGGGATTTTTTTGATTTATTTTAAACCGATCAGCTAATTGGCCGGTTTTGTATGAAAAATAATAAAAAAACTAAAATCAAAAGTTGTTCAGATTGATGAGTACAAGCCTACCTAAAATTATCACTACCTATACGTTACACCTGTATAAATAAAAAAATGTTTTGTGCAAATTTTTAAGCATTTCGCTTCAAAAATGGAAGTGTTTTGCCCCTATGTATAAAAGAATGGACCGACGGACAGACAGAACGATCTGTAGGACTACGAATCACTAAAAATCGAAGTAGGAAAGTACTTATAAGTTTTATTTAATTTTACCGTAAAAAATAATCGGTAATAGCATTTCGGAAGGCAAAGCCATTCAGTGATAACCCTCCTTTTTTCGTAGTCGGGTAAAAATAAGCACAGAATTGTAACCTCTCCGAAGAAAGCTTTGTTTTGCTGTTAGACGCCTTAACATTTAGTGTCTCATAATCTAAGATTGCTATCGTCTGAGATCTTATCTGTGGAATACATCAACGAGGTGGTATCTTAGATGTAGCTGCATAAAGTAAGGACTTAAGTCAATTTACAGTAGAGCACAGGAAATGATAAAATTAAATTATTTGCATGCAAGCTATGGCTAACATAAAACGGACTACATGACGTGTGTAATTAGTTTAATTTTATTTAATTAAAAGCGTAGGGTGGCGTAATGGCTATAGCCGTCGCCTCCTGTCCGTTAGGTCGTGGTTCGAACCTGCCACGTACCAATGTGATTTCGAATTTAGATTTGATATGTACGTTTATCCGACGCTCTTACGGTGAAGTAAAATATCGTGAGGAAACCTGCACACGCCTGCGAAGAAACTCGCAGGTTGTGTGTGAAGTCGACCAACCCGCAGTGGGCCCGCGTGGTCGACTAAGGCCTGATCGCCCTAATTCAGGGTAGGCTCGAGCCCCTCAGTGGGGACGTGTATGAGCTGATATGAATGAATGAAATTTAATAATACGATTTCACGCAGTTTGGTTTAGCCGTGGCTTCACAATCAACACGCAGAGTTTGAGTTTGAAATCTCGAATGTTGACTACACACGTGCAATACATGTTTCATAGCCAACTATATTCATGCCATATGGCACCTAATAAGTTATTATTCTAAGTATACGCACAAATGACTGAAAGATTATATAACAATGCTTTAACTTTTTTTTTGCCTGTCGTGAAAGTCACTTTTGAATCGGCTGAAACGATGTCTCAGCGTAAACAGTTCACACATCTAACAAATGTAAGCTAAGTTTTAAGTCCCTACTTTAATTTTTCATAGATTTCAGTATCTGCTCAGGCTGTCTTGAAACAGAAGAAATTTTCTGATTCTGGAATGCAGTCTAACCGACGGAACAACGGGAAAATCCTTATGATATTGGGTCGCTCCGATAAGCCTGTTTATGTCCCAGGAGACTTCTGTGCTACCGGTAGAAGTTGGATTTACTGCACTTACCAACTCATCTGCTCGTTTAATTTACTAAATACGGCAACGAAGTCCAATACAATACAATAATTAAAGTGAAAGTACTTGTGCAGATAACTAGTGAACAGATAAGGTACCACGTATTTTAAAAAGACTTCACAAAAGGAGGAGAGAAATTTTGCTGAGCTGAGAATGGAAGTTACAATTCCTTAACGGTTAGGAGTTGGAGAATAATTCTTTAAATATTAGACGTTGATACGTAGGTACGTATAGACCGTTAGTTATATTCTTTCAGGTTATTCAGGTGAGCTGATGATGGATGATTAGGCTCCTTAACTTTCATGCTGCTGAGATGATGATGAAATGGATAGATAGCCTTATCACCAAAAATTTTAAAATAAAAATAAAAGCTTAAAAAACCTAAAAAATACTTCAAGAAGATTTAAAAAAAAGTAAAAAAAATGATATTTTTATATGAATACACGAAATTAACAAACAATATAGAAATCAAAGGTAGGTACGAATCAAATTAGCGGCCTACATTTTTTTTATGGTCGGTGCCAGCAAAGCCATCGAATCTACAACATTTGATAGGTAAGTAGATGTGTGCTGCATAATACCGACCTCAAAAAAAATTGTACGCTCCTAATTTGATTCGTACCTACCTTTGATTTCGTTATTTTTTTTATATTTCGTGCATTCATTTTAAAAATATTATTACATTCTTTTGAGTGACTTTCTTTTTGAAGTCGGTTTTTAGGTTTTTTGAACTTTTATTTTTTATCGTTAAAGATTCAGGTCAAACAAGGAAGTTGATTAACCGCAAAAGCCCTTTGATTTCATCGTAATAGGTCCGCCAAGCCCCGCTCCCCGCGCACGATGCCATTTTTTGTGAAAAAATTGCCCCGCTAATGTAAACAAACATTGTTTAAAAGGCGTACCTTTTATTCATAATCGCTGCATTGTCACGGTTTGTCAAAAAAGCAATCACTATAAACTCAAAAACACAACATCTATGAGATCATAGTTATAAATCACTCAGAAAATGGGCCACCTGAAAACACTCGACACTTGACCTTGGGCTCAATCAATACCATTGATTTATTGCTAAACGGCCATCGAGATTTTTTGAACGAATGTTTTCGTTTCATATTTAATTGATATTTAGCCATATAATATAACCTAGTTTTCCTTAAAAATAAAAAATAAATAAAATAAAAATAACGACGATAATACAAGCAAGTAACAATCAATAAGAATCGTATACTATAACCAAGAAGTTTATAGGTGAAACTGGAGGCCACACTCTAAATACCTAATTGAAGCAACGAAATATGGCCTTGAAATCTCTCGTTACCGCTCCGTCTCTTTTCAATTAGCGGGTGTGAGCAAGAGCTTTATCTATACACATCTTGTTCACACCTCCTAATTAGAAAGAGATGGAGCGGTAACGAGAAATTTCAAGGCATTATTTCTTTGCTTCAATACGGTATTAAGAGTTACCTATAAACTTCTTCACTATAACTAACAATATATTCCTCAAGTCCCAAGCACTGTTGCGCCCAAGTCACGCGTGAGTACTCTTTGGTAACCATAATGTCTGCATTTTCGATATAAATCCATGCAGCCATAGATAAATATTATATTAATAAACGCCCGACTACGTAACGAAACGAAAACAAAAACGTTACACAAGATTGTGTACTGTATTTATTAACTGAAAGAGCTTTAAGTGGCATACGTTTTGCCGGTCAAAATCAACCGTCCGGGACTTGAGTGGGTCTTTGATATAAGCGGTCGAAATCGGCCGTTCGGGGCTTTAGTGGTACATGAAGTGACGATGATCCCAAGTTGCTAGTAACAGTGGTCGCCGGTTGTAGGCTCGTGTTCGAAGCTACTACAGTAGAATACATTGTGTGTTAATGTATTCAGGTGTTTGTTAACTCGTCCGCTGCTGAATAATTGGATCTGCGCCGGCGCAGGCTTCCGCGCTTTGCATAGCTATCGGAGCGGACCTGTGCGTATCGCTCTCGATATCTCGATAACTGTACTATCAGTGATCAGATACTCCTAAGGGTCTCGGGAGGCTTGACGTGAGTACCACTCCAATGAGGCCATGGACAAATCGTAGACATACAGTTAAAAATACTCTGTGAATTACTGTTTTTTAATTATGTTTTTTTTTACAAGCTTTTCTTTAACTTGCAATGTATGTATGTTTGTTTGGTTGGAATCTTGCAAGTTAAATTTGAGCCACTTCCCGGTTTCCGATTAAGCTGATATTTTGCATGCATATGTATATCGCGTATCGAAGTTTTTAGGTTTTTCTAAAATTATTCGATCGTGTGTTTCCTATACATAATGTACCTAAATTGGTGTAGGACCCGTTAACTAGGGATTCCACTCGTCACACTGAATAACTTTTCCCAAGAGACCATTGGTTTAATGGACAATGGTCAATTCGCAAAAAAAAACTCTTCATGTAAATCGATCAGCTGATCGAAGGTCTTAGCAAAGGTAACTTAAAAACTTAAACTAAAAAAAACAACTGTTCCCAAAAACCCACAAGAACAAGTTCGCCGATCAGCTGATAGATTTGTTAGAGAAGTCCATTGTTTCTCTGGATAATGTTATTCAGTTTCATGAGTTGAAGCCCCAGTTTGAATAGTGTCAGTAGTACCTTTCTTAGAGCCCTACAACAAATCATAAATCTTTGTTTTTTTTTAATTCAACTATCCATTATTAAGGCCTCTTAAGCTTTCTTTCTGCATAAAATGCCATAAAGGTATAAATCTTTATGGCATTTAAGCTCAAAAAAACGGCTGTACCAACGTCGTCGAGTTGACTTTATTTTATTCTTAAATATCGATTAAAGAAAAAAACAATGTTTTGAAAGATACCTGTTGATGGTACCGTGGAATGTCTTACGGGAAGCCGTGAAAAGTTACCAATCCTATAGATCCATGTGAAGGGAAAATTTTCGGATCTCATGCATTACAAATGATCTTCGCCTACATTGAAAATGAACACAAGCATTTTTTTTTCAAATATGTTGTTAATTATATCTTTTTTTTTAAAGAAAAAACGTAAAAATCTTTTTCTTATCATGTTTACACAATTAAATCGAATCCGCATCTACGATCTTCATGCATACGTCCGTCCGCGCGAACTAGGCAATGTGTATAATGCAGGCATTCTATACAATACCTAGGAAATGTATAGAATACCGGGGTCGTTCAGGCAATGTATGAAATAATATTCAATGTTTAAACTATTTTTTACATTTTACCTAGGAAATGTATAGAATACCTAGGCATTGTACAGAATGCCGGTTGAAGCATAGGTAATGTACGTTATAACAGTTGTAACAGAATTTGTATACGTGAGCGATGGCCCTTTCACGATTTCTCGTACGTCTGGCAACCTTGGAGTTGCAACTTGTTTGCGGTGTAGTCCCGCACGCCGCGCACGCGTCTCCTTCCCGTGGTCGTTCATTATACACATTGCCTGATGCGCTTTGGGCATTTAATACAATACATAGGCAATGTATGAAATGAATCGTATTATACACATTGCCTGGACGTTTCAGGCAATGTTTATAATGCCTAGACATTATATACAATGCCGGGTCGTTCCTTTCCCTCAAATATGGTTGATGGGAGCGATGGCTAACTCTCGCGTTATACTCGTGACCAGGTACTGTCCGTGGGAACTGGCCTACTCTTGTTAAATGCTTTCAATTATTTTTATGTATATAACTTTTCGTGTCATATTGTTTTCATGCTCTGGTGACATAATCTGGTCTATATCAAGGATTTTATTTTGATGTTATTAACTAATTAATATTTATTTCTTGATTATTCACAAATGACATTGTTATTATTATTTTATGAGTATCAGAAAGAGTGTAATTTGCACCTATTTTGAATAAATATATTGAATTGCCGGATTATACACATTGCCTATAACATACACACTATTTACCCTAATTTAATAAGCAATTATTTTGATTTGCATCACAACTCTAGGTTTTTTTTTGAGTTTTTTAATTACATTAATTATTCTTTAAGATATAGGCCTCTCCATGAGTAAAGTTGAGAAAAAAAGATTACTTTTTCATTATTTTTTTAATTTTTAGGGTTTTGTACCCAAAGGGTAAAAACGGGACCCTATTACTAAGACTTCGCTGTCCGTCTGTCCGTCTGTCACCAGGCTGTATTTCATGAACCGTGATAGCTAAACAGTTGAAAACAGATGATGTTATCTGTGAAAACAGATGATGTTATCTGTTGCCGCAATAACAACAAATATTAAAAAATAGAGAAATTGAAAAGATAAGGGACGTCTCCTTACGAAAAAATGTTTTTTTTACACATGAAGAAACTAGCGCCATCTAGTATGATGGTATGGAACCCTTTATACTAGCGTCATCTAGTATGATGGTGCGTTACCCTATATGTGCGGTTCTGACTCGCACATGGCCGGTTTTTTTTTCTTTATAAAGCCTTTGCCGATACGCACATTTTTACACTTAAATCATTACGATACTTACCCTAAATACTATTAGGGTAATCGCCATATCACACCCCTTAAAGAAGCGAGCGAAAAAACATTTTTAATGTTAATACTTTGGGAGCTCCTAGTATAAGCTGATCTTGCTTTGTAAAAAGTTTTATTTATAGCGTATTTCCGCTAACACTGGTGGTGTTAACCGACGGTACCTATTAAAAGGTTTCATTGAAATGCAATTTAAATTATTTTTTAGGGTTTCATACCCAAAGCAAAGTGTATATATATATTAGTACTAACATACAGTATGGACACTCCCTGCCGCTCTCTACATTGCGACCTCACCCCCTGTCACCCAGATTTATACAGATTGGTTACAGTTTGGTTGTCGAACGTATAGGATTTTGCCGCCATTTTGTTTGTTCCGTCATTCGTCAATGTAATTTCTGGCCCGTTGTATGAAGTGTCCTGGGTGTGCCCAAAGGGTGCTAACGGGACCCTATGACTGAGCCTCCGCCATCCGTCCGTCTATATGTCAATCAGCGGGCTTAATTCTTGAACCGTTATTGGTAGACAGTTGAAATTCACACAGAGTGTGTATTTGTATTGCCGCTATTACAAAAAATAAAAGTTCCATACAATAAACGTTATTTTTTGCAGGTAGTTTAAAAACTAGCTACTTTTAGTAGGTTCTAGAAGAATCTTTCACATAGTTGATTTAAGTAGTAAAACGGCGATACCATTTAGTCCTCTTTTATATAGATAGATGGCGCTGTAGATAAAAATTAGTTTTTTGGTACCTAATCCTCAGTGAGCGAGTCCGACTCGCACTTGGTTGTTTTTATATACAGAATGTAACAAAATTGTATTGTATTATGTAGGACCCGTTAACTGGGGGTTCTACTCATCATACTGAACAACTTTACCCAAGGAACCCATAGTCAATTCGCAAAAAAAAAATTTGGACCCTCCATACTAAAATGCACAAAATCGATCGAACAGCTGATCTATTTGTATTAAGAATTTTTAAAAAATGCGATTTCAGCAAAGTAGTACAACAAAAGTTGTTCAGTTTGATGAGTAGATAAAGAAATAATAATTATAATATCGGGAGCTACACCAATAGGCTATTTGACTACTACTGGAAAATAGTTTTGTATTATTTGTTATTGCATAAAATGCAAACCATTTTAATATTTCCTGGAGATCTGTTGTATATATGGAGAAAATCAAAGTTAAAGTTTGAATTTTAAAAATACGCGCCAAAACGCAATGTTCGCTATGGCGCCTGGTTGCTCTGACAGATGACGTCACACATAAGTAAACAACAAACTGCTGTAATAGTGAAAGCACGCACTGAAACTAATGTTTACTTCTGTGTGACGTCATCAGAGTTGAAACCAATAACAGAGCGTTTTCAAACACGTGATCAAACCACAAAAAAAATTAAATTTCATTTATGTTTTTTATACAGAAAATGACCTTATTTTTTCAGAACATTAATAAAATATGCTTTTTACATTACATTTTATTAGGATGACAACAAATTGTTACATAATTTAAACATAGTCAAAATGCCTATTTTGTTACACCTGTATATCTTGTACGGAACGCTAAGTGTGCGACGCCGACTCACACTTGGCAGGTTTTTTATTTTATCTTCGCCAGTATATGTTCGGGGAATTAAAAAGAAATGTCCTCCAATAAAAATACTTGACATTTAATAGGTAAAGGTAAGTTTCAGTTGTAAGTTATAAATAATAGGCCATCGCCGCCACAGATGTTATTATTGAACACTTATGTTGCAATTTTTAAAGCACTTAATAGAATTAACACATTAAGAGGGTCTTAGGTACTTACATAAATTACAAATTTAAAGGCTTTGAGTGTGCCTTGTAATGGGTTTATTAAAGATATATACGTACCTATTTAAACATTGTAAAGAAGTTTTCTTTAGAATGATTATAATTTTATTTTGTATGTATATTTTGTATATTTTTATATCCGAATGTAGGTACCTAGGTTAGGCGAGTATTTCATAGCGTGTTTTAGTAAAAATTTTACTACGCATGGTCAGAAACACATTGGCTGAATTTTTTGTATTTTTTTTAATTCACAATTGGTAAGCCCTTAGCAGGACCGGTCGTCGTGGAAATCCTTTGGGGAGGCCTTTGTCCAGCAGTGGACGTTTTTCGGCTGATATGATGATGATGATGATGAAGCCCTTGACATCATCTCACCTGATGGTCAGTGACGATGATACCGAAGATGGAAGCGAGCTTACCAAGAATCCCCAACGCAATAGGGATCTGGCTATCTTATGTACATGCCGGAAAATATAAATGCTGTCAACATTAACTTAGATAAGATGGTGGTAGCTAAACAGGCGGGCTTAGAAAATGCCCTACCACCAACCATCTTTGAAGATGGACTTAGTGATGACAAAATAATCGATAAAAATCTTGAAAGTATGTTTTGTTTAGATAGTACGTTGCATGGAAGCGTAGATAGTACGTTCCATGAAAGCGTAGATTATTAACATTATTTTGCGATTTTTCAATATTTCATGTCTGCTTTTTCAGATAGAATGTTTTATGGCAATAAAACGTTTCTGTTAAAAACACAGACATTAAATATTGTTCCAAATATTTAAAATAATGCTGTTATCTACGCTAAACAGGTGGAACAAAATAGTAAGCCTGTTATGGCGAGGTATAGATTAAAACAGTTGTCTCTGTCTTTTTCTTTACGTATAAAGGTAAAGAAAATAACCACACTTTTTCACTTTTTGAATGGTTTTTCGTTTCAATCAAAAACTACAATGAAAGTATAAAAAATAATAACATTACTCATTTTGTATTATCATAACACATATTGTTGTAAAATTTTTTTTAATTTATACTGCAAAATATTAGTCATGGCTAGAGTTGCAAGTAACGGTGAAAAACTATGTTTGGGTTTTTTTTCTATCGAGCCAAAACTGCTCAATCGTGTTTCAAATAGCTTTTGACTTTAAGAAACATCATCAACAATAAGATCATTTTTTTTCAACCTCGGGTTTTCTATCGTTTCCGAGTAATTGACGTAAAAATAACGACAATCTGTATTATTGCCGCCTTTAATAGGAAGTCTCTACATCATACGAACAACTTTCCCAAAGAGACTCATAGGAAATTCGCAATTAAATTTTAGGAGACTTTTTAACCGCCTCCGTGGCGTAATGGTAGTCTATTTGCTTCACACCAGGAGGTCGCGGGTTTGATTTCCGGTGGAGACAACTTGTAAGACTCGGTTTGGTTGGTTTATAGGACATTTTCTAAGTCCGTCTTGCTAGCTACCACCATCTTAGCTAAGTCTTGCCGCCAAACACCAGTGTTAACAACATTGATGTGTTCCGGCTTGAAGATAATTAAGATATCCAGTTCTCCATTGCGTTGGGGAATCTTGGAAAGCCCACTTCCATCTTCGGCATCATCGTCACTTACCATCAGGTGAGATGATACCAGGAGCTTACCAATAGTGAATAAAAAAAAATTACTTCCTGAAAATCGATCAGTTGATTTGTATGGAGAGTCCAGTAAGTTTTTGGAAAATTGACTATTGGTTTCGTGGGGGTGAGTTGTTCAGTATGATAATTAGATGCCCCAGTCAACGGTTTCTACATCAAATTTGTTACACCTTGTATGCAATTGATTAAATTAACTTTCGTAATTTTTGCGGATAATATAATTTTTGCAGCCATTTTACTCATCACTATAGAGGATCTTACCTTAAGGCTTACCGCTTATACCTTAAGGCTTATACCGCCGCCAACGACCAACTTTGTAACCACTTTTTACTTCGATTGAGAATTTTATTATCGAATTTTTTTTGCAAATTACAGGATTAAAAAAAATACAATTGGTAAATTGGCAGGAATGATTGCGATTTTCTCGAATTCTATTTCAAAATTATAATACACAGAACTAAAGAAAAAAATTTCCTAATGCACCATTTTTTCTCTAGTTGTAACCATAGAACTGCTGCAATTTTAATCGAAACATTATGATAATTTATGAACTTCTTAACAGTTTATAACTATTTTGTTTTTTTTACTTTTTGGAAATTCTTCTAAATTTATTTATAATGAATTAAAAACCACAATTTTCGTAAGATTCGTCCGCAGCGATTGACGTAACAGCCACAATGCATGACGTGAACTTTATTTCCAAGCTATTTCGTTCGATTTTTGAAACATCCTGAATCGAGTTACTAATTTTAAAGACGGAGGAGCCTTAAACTAATAGTACTAATACCCACATACTTTCAACTTTCTTTATTTGGTTTCTAATCCAATGCCAGTAACGTGATTTATTGACACCAAAGAGGTTTTAATTGATCTTCAATGAGCTTAGTGAGCAACTATTCATTAGGCCTGTTAGTCAATACAGTCTACAGACGGCAACGGATCCTATGCCATAATTAGTCTTATGTAATCACTAGCTTTTGCCCGCGGCTTCGCCCGTGTGGACATTGTTTTTATGACTGTCTTTAAGAATAAGTGGTGCGGGTCGGGAGCGTGGCCACGAGTTTTTATTCAGATACCTCAGGAACTATATCGGGATTTTCTGATTAGCAGTCTACCTAGGCTGTTTGATAAGTACCCGTTTACTAAATATATTAATATCACTGGCCGAAAATAAGTATACCATCTTTTTAAGCCATTTTTCAGAGGCGGGAAAAAGAAAAAAAAATTGCATTCTTTTGTTTTTTTTCTCATTTGACAGCGATGAACTTAAAATTGTTAAAATGGGGAAAGAACAGTATCGGTCTGTAATTAGATTCTTGTTTTTGGAAGGAAAAACATGTGATGAAATAAAAGTAAGAATGCAAGCGGTTTACCATGAATGTACTCCTTCTATGAAAACCGTCAAATATTGGTATAACGAGTTTAAGCGGGGGAGAACAACCGTCTTTGATGAGGGTCCCCCAGGCCGGCCAATTGAGGTGACTAGATATGGTTAAGAAAATTGAAAATATCGTTTTAGCCCACCGCCGAATTAAACTTCGAGAAATCGTTGATGGTGTAAACGTTTCAATCGAGAGGGTATCGGCGAGGTGGGTGCCGCGTTTACTCACGGAGGAGCAAAAACGGAACCGACTGACTCTTCGGAGCAGTGTTTGGCCGTGTTCAAACGTAACCCGAAGGAGTTTCTGCGTCGTTTCGTAACCGTGGACGAAACGTGGGTTCACCACTACACGCCGGAAATGAAAGAGCAGTCGAAGCAGTGGATTTTACCGGGTGAACCTGCTCCAAAGAAAGCAAAAACCGTCCCATCGGCTGGAAAGGTCATGGCGACTGTTTTTTGGGATTCGCAGGGTATTATACATATTGACTACTTAGAAAAGGGGAAAACGATAACAGGGCAGTGCTATGCTAATTTATTGGATGAATTTGACGCCGTCTTAAAGGACAAACGATCCAATTTAAAAAAGAAAAAAGTACTGTTTCATCACGACAACGCCCCGGCTCATTCGTCCAGAGTTGTGACGGCTAAATTAGCACAGTTACGCTACGAACTATTGCCTTACCCCCCGTATTCTCCAGATTTGGCCCCATGCGATTTCTTTTTTTTTCCCAACCTAAAAAAATGGCTCGGTGGTAAGCGATTTGGATCAAATGACGAAGTCATTGCCGCCACAGAGGCCTATTTTAATGACTTTCCAAAATCATACTTTTTGGATAGTTTATTGAAGCTTGAGTATAGGTGGAACAAGTGTATAGAGTTAAAAGGTGACTACGTAGAAAAACAAATGTATATATACAAAAAACGGTAATTTAAAAAACTAAAAAACCCGCCTGCGTTTCTGTGTAATTTGGAAATGAAAAACCCTAAAACAAGAAAGTCGTCATACCCGATTGCACTTAACTTAAGAAAAATTGTAGCAGTCGGGACCCATTCTAGAAAGTCAGCCGTCTATATAGTCAGGATATGGAGTAATCTGCAATGTAATATAGGTATATGCTCTGAATTCACTATGCCTCCATTTCTAGAATGGGTCCCGACTGCTACAATTTTTCTTAAGTTAAGTGCAATCGGGTATGACGACTTTCTTGTTTTAGGGTTTTTCATTTCCAAATTACACAGAAACGCAGGCGGGTTTTTTAGTTTTTTAAATTACCGTTTTTTATTTTATTCATTTTTTAAGTTTTATTATTGAATAAGTTCATTTGAATTTGGCGCCAAAAATACGCCATTTGGTTTTTTTTATTTGATATACCCAGTGTCACTCACACAGTAAAAACGTATCTAACGACACCCCTCAAACTAAAATCTATCGAGCCGTTCAGGCTGCAGTGCGTGCCTAACATTGGAATTTGGCGCCAAAAATCCGCCATTTTGTTTTTTTATTTGGATATACCCAGTGTCATTCTCACAGTAAAAAAAAACGTATCTAACGACAACCCTCAAGCTATAATTCATCGAGCCGTTTAGGCTGCAGAGCGTGTCAAACATTTGAATTTTACGCCAAAAATCCGCCATTTTGTTTTTTTTATTTTGATATACCCAGTGTCACTCTCACAGTAAATACGAATCTAACGACACGTCTCAAGCTAAAATCCATCCAGCCGTTCAGGCTGCAGAGCGTGCCAAACAATTATACATACAAACATACAAACATACATACATACATACATACTCTCGAAAAACATAACCCTCCTTCTGGCGCAGTCGGGTAAAAAAAAAGGTTTTTTTGCCATAAACAGGTACTTATCAAACAGGCCTCGTATGTCACTTCCCACCCCTTCAACCAATTCTGTACAAAAAATCACTTCGATCCGTTGCTCCGTTGCGACACCGACATGCGCGAGCATGGAAAGGAGTTTTCCCCAGATCCCTCGGGAACTATGTCAGGATATGCTAATTAGTAAATTACGTCATTTCTCACCCCCTCAGCAATCTCTGAGCAAAAAATCACAACAATCCGTTTTCCGTTGCGATATTAAAGAAATTAACTAAAAAAAGAGTATTAGGCCATATTGTAATTCTGTGGTATTGTCCATGTAGGTATGGTTAGTGCATAGTGCTCCAAAAGGGGATGATACCCTTTCTTGGCCAGAGAACAGTGTAATGGCTAGCTACCACCATCTTATCTAATTCTTGCCGCCAAATATCAATGTTGATATCATTGGTGTGTTCCGGCATGAAGATAAGATAGCCAGTTCCCCATTGCGTTGGGGAATCTTGGTAAGCCCGCTTCCATCTTCGGCAACATCGTCACTTACCACCAGGTGAGATGTTGTCAAGGGTTTACCAATTGTGAATAAAAAAATATATAAAAAAAAACTGGCCAAGTGCGAGTCGGACTGGCGCATCGAGACACCATGTTGATGATTTTCTTTAAATTAGTTAGGGACCCTAAGCGCGGGTATGACATATGCTGGGCTGATTTCATTGTTTTGTTTTTTACTTTAAAGTTTGCATTAAAGATACACCAAGTAAGACGCTTTTACGTAGTACCCTTTTAAGATAGAGCTTCTAATACTACGGTTCTTGTGTGGAGATGTCCCTTGATTTTAAAACCATTTGATATTTTTTTATTTTCTTTACATAATTCACCATACTAGTAATTACCATACTATATTTTTGGTAAAATTTTAACTAATTACTTATTACGGTTTAAAAGATACAGCTCTGTAATAGAAGGCTCTTTAAAAGTGCGTTTTTGCTAGAATATTATGTTGAGTCAGCCGCTTGCTGAACGTGAAAACTGCACATCTGATTCTTTGGATTTTTTCTTTCGGTACGGCTAAAACAAAAACACGATTTAATGGTTTTTGCTCAACACTTTTTGTTGTATAAAACTATGTAGTTTAAAGAAATTATTAGATTTTCCTCCTACATTACATAAGTTAGGCGCATGAAATAAATAATAAAGGTATTGTTTTTTTTTTTATTATTTACAATTGGTAAGCCCTTGGCATTATCTCACCTCATTGATAAAACGGCTGAGGCGAAAATTTCCTATAATGTTTACTAAGCTTACATTAAACGAAAATGTGCATTTACGCGCTCGATTTTAACATGTTTTTATTACTTTTCTTCAATTTCAAATAAGTTTTAAAAAAATGTGTTCAATTAAAATGAAAGTTGTTAAAGTCACCGATTGTTGTGTGTTCATTTCATTGAACATAAACAATTTGTTTTCTAGAAATTTTGGAATTAATGCCAAAAACACTATCTACGGATATTTTTTTAAATCAAAAGTGATAATAGTTTTAAATTTGTTTTCAATTAAATCGTTTTTTTTATTACTTTAAGTTTTTTTTTCCATAGTGATAGCTTTGCGCAGTCTTTCAATAATTTGAATTGAATATTGTGATTTAACCCATCTTAAGGCCTTAAGATGATGCGTCATCATTTAGTGGTAAGTAATCCAGCAGCCTTAGGTTTAAACCTCTCAGCTGCATTTTTATTTTCAACCGACTTCCAAAAAGGAGGAGGTTCTCAATTCGACTGTATGTTTTTTTTTATGTGTGTTACCTCAGAAATGTTGATTGGGTCAACCGATTTTGATGATTATTTTTGTGGTCCCATATAAATTTTATCAAAATTGGTTTAGTACTTTATTAGAAAATTAACAAAAACCAAAAACAATAATGCAAAATGGTACTAAGTTATTGCGATGGAAGTCGGTTTTTTAACGTGTTTGGTGTTTTTCACACTAGTGTCATCTAGCGGTATAAGCATTTACCTACTCCTTTATTACTTTGGCATTGACAGTTGACACTGACATCTCTTTAAATGTCGCATAGACAGACGGACGGCACAGGCTTAGTAGTATGGTCCGTATTTACCACAAAAACTAACAGTTCAGGTGCCTTAGGACAAGACATCAACACAAGAGTAAAAATTTTTCCTTCTTTTATTCAGTTCGGGATTCTTAGCTCGAATCCGACACACACTTAGCTGGTTATTATTTGTTGTTTTAGAGTTTCATACCAAAATTTAAGGATCCTATATTACCCTGTCCGTCCGTCTGTTCATCTATGTGTCCGACCTTTTTATAATATGCGATAAAGCGAATTTCAGGGGTGAAGAGATTGAGACTACTTATGGACAGAGTGGACTAATTATTTAACTTACGTCCATATACTCACCGATTGCTTTAACGGTGAAGGATAACATCGTGAAGAAACCTGCACACACCTGCGAAGAAACTCGAAGGTTGTGTGTGAAGACGACCAACCCGCACTGGGCCCGCGTGGTCGAATAAGCCCGATTGCCCTAAATCAGGGTAGGCTCGAGCCCCTCGGTGGGGACGTATATGAGCTTATATGATGGACAGCTATGTATAATAGTTCAATGAGCTATCTTCGTATTGAAAATCATGTCACTGTCATGTTTTTATCGGCTGAAGATTTTTTTTGAATTCGTCCCTTTATAAACGTTGACCTTCGTGTAATAATATGTGAAACTATTGTCTTATCAAAACTTGACTACATATTACTGTTTTTGGAGACATTTCACTTGGTGCAACGGAAGTACGTATATTTCATATATAAGTAGGTACGTTAACATCGCGAGGAAACCTGCACACGCCTGCGAAGAAACTCGAAGGTTGTGTGTGAAGTCGATCAACCCGCACTTGGCTCGCGTGGTAGACTAAGGCCCGATCGCCCTAATTCAACTTAGGCTCGAGCCCCTCGGTAGCTGATATTATGACACTTGATAAGCCCTTAGTAAACATCTCACCTGATGGCAAGTGACGATGATGCCAAAGATGGTAGTGGGCTTACTAACGTTCCTCAATTCTACGGGGAGTTGGCTACCTTATCTTCAAGCCGAAACACAACAATGCTGTCATTATTGATGGTTGGCGGCAAGACTTTATAAAATAAACCAAACCGACCCTTAAAAAGCGAAACCCCGCCATTGAAAAAAATCGGGAATCGAACCCGCGACCACCCAGTAAGGAACGAATGGACTAACTATTACGCCACACTGTACGAATAACTATTTTTTTAGCGATTTGACCATATTTTTATTTTATTTCAAAGTACACAGAATTTTCGAAAAAAAAAAAAGTTTTTTAAAATCATTTTTAATTCTAAATATGACCATCGTTTTCAACATCACTCTGTATATTTTACCTTTGGTTGATACAATTGATTTACCACGCTAAACACTTTAAAAACCGACTTCTATCGCAACCACCATGTACAATTCGCGGCGTATAAATTGGACACAAATGGCGGTCATTTACGCGTATTCCATACCCTGGTTCGCACGACCCCCGCGTCCCGCGCTTCGATTGAGACCTGAAAATATGACATTGCGCACTGTTTAACTAAGACCTCGCAATCTATACAATTTTGCTATGTTTTATTTTATATTTGTTTAAATTCTCAATAAATAAATATCCGATTATGATATTATTTATACAGAGTGATTTCGGGGTCGTAATCCCAACTATTTGTTGCTGACTTAATAAATGATTACGATGTTGCCTATTTAAGCTTGAATTGAAACACTCATGAATAACTCACAAATGAATAACAGATGTCTCATGGTTATTCATTTATTTTTTAAAAAGTTTATTCCTTAAAACTGTGGTCACCCTACATTTTAATCTCCAACCCTCTTAATCTAATAATCATGTCACATTACGTCAAAGTCAAGTAATAAGTAGGGTGATCTCCAATCATTCAAGTTTTTTTGTACAAATCAAACCTTGGCATAAATTTAATACTTCTAGTCCTATCCTATGGTAATCCTTTGATGGAAGTAAGTTAGATGTTCGTTTTTTACTCCACGACCCCGAAATCACCCTGTATAGGAACGCCCGTGAGACATTTCCTAACGATCAAAAAAACAAAAGTCAAAATCTCATTTTTCTGTCGACTTATTGTACAGTCGAATTGAGAACCTTCTATTTTTTTAAAATCGGTTGAAAATATACCTGTTACAACCTAAGTAGTGTTCAGTTTCGTAAGCACTTCACAATAAGTGTTCGTACCTCACCGTCCAACATCTTAAATTAACAGCACATTCAACACCCGAGAAAGACTGCCCGTTTATATTTACTGTTGACTGATTCGCACATAAATATCTGAGAGTCGGGTGGATTTACACATTTAATAATAAGTTTACAAAATATCACATCCTTCTCAAAGTTTACCTGTTCCAGTAAATTTATTATATTATTTATGTCATATAGCAATAACATTATTTACATCAGTTTATAATATTAGTAAGGATTATTTAATAATTTTAAGTGAATTTATTTTTTAAGTCAGTAATAATATTTATATTGAATATAAGAAACATATAAGTAGTTAACCAAAATACAATTTCTTAAAGATAATTCTTAGGGCAGAGGCTCAACAAACTCCCGACCTAGTCAAAAAGCCCTCCCCGCAGTGCCCCCTGCCCAAACGTGCCCATGACGCTAGCTGCGTTCCCCCGCTGAATAGCTAGCGAGATGCATTGGGTCGAAAAGGAGCCCGATCTCGGGTCCAGGCCCTTTTCCCTCATACGACGCCCTAAATCGTCTACAAAAGACTTGGCCTTAGAGCTCCATGGCCCTGATGTCTCGAGAGCAATCGGAACGAATTTATATTTAGGCACCAGACAGGCATATTTTGTGTGTTTATGGGCGGCTGCTGTCTCGGCCGCCGATCCGGGTGTCCGCTGTTTGCTTCTTAGGTGAGAGGGCGCGAATGTACTTACGCAGGTGACGTCCCAAAGAAGGCATCGAACTTTTTGCCAAGGGATCAGTGTGAGCCCATCCGGTCGTTTCCCGTCCGTTCGGCATAAACCGGGAGTTTCTAGGTATTCCCGCGGAGACAGCAGCTCGCCGGATGATGTCATTTATTTCATGATGCCTAGAAAACCGACCCGCGCTCTTCAAGCAAGCCAGTCCATGATGTCCGTCAGCTTCCACTACTGATCCACAGACGCAGTGGTGGGGTTCGCATACCGGACAACCCAGCCTAAGGGCAACTGCTATCCTTAGAGTGTTATCGTCTAAAAGCGTCCCCATATGGGGTGATGGTAGGGCCTGTAACCAGGCACCAGATTCCGGTCTGGACACGGCAAAGATTCGGGCGCGGTCTGCCCCCGTAGTACTGCCATCAGTACCTTTATAGTGGAAAATTTCATGTTCAACATATATATAAGACATATTAGGAAAAATTATGCATTTATAAAAAATGTATCAATTAATACAGAAAAATTATCAACCCAACAACGTTTTTCCAATGTCCTACAGGTAAAGACACTCCATTGATATCGACACTCTTTTCTATCCCAAGTCAAGTACATCCACTTATATATATTTTATTAAATCTACAATTGGTAAGCCCTAGACACGTTCCTAAAACTTGCCCAGCTCATCCCGCCATATATTTCTTGGTCTGCCGCGACCTCAACGGCCTTACGGCACCCAATCATTGGTGATATCATCATCATATCAGCCGAAAGACGTCCACAGCTGGACAAAGGCCCCCCCCCCCAAAGATTTTCACGACTATCGGTCCTGATCTGCCCGCATCCAGTGGCTCCCCACGACCTTCATCAGATCGTCGGTCCACCACGTGGGAGGCCTGCCTACGCTACGTCGTTGAGTTTGGTAGCCTAGCATCTGCCGGGGATTCTTCGCACCCCCGCCCCGGCGTTACCATAACTGCTACCGGAGCCTGGAATAGCAGGGCTGCCGGGAACTAGGGGCCGTATTTTGGGTGTGTTGATCGTTAGGGGTTTTTACCGTAATCGCCACGCTTGGCAGGCGGGGTGGCGATCGCAGTGTGTTTGCAGGTATGTCGTAATGCACGAAAAGGAAGCTGCTGCCCATCCTCCGGCCACCACCCCCGACACTGCACACAACGGTTGTAAAATGACATTTCTAAAAACAAATGACGGAGCTAACAAAATCACGGCGAAAT
Organism: Coleophora flavipennella; assembly: GCA_947284805.1. Taxonomy (NCBI): domain Eukaryota; kingdom Metazoa; phylum Arthropoda; class Insecta; order Lepidoptera; family Coleophoridae; genus Coleophora; species Coleophora flavipennella. Next base: position 10,580,680 of record OX369306.1, on the reverse strand, counting down.
CCTGTACGTTCGAGAACCTATCTATAACCAATCTGTATCAATCTGGGTAACGAGGGGGTGAGGTCAGAATCTAGAGAGCGGCAGGGAGTGTCCATATTGTATGTTAGTACTAATATATATGCTTTGCTCCGGTTTCAAGTCCCTTAGTCGACTCTCTTACGACGTATGGGCGTAAAAAATACTCTTTGAGTATTTTAAGTCGGCTTGAAAAAATATTTTTCGTTATTTTAAACACATTTTTTTAAATAATTTTAAGTGACGATAATATTTTTTTTTGTTATGTAGCAAGAAAAATAAATACCTAAAATACAAACATCCATAGTCGTAAATCTGTCTTTTGGCAAATCCGCCACGCTCAGCATACCGCGTAAACTCACGCGCAGACGCCAAGTAGTGCACAGTGAGGGAATTATGAATGCCCACTAGTGCCCACTGATCACGGTTGTCACCTAGTCACGCCTGGTCACGCGAGATGAGACTCGTTAGTAGAAGAAAGGTTTTGGCTTTTACTATAGTTGGTGCTGGAACTAAATAAACACTATATAATAATAATAATTGTTGTTGCATCCTGGTCACGGCACCAATTTTCACACTACAGGCGTCAAACGTCGTAAAAGTATATATATATCAGTACAAACATACAGTATGGACACTCCCTGCCGCTCTCTAGATTCCGACCTCACCCCTCGTCATCCAGATTGATACAGATTGGTTACAGTTTGGTTGTCGAACGTATAGGATTTCGCCGCCATTTTGTTTGTTCCATCATTTGTTTTGTATGAAGTGTCCAGGGTATGTCAAACGAAAGGCACAGGGGAAGAACATGCAATGTCGCATTTAAACTTTTTTCAAACTGGTATTTTGTAGAGTAAAAGTGGTAGAACGAAACGAAGAACGCTCCAGGAAAAAACATTGTCGCCATAAAAAAATACTACTATAATGCAAAAACATGCAAGGTACTAGTCGTACACGGAAAAAAAATGTTTTTTCCATGGTTCATTTTGACGTTTGTCACACCCACTAATACTTTTTATTGAAAAACATAGACATTTGTGTAATAAATCACAGATATTATAATGTATCTTTTAAAGAGTTTTGAAATCTATCGGTCGGACATAGGATGTTCTTCCCTCGTACCCTTTCCGTAGTCTTCACTTTTATTAGACTGGAAATTATCTCTGAAAACACTGTGGGTTTGTGAAATGAAAATTTGAAAATAAATAAAGAGCAGACAACTAAAGTACAACATAAGAGGAGCAAATAATTTTTACTACAGTATATTAAATTACTAAGTTACCAGTGGATTTCCGCGAATTTGCGGAGGTTTAAAAAAACTGTATGTCGACAACAGCACTACCTACCGGGTCCAATTATAGCTAAGGACCATTCAGGTACAAAAATTGTCAAAATCGATCAAGCCGTTTAGGAGGAGGAAAATCACGAACACGCGCACACAGAAATTTGATATGAGATGTAAAGATTATAACATTGTTCTAAAATTTTAAGCAACAGCGAAATATTGTTTTATCTTTTATATCTAAACATTTTTTTATTGTGTTACCGACTATTTACATATTATATTTGCATACAATTTATGGTTGGATATAAGATATTTTAAATTTAAGAACACTTTTGTTCCAGCTGTGTTCTAGCAAGTAAATGCTTTGACTTAATTTTCTATTTTTTTTTAACAAAATTTAAAACCCCAGACCTTATTTCAGCCAAAACAGAACAATTTTGCTTTTGGCGGCCAATTTTGCTTTTATTATTGCACCTAAAATGATTACTTATGTATGTATCTATGTATGTGTGTCTTTTTTTCTGAGGCTGTAACGGCTTGGTGGATATTGGAGTGCGTGGTGTCATTAGATTCGTCCTGATCCCGAAAGTTACATAGGATATGTTTTACCCGAAAAGAGGGATACTTAATATTTTTATGCAGTCGGCTTTTTAATTTTTAAAATAAATTGGTTAGGTTGCTTAGTTTGAATAACATTTCTCAAGGAGCCACCATGTAGGTGGCTGATGTTTTCTTTATTTATTTGTTACAAAAAACCTCGCAGCATAAAAATGTTGTCATAAGTTGCTGAAATAGAATTGCAATAGCTATAAACAGAGGGTTTAAAGGGGTTGGAACATTTTTGTATGGGAGCGTGGCATAGTAACAAATACAACATAATGAGCATGTATTTTTTTTTGTAAAATCTTTCTGCGCACGATTAAAATTATATTTTTTATTAAGAATGCAAAAAAATATTAAGAAAATATACTATAAAGCGTCGCGTCGCAAAAATGTGGAGGGAAATTCGAAATTCGAACAATGGTATTTTTACTTTTAAATAACCATAATTTTTAACATAAATACAAGTGGCCAGTGCCTTATAGACAAAAACTTGTTTTCGCAAAACTTTCTGAGTGGCCTGGTATAGTAGTACACTAAAGTGTGTGCAGTCGAGTTTAGTTTTTGATTTAAACTGGAAATATAACTTTTTTTCTATTAACTGTATGATTTACTATTTAATATTTACTACATATTTAACGTTTGATTTATTTTTTAAGATTTACCATTTGTATGTATGTTAAGTGGAGCTAAGTTTGTATGGGGCCCGTAATGTTTCTCTTATTTGCACATATCAACAAATCCGGCGCTGTTTTTACACTCCGCTATCATCATCTTCACATCAGCTCATATATACGTCCCCACCGAGGGGCTCGAGCCTACCCTGAGTCGACCACGCGGGCCCAGTGCGGGTTGGTCAACTTCACACACAACCTTCGAGATTCTTCGAAGACGTGTGCAGGTTTCCTCACGATGTTTTCCTTCGCCGTAAGAGCTTCGGTGGCGCTACTAATGTGTTTTCGAATTTAGATCTCATATGTACGTTTATCCGACTCCGCTATAAATACGTGTAATAAATCAACTATTATTAAAATTTCCGAATTAACTGTATGCAATTTTAAACTTTTATAACAGCAGCATAAAATCGACCACGAATTTAGACCTTCGCAAACCAATGTACCATACATCATGTAGAACTCTTAATTTCTGCTTTCTGATTTCCTACTGAACACGTCTTGCCTTTTCACATGACTTACAATTATTACACTGTAACTATATATCACTTTTTGCTTTAGTGGTTGGCAATTGATTCAGCATCTACACGCGAGCGAGATTTCCACAAGGCATGCGCAATTTCATCGCAAAAACGCACGTACCCATTTACGCGGCTCACCACGTCCGTTGGTGCCTTTATTACGCACCCATCCCTCTCTTTTCTACTTCAACAACCAATCACAGTAATCTATTCGAAATTAGAACTTCACGCGCGATTACAATCGAACGCAGCGCAGCGCTCGCGCGCACCGCCATGTTTGTTTTTTTCTTACAAAAAAACATGACATCGTTAGCGATCCGAATCGAAATAATATTTCAAACCTCAATTACCCCATCAGTCAAGTTGATCTTCCGGTGGGAGAGCAATTTTGCCATTCAAAATCGTTGCGACCGGTCTATGACCCAGTATGGGATTAATTAATGGTGGAATGGCAGCAGTGTTGCCATAAGTCGATGTAAACCGCGATCGCCTGTCACACGCGGTAAGAAAAACATTGGAAGCGCGTGCTGAGCTGATCGTGACTACATCAGTCAAATCTGCGCTCGATATGTGTGGATAGCATTCGTTATTGCGTTAGCTGGCCACATAAATTATAACATTATTAAAGTCTTGTAACTAGTTAATTAATAAACCCAGGTGCCAAGCGTGCCAAGCGTGGCAAACACGGAGTCCCTTTGTCCAGCTCTGGACGCCTTTTGACAATAGCAACTAGTTTATTAACCGACTTCAAAAAAAGGAGGAGGTTTCTCAAATCGACCGTATATATATGTGTGTGTTCGCGCATAACTTCGTCGTTTATGAACCGATTTTTACGATACTTTTTTTGTTGGAAAGTTGATATCCCATGATAAGGAAACCAGGATCTGATGATGGAATTCCAGAGAAATCGAGGGAAACCTTCAAAAATCGTAGTGGCGACTAGTGCGTTTGAAGTCGGTTTTTTTTGTTTCAAATTATTTATACATTCTATCTCGGTATACTTACCTCAATAATTAGGAATAGACTTTGCTCTCTGTGTGTGTTGTACCATCTATACCACAGCATCTGTTCAAAGAAACTGATATGATGCCTTTCTACTAGCGCACGGCTCGCCATTCGAGTGGAATTCATTCCCACCAGTCTAGTTTGTCTTGAACTGCCATATTTCAAGGTGTGGACCCTTAGAAAACATCTTCAGAATGAGCTCACCTCCGACGTCTTCCCGAGAAACTCAATAAGGAACTCTTCAACAAGGGATCTTGTTATAATACATTTGACTTCTTACTTTTTGAAAACAAGGCAGAAAATACGACTTAACTGTCAAACCAATATAAGTGCGAATAAAAGTATGATATAGCCTTATTAAACTATTTTAATAAAAATTTATAACCCGACCGCATTAAAGTATTACCCTTCTTTTGTGGGTAAAAGTAAAATCGTATGTCACGCATGGGATCAAGAGGAATCTAACGACTCTTCGCACTTTAAAATCCATCAAGGTGTTTGAGCTACAAGCTCAGCTAAAGAAACAGAGTTACATACGTACACATAAACGTGTGACGAAGTCATAGTTTTCAGTTTCTTCGCGCACGTGGACATCGTTTTTATGACTGTCTGTGAGGGTGAGTGGTGCGGCGGCTCGCAAGCGTGGACATGCGTTTTCTGCACTCAAGAACTATTATTGGGCTATTCTGATTAGCTCTATGTCACTTCCCACCCCCTCAACCAATTCTATACAAAATAAACAGGTCAAGTGCGAGTTGAACTCGCGTGGAGAGGGTTCCGTACAATGCCAAAGTCAAATACAAAATATCACATTTGAAATCCTCACAGTAAGTCGCGAGTTTTTTTTTACTAAAAGTTTGAGTGTGTTTGGCTGCACCTCACCTGATGGTAAGTGCCGATGCAGCCGAGGATGTAACACGCAAGCTCAAATAGTGCCTATTCACTTTCGTCTTGAACATTCCTAAATTATTCGAATCGGGGAATACAGACGCCGGAAGGGAATTCCAGTCCCACGTCTTCCGTTGCATGTTCGCCACACAAGAACTTTACTACCCCAACGGCCATCTTTTTTACAAGCTATGTGCTCTGCCCGCGGCCACTTAAGTTTAGCGATTATGTGAGATAAGTGGTTTACCCTGGTTCTCCTACGGATCTCCTCATTTCTGATTCGATCGCGTAGGGAAACTCCGAGCATAGCTCGCTCCATCGCTCTTTGGGTGACCTTGAGCCTTATTATGAGGCCCATAGGCCACTTGCATAAATTCTATACATGCTGTAACAAAATTGGTGTAGGTCCCGTTAACTGGGGGTTCTACTCGTCATACTGAACAACTTTCTCCAAGGAACCCATAGTCAATTCTCAAAAAAAACGATCAACTGATCGTTTCCAGCAAAGTCGTAGAACAAAAGTTGTTCAGTATGATGAGTAGAAGCCCCAGTTAACGGGACCTGTACACCAATTTTGTTACAACCTGTATATGTTGTCAAATGGGAATAAACAATAAACGGTTGCCGTCCGTTCAACGTCTCGACAATGCTAATGAGACAAGCAAGTGGCATCGCCAAATGGGTCGAAGATGACAGCTTACAATGCGAATTGTAAGCAAATTGCTTTCTCTCCGATATGAGAACCCGTACAATAATAAATATAATAACGGGAAATCGGTTAATAACCCTACTGCCCAATAACAGCTGTTAATTATGAACACTCTGAAACAGTAAATGCACACGCAGCACGGGCTGGCACGGGCAGTCTAAGAACCAAAAACGCTAAACACGTTAAAAAACCGACTTCCATCGCAACAACTAAGTACAATTTTGCATTATTATTTTTGGTTTTTGTTAATTTTCTAATAAAGCACTAAACCGATTTTGATAAAATTTATATGTGACTACACGGAAAGCACTAGCTTTCAAATAAAAAAAGAGTCATAAATTTCGGTTCACCCAGTCAAAAGTTCTAAGGTAACACACAAAACATACAGTCAAAATGAGAACCTCCTCCTTTTTGGAAGTCGGTTGCAAAGAAGGGTAATGTTTTTTTTGGTTGTAATGTATGTATGTATGTCTGTTTCTTTGGCTGAGCCTGTAGCCTGAATTGCTTGATAGACTTTGGAGTGACATAAGATGTTTTTACCCGACAACCCAAAAAGAGCGGGTAAGTAATGTTTTTGTGTAGTCGGGTTCTTAACTTTTAATATATTGGTGAGGTTATGAATCTATTATTATTATTTTCCCGTATAAAATTGAGGCCTCTCTGCTCACTTATTATTATTATTATTCATTTATTCTTAGGTAACTTAGTACTAAAAGTACAGGCCCATAGATATTATATAAAAACTTAGAAAAATAACATGACACAGATACTATAAATATAATATTAGGGTTAAGTATGAAATTGGCAAACGGATAAAAAAGTTTAAAAAGAAAATTAATATTAAGAAAAATAGTTATTAAAACGAAATTTATTTTCCAAATAGCATTAGACTATTAGAAATGAAATGGTGGTAAATGAGTGCCTATAGTTTAGATATTTTGGAGCACGGTGGCTTTAACCCCATGAGGTCGGGCTTTTTCACCTGAAAAATTCGCCTTTATTGAGGCAAAAATACACATTTTTAATTTTAAAGCTCTAGAGTTATCGCAGCACTATCTTCGTTACTAATGTCATATTTGAGAATACCCCACATAAGATTTCGTCACTTTCAGGAAAAATCAAAAAAATCAACGGGTCTAAAAAATTTCCCCATCTGACCACTAAGAAATCGCCTTATTTTTGTTATTATTAGGTATGTTATGTCAAACTTAACCTATGTTAGTAGTATTTGGTGACGCGTGGATTGGCATGGTGCCTCGGAACCGCCGAAACACGACGTCCTTCGGCCAGAAGTCGGCGCTGGCGATAGTCTCCAGGTAGCGCAGAACCGGTCGTCGTGGAAATCCTTGGGGGAGGCCTATGTCCAGCAGTGGACGTCCTTCGGCTGATATGATGATGACGCAGTAGTTTACAAAGCAGCTAGCTGGTTTGTAAAACAGCTAATTTTACAATTTGTCTGCGACATGACTAGACTGCGGTTGCATCAATCCTTACTATTATACAAATTCGAAAATTTGTCCAATATAATTTTAATTTGTTTGATACTCTTCGAGGCTTAAATTACTGAATTGATTCCTTTGAAATCTGGCACAGAGCAACAGGTAAATGCCCGCAACTTTTTCCCGTATAAATTTCGGAAAATCCGTCGATGTTCCTTGTCTTCACATAAAAGGGACCTCTGTCAAACTAACTAGTCATCTATGCCTCCGTGCCAATATCGGCGTAGGAATGATCTTTTATCATCTGTCATAAACGACAAGTGGAAAGAAATGGTCTCTGCCTACCCCGACGGGAAAGAGGCGTGTTTATATGTATGTATGTATAAACGACATTTTGTTTTAAAAACAAAGAATTACGTAGGCATGACATCATAGTTTTGCAGCGTCATTTTTGTACTCATTTTGTGATTTTGGTAAATTAAAAATCGCAGACTTGATGGAAAACAAAATGAGTAAGGTTTTCCGAAGTTTAAGTAGGAGGGCAATTTAGTGATCAAGAGTTCATAATTTATTTCTGATGCTGTCGTCATCCCTACTGCAGAACAAACTTTCCTTTTTGACAGTCGATAAAAAGTTACTCAAATGACTTGTAGTAAAATACCGTATTCGTTAATTATATTTTTACAGACTAAATTAGAATTTTAGTGTCAACTTATATTTGGTGATCAAGAGTTCATAACTTATTTCTGATGCTGTCGTCATTCCTAAGGGTTTGGGCTGCGCGTTGATGAGTAGTTAAACCGCCTCCGTAGCTCAGAGGCAAAGTTCACTGCCTTTACACAGGAGGTCGCGGGTTCGATTCCCGGCGGGGTCAATTATAAGACTCGGTTTGGTTGGTGGTAGGGCATTTTCTAAGCCCGCCTGGCTAGCTACCACCATCTTATCTAAGTCTTGCCGCCAAATATCAATTTTGATATCATTGGTGTGTTCCGGCATGAAGATAAGATAGCCAGTTCCCCATTGCGTTGGGGATTCTTGGTAAGCCCGCTTTCATCTTCGGCAACATCGTCACTTACCACCAGGTGAGATGTTGTCAAGAGTTTACCAATAGTGAATTAAAAAAAATAAAAATAAAAATCACAGTGAGTGAGTCGATTTTGTTCTTTTTACATGTATTTATGGATCATTATACTTAAACTGTATCCCATATAACCTGTTTCTGTTGTAGGTTAACCATGCCATATGTAACCAGTGATTGTCAATCAGAGCTACAATATATTCCGGCTGAACACGTACTTATAGTGACATTTATCACACGACAATGCTTTATAGTTCGCACGAGAGCCTACATTGACACTCCATGCAATAAATTCAGTTCCAGTAATATTAGATAAGTAATATTCGCTAGCTAAGATTTCTATAGGCTTGGCTTACACAAGGTAAGCTTAGCTATATACAGGGTGTAACAAAATTGGTTTAGGATGCGTTAACTGGGGCATCTACTCATCATTTTGAACAACTTTTGTTCTACAAGTTTTCTGAAATCGCAAAAGAAATTGAACTCTTAATAAAAATCGATCAGCTGATAGACCGGTTTTGAACATTTGTGTAAGGAGCGCGAGAGTCTTTTTACAAGCTTTTATTTAACTTGCAATGTTTTATTTATGTATGTTCGGGTGAAATCTTGCAAGTGAACGTTTGACCCACTTCCCGGTTTCTGATTGAGCTGAAATTTTGCATTCATATGTACTCGTATATCGCGTGACAATTTAATATTAAAAGCTTGTACCTAAAAGTTTTTAGGTTTTTCTTCTATGGGTTCCTGGGTTTTTACTAAACTTTTTAGGTTTATAGGTTCCTTGCGGAAAGTTGTTGAGCATTTTGTTACATCCTGTATAATGACTTAATTTTTGTTGACAAAAATCAGCAGAGCAAGTTTCTCTTTACAATAGCTGTATGCACGGTAGATAATATACCCTAATGTAAAAATATGCACTATGGATACTTTTTTTCGAAAAACCCTTTCTAACCTATATGAAAAGAAAAGGGCTTACCAAACGTGTATGAAATGAAATAACTTTCGAAAAATCTAAAAACTTTTTGGTTCAAGCTTTTTTATATTGCATGGTCACGCCATACATATATACATAGAAACTTTCAGCTCAGTTGGAAACCGGGAAGTGGGTCAAATGTAACTTACATTTACATTTCATTACAGACACCGGAACAGGTGAAACAAAATAAAAGCTTGTAAAAAGAAAATAATTACCTAAATCAGTTCACATATTATGCTTAAGATTTCATGTAACATAGAATTTAAAAAAATCTAATGTTTGTTTCGATTCGTTTTTAGAAATCATTTTTACATATCGCAATTCGCATAGCATAGCACACAGTGGAAAGATCGCCATTCCCGTATAGTTGTTACGACCCACCCATGACCCAACCCACGTGTTTAACGCACTGTGCATCACAAAAGACGAAAATTGGACACTTACAGCTAGCAGATCCGCTTAGTTTGTATGAAATTAAAATTAAAATTTGATTTATACATATTTTTTTAAACGACTTCAAAAAAGGTGGACGTTTCTCAATTCGATTTTGATGATTATTTTTTTGTTGGAAATAAGATATCCCAAGGGTGGTACCATGATAAGGAAAACAGTATCTGATGATGGCAGGCTAGAGAAATCGAGGGGAACTTTAGTTTCCTGTTTGAAGTCGGTTTATTTTGTTTAAAATTATAAGACAGTAAAAAATATCCATTTATTTAACACTAGCCGTCCGCCCGCGGTTACGCCCGCGTTGTTTTCGATTTTCCCGTGGGAATAAGACATTTTCTCAGGGTAAAAAGTAGCCTATATCCTACTCCAGGACCTAACTTATATGTGTGCCAAGTTTCATTCCGATCCGTCCAGTGGTTGAAGCGTGAAAGAGTAACAAACATTCATACATACAAACTTTCGTGTTTATAATATTATATGTAAGGATAACAATTTAAAGTAATATTTACCATTTCTCTCTATTCAAGTAATAGACACATTATACAGAGTGTTGTTTTGTTCCACAACTTCCTTTTCATTATTCATGAAACTGAAAAACTTTTCTTTTACACCTTTGCTGTAATCGCGAAAAAAAATTGGACTTCATACAAATCGATCAGCTGGTTGACCAATTTTGTATGGAGAGGTCAATTTTTTTTTATTTTCCCTGGGAAAATTTGTTCCCTTTCATAAGTAGAAACCTTCCTAAAAAGGGTGTTGTCAACCAAAACACCATCCTGTTTAACAATACATTATTTATAACACACCGGTGGGGGCATAGAACCCTAATTTCGTGAGTCCCACTCGCGCTTGGCCCATTTTCTAAATGTTTCTTTTGTATTTATTACGCCCTAATTACCAGGCAACAGAAGCAATTACATACCTACACGTCGATGCCAAATTTCAAGTCTGTCACGTGTAATAAATTTTCAGGTGTAATAAATTTTCACGTGAAAGTAGTCTGTAATTTTATTTTGATGAGTAAATCAGTCAGTCGGTTAGAAACCAGTAAATTTTCGGACGTCAATATCTCAAGAATCCAACTAATATTATAAACGTGAAAGTTTGTAAGAATGTATGGATGTATGTTTGTTACTCTTTCACGCAAAAAAGTTGTTCAGTATGATGAGTAGAACCCCTAGTTAACGGATCCTACACCAATTTATTTACACCCTGTATATAATAATTGGTTATCGTACGTGGTAGTGTACCTTACTCGACAATCCATAATTATACAACGGGCTTTTGCGTTAGTTTTCCAATTCTCCGTCGTGGTAGTGAAAAGATTTTCTGGATTAAAAGCGACTCCAAACTCTACACAAACAAAGTCGTGGAGAACGGCTAGTTTACAGTAAATAAGTACCTAGTGACTTATCGGCCATAGCTGAAGACTTATGATTTATAGTGCCTTTAATGACTGTTATCAAATAACTGTTTTTGCAGGTATTGCCACTGCTATTTGCTATTCACAAACTATTATTTCGGGTTTTTATTTTATTAAAAGCTTTTAATTAACTTGCAATGTATGTATGTATGTATGTTTGTTCGGATAAAAATTTGCAAGTAAAAATTTGACCCACTTCTCGGTTTCCGATTAAGCTGAAATTTTGCATGCATATGTATATCGCGTGACAATGCAAAAAGCTTGTACCTAAAAGTTTTTAGATTTTTCGAAAATTATTTTATTAAAATTACAGAACAAAATAAAAAAAACTAAACGTTTCATTTTCTAATATATTTACAACTAGCTTTTGCCCGCGGCTTCGCCCGCGTAGTCATCATTTTTATGACTGTCTTTGAGGGTGATTGGTGCGCGAGCCGCAAGCGGCTCGTGAGCGTGGACATAATTTTTGTCAAGATGCTTCAGGAACTATATCAGGCTATTCTTATAAGCTAAAAAGACCGGACAAGTGCGAGTCAGAACTGCACACAAAGGGTTTCATACCAATACTAGATGGCGCTAGTTTCTTTACGTTTAAAAAACAACACGTGTTTTGTATAGAGACCCCTTATATTTTATTTTTTCTTATTTTTATTATTTGTTGTTATAGCGGCAACAGAAATACATTATCTGTGAAAATTTCAACTGTATAGCTATCACGGTTTATGAAATACAGCCTGATGGCAGAAGGACAGACAGACAGACGGACGGACAGCGGAGTCTTAGTAATAGGGTCCTGTTTTTTACCCTTTAGGTACGGAACCCTAAAAATACTTATTCCGTTGCTCCGTTGTAACACCGGCGTGCGCGAGAACACCGACGTGCGCGAGCGTGGAAATGAGTGTTCCCCAGATACCTCGGAAACTGTGTCAGGATATGCTAATACTAATTAGTAAATTGTGTCATATCCCATACCCCCGCAACCATCCCTGTGAAAAAAATTTAAATAATCCATTGTTCCTTTGCAATATTAAAGAAATAGACCAAAAAAAGAGTATTTTTGAGTTCCCTCAGGAACTGCATCGGACTATGCTATTTTCACGTAATAAAAAGTAGCCTATGTCCTTTCCCGTGACACAGGCTACCTGCATGCCAAGTTTCATCAAGATTGGTCAAGGTGCTGAAGCGTGAAAAGGTAACAAACAAACAACCAAAAACATTTTCACATCTATCTCTATATAATATAATAAAACTGAAACGGGGCCGTGTCTGTACATGAAATATTTTTGGAAAATAATAACTGTGGTGGACATTTCTAACGATACAGAGGCCAAAACACTAACTTTTGGAATTTTTGTCTGTCTGTCTGTCTGTCTGTCTGTATGTTCGCGCATCACGCAAAAACTACCAGGCCGATTTTGATGAAATTTTGTATGGTGGTTCCTTATAGCCCGGGTTAACATATAGGATACTTTTTATCCCAGAAAATTCAAGAGTTCCCGTGGGAAAATCAAAAGTATTCATTTATAGAGTGGCTCACCACGCAAATGTGGCTTGACCTATTACAATCAAATTTTACACGTTGATACCCTTATCGCAAACTAAAACTGGGACATTGTGAATCCCAAAAAAAATTAGGGTTCCTACAGGAATGCAAAAAATTGTATCTTTAGAATGACTCAACATAACAATATGAAACCTTTACATTGGGATGGGGTGTTTTGACCATCATTGTATAGTCGGGTATTCTTTATCCCGGAAAACTAAAGAGGTCCCGTGGGAAATTATCTATCGATACATACAATAATAACAAAAGAGTACTTTTTTCTATATATTAGCTACACATACCAAACATTATAATCATAGTAGCAGAATGTCAATAGATGGCACTGCAGGGATAATAAAACGCGCTTAAGTTGTATTAAAACATTAAAATATTATTTCATACTTTTGAGTGGATTTCTTTTATGTATTTTTCAGCATACGCTACTTTAAACTCTGGAACTATGGTACGTAGCGATGTGTTTCATAGACGAACAGAGACGTATTTTTTACAGATTCCAATCGTGTAATAAAATAAAAACACATAAATCGAGTTTAACATCTTTTAACAGGAGGCACAGATATGGGAACTCTTCTGACGGCGACTATTTGCGTGTGGCAGTTGCTCTCCGCCTGAAATATCAATATCTGTGAACCTCATCAATGTACTTGCGGGTCCTCGGTGGAGGCAATTGGCCATCACTCACTGAGTTGCAGTCGTGTTTGTGAAGATTACCACGTCACCAATTCCTTAACGACCTCACTCGGAGGGCACTGGTCTTGGCCAGATGGAATATTCCATCTTTGATGCAGCCGCCGCCCAGGCTTTAGTCGATCTGATGGCAAAAGGCCGGAGGGTTTAAACAGGTGTTATGGCAGAGAGGAACGTGTCTGCTTTAGAAAGCCACTTTTTCTGCCTCACTCCTCACCCGTACGGTACTGCTGCTCAATTTGCGGTGAGAAAGAAGCATAATAAGTACTCGGTCTTGGAGGCAAATTACTGCTTTGTGCCGCTGGTCTGTGAGACAATCGGCTGCTGAACCCTCAGAGGCCTTTGCCTTCACAAAGAAGATTGGCCTTCGCCTTCGAAAGAGGAGATGTGACGTGAGGTCCTACCTGCTGCTAAGGTTGTCTATTGCCATTCAGCGTGGCAACGAGAAGTGCGTCTTGGGCTCCTTTGGAGCTGATACGACTCAAGGATTTGACCCATATTAATATTGTTAGGAAATTTTATTACTAGATTGATACCTATAATGATTTGAATTAGTTTTTTGATAATATTTCATCATATCAGTTTATATACGTCCCCACCAAGGGGCTCGACCTGCCCTGAGTTAGGGCGATCTGGCCTTAGACGATCACGCGGGCCCATTGCGGGTCGATTGACTTCACACATAAGCTTCGAATTTCTTCGCAGGCGTGTGCAGGTTTCCTCACGATGTTTTTCTCACCGTAAGAGCGTCGGATAAACGTACATACCAGTATGAAATCGATATTCGTATAGATATTGGTAAGTGGCAGGATTCGAACCACGGCCTTCCGGACAGGAGGTAGTGGCCCTAACCGTTTTGCCACCGACGCTCTATATTTTATTTAAGATTTAGAAATCCATACTTTATATTATAAATGTGAAAATGTGTTTGTTTGTTTGTTACCTATTCACACTTCAACACCTCTACCAATCTTGATGAAATTTGGCATGCAGGTAGCCTGTATCACTGGGAATGAAATAGTCAACCTTTTATCTATGGAAATTATCATAGTCCGATGCAGTTCCTGAGGAAACTAAAACAATACTCTTTGTTCGTTTTATTTAAAATCGTAACGAAAAATGGATTGGTGTGATTTTTAGCACAGAGATGAGGTGGAAAATGATATAATTTACTAATAAGTATATCCTGACATAATTCCCGAGGGATCTGGGGACAACTGTTTTCTACGCTCGCGCACGTCGGTGGCGTCGCAACGGAGCAACGGATTAAAGTGATTTTTTGTATAGGATTTGTTGAGGGGGTGGGAAGTGACAAAGACTGCTAATCCGAATAGCCCGATACAGTTCCTGAGGTACCTGGTGAAAACTCATGTCCACGCTTGCGAGCTGATTGCGGCTCGCGCACCACTCACCCTCAAAAAGAGTCATAAAAGCTATGTCCACGCGGGCGAAGCCGCGGGCAAAAGCTAGTTTATAATATTGCTAAGGATAGCTACCTACGCTACGTCATAAAGAAATAGTGTGGCGCAAAATATTGAGAAACAAGAATTGATTTTTATTTGGGGTGATTATACGAATGTTATTGCTTTATCCCATTGTTATTTGAAAAATGTGCTCGGTTAAATATGTTATTCTTTATTATTTCCCGTTGCCTGTATTTTACTTGGTTTGGTATTTATTACGAGATGTGAAATTCAATACTTAAATAAAAAACGGTAATTTAAAAAACTAAAAAACCCGCCTGCGTTTCTGTGTAATTTGGAAATGAAAAACCCTAAAACAAGAAAGTCGTCATACCCGATTGCACTTAACTTAAGAAAAATTGTAGCAGTCGGGACCCATTCTAGAAAGTCAGCCGTCTATATAGTCAGGATATGGAGTAATCTGCAATGTAATATAGGTATATGCTCTGAATTCACTATGCCTCCATTTCTAGAATGGGTCCCGACTGCTACAATTTTTCTTAAGTTAAGTGCAATCGGGTATGACGACTTTCTTGTTTTAGGGTTTTTCATTTCCAAATTACACAGAAACGCAGGCGGGTTTTTTAGTTTTTTAAATTACCGTTTTTTATTTTATTCATTTTTTAAGTTTTATTATTGAATAAGTTCATTTGAATTTGGCGCCAAAAATACGCCATTTGGTTTTTTTTATTTGATATACCCAGTGTCACTCACACAGTAAAAACGTATCTAACGACACCCCTCAAACTAAAATCTATCGAGCCGTTCAGGCTGCAGTGCGTGCCTAACATTGGAATTTGGCGCCAAAAATCCGCCATTTTGTTTTTTTATTTGGATATACCCAGTGTCATTCTCACAGTAAAAAAAACGTATCTAACGACAACCCTCAAGCTATAATTCATCGAGCCGTTTAGGCTGCAGAGCGTGTCAAACATTTGAATTTTACGCCAAAAATCCGCCATTTTGTTTTTTTTATTTTGATATACCCAGTGTCACTCTCACAGTAAATACGAATCTAACGACACGTCTCAAGCTAAAATCCATCCAGCCGTTCAGGCTGCAGAGCGTGCCAAACAATTATACATACAAACATACAAACATACATACATACATACATACTCTCGAAAAACATAACCCTCCTTCTGGCGCAGTCGGGTAAAAAGAGGCTTCATATCGAGTTTTTAACTATTAACTCGCCTTAACAGCAATGCAACGTTGTTAGTTTACGTTGTTTTTTTAATAATCTATTAAGGATGACGACAGCATCAGAAATAAATTATGAACTCTTTATCACTAAATTGCCCTCCTACTTAAACTTCGGAAAACTTTACTCGTTTTGTTTTCCATCAAGTCGTCGGTTTTTTTACTAACCAAAATCACAAAATGAGTACATATATGATGCTGATAAACTATGACGTCACGCCTAGTCGTCGTTTTTGACAGATGATAAAAAGTAACTCAGATGACTAGCATTCGTCATCCCTGTGTACGTGGAGCTGGTATCAAAATTATCCCCATACAATCTCATTGTCCATTAAACGCTTCCCACCTCTTCAGATCGACGAACAACAATGATGAAGGTGTCTGCACGGGACATGGGCCCATAGTACCATAAACCACACGGGACACATTATCGTGTATTGTATTGAAACAGTGCCGGAGTCTAACTGTTTGGTGACCTGCCTGACCTGACCTGTAATTTCGGGGAAATTTATGGAAACACACTATAATTCTTTAAATTTGAACAAACACCTGAAATAAATAAAATGATTTTTTCTATTTCAGACAGAGTCCATATTATAACAGCTCATATACGTCCCTACCGAGGGGCTCGAGCCTACCCTGAATCAGGGCGATTAGGCCTTAGTCGACCACGCGGGCCCAGTGCGGGTTGGCCGACAATACAAATTTCAGACAGAGTCCATACAATCAAACAAATGCACTCAGAGTACATCGGTGGCAAGGACCGCTACCTCCTATCCGGCCCTTCCAAGGATTTCCCCAACGACCGGTCACCAGGACCTTCACCAGGTCATCGGTCCACTGTGTGGGAGGCCTGCGTACACCAAACTTTACTGCCCCAAAGGTCATCTGTTCTACGATCTGTGTGCCCATTCCACTGCCACTTAAGTTTAGCGAGTCTGTGAGCTATTTCGGTTACTTTGGTTCTCCTACGGATATCCTCATTTCAACAAATACAACAACAATAAAATAACACATACTTATTTATTCGATAGAGTTATATATTTCCAGGTTGATCCGGTATATTTTTTTTTAAATCGGTGTAGTATCAACTTTTTTAGAAAATAAAAATTACTAAGTTGTTGCGATAGAAGTCAGTTTTTAACGTGTTCAGCTTTTTCAATTGTATAAACTCAAAATAATCTTTTTTCTTGAGTGGCACTGTATGTAAAAAAATCTTTATAGAAACTAGCTATGGTCGGAGTTCCCATATGTAATCGAATCAGAAATGAGGAGATCCGTGGGATCATATCATCCGAAATTTGAATCAAGTTGCTAATTTTAGAGACTTTAAGGGTCCTCTTAAAGTGTGATGCCCTACTGGTATCTAAATCCGGACCTGCACGGAAATGTTGTTGATTTGCGAGTGATCGCGAGAACACGGAATGCGGATTACTTAGCCATACCACACCCCCGGACACTGCATATAACGGTCGTGAAATGACATTTCTGAAAACAAATGACTGAGCAAACAAAATCACGGCGAAATCCTATACATTCGAGAACCAAACTATAACCAATCTGTATCAAACTGGGACACGAGCGAGTGAGGTCGCAATCTTGAGAGCGGCAGGGAGTGTCCATACTGTATGTTAGTACTAATATATACTTTGATTCTATTGTGAGAAAGTGCTACAAAGCTGGGGACCTCTTGTCGTATTGTCCTATGTAGCTATAAAACAAGGAAATCTAATTTGGTGCGCTGGAAATATTTACCGGGATACCAACTTTGCATTCTGAAATTGCTCTCATTGCTGTGCGTATTGTCCGAACAGCGCTATTGTCTCGACCACTATTTAACAAGGTGAAATCCTCAAATTGAATGCCATTGTTGAATTCCTGCCAGGGGGCGTATACTCAAGTTCAGCATTGAACACATACAAGAGTGCTCAAAAAACAACAATAAGTACATTGCTGTATTTTGAGATAAGTAATTACGTACACGAAAAAAAAAAGAATATTGTGATTCTTTGCGCAGTGATGGTTGAGGAGGTGGAACTCACCTTCAAAGACAGTCATAAAAACGATGTCCACGCGGGCGAAGCCGCTTGCAAAAGCTAGTTTTAAATATTTTACTCTTAATGTCATAAATGCGAACGTAATTCACACACATCAGCTCAAATATACGTCCCCACCGAGGGGCTCGAGACTACCCTGAATTAGGGCGCTCGGGCCTTATTCGACCACGTGGGCCCAGTGCGGATTGGTCAACTTCAAACACAACCTTTGAGTTTCTTCGCAGGCGTGTGCAGGTTTCTTCACGATGTTTTCCTTCACCGTCAGTCAAATAAACGTACATATGAAATCGACATTTGAAAACAGGATCGAACCACGACCTCCCGAACAGGAGGTGACGGCCCTTGCCAA
The DNA here is from genome assembly GCA_947284805.1 of Coleophora flavipennella. Classification (NCBI taxonomy): domain Eukaryota; kingdom Metazoa; phylum Arthropoda; class Insecta; order Lepidoptera; family Coleophoridae; genus Coleophora; species Coleophora flavipennella. The sequence continues at coordinate 10,562,294 of OX369306.1, read as the reverse complement.
TACTTGTCTTACTTTATTGCAAATGAAAGAATAAAAAATACATTTTTATTTTAATTGCAAATGGGGCCGAATTTTTTTAAGAATGCAAATTATTTTATCCAACTGCATCAGAAGGAGAATTATGTTTTTATGTCTTCTTCTTATCTTATCAGCTCATTTACGTCCCCACCGAGGGGCTCGAGCCTACCTTAAATTAGGGCGATCAGTCCTTAGTCGACCACGCGGGCCCAGTGCGGGTTGGTCGACTTCACACACAACCTTCGAGTTTCTTCGCAGGTGTGTGCAGGTTTCCTTACGATGTTTTCCTTCACCGTTAAAGCAATCGGTAAGTATGTACGTAAGTTTTTGAAAAACTCATTGGTACATTGGCCGTCCAGATTTGAACCCGGTACCTCTGGTTAGATGGACCGAGTCGTTACCGGTTGAGCCACCGACGCTTTTTTTTTGTTTTTATGTACCTGTGTATATTTCTTTAGCACGCTCTGTTACCTAAACGGCTTAATTGATTTTGGTGGGCGAGGTGTCGTTAGATTTGTTCAGATCTCGTGAGTGACATAGGATACTTCTTTACCTGACTGGACAAAAAAGAGGGGTTAAGTTTATATTTAGTCGGGTTTCTAATTTTTATAAATTAGTTTTCCGTAGGAGATCCGTAGGAGAACCAAAGGAACCGACATAGCTCTCAGAATTGCTAAACTTAAGTGGCAGTAGGCGGGGCACATAGCACGTAGTAGAGATGCCGTTGTGGCAGTAAAGTTCTCGAGTGGCGACCGCGCACTGGAAAACGTAGCGTAGACAGGCCTCCCACACGGTGGACCGATGACCTGGTGAAGGTCGCGGGAAGGCGCTGGATGCGAGCAGCGCAGAACCGGTCGTCGTGGAAATCCTTGGGGGAGGCCTATGTCCAGCAGTGGACGTCCTTTGGCTGATATGATGATTAATTAGTTTCATATTTTGTAACCATCCTTGTGTACATTCTGATCGTTATTAAAGAACTTTTCTCTAGCAGCACCACCCACTGAGATAAAATTTAAATCTTAATTGTACAAATAGTCTGTTATTCGGATCATAATGGGTTTAATTATAATCTTCGGTAGAGAGCTAATTGCTTTTTGTGGAAATATACCTTCCTTTGTGAAGAACGCAAGTACTTACCTATTTGTTGGTTCCGTTACTTGCTTAAGATGGTCGTCACGATGATGACGAAGATTTAGCTACTATGAGGACAGAATAGGCTATTTTACCGTATAAAAAAATAATTAAAAACATTATTAATTGAAAAGCATTTCTTCTAGAATACCTCAAACACTTGCTCATTTGAAATATCAACAATTTTTTATTTTATATTTATTAAAAACAGCAAATTAGTTCGTTAAAGACCATGTCACTTATGACGTCACTATGTCAGTAACGCGAATAATAGAGATGACGAATGCTAGTCATCCGAGTTGCTTTTTATCGTCTTTAAAAAACGATATTTTGTTCTAAAAATGTTTGAAATACCTAGGCGTGACTTCATAATTTAGCAGCGTCATTTAAGTACTCATTTTGTGATTTTGGTGAAATAAAAATGGAAGACTTGATGGAAAACAAAACGAGTCAAATTTTCCATAATTTTAAGTAGGAGGGCAATTTAGTGATCAAGAGTTCATAATTTATTTCTGATGCTGTCGTCATCCCTATTGCAGAACAAACTTTCCTTTTTGACAGTCGATAAAAAGTTACTCAAATGACTTGTAGTAAAATACCGTATTCGTTAATTATATTTTTACAGACTCGTAAATAGGGGATCGGACTGCATCAAAAATAAAATCTGAAATATGATTTCCTAAATTGCTCTCCTCTTGAAGCTTCAAAAAACCTTACTTGTTTTGTTTTTGCATCACGTCTTTAATTTTTTATTGATCAAATTCACAAAACAAGTTCGTCAACGACGCTTAAAATCTATGACGTCACTTGTGGGTATTTCAAACATTTTTAGGACAAAATTTCGTTTTTGACAGATCATAAAAAGTAACTCAAATGACTAGCAGTCCGATCTCCTATTAGAATTTTAATGTCAAATTATCTTTGGTTAGAAAGTTTTTTCAGTAAATTTTTGAGACTGTAATCTAAAACATGACATTATTTGTAATAGAAAGAAAGAAAGAAATTAAGATTATCTACACACATATATAAGTCCTCTAAAATGAGTTCAAAATCCATAGGCAATGACCAGCATTATGACAACCAATTTTACTATGAAAACTTTCTTGTCTGTGGTAGTAGGTAAAATCTGTATTTTAATGTTAAATATTACAGTATTGATTTTTGTAACGTTATGAGTTTAAATTTGGAACAGCTGTCAAAGCTCAAGTGGGTCTATAGATATTGTACAGGTGTGCTAGTACTTATACGTATGTATGTAGATAAAATAATGTATGCAACTGTTGCAATTACGTCTTAAAACACTTGTGTGATTCTATAACGAAATGAGGCGAAGCCTCATGTTTTAAGACCTGTCATTACATAACAGTTGCGTCAACTACTATTATTCGACAATCATGAATAAAGTATTAATAAGCCTTTTTTACCATTTTATAGTGTGTGTAGAAACATATTTAAAACAAATGTTTTGGAATTGGAATTCTGGAATGAAGGCATCGCTGTATTCGAAGCTCTATTCAAACACTTTTAATGTCCAAGTCTGTTAATATTTTAAAATATAAAATTCTAGTTACAGGACTGCTTGTTTCCAGAATTAACATAATATTCGAAAAACATTAAAGCTTTTATGTACAAGATTTAATTTGAAATTATTCACAGCAAACTTTTTGATTTGATACTCATATCATAGGGGTTCATAAAAAAAATAACTGATCCGCCATCTTTGGGAGTCCGCCATATTAGATTAAAAGTGACGTCACTTAGCTAACCTTGTATTGTTCTTCAAACGTATGCAAAATTTCAGCTCAATCGAAAACCATGAAGTGATTATAATTTAGCTTCTAGGATTTGTCCCAAACCAACAGACAAACTATCTAACACGGCAAGCTTATACAAATTATGTAAGTAAAATTAAATACATAAATAGATACATGTGTTTTTTTATCTTAATAACTCGTATTTAATCTAAACTAGGTTTTGCCAGCGGCTTCGCTCGCGTGAACATAGTTTCTATGACTGCCTTCAAGCACAGTATATATATTAGTACTAACGTACAGTATGGACACTCCCTGCCCCTCTCTAAATTCGACCTCACCCCCCCGTCACTCAGATTGGGTGTAGATTGGGTACCAAACGTAAAGGACGAGCTACGCAAGCACTTTTATTCACTATATTCACTTTGCGCGCCGCTGTGATTTCGTTCACAAGCATAAAAACCAACCAGTTACCGAACGTAAAGGCCTAACTGAAATCTTTTTTTTTTCATACTTGTCATGTTGTAAACAACCACCGCTCAACAAAAAACACCACTTTCCGAATACACCATACACAGTACTGCGACGTGGACGTATGAATTAACACTGAAAACTGCTATTATTTTATACGGTCTAACACTTTTTCCATAAAATTTGGGGGTTGTAAATGGGTGTGGACCCCATATCATGAATCTTGGTGATCAAATTGACTTCACCTTTTTTTGGAATAAGCGTTAGCTAATACCGCCGGTGTGATTCATCCCTACCTGCATTCTTGCCTATAGATACGTCAGTTATAATTATGTATATCATTTCTCGCTCGTTTGTATGGAGTGTCCGGGGTGTGCTTCAAGAGTGCGCAGTGCGCGAGCCGCACGCGAGCGTATAAAAAAGGAGCTGTACGTCAATCCATGTCCTAATCTGTCTTCCTACCAAATTTCAGCCAGATACGTTCAGTAATTTTTGCGATTCTTAAATACGACTCTGCAGCATCAATGTCAGTTCATAATGTTATGGGTTGTTAGCGATTTCAAAAAAAACGAGCGAGCCTTACAATAGTATCAAAACTCACCCCCGTCCTCTTCGTATTTTCTTCAAGGGTGCGCAGTGCACGAGCCGCACGCGAGCGTGGAAAAAAGTAACCTGTACGTCAATCCATGTCCTCATCTGTCTTCCTACCAAATTTCAGCCATATCACTACGTTCAGTAGTTTTTGCGTAAATAAGAAACAACCATACATACAAACTTTCACATTTATAATATTAGTAGGGTAGGCTCTAGCTTGGTAAGTACTTTCATTTTTTTTAAAGTCAGGTTTTAAGTAAAATATGATAGGTAATCGTCTTTTAATTACAAATACTTTATATGACTAGCAGATGCGCCAATTAATTTAGTAAAGATCACCCCAATTAGATGCAATTTATAATCCAACAATATAACTTTAATTCTTACAAAATGCCTGCGCTTACTGTGTTCTAATTCTTGAAGTTTCATTTTAACGGCAAATGAAATGTACAGCCACGCTGTGCATACTTTGTCGCGAGGCCTTCACCTTATCTATATATCGTCGAAGAAAGTCGTGTTAGTTGCACCACTTATAACTCGAAGAACGGCTGGACCAATTTTTATGATAATTGTGTGTTTGCATTTATGTTCATCAGGAATAGGTTAATAAGTATTAAAATATGATATTCATCAATAAAAAATATTATCAGTAAAAAAATAATTGGTTTCAGGGTAGGGTAGGGTAGTGTAGTGTAGTGTAGGTGTAGTGTAGTTAGGGTAGGGTAGGGTTGTGGAGTTTAGGGTAGGGTAGGGTAGGGGAGTGTAGTGTAGTGTAAGGTGGAACGAAGTTCGCCGGGACAGCTAGTTAAGAATAAACATTACACTGACGTTGTAGCAGAGAGTAAAGTTAGGTATGTATTTGTATAGTTAGGACTTGATAAAAAATAGTTCGGGTTTGTATAGGAGGTACCTTACTCGGATTTATCCTGGAATGGTTATACATATATTCAGAAAATTAGGCCTTATTGAGTCTCAGTTATTCACAATGTTTCATCAAATCGTTTGAGCCATTTTTGAGAAAAAGTAAAAAACAACCTGCATTTTTACGGGAGGTACCTTCTTCCGATTTTTCGTGGAATAAAGTACTACCGCGTGCAGCCCATGTAAAATTATTATGGTAACGTTCTATTATCAAATCGTTAGAGTCATTTTTGAGTAAAAAAAGTGTGTTTTACTTTGTAAAAAATTATGAGTGGATTTTGTTATTTTATTTTTTACTTTAGTGGCAACCCTAAAAAATCAGGGAAGAGAAAATTTGAGAAGAACGGCTAGAGATATAAAAATAATATTGCCCTAATCCAAATTTCACCCAAATCCGTCAAGTACTTTGAGAACTAGAGCACTGGACGTACTCAGAGACGGACACGGACATTTTTATTGCTACTTTTAACCGCCTCCGTGCTGTTATGGTTACTTAATCGCTTGACAGGAAGAGGTTGTGGGTTCAATTCCCGGCGGGGTCAACTTTGTAAGACTCGGTTTGGTTGGTGGTAGGGCATTTTCATAGCCTACCACCATCTTATCTAAGTCTTGCCGCCAAACATCAGTGTTAACAGCATTGATGTGTTCCGGCTTGAAGATAAGATAGCCAGATCCCCATTGCGTTGGGAATCTTAGTAAGCCCACTTCCATTTTCGGCATCATCGTCACTTACCATCAGGCGAGATAATGCCAAGGGCTTACCAATTGTGAATCACACTAATATTATAAGGGCGAAAGTTTGTGAGTGTGATTGTTTGTTACATCTTCACGCAAGATCTACAAAACGGATATATCTGAAATTTAGTAAGTAGATAGATTAGGACCTGGATTAACACATAGGCTACTTTTTTTTACTGCGCACCCTCGTAAAGTCATAGAAACGTTGTCCACGCGGGTGAAGCCGCGGAAAAAAGCTATTAAAAAATAAAAAAAACTCTATTAGTTTAAGACAGTCGATCCCGATCAAAATCTCAACTTTAGTTTTTTCTGCCATCACAATACCTTCTTCACTCCTTTCCGCGCGAAATTAAAAATATGAAGCCATCCAAACTTCACGTCCGAACACCTCATTAACTTTGGACGAGGTCTTTGAAATTATTTATTGTAATGAGTGAGCGTCGGTGGCGTGATGGCAAGGGCCGCTACTTCCTGTCCGGGAGGTCGTGAAGAGTAAGAGCGCCGATAAACGTAATTCGAAATCACATTGATACGTAGCGGGATTCGAACCACGACCTGCCAGACAGGATGCGGCGGCCCTAGCCGTTACGCCACCGACTCTCTTATTCTTTACTTATTTCAATGCAACTAAAAAAGTAGCACCTCGGAAGGCCCTCGTTGATTAAGTACTGTGAGATTGACGTACCTACACTGTGAGATTGACGTGATAATCTAATGCTAATGTTCTTTACTCGCCAAAGGTGCCTTGTCCAATGATATAAGGTCTTTGTTGACGGCTCTTCTGTCATTTCATTTGTCGTATGATCATCCTGTATGCAGTTGACAGCCCTGACGGTGATTAATGACAACAGCGTATACAGGACGTGTCGAAAGCGCGCCGGTCGCCGCTACAGCTGTAGATGTGCATGTAATTGGCAGTCAATACGCGGTGATAAATTATTGCGGAACTAATAAGGAGGCTTCTGTCCGTTTATACACAGTTAAAGATACTATACGCGAAATGACAAAGTCTCAAAAGGGCCGAATGGCAGAACGTCATTCTTGAACCCGAGATAAACAAGAACGCAAGTTAATCGAAATACTTAGTGAAATGAATGCCTTTATATAAACGTACATAGAAAACACAAATCTAAGTGTAAAAATATTGTTAGTAAGAGTTTATGGCTCATTCAAGTTTTCCTCTTGAATTTCTTAAATAAATATGTTATGCAACAAACACTCAATTCAAAAATAACTTTCAACTGCAGATATGCACAATTTATGGTCTGAAATTCGGAAGCACGGAAATAATGTATTTTTTTAATCCCCAATTGATAGGCCCTTGGGCTTGGCATCATCTCACCTGATGGTAAGTGACGATGATGCCGAAGATGAAAGTGGACTTACCAAGACTCCCCAATACCATGGGTATCTGGCCGTCTTATCTTCAAGCCGGAACACATCAATGCTGTTAACACTGATGTTTGGCGGCAAGACTAAGATAAGATGGTGGTAGCTAGCCATCATCATCATCATCATATCAGCCGAAGGAAGTCCACTGCTGGACATAGGCCTCCCCCAAGGATCTCCACGACGACCGGTTCTGCGCTGCCCGCATCCAGCGGCTTCCCATAGGTAGCTAGCCATACCACCAACTAAACCGAGTCTTACAAATTTGACCCCGCCGGGAATCGAAACCGCGTCCAGGTTTGAAGCGAATGGACTTACCATTACGCCACGGAGGCGGCTAATATTTTGAATTTTTGGGTTAGAATACTATAAATTTATAAGCATTATGCTTAAAATTTTGTTTAATCTTTGTCTAAATCACTTTTGTGTTTTCAAATAAGTAATAACCTCTACAAGTATATCCAAATTCTAAAATTCAAGCCGAGGCTGCCGACTCAGCCAAAGAAACAGGCATACAAACATACATATTACTTACTAAGATACATCCGAAAACATTACCCTCCATCTTTAACATTCGGGTAAATTAAATAGTAGGCACCTACAGCACAGCCCGGACACTGCATACAAATTGTCGTGATATGACATTTATAAAAACAAATGACGGAGCAAACAAAATCACGGCGAAATCCTATACGTTCGACAACCAAACTGTAACCAATCTGTATCAATCTGGGTGACGAGGGGGTGAGTTCGTAATCTAGAGAGCGGCAGTGAGAGTCCATAATGTATGTTAGTACTGTAGAGATCGTATATCTGTACATTTCCGCACTCGCGACTCCTTTTGCTACTTTCTTGCCAGCGCGAATCGAATTAAGAATAATTAATTTATTAATATTCTTAAGTCGTTCGAAAGCTTTCCAAAACAATAGAGATTCATTCTATGGTGGGCCATGAGCCAGGACAGAGGTCCACTTTCAAGTGTATTATATTTGTAGACCGCGTCAGGGCAGAGATCCCTAAATACGCTATCTTATGGCAAGAAAGTGTTATCATTAGCTTCGATGAAGAAATAATAATCAGTCAGCCAACAGAGCTATTTCCGTTTTTTTTACGTATTAAAAATAAATTTATCTTCAACTATATTTAATACGTACATACATCTTTTCTTTTATAATAGTAATATAGAGCTACATCCCCACGGCGTCTCGTGGACGACGCGACGTCGCAGTACTAATATATATACTTTGCCTACAGTTAGCCTCCTATTCCACCAAAAGATCCGAATTAGCAAGCAAGATAGAGGAGCACTTAAAACGTCGATAATCTGCAAAATGTATCGACAGTTTAGAAACACGCCAGTAATATATTACTTTCGCTACGGAGCGCTAATTGCAATCTTTACCAGCGCACGATTAACTTGCTTAGGGCGAAAACCCAGAGGAACTTAAGAGCCCGCTGGAGTTCATAAATTCCATACAAACGTAGTATTTGATTCATTTGTTAACCAGACAACCGATTTTGAAATAATTTTATATCGATAATCGGATGACGTATATCTGTGTCGGTATTGCATTACTTTTTTGAAACACGAAACATGAATCCATTTAATTCCAATAAACTTGTTTTCCGTCTTTTACCTTAAAAACAAGTTTATTGATTAATAATGGATTCCTGTTTCGTTTTTCAAAAAAGTAATGCGGTATAGACACAGATATACGTCAGCCGATTATCGATATAAAATTATTTCAAAATCGGTTGTTTGGTTAACAAATGAATGAAATGCTACGTTTGTATGGGATTTATGAGCTCCAGCAGGCTCTTAAACTGGGCCATAAACACAGTAACTCAAACTCAAATAACTCTTTATTGTACATCAAAATAAATAAATACATATGCAAAATTTAAATTAAAAACTAAGAGACGCATAATTAAGGCGGTCTTATTGATGAGAGCGATTTCTACCAGGCAACCCAGTGCTCGGAGAAAAAGCAAGGAGACTGGTAGTACGCGAGCAACAACAACAGAAAAATTAAATGAATAATAATTTTAAAGTTAAACTAAAACATATAAAGCTGTTATCACTTTTTGTATACTAACAAATAAAATACCATTATATACTTAATAAATAAAACCTACTCGGACTATAAAATAAATATTCAGGGTAGGCTCGAGCCCCTCGGTGGGGACGTATATGAGGTGATATGATATATACGCATATATTTTATACATACCTATATAAATAAATTATAAAATAATAATAATCACAATAATAACCTAAGCAATTAAATTAAAAATTAAGAACCCGACTAAATAAAAACTTAACACGTCTTTTTCGTCTAGTCGGGTAAATATATATATTATGTCACTAACGGGATTAAGAAAAATCTAACAATGCCTCACACTACATTAAATCCATCAATCCGTAGCTCAGAGGTAAATTTCACTGGCTTTACACAGGAGGTCGCGGGTTCGATTCCCGGTGGTGTCAATTGTAAGACTCGGTTTGATTGGTGGTAGGACATTTTCTAAGCCCGCCTAGCTAGCTACCACCATCTTATCTAAGTCTTGCCGCCAAATATCAATGTTGATATCATTGGTGTGTTCCGGCATGAAGATAAGATAGCCAGTTCCCCATTGCGTTGGGGAGTCTTGGTAAGCCCGCTTCCATCTTCGGCAACATCGTCACTTACCACCAGGTGAGATGTTGTCAAGGGTTTACCAATTGTGAATAAAAAAAACAGACATACATACATATAGACTTATACCTGAAAACCATTACGTTTCTTTTTTGGCAGTCTGGTAAAAAGGAGGCAATTCGCAGAAGTAATAACAGCACGATCAGCTGATCATGCAACAACGTCTCTCTCTCTGGAGATAATATTTATCTGCATCTCTGGACTGAATCTCTGGAGATACTATTTATCTGCAAACTGACTATACATAGGTTCCTTGAGGAAAGTACTCGTAGATAGTAATGATAGACCCTAGTTGCTGATTGAAAACTAATTAAAGTAGAGTTGCCGTGTTGCGTGACATTTAGAAGCCCATGAGAAGCCTTGATGATAAAAAATGTACGTTACTGCAGCGGCCAGCAAAAGAGTCATTGATGGACGAACGTGTAAATGTGTAAACGTAAGTCCATCAATGCCTAGTTCTGGCCTAGGCTTGTATAGTACTTTTGTGAAATAATGCGCGGAAGTTAAAACTTCATTAATTACTTTTCAAAATCAATGACGAACAACGAACAACAATAATTTTTCACACGCCAAAGTGTTCATTTGTTTTTTTTTCAATAAACAGCGTTCTATTTGCAAACTAGTTCGAAATTTAAATAAAACCTTTGATAAGTTACCTCCTTGGTTGCCATGTTTCGGAGTAAAATATATTTCCATTTTTAATTACACGACTGATATGAGTTTACATAGTAATTTATTTGGCCGCTAAACACGACAGATACGAATTTTCATACTATTTTTACCGGCCGCTGCTCGCATATATTTGGACAGTACAGTAATTTCGATTTATCTCGAAAAAGGTTGTCAAAATAATACTGAAATTTCCAAACATGTTTGAGAAAAATAACATACTGTAATCATTATAATAGTCACTCAGATCAAAAAAAAAGTACAGATAGAACCTCACGTAAATTCGATGTGAAGCCAATCAAACTACTTTAAACCTGTACACGCACATATAAAACATCAAAAGCACTCCAAAATACTCGACAGTATGTGCTAAGACGTCATCGAAGACACGCACACACACATAACCAACCGAAAGCTTCAACAAGATTTCAAGGTGTTTATTCAAAATAGGTGCAAATGACCACTCTTTCTGATTGTCATAAAATAGTAATTTCATATACATGTAATTTAAAAAAAAACGTCAAAATACAATAATTGATATAAAACAAATTAAGTAATTAGAACATGAAAACAATATGACATTAATGCCTTTGACGTGCCAATGCTAAAATTAAAAATTAAAGATAAATATATTTAAAAAAAATGCTACACTTGTCATGTTTTTTCGCTTGGTGAACTAAACAGTTCGCAACATTCTATACTTTTTTTTAATCTGAGAATAATCTTATAATTATTAGTAACTCATCATATCATCCAAAGACTCTACTGCTGGACAGAGGCCTCCCCCAAGGATTTCTACTTCAACCAATCCTGCTTTGCCCACATCTAGCGGCTTCCCGCGACCTTTAAACAAGTCTTCGATCCACCGAGTGGGAGGCCTGCCTACTCTACGTTTACCCGTTCGCCACTCGAGAAATTTATTGCCCCAACGGCCATCTGTCCTAAGAACTATGTACCGCACCTACTGCTACTTAAGTTTTGCGATTCTCTGAGCTAAGCAAGTACAATTACAGACAAGAAATACTTTCGATATATGAAAGATTAAGTGTCTATAAATTTATTGAAGTGTGTGATAATTAAGAAACATAAATACTAGCTACTATGAGTCTAGATGAGATATTACTTGGTAACAGATATTGCACTTCCTTATAAAATGAAAATACCTACGCATTTATTCACCTACTTCTTCCCACTGTCAGACAATACACCGAAACATGGGTGTTAAGGCGCTCGACTTAGCAGTTATAACTGCGTACACGGGCGGCGCGCGAATTTCGGCGGCGACTGTACGGCGTTCTAGCGCCGACAAGCGGAGCGCGGCTTATAGGCCGCGCCAAAGTGTAGGTATTTATCTCACCTGATCGACTAAGTGATGGGCGCCTGTTATTAGTAGGTATTTGAAGAAGGTATTTTAACCACCTCCGTGGCATAACGGTTAACTCCATCAAGAGGTCGGGGGTTCGATACCCGACGAAGTCTAGACTCGGTTTAGTTGGTGGAAATGCATTTTCTAAGCCCGCCTAGCTAGCTACCACCATCTCCTTTAAGTCTTGCCGCTGTAGTGACACCTTTAGTAACACGATGCAGAGAATACTGAACGTCAGCTAGTCGTTATAAGCGAAGACGCCGACGCTTTGAAGTAAGTACGTAAAATAGTACGATAAGTATTAAAGTGAATATTACAATCACTCATTCATAAGGAAATGAGGTTCAAGCGGGTCAAGCCACCGGACCGTGCAAATTGAATCCAGGCTATTACCCGCTGACAGACAGGGGCGTATGGGGCGGTCTGAACCATACTTTATTATTGCCTACCCAATCAAGAATTAACACTTACTGTGTATAGGTTAACTCGTAGAACGAACGGATGTTGGGGTAGTAATGTTCTCGAGTTTTTATCAAAACTGGTTATCACCCACAAAAAAACATAGCGTAGGCAGGCCTTATCAAATCAAATTAATTTATTTTAAATAGGTGTTTACACACACTTTTAAATAGTCAAAACAAAAAAAATATTGTATATTACAAATAATGTCATGATTCAGATTACAGTCTCAGGTAATGGTATTTGCTATAGAATCAACATATATATCTATGTCATTTACATAATCTATTATTTTATGATACCCTCTAGAGCACAAGCATTTTTTGCCATGAGTCTTGAATTTATTCTGTGACAAACTAGTTAGATTTTCTGGAATTTTATTGTAGAATCTTATAAACTGCCCCATGAATGACTTTTTAACCTTACTGACTCGAAAAGGCTGTATCTATTTTATTTACATTTTTTAAATGACCTGATGAAGGTCGCAGGAAGCCGCTGGATGCGGGCTGCTTAAAAACGGACGTTTTGGAAATCCCTAGGGCAGGACTTTGTTGAGCACTAGACATCTTTGACACTAGACATTTTTAACCACCTTCGTGGCGTAACGGATAGTCCATTCGCTTCACACCTGGAGGTTGCGGGTTTGAATCCCAGAGGGGTCAACTTTGTAAGACTCGGTTTGGTTGGTGGAAGGGCATTTTCATAGCCTGCCTGGCTAGCTACCACCATTTTATCTAAGTCTTGCCGCTAAACATCAGTATTAATAAGCATTGATATGTTTAGGTTTGAAGATAAGATAGACAGATCCCCATTGCGTTGGGGAATCTTGGTAAGCCCGTTTCCTTCTTCGGCATCATCGTCACTTACCATCAGGTGAGATGATGCTAAGGGCTTATCAAATGTGGATAACAAAAATCGTTCGCCTGATATTATGATGATGAAAAACCGACCAAGTGAACCGCACTGAGGGTTCTGTTCCGTATATTTGCGTACGAAACATTACAAACATCAACTAGTTACTAGTACAACAAACAAACAAACTTAACTTTGCAGTCGAAAACATGAGCCGCGGCTGATCCTTCAGCTTATGCTTTATTTTCACAATTTATCGTACACAGAAATAGGGACAAACAAACACTAAACTAGATAAGAACATACAAAAGGTACAGCTTATTTCTATGAGAAATTTCTTCCAGCAGACCTTCGAAAGAGAAAATTACAAAAGAATGGCAGAAGACGTGTGTATAACAAAGACGACATTCAAAAAAACGGAAATTTTGTTAACTTATTCCGAAATACCTAGTAAACAAATAAATACTGCGTACACAATAATACATTATATACTACATAATGTAATTTAGTAATAATATAAATAAATGTAATAAAATAAATAAACTATATAATAAATAAATATGGCTAACTTTAACTTTATTCTTTCTTTTCTGTTTATTTCTTTTCTATATGTTTTAATCTTTTTTTCTTGTTTTTTATATAATTACACTTATATAGTAACACACCGGTTTTTGTGTCAAATAAAAAAAATTCTTCTGTCCATTGTCTAAAAAATGTTCTACCATACATCAATATAAGTCACGGCCAATTCTCCACCTGCAAATGAATGGCTAGAACAAATTTCAGCTCAATCGGACCCCTGGAAGTCGTTCTAAAATCGTTCGCAAGATTTGAACTAAACAAATAGGCAAACATACATACAAAAATTGCAAGTTAAATAAAAGTTTTTATTTAAAATCACCAGTTAGTACGTATTAATCTCGCCCGTTCACTCTTTCACTACAAAAGACATCAACGCGAAACACATCTCAATGCGAGCATTTTTGAAAATTATTTTTTTTTTAAATCGCTTGTTCGTGCTTATTGGTCTTGCTCATACAATTGTTGTTTTTTTGTTATTGGCAAATTTTTATAAATTATGACAAATGTTTTGAAACAACGATTTTTATTAGATAACTTAAATATTTACAGTCATTTACACAAATCTTACAAGATCATCTAGCCCCAAACTACGATGTCTTGAAAACAAACATAGACAAACATGTATTGGTAACAAGCTTCGCTGGCGTGGACATCGTTTTTATGACTGTCTTTGAGGGTGAGTGCTGCGTGATCCGCAAGCGGCTCGCGAGCGTAGGCAGGTGTTTATTCCTGCAGAGACGGCGCACACTCCAACTACGCGGATGCACGCACAAAAAAGAAGTTTTTTTATGGACGGAGGGGCAGGGTTCTTATTTAAAATATACAAATACACCACAACTGTATATATGTAGCAGGCAAATTGTATGATTAGTCATTTTACATACGGTCAGGCAACATGTAAAATTCTGTAGGTAGATTGATAAATGCCGAGTTAGGCAAATTGTAAAAATTCGTCCGTATATAAACGGTCAATGCCGCGTCAGGCAATTTGTCAAAATGCCGTACGGCAGATTGTAAATGAGCTTGCGAAGATTCAGATTCAGATTCAAATATTTATTAGACATAACACTACAACTCAACACAAAACAATATAACACGAGTTGACAAAAAACATGTAGGTACATAAAGTAAAAGATAAAATAAACTTTTTACTTTCTTCTTTCCCGGGTCTGCTGGAAGAAATTTCTTTAGAGATAACCTGTACCCTTTGTATAACCGTTATATTTAAAATCTGTATTTTATGTATCCTGTGTACAATAAACTGTTAAATAAATAAATTAATAAATAAACAACAACAAAAGGTAGAAACCTAACGTCCCCACATATTATGGGAGGTAAGTGTGCGTTGCGCTGTAGTGTGACGCCAAACAGGACCCATTTCATCATATGCTGCAGCCAGAGCCACCGCGCTGGTTTTCGAATGCGCCCTAGTGAGCTTGCGTAAATAAATTAAATCGGAACATGCAATAGGTATTAATAAATAAATACGATATTGAAAGAATTTTGTAGATGGGAGACAGTAACAACCAGGCTGTATATAAAATAAACATTTAAATATTAATGTAATGTTAATTATATATGTTTTGAAACAACGACTTTTATTAGATAACTTAAATATTTACAGTCATTTACACAAATCTTACAAGATTTACACCATCTTATCTAAGTCTTGCCGCCAAACATCAGTGTTAACAACATTGATGTGTTCCGGCTTGAAGATAAGATAGCCAGTTCTCCATTGCATTGGAGAATCTTGGTAAGCCCGCTTCCATCTTCGGCATCATCGTCACTTACCATCAGGTGAGATGATGCCAAGGGCTTACCAATTGTAAAAAAAAACAGACTACGATATGCATACATATATAAGTTTAGTATTAAATTTAAATGCCACTTGACAGCAAAACTTCTCCACGCCACTACCTAATGAATGTAGGAACAACTCGACCACCTATTGGTAAAAGTTTTTGAGTATTTAAGAGAAATTCAGAAGCAGGTGAGATTTGATTGATTTAACTGTCAAAGAGCCTCCCTTCCTGCCCTCGCCATTATATAATTTGCCTGACATTTGCCCGACCGTATGTATAATGACTAATTATACAGTATGCCTGTGACATACATATTACAACTAGTTATAAAAATATTGAAAAATATAGAAAATAGACAGAATCGTATCGATGATCACATTCGGAATGACAATTTTGAAAAACAAAACAAATAAAAGAAAGTGAAAATAGATAAAAAGATGATATAGAAGCAGGTTGAAAATAAAGACCAAAAAGATTGACTTCGTCACACTATAGATCTTTCGGGAACTATATCTGGCTAATTAAATCAACAGTCTATGTCACTTTCCACTCCCTCAACTATTTCTATGCAAAAAAAACCCGTCAATCCGTCGCTCCGTTGCGACGCCGACGTGCGCGAGCCTGGAAATGAGTTTTCCTAGATCCCTCAGGAACTGTCTCAGGCTATGCTAATTAGTGGTCTATGTCATTTCCCACCCCTACAACCATCTTTAAGCAAAACATCACAACAAACCGTTGCTCCATTGCGATGTTGAAAAAATCAACCAAAAAAAGTATTTTTTTTTGGTTAACTCAATAACTACATCCGACTATGCTATATTCACGGAATAAAAAGTAGCCCATGTCCTTCCTCGTGAAAGAGGCTATTTTCAAATTTTGTCCGGATTGGTTGATGTGTTGAAGCGTGAAAACGTAACAAACAAACACATTTTCACAATTATAACATTAGTAAGGATTAAAATTACATGCGGGCGGCGCAGAAACGGTCGTCGTTGCGGGAGGCCTATGTCCAGTAGTGAACGTCCTTCGGCTGATATGATGATGATGATGAAAATTACATTGATGTGCAAAAATTTTATTTTTTCCTTTTAGAGACACTTGAAAAAGAAAAAAAATTACACTTGATACACGTGAGATACACTTTTGTTAACTGCGGCTTCTACTCATCATACTGAATATTTTTTTTCATGGAACCCATAGTCAATTAAAAAGTAGGACTCCAAAATCGCTAAATCAACTATTTAATTTGTATGAAGTTCATTTTTTTGCGAATTGACTATGGATCTTGTGGGAAAAGTTGTTTAATAGAATGTTTTTATTATATTCTGAATAAATTAAAAATATACAATATATAGATATTTAACACCCAGATATACAGCACATTTTTCCCTGTGTGGGAATCGAATCCACGACCCTCGACCTGAATACAGGAGCTCTGAATACTGTGCCACCGGATAATTTAAAAACCTATTAAAAACAAATTATTAATTTCTCTAATTCAATGCAGGCGAGTAATAATTTATAACCTAGAGTAAAACATAAATAGAATGTTAAACTAACGAAATCTCTATTCTGTTGCAGGTACAACATTCCTATCAGCGTCAGGTGTGTATCTGCGGATGTAGTTAACTGCGCGCGCGCACTCAGCACGCGCCGATAGCAGGGAGCGTTCCGATACGGGCGAACTTCTTACACTTACACTAGCCTACAAGTACGAGGTTCGCAATATCGTGAAATGTAATGAAATATATTTTTAACAACATTTGTTGCAAGTCGAGGTAGGATATATTACACATAAAATCCAAAACAAAATTAAATACAATAAGTTTCAGGAGTTTGACAAATTAAAATGATAAGTAATTCTTATAAGTTACATACTACACTGCAGGCCCTACGTGAGCCGGAGCTTTGTTTGCAACGGTTATTTTATGAGAGGGCACTACTACAAACATTTCATTAATTATTGTTATTTATTATTATTTGTTCTGTGTTTAAACTTAGTTTCTTCCAATAACGTACTGTTAGTAGATTTTTTTCTACCACATTTAGAAACCCTTAGCAAACTATTTTTATACACTTTATTTCATGAATTACAATTAAAAGTTTTAAATTTTATAACAAAACGCTTAGGTAAATACTTTAGAGTCCATTTCGATTCTTTGCATGGAATAAGGTTACAGGAAACATTTAAAGTATCGTTACAGTGTCGTGTTGCGCTTATAACTCAGAGACTATTGAACAGAGTTTTATAATTGTTGTGTGTAGTCCAAAACAATCGCAGTTCTTAATTATTAACAATAGGGGATCGGACTGCATCAAAAATAAAATTTGAAATATGATTTTCTAAATTGCTTTCCTCTTGAAGTTTCAAAAAACCTTACTTGTTTTGTTTTTCCATCACGTCTTCAAATTTTTAATTGATCAAATTCACAAAATAAGTTTGTCAATGACGCTTAAAATCTATGACGTCACTTGTGGGTATTTCAAACATGTTTAGAACAAAATTTAGTTTTTGACAGATCCTAAAAAGTAACTCAAATGACTAGCAGTCCGATTCCCTATTGACAGGGTTCCCTGTTTGGGGTGAGTGAAGTGAGCGCGGCGAACTTCATGCTGACGTTTTACTAAATATTTAGCAGATTCCATATGGCCTTAAATGGCCTTGGCAGCGAGTGACAGAGCCCGGTTGAGAGCAATCTGCGCCCCCTCGATGACATGACGGTCACGATCCCCAGCATTGGGGGAACGACTGATTGGATATGGCCTTAAGCCCCTATGGCTTAAGGCCTGAAATGACAATATTCAATTCTAACCATTGAAAGACTGTGTAAAGCTATCACTGGGGAAAAAATATACAATTTACGTAAAGTAATAAAAAATCGATTTAATTGAATAAAATTTTAAAAATATTACCACTTTTGATGTAAAAAAAATGTACTGTAGATCTTGTTTTTGGCATTAATTGCAAAATTTCTCGAAAACAAATAGTTAATGTTGAATGAAACCAACACACAAAAATCGGCGACTTTAAGACCTTTCATTTAAATTGAACACCTTAATTTAACTTATTTGAAAGAATAGAAGAATAATAAAAACATGTAAAAATAGAGAACAGGGCGTTCGGTTTCAACGTAACAGCCGCGTTGAAGCCCGCATTGAAACTTAAAATGAATAGACTTACGTTCGATATTATTTTAACATATATCAACCTGCTCGGATTGAGGCATCTTAAAGCCTTAATCAAAGCATCGAGAACCAGGAGTCAAGAGGGAATCAATTTTGTTGTTCTCGTACCTAGTTTTGCCATGCGCTTAGGTTGTGGAACCCACTTCCACACGAGATTCGCGATAGTCAGAGTCTGTATTCTTTTAAATCTAAATTAAAAGAACACTTCTTTTCTTTTCCTTTTTAAAGTTAGCCATATTTATTTATTTTAGAGTTTATTTATTATATTATATGCATTTTATTATATTTATATTATTTTATCTATTTATATTATTATTTACTTACGTTGTGTAGTATATTATGTATTATTTTGTACGTGGTATTTATTTAGGAATATTTTATCAAAATTTTTGTTTTTAAAAATGTTATCTTTGTTATGTACACGTCTTCTGCCATTCTTTTATAATTTCTCTTTCCTAGGTCTGCTAGAAGAAATTTCTAATAGAAATAAGCTGTACCTTTTGTATGTTCTTATTTAGTATAATGTTTGTTTTTCCCTATTTCTGTGTGCAATAAATTGTGAAATGAATAGATAGTTTTCTAGTCGTTCCCGAACGCTCTCCTAATGGCGAGATCACGTGTTGCGATGCACAGCCGCGCCTGCGCCGCCTCCCGCCGCGCACAGAGCTACGTAATCTTAACTACCAATAAACACAGCTGTAAAGTAAATGATACTCCATTAGAGTAAAAGTTTTGAGGTTTTCAAATGGAGCTGGGCTAGATCTAAACGGTCCTGCCATTAAGATATACAGGATGGTGATTGGTGATTGAATTACTTAATCCTGTTACAAGATGGTAATAATTATATAGGCGTCAAACTAAAAACCGCACATATACATTCTGTACCATCATACTAGATGGCGCTAGTTTCTTAACGTTTAAAATAAAACGTTTTTCGTATGGAGTCCCCCCCTTTTTTTCACTTTTTCTAGTTTTTAGAATTTGTCGTTATAGCGGCAACAGAAATACACCTACTGTGAAAATTTCAACTGTCTAGCTATCACGGTTCATGAAATACAGCGTGGTGACAGACGGACAGACGGACAGATAGACAGACAGATGGTTGGACAGCGAAGTCTTAGTAATAGGGTCTCTTTTTTTACCCTTTTGGTACGGTACCCTGAAAAATAACAAATAATAAAGGCCAGTCATGTGTAATTAGCGCTAAGGATCCCGAACTGAGAAAAATAAAAATCTATTTTACTGTCGGTCTCGTCTGTCTTGAATATTTAAATAAATATCATTGTTGTACTTGTTGTATTGTATACGCACTTTCACAATAATAAAAAGGCTGGAAAACTGTGGTTAGAAACTACTGGATATCTTTGCAGGAGGCGAGGGGTTCATGCTAATTTTAAAATTCTTATAAATTCAAAACAAAGTAATGATAATAATATAATAATAATATTTTATAAAACATTCTTATCTTAATAACCTCAAAAATGTATAATTACAATGCATGATTATTTTCGTCTCCACTTTTAAATTACATTGATTAAATATAATGATTGCATTCTATAATTCCACTCACACACGGACAGACAGACAGACGGACAGCGAAGTCTCAGTAATAACGTCCCGTTTTTACCCTCTGTGTACGGAACCCTAAAAAGGACAATTCCTATGTTTCATCATATCAGCTCATATACGTCCCCACCGAGGGGCTCGAGCCGACCCTTAATTAGGGCGATCGGACCTTAGTCGACCAAGCGGGCCCAGTGCGGGTTGGTCGACTTCACACACAACCTTCGAGTTTCTTCGCAGGTGTCTGCAGGTTTCCTCACGATTTTTTCCTTCACCATTATTCCTGATAGTTCCTATGTTTACCGGTTGAGAAATCATGTTTTGAAATGTGTGTTTTTCACAAGGAACTAATTAAATGTCAAATCTTGTCTATGCCTTGCCAAATGGCTAAATTAACTCCCGACACTAAACCGTTAATGCTACAACAATACATATTCATAATGTTAACTGTAAATCAGTTTTAATATCTCTATAGTTTATAAATCAAACTTTAACACCTTTACCTTAAGTAATTAGCCTTAAACAGGCTTAACAATTTAGTTTAAAAGCATTTTTTTAAGAGCAAATCTTCTATAACTAACCGACTTTAAAAAAGGACGTTCTCAATTCGACCCGGACGACAATGTTCGGATATCTTGGTCTATGTTCGCCAAAGTTCTTATCCTACACACATGTATGTTCGCCAGAGTTCTTATCCTACACACATGTATGTTCGCCAGAGTTCTTATCCTACACACATGTATGTTCGCCAGAGTTCTTATCCTACACACATGTATGTTCGCCAGAGTTCTTATCCTACACACATGTATGTTCGCCAGAGTTCTTATCCTACACACATGTATGTTTGTCAAAGTATTTCTCAGAAAGTAGTAATCGATTTAATTTTAGGGTTCCGTACCTCGAAAAGGTAAAACCGGAACCATTATAGAATCACACGTGTGTCTGTCTGTCCGTCCGTCTGTCACAGTCAATTTTCTTGAAAACTACTGAACCGATTGAGTTGAAATTTAATACACATATGTAAATCGGTGAACCAAAGACGGACGTGTACCGTAAATAAATTAATTTTAAACACTTTCGTGGGTTAATTATAATATATTGAGTGACATAATAAATGAATTGGCTTGTTGTAAGAATCTTAAATATATTTTTATATAATTATAGGATACATAGTTTTGAAGTTATTTAAGAAAATAGGCGATAATTGACCATTCCCCCTCTTATCTCCGAAACTACTGGGCCTAAAACCGTGAAAAAATCTCAGTATTTTGAGGTTGAGCATAGATTATAGGAAAATCTACGAGAAAATCTAAAGTCCTTTCGTCCCACTGCAAAAATAAATATGAATTACCACCAGCAAGTCAAAGCAGATTGTTTATGTTTAAAATAGTGAAAAAAAAGGTAAAAACATAAGACGAGGATGAGAATTAGCAGACAGGAATGGAAAAACCAAAAAATAAACATATTGTCAAAATAAATTTTAAAAAAGAAGAATAAAAAAACCGATCGAAAACACAGGAAGAAACAGTGTGGTATGTATCTGTAATTGACTCTGGAAGAAGGACAGACTCTTGCGCTGAACAACTATCTCCAAGAGACCCCATTGACAATTCGCAAAAAAAAATAACTCTTCATACAAATGCATTAGACCAATTTACTGATTTGACCAATTTAGAGCATTTTTGTATGGAGTCCAATTATTTTTAGTTAAGAGTCTCCAGGAGGCTTGAGTTTCCATACAAACGTAGTTCTGCTTTAATACTAAAACTATATACCAGATTGAATCCAAACTTTGTAAATATATTGAGTAGACATATATCGATGTTTGTAATTAGTTTTCATTGTAGTAAATTTTAGCGTAACTAAACGAAGGCTTAATTTAGTTTTGTACTGAAAGTTTAAAACTGCTCTAATTTTTTTCCGCTTCAAATTAGTACTTCTAAAACTAATTACAAACATCGATATGTGTCTCCTCAATATATTCACAAAGTTTGGATTCAATCTGGTATATAGTTTTAGTATTAAAGCAGAACTACGTTTTCCTGGCATGTAGTTTTTGTATTAAAGCAGAACTACGTTTGTATGGAAACTCGAGCCTCCTGGCGGCCCTTAACCATGGGTTTCTTTTCTTTTGAAAAGTTTTTCTTCCTCCCCCCCCCCCTTACCGGATAGAATCACACGTTACATTTGCCAAAACGCGGTCTCCGCTCAACATCTCGCTTTGTCCAGCGATTATCCTATCGCTCGCAACGTTAAAGCAAATTTATTGTAACTTCCATGTCAGAGACTATTAATACAGAATACATACAAATTCAGGTTTTATTATGGACTAGGATATAATGGCATAATGAAGCCGGGATTTTCCAATGAATAAATTTGCGACGGATTCATGTAGACGCGCGCGGATTTGCATTCAGAATGTGAAGTGGACTAATTCGTGATTCGTTATCGAAAGGACCGCAGCTGGCGCAGCTAATAAATTATTTTAAAAAAAACCCGGTCAAGAATGAGTCGGACTCCCGCAAAGTAGGGTTCCGTTGTATTTTCAAAAAATAATATATTTCAAAAAAATAAACTTGTTTTTGCAGTTGGTAATAGAAAGTAGGGTAAAGTAGGGTTCCGTTGTATTTTCAAAAAAATAATATATTTTGAAAAAAAAAATTTTGCAGTTAGTAATAGAACATTTTGGTATGATTATTGAAAACCGACTTCCATTGCTACAACTTAGTACAATTTTGCATTAGTATGTTTGGTTTTTGTTAACTTTCTAATAAAGTACTACACCGATTTTGATTAAATTTATATGGGACTACACCGAAAGCACTAGCTTTCCAATAAAAAAAGAATTATCAAAATCAGTTAACCCAATTAATAGTTCTGAGGTAACAAAGTTTTTTTTTAAATCCAGTCGAATTGAGAAGCTTTTTGGAAATCGGTTGAAAAATTTTTAAGCTTTTTACAAATCCAACTACATATCTCAAATCGGTCGACTGTTACTCCTAAACTAAAAAAGCCTAGTTAGCTATGATAGTTTGTTTGTTTCATCATCATCATCATCATATCAGCCGAATAACGTCCACTGCTGGACAAAGGCCTCCCGTAAGGATTTCCACGACGACCGGTCCTGCGCTGCCCGCATCCAGCGGCTTTCTGCGATGTTGGGGGGGGGGACACTCGACTCCAACAAAATTTAGCACTTTCAAGCCTATTTTTTCGAAAACGGAACCCTAAATTATAAAATGGTCTTAGAAGACTCACAACTATTTTTAAGTTCTAACCAACGATACCCCCACTCGACTGGGTTTGACGAGAAAAAAAAACAACCCCATTTTACTTGTACCTTAATTTTTTTTATTATTATTTTTTTCAGTTCTCTTTGCGTTAGTATTATTTGCCAAAATTCAGCTCTTTACTACTAATAGTCTAGGAGCTAGGCAGCGGACAGACAGACATGACGAAACTATAAGGGTTCCTACAACCATGTCATACAATTACGAGGGTGGCATACTTAAATGCCCTCAGTGCGCGAGGAGTTTCCCTACGAAGACTGTACACATAAACCATCTTCGTGCGCACGCGCGGCAAACCGACTAGGAGTCGAAGTGGTCGCCATGACCGACATCGGTCGGATAGATCATTATCATAAGGGTTCCTTGTTGTACTACGGAACCCTAACAACCTTCTTACTAATTTACGCTGTTCAGCACAGCCGGCCTTACTATCTCTTGTTGGTTGCCTTTGTTACCCAGGATCCTTTTTGGTTGTTTGATTTGTTATTCTTTTTGGAATGTAACCTTTTTACTAATTTAACCTAACAAACTAGCTCTAGTTGCCTTTTACCTTTTTGATTTCCCGTAGTGAGAGCAGAGGCGGATTTCCCATAAGGTCAACTAGGCCCGGGTCTAGGGCGGCCAGATATTAGGGGCGGCCAATCGTAGCACAAAATGTACTGAAGCGAATATGAAATGACACTAAATCACATAACCCTTAAGCAATATATCTACATATCATCATCATCATATCAGCTTATATACGTCCCCACCGAGGGGCTCGAGCCTACCCTGAATTAGGGTGATCGGGCCTTAGTTGAGCACGCGGGCCCAGTGCAGGTTGGTCCACTTCACGCACAACCTGCGAGTTTCTTCGACAGGATTCGAACCACGACCTCCCGGACAGGAGGGGACGGCCCTAGCCGTTACGCCACCGACGCTATACAGGACGATATACGTCTCCATATACGGAAAAAAACTCGAGAAAGTTTGATAAGAAAGTAAATCCTTTTATGTCCCGTTGTATGTACTACAGTTTGGCGCTACTAGTCCAGATGCACTACCCAGGGCTTCCTTTCGCACCGATAGGAGGGGGGAGGGGGGGGGGGGGGCGTCACTCCGATTAGCTTTTAAAGTAGCGTAGCTGCCAAGGCTACAGGGGGTTGTTAGTTGGTAGTGCGGTCTTGGGCCTGTGCATATTTATTCATATACAGGGTGTAAAAAAAATTGGTGTAGGACCCGTTAACTGGGGGTTCAACTCATCATACTGAACAACTTTCCCCAAGGAACCTATTGTCAATTCTCAAAAAAATACTAAAATGCACAAAATTGGTCGATCAGTTGATCGATCTGTATGAAGTGTAAAATATTTTTTTTTGCATTTCAGCAAAGTCGTAAAACAAAAGTTGTTCAGTATGATGAGTAGAAGCCCCAGTTAACGGGACATGTACACCAATTTTGTTACACCCTGTATACCTTATGTAAATATGCGTAAGTTTTTTTTTTCATTTATTTCAAGAACAAATTACATTGTGTTTGAAAGTACACAAAAAATTACAAAATATATATTAATCATCATCAGCCGAAGGAAGTCCACTGCTGGACATAGGCCTCCCCCAAGGATCTCCACGACGACCGGCTCTGCGCTGCCCGCATCCAGCGGCTTCCTGCGACCTTCACCAGGACATCGGTCCACCGAGTGGGAGGCCTGCCTATACTACGCTTTCCGGTGCGTGGTCGCCACTAGAGAACTTTACTGCCCCAACGGCCATCTGTTCTACGAGCAATGTGCCCCGCCCACTGCCACTTAAGTTTAGCAATTCTGAGAGCTATGTCGGTTACTTTGGTTCTCTTACGGATCTCCTCGTTTCTGATTCGATCACGCAGAGAAACTCCGAGCATAGCACGCTCCATTGCCCTTTGGGTGACCTTGAGCCTTCTTATGAGGCCCATAGTAAGCGACCATGTCTCAGTTCCGTACGTCATCACTGGCAACACACATTGGTCGAAGACCTTGGTCTTAAGACACTGCGGTATCTGGGACGTAAAGATATTGCGAAGCTTCCCGAACGCTGCCCAGCCGAGTTGGATTCGACGATTGATCTCTTTCTCGAAGTTGGACCTACCTAACTGGACTGTTTGTCCCAGGTATACATATTCGGTAACAACTTCGAGTGTAGAGCCTCCTACCTTCAGAGGAGTAGGTATGACACGGACGTTTGACATAATTTTCGTCTTGTCCATGTTCATTCTAAGACCCACTTGTTGAGAGGCTCTACTGAGGCCATCGATCATTGTGCCTAAATCGTCCATAGTCTCAGCCATGGCCACGATATCGTCAGCGAATCGAAGGTGGGTGATGTACTCGCTGTTGATATTGATGCCGAGTCCACCCCAGTCCAAAAGCTTAAAAACATCTTCCAGGGCGGCGGTGAACAGTTTCGGAGATATAACGTCTCCCTGTCTCACCCCTCGCTGCAGCTGGATAGGTTTCGAGTTTTGATCCTGGAGGCGAACCGACATGGTGGCGTTTTCATACAAACACTTCAGCACTTCGATGTATCGATAGTCAATTTGGCACCTCTGGAGAGACTGTAACACAGCCCAGGTTTCGACCGAATCGAAGGCTTTCTCATAGTCCACGAACGCCAAGCATAGTGGCTGATTGTACTCTTCGGTCTTCTGTATAATCTGCCGCAGCGCATGTATGTGGTCTATGGTACTAAATCCTTTTCGGAAACCGGCTTGTTCGGGAGGCTGGAAGTCGTCAAACCTGCGTGCGAGACGATTCGTAATGACCCTCGAAAACAGTTTGTAGACAATAATAATAAATTAATAATAATAGCTAATACCTAAGAAAAATACAAAATGTCAAGTTTTCTAAAAGAGTTAAATAATAATAAAAAAAAATTCATGTAACACAATGTCGTAATGAAATTCACAAATACCACAAAACATAATTAGCATGTCATTGAGTATTAATAATTTCAAATAAATGTCGCAATAGTAATTATAATTGGCAATGTCTTTATATTCATGTTGTAAAATAGTCATCCAGGCTATAATATTTTTTTTCTAACAAAAATGACTTGAGCTTGGACCGAAACTGACTTGTATATAATAAGTTTTTCAAATCTATTGGCAACTTGTTAAACAACCTAACAGCCTGATATTGTGAGCCGTGCATAACAACCTCGAGTGTTGGTTGTATCTTATTTACAATGTCCTGCCTTCTCGTAGATTCTTTTACTTGCCTATCTTTTCTACTTTCAAATACTGTTATGTTTTTTGCGAAATTACACAGAACTACCATTATAATAATAATATATAAACTAGGTACTGTCAAAATCCCTAACTTTTGAAAATAATCTTTACACGATTCTCTTTGACAAATATGTACCATAGTTCTGATGGCACGTTTTTGCAGGACAAATGCTTTCTGTACATTGTAGCTGTAGCTGTTACCCCACAGCTGAACACTATATCTTAGTTTAGATTCTACGAGGGCATAATAAACTGTCTTTATGTGATCCATGCTAACTTCGTCACGCAAACTTCTTAGGGCATAACATGCTGAACTTAGAATACTTTCTATATTTGTCAGCTCACGTTTCCAGTTTAACTGAGCAACTATGTGAACACCTAGAAACTTCACATTCTCAGCTACTTCGATGCTATTGCCATTAGAATGTACATTTAATGTTTTTTTGTTTCGAGCAGTTGTACGAAAAAGAATAACATTAGTTTTACTTGCATTCATTGTAAGGCTGTTCATTTCAAACCATGTATTGAAAGCACAAATTGAATCATTAACTTTATCATTTAGACTGGTTAAATCATAAGCTGATAAAATGGCATTTGTGTCGTCGGCAAAGACCACTTATTGCGTGTCATCAGTAAGATGATTTTGCATGTATGCCATCATATCATTTGAGAAGGTTATAAAAAGTATTGGACCTAACACAGAGCCTTGCGGTACGCCTCTGTTTATGTTGACTATGCTAGAATTATGTACTCTTTCATGTCCGTCATCATCAATCGATTTCAGTTCCACAAACATTTTTCGATTTTCTAGGTACGTTTTGAACAACTGTAAGGCTTTACCTCTGACTCCGTAAAAATTCAACTTTTCTAATAATAATCTATGATTTATTGTGTCCAATGCAGAGCTCAGATCTAGGAATAACCCAGCTATATTTACTCTATTATTCAATTTCTGTAATACGTCATTAGTAAGAGTAACAATGCATCAGTAGTTCCAACATTCTTTTGATAGCCAAACTGTCATTCATTAAGTTTCATTAAGTATGCATATGTAAAAATATGCAAGGTGTAAAAGCGTCGGTGGCTCAACCGGTAACGACTCGGTCCATCTAACCAGAGGTACCGGGTTCAAATCTGGACGGCCAATGTACCAGTGAGCTTTTCAAAAACTTACGTACATATACTTACCGATTGCTTTAACGGTGAAGGAAAACATCGTGAGGAAACCTGCACACGCCTGCGAAGAAACTCGAAGGTTGTGTGTGAAGTCGACCAACCCGCACTGGGCCCGCGTGGTCGACTAAGGCCTAATCGCCCTGATTCAGGGTAGGCTCGAGCCCCTCGGTGGGGAAGTATATGAGCTGATATAATAATGCATATAGGCGAGTCCCACATAACCAGTACAGCCGGCTGACATCATCAAACCTAACGAAACTATTATCGCTCAACTCAGAAACGTCGTTTGTTTCCCCGACCAGGGTACCTGTAGTATCACGGGAGGGAAAAAATACCTTAGGCACTACTAGTAGTGCCAAGCGGTAGTGCTACGGTAAATAAACTAGTAAAATATCATATGTCAGTAAATGATAAGATAAGCAGGGGCCGTCGGATATTACACGACCTATAGGGCGGCCAAGATTGCTAGTCCGCCTCTGAGTCAGAGAACTGGTAGATTAGCTTGCTTTGGTAAAGCTTGTATTTTTAATCAGTAATACTTCATGTTCAGTAATTACTAACATAGTAAAACAGTTCTTAATTACCTTCTCCTCGCTAGAAGTACAAATATGGCCATATGCAATGGCATTTATAAGTCGCATACCTGAGCCGAGTTTCCCTCATCGTAGCTCCTCAGATCTAGCCGGCTTTTCCAATAAACACTCATCAGGACAGACATTCCTTATAAGACAAATACAGTAGTGCCAACTTTTTCACGTACAACTTTGCAGATAGGACATTATTTACAGGTTTTTTCACATCGGCACAACGGCTTCATTCGTTTCTGCTCAGAGCTTGGTAATTGCCTTTTGCGTCAACGGTGTCTACATAAGAAAAAACCTAGAGGTTCAAGTTGTGTTGAATCAAAAAAGGTATGGACATAAGTTCTTCTTTTTTTGTGGCGTAAAAAAAAGTGTTACACATTACTTTTAACACGTTTTTTCTAAGGAAAATGTTGAACAATGATTAATAGTGATGTCTTTACCACCTTACACGCAGCTGACTGCACTATGTCTTTGTAAGGTGGAAATAAAATATTTCACTACTGCTTTTCGTGAAGTCTCAAAATGTACTTTTTATTTTCGTAGCGTAGGCAGGCATCTCGCATGGTGGACCGACGACCTGGTGAAGGTCACGGGATGCCGCTAGATGCGAGCAGCGCAGGACCGGTCGTCGTGGAAATCTTTAGGGGAGGCCTTTGTCCAGCAGTGAATTTTCTTAGTCTACAACTGAAGCGGTAGTAACTCAGTGCGACTTGCGTAGTTTATCACACAGGTTAACTGACCTAAAGTACGGTCATTAAAAAAAAAATCTATTCAAAATATTTTATATATAAAAAAAAATTCTTATAGTTTAAAAAATTTAATTAAAATTTATTTTATTTATAAATTTTTATATTATTTTTGAATTAATTTAAAAAATAATTTATTTATAACTAAAATGTATTAAATAATTTTAAAAATTTAAGAAATTAAGATTTAGTAAAATAAAAATTAATAACAAATTATTGTGCCAGCAGTTGCGGTTATACAAAAATTAAATTTAATTAATTTAATAATTATTTAATTAATTATTTTATATATAAATTTTTGTATTATTTTTAAATTAATTTAAAAAATAATTTCTTTAAAACTAAAACGTATTAAATAATTTTAAAAATTTAAGAAATTAAGATTTAGTAAAATAAAAATTAATAACAAATTATTGTGCCAGCAGTTGCGGTTATACAAAAATTAAATTAAATGGACCTTTTTGTGCTTCGCAAGGCACACAAAGCCGTTGGTGCTGAGTGGTTATTATCATATCACTAGATGGAGGTGGGGGGCAGTGGAGTTAGCCACTAATACAACCTCCAACCAACCCGGACATGGCCCCGTGTGTGGAGTATGGGCTAGCCTTCCCGAAATGGGGAAGAGACGTGTGCCCCAGCAGTGAGGATGAATAATGGGTTCTTAACAATCTGCAACTAAACCTTTTTTGGCTTCTTCTTCTTCATCATATCAGCTCATATACGTCCCCACCGAGGGGCTCGAGCCTGCCCTGAATTATGGCGATTGGGCCTTAGTCGACCACGCGGGCACTGTGCGGGTAGGTCGACTTCACACACAACCTGCGAGTTTCTGCGCAGGCGTGTACAGGTTTCCTCAGGGTGTTTTTCTTCACCGTACGAGCGTCGGATAAACGTACATATGAGATCGAAATTTGAAAACACATTGGCGGCAAGATTCGAACCACACAACCACCGGACAGGAGGACAGGAGGCGGCGGCCCTAGCCGGTACGCCACCGACGCTCTCTTAGTAATTTAGTTTAGTCATTTGTTCTTAGTAATTTAAAAATTATTTTTTTTGTATGAATGAATTAAAATAAATAATTCTTTTAACTATATGAAATTCACCAACACTTAAAGGGTTGAAGACTTTACTTGATCATCGGTCTACCTTCTGTTCCTTCTTCCTCGAGAACCTTTCATCTTGATCATTTATGAGTTAAATGAGCTTATATTATATGAGGCTTCCTTTGAATTTTGTAGCCTGGTACTTGGGGCTTAAATTAAAACCAGTTAGACACCCGCTGCGGTTTACCTAAATGATATAAAAGCGTGTATAAAAGGATTTTGTGGTGCAGGTGGACCACGCAAGAATGATAAAAACGTCCTATAGTCCACAGTTGCCCCACCTAGATGTTTATCATCATTATCATCATATCAGCCGAAAGACGTCCACTGCTGGACAAAGGCCTCCCCCAAGGAATTACTTTAACTTCATTTAAAATAAACTCTACAAACAATCGATCAACTGACAGACCAATTTTGTGCATTTTTGTATCGAGAGTCCATTTTTTTTAGAATTGACTGAGTTCCTTGTGATTTCTTTTAAGTAGTTTTTTTTTGTTGTGTAGAACCACCAGTCACGGGCCCTACACCAAAAAAAATTATAAAATTCAGCCAAGTGCGAGTCGGATTTGCGCTCGTAGGGTTCCGTACCAGTATCTATAAAAATCACGTTTGTTTTATGGATGCCCCTCATATATATCAATTTTATTTTAATTTAATTATTTATTTTCAAAGGGAATATCTAACTAAATATTCTGTGAATATTTCAAGCGTCTACCTGTTGCCGTTATCAATATCGAGCAAAAACGAGGAAAAAAATCACGTTAGTTGTATGGGAACCCCTTTAATATTTAATTTATTCTGTTTTTTAATACTTTTTGTTATAGCGGCAACATAAATACATCATCTGTGAAAATTTCAACTATATTGGTTCATGAAATACAGCCTGGATACAGGCGGATGGACAGACAGACGGACAGCGAAGTCTCAGTAATAGGGTCATGTTTTTACCCTTTGGGTACGGAACCCTAAAAATAACAAAAATGCACAAAATTGGTCGTTCGGGTAAACTAACCAATTCTGATTTTATTATTGTATCCCGTTGAGCGTCGGTGGCGCAACGGCAAGGGCCGCTCCCTCCTATCCGAGAGGTCGTGGTTCGAGTCCTGCCACAAACCAATGTGTTTTCGAATTTTGATCTCATATGTACGTTTATCCGACGCTCTTATGGTGAAGGAAAACATCGTGAGGATACCTGCACACATCTGCGAAGAAACTCGAAGGTTGTGTGTGAAGTTGACCAACCCGAACTGGGCCCGCGTTGTCGACTAAGGCCCGATCGCCCTAATTCAGGGTAGGCTCGAGCCCCTCGGTGGGGACCTATATATGAGCTGATGTGATGATCCCGTTGAGCGACTAGTACTGAGTGAGTTCCACTCCGCTGGGCACCTACATTTGAAACGTATTGTGTACAGAGGCCAGCACATCAAGCTATACACTCGTAGTGCGATTCTGATCTATACTCATTCGGCATAAGAACGTTAGAAAGTCCAAAGTGTGTAGCTTGATGTGCTGGCCTGTGTACCTTCCAAAGTAGGAACAATCTAAAGTGCCCAGCGCAATAAGATAGTCACCCCGCTATGGAGAAGCGAACCCCTTATCTCATCTCATTGTTTCGCTAAATTGCTATGCTAACTAATGGCTGGTTGTAAAACTGAAAATATTATCTTATAAAATAATGTATTCCGCAATAACTAGCGAACGATACCAAATAGAATTTTCCATTGTTTTGATTACAAACCAATAAATTGATACCGCATCGGTACTGCACTGAAACGATACCTATTCGCGAAAAAACATCTCTTGAGTTTAAAGCATAGAGTTCTATTTCGCTAAGACACTTTGTAGCTGTTTCCACAATAGTGATGTGTATTTATTGATAGTCGTTTTAAGAATTTGATAAACATAGTCAATTTTGAAAAAAATATCTTCCTAGATTAATGCGGAAGTCGATGTTTAAAATACCTAATACAAACTAAGCTAATAAGCTTCACTTGTAACTAACTATGTATGTAAGAAAATCTTGGAATCTTAATTTGACCCACTTGCCGGTCTTCGATTAGGATGAAATTTTGCACACGCTCTGAGTTCTGATGACAATACATGACTAGCTAAGAAACGTCATTACAAATCCAAGATGGCGGACTGGCTGTTTGAAATCCACCCCCATGATATGGCTATCAAATGAAAGGGTTTGCTGTCAGGAATACGAAAAAAATCACGTGACTTAAATCCAACATGGCGGACATCCAAGATAACTACTTACCGTGTTTACTAAAAGCGTGTTTTTTAGTTTTTTAAACTAATTGATGCTTATTCGGACAAGGCCGTTTAAGGAACTTTCAGTATTTTATTCGGACCTTGACGTTTTAGGAACTTTCAGTATTTTATTCGGACCTTGACGTTTTAGGAACTTTTAATATTTTATTCGGTGGTTTTTGTATGATTTTTTAGCACAAGGTTTCGGCAACTTAGTTTTTAAAGCAAAATTATTCCAATAACTCATTTTTTTGGAGATTATGTATAATTTTCGGAGGTTCTTTTGTATATTTTTATAATGAAATTTTTTATAAGAAGTAATTTTTTTACTTACTATTTTAAGTAGGTACATATTGTCTAGAAAAAAAATTAGTTGTCTGTAAAGTCGGTTTACGGACGATAGTTTAACGTGACAACGTTATAAGAAAATAGTGATGGAATGGTTTCATAATATCGAAAGAATCATTACATTTATCGCCGCAATTATCGTAGCTATAAACAATTGACACCACATTCACTTTTCACTGCACTTCATACTTGACGAAAACATGTAAATGTATTAATGTATAGCAGCTGTCCACGCGGACGCATCGCTCACTCAAGTAGGAGAGAGACAGATGTCGAACGCTGCCGAACGCGGAGGCTGATTGTGCCTCTTTGTCACTCATTGCGCGCTCTCGCTTGCACTTCAAGCCTTAAATGGAACGCCTCAAAGCGAGGTAACGCCGCATGCGTCATGTTTTTTCGTGCGTGCAGCCGGCTCCATCGAATTATAAGACGTCATCACGTCAAAAAGGGAAAAAACGTGAATTTCCAAACCGCTTAGTTTGTATTAGGTATTATAAACATCGACTTCCGCATCAATTTAGAAATATATTGTTTTCAAAATCGACTAAGTTTATCAAATTCTTAAAACGACTATCAATAAATACACATCACTATTGTGGAAACAGCTACAAAGTGTCTCAGCGAAATAGAACTCTATGCTTTAAACTCAAGAGATGTTTTTTCGCGAATAGGTATCGTTTCAGTGCAGTACCGACGCTTTTAATAAAGCGTGTTAATAAAATACAGAAACTCCGAATAAAATACTGAAAGTTCCTAAAACGTCAAGGTCCGATTAAAATACTGAAAGTTCCTAAAAGGTCAAGGTCCGAATAAAATACTGAAAGTTCCTAAAAGGTCAAGGTCCGAATAAAATACTGAAAGTTCCTAAAAGGTCAAGGTCCGAATAAAATACTGAAAGTTCCTAAAAGGTCAAGGTCCGATTAAAATACTGAAAGTTCCTAAAAGGTCAAGGTCCGAATAAAATACAGAAACTCCAAATGAAATACTGAAAGATGAGAAAACTTTTGATTTTTTCCTGTTCTTTTCAGTAGCCCCATTTCTAGGCCTACTGATGTCCAATGGCGAACATTAGTCGTGAGGAAACCTGCACACGGCTGCGAAGAAACTCGCAGGTTGTGTATAACGTCGACCAAGCCGCATTGGGCCAACGTGGTCGACTAAGGCCCGATCGCCCTAATTCAGGGTAGGCTCCAGCCCCTCGGTGGGGACGTATATGAGATGATGTGATGATGATGATTAGTTTTAGATTTCATTGTTTATTTTTTCTTGTAATATACGAATCTAATGACAGTTTGCACTCCAAAATCACATTGAGTCTACAGGCTCAGCTAAAGAAAGATACATACATACATACACCTGAAAAACATTAACCTCCTTTTGTGCAGTCGGGTAAAAACAAATCGCTAACTGCCAATGTGACAAGGCTCTAAGCCACAGCATCGACAAATAGGTAACCATCGACAACCGCATCCCACCACTACCGCTATCTAACAAGGAGTCTGGTTAACAAAGAGTAGCCCGCAGGCTTTTCTATTACCTTCCATATCTGCCCTAGCAGGCGTAATGATAGCTTGTGCGACCTTTGCCGGCAGGAAATTGGGGTTAGACATACGGACGGACGAACAATGTACAACATAGTGGATGTAGGTAAGCAACACGGCAATGAAGCGATAGTAGCTTAGTCCGACTTGCGTGGCCGCGCCGCATCGATCACGTAGGTTAACAGACCATAAACTCCGTCATCACCTTTGTCTGTTAGTAGGTAGTCTTTATCCAAGGCTTTAGGCAAGGCACGTTAAGACGTTGTTGTTGGTTGCTATCACTAGATAGCAGACGTTAAGACGTGTCCAGGGCCTTACAGGCGGCTTTTAAACTTCTGACTGTGAAGTCTACCACTAACTCCACCATACCACATCCCTCGATCCGAACTTGGTCCCATGTATCTACATGTTACCTTGATAAACAGATTTTTAGAGTCAAGAATACAGTAAGAGAACTGTTCAGGATAAGATAATAAAAGATGAAGCATATTTTTAATGGTAATTGAAAATAGTACATGACATTCCATTCTTCCTAGAAATCTGAAGATTCACTCCAATCTTTAAGACGTCTCTTAAGAATATTGTGAAGCTGTGACTTTTCATACAAACGGCGTTAACGATTTTCAGCTTTTAAATGTTAACCGATTTGGACCAATTTTTGATAGGTTGTCAGTCAGAACAAAAGCTAGGTTTATACGTTTCGTTTTTTAAATTACGAATTATAAATAAACAAAAATGGCCGAAATTAGTTTTCTACGAAAACACGTGAATGACAATAAAATTAAACTTATTAACTTTATCGAAAAAACAAAAACGTATAAGCCTAGCTTTTGTTCTGACTGAATACCTGTCAAAAATTGGTCCAAATCGGTTAACATTTAAGAGGTGAAAATTGTTAACGCCGTTTGTATGAAAAGTTACAGCTTGGATAGGTAATATACCTCTAAGGTCAATGACGAAATAATTATTATTTATGCATTATTATTATTAAAATGCATTGTGCCACCTTAAGTGATAATAGCTTTATATGTTTTAGTATAAGTTTAAAGCGTCGGTGTCTCAACCGGTAACGACTCGGTCCATCTAACCAGAGGTACCGGGTTCAAATCTGGACGGCCAATCTACCAATGAGTTTTTCAAAAACTTACGTACATATCATTACCGATTGCTTTAACGGTGAAGGAAAACATCGTGAGGAAACCTGCACACAGGCCTGCGAAGAAACTCGAAGGTTGTGTGTGAAGTCGACCAACCCGCACTGGGCCCGCGTGGTCGACTAAGGCCTAATCGCCCTGATTCAGGGTAGGCTCGAGCCCCTCGGTGGGGACGTATATGAGCTGATATAATAAAAATAAGTTTAAAATTAATATTCATTATTCATTTAAAATTTTTGTTGTTGTTGCTCGCGTACTACCTGTCTCCTTGCTTTTTCTCCGAGCACTGGGTTGTCTGGTAGAAATCGCTCTCAGCGAGAAGACTGCCTAAATTGTACGTCTCTTAGTTTTAAATTTTGCATATGTATTTATTTATTTTGATGTACTATAAAGAGTTATTTGAGTTTGAGTTTGAGTCTCCTATTTCGTCGGTGGCGTAACGGCTAGGGCCGCCGCCTCCTGTCCGGGAGGTCGTAGTTCGAATCCCGCCACGTACCAATGTGATTTCGAATTTCGATTTCATATGTACGTTTATCCGACGCTCTTACGGTGAAGGAAAAACATCGTGAGGAAACCTGCACACGCCTGCGAAGAAACTCGCAGGTTGTGTGTGAAGTTGACCAACCCGCACTGGACCCGCGTTGTCGACTAAGGCCCGATATCCATAATTCAAGGTAGGCTCTAGCCCCTCGGTGGGGACGTATATGAGCTGATATGATGAAGGTCTCCTATTCAGGTTAAGCCCAGGAATCTTTGTCCATAATAGGAATCGAACTCATGATAGGAGCACTAAAACTAGACCACCTAGTAAGTCAGATGATAAAAACCCTCTAGAACTGACCAAACCAGGTAGGTATAAGTAAACACTTGTACAGTAATTGAGCTCGCCTTAAGGCACAAAACATGCCTTGAAGGCGTCTGTCGGTATGTTTTAACTACGTTTATACAAAAACCACTACATGACTGAGGCGAGTTAAGCCGATGCTAGTACCGGAGATAAATACTTGTTGAGGCGTGTGCTGAGTACTGAAGTCAGTAAAGTACCTATTACACTAGCAGAGATAAAATAAATAAATAATTATTCTGGGACAAATCACACATGGTCATCTGGCCCCAAAGTAGGATTCCCTGAATTATGGGAACCAGAGACTGATATACATTTAAATACTTACATATATAGATATTTAACACCCAGACACAGAGCAAATAAATCTTCTCATCACACAAATGTTTGCCCTGGGTGGGGATCGAACCCACAACCCTCGGATCAGTAGTCAAGGGCACTAACCACTGAGCCACCGATATAACAAGACATTGCTGACTGACCCGTTCGCCAAGTGGGCAGCGATACTGCCTGCTAAGCTGAGGGTCGTGGAATCAATTTTATTTTTTGAAAGACTGTAACCGCCTCCGTGGCGTAATGGTTGTCGATTCGCTTCACACCAGGAGGTCACAGGTTCGATTCCCGGCGGAGTCAACTTATAAGCTTCGGTTTGGTAGGTGGTAGGGCATTTTCTAAGCCCGCCTGGCTAGCTACCACCATCTTATCTAAGTCTTGTCGCCAAACATCAGTGTTAACAACATTGATGTGTTCCGGCTTGAATATAAGATAGCCAGTTCTCCATTGCCTTGGGGAATCTTGGTAAGCCCGCTTCCATCTTCGGCATTATCGTCACTTACCATCAGGTGAGATGATGCCAGGGGCTTACTAATTGTGAATAAAAAAACAATTTAAAAAAAAAGACTACAACACACGTGTCGTGATGATAAATCTAACAAGAGGCACCGCCGTCTATCCCTCCTTTGTAATTTACCATACCAATTGGGTTTTTTTTAAATGACGACAAGTTTTTGTGCCACCATTGGTTCTCCATTATCTTGTCGTTTAATCCGTCGTCCCAGGCACATCTTCCACGAACACATAATGTGTGCGGATTATGCAAATACGACACCAATTACCGTGTAATGTCTAACGGAGATATAATACTAAGGCGATCGATCGGACATGAAAAAATTACTTAGTACTGGGTACAGTCAGCAATAATTTCAAATTTATGTAATCTGGGTTACATATTTAAGATAAATAAGATAAATATCCTTTATTGCACACCAAATATACAAAAATGAAAAAAAATATTAACTAGCAAAATAAACAATGATATGCAAAGGCGGTCTTATCGCTTTAAGCGATTTCTTCCAGTTAACCTTTTTAAGTAGGTACTCTAACACTAAAAGGCATGAGTATAAAAATAATACATTGAAAAAAAATGAGTATTGAAAAGACACACCCCATTATATCGCTCACTTTATGTCACAAAACTTATTTTCTTAATTAATTAAGTGATTATTTAAGTGTAATATATTGTAATACATCATATCAGCTCATATACGTCCCCACCGAGGGGCTCGAGCCTACCCTGAATTTGGGCGATCGGGCCTTAGGTCGACCACGCGGGCCCAGTGCGGGTTGGTCGACTTCACACACAACCTGCAACTTTCTTCGCAGGCGTGTGCAGGTTTCCTCGCGATGTTTTCCTTCACCGTAAGAGCGTCGGATAAACGTACATATGAAATCTAAATTCAAAATAACATGGGTACGTGGCAGGATTCGAACCACGACCTCCCGGACAGGAGGCTGCGGCCCAAGCCGTTACGCCACCGTCGCTCTTATATTGTAATACGTTAAGTTATAATTATGATGAAACAAGGATTATCTAAGATTTTAGAGAGAAATGGGGCTAAATTTCCAAGCACTTTACAAAATGGGATAAAATAAGTGAGTTTTCGGGAAGATATGCTTATTTTCATTTTTCTAACACGGCATACCTTTATTTAGATACTCTGATCTGATACGATAAAAAACACAATATTAAAATGTAACTGTTATACCTTTAGGTTCTTGCCAACTGTACTCCTATAAGTGTTATGGGGACCTAGCGTAAGTATGAGTTTATCGGTAGTACTGTTATAGCCTGAGGCATATTCTTGTAATCCTAATGAGATCTAAGCAAATGAAAGAAAAAGTCATATTAAACTGTAGAGAAGAATTGTTCTGAAATTCAAAAAAAAGAGTGAGCCTGACAGTATTGGCATATGATATGAAACATCTGACGTAAGTAAAAAACCTAGCAGCCTTCCGGCTTCCCGGCATCATAGGGCGCGCTCCGGGCTTCGCTTTACGCGGAGGTCGGCCTCCGGCCTCGCATTAGGCGGCATAGCTATGTTTCCTTAACCTTTGTGCCTGAAAACAAGATAAAGCGGCATAACCATGTTTCCTTAGCCTTCGTGACTGAAAAAATAATTTCCTTTTACACACTTCCGTCTCTTTTCACGATATCACACCCACCGACAAGACGGCCTCACATTAGGCGGCATGGCCAAGTTTCTTCAGCCATTATGACTGAAAAAAAAGTGGCCATGTTTACTTAGCCTTCGTGACTAAAAAAACGCATTTCCTGTTACACACTTCTCTTCTTCCCTTTTCTTAAAATCACTCTCACAGATTGTAGGAAAGCGATTGGAAAGAAAAACCTACCGGCCTTCCGACCTTCCGGCCTCGCAGGGCGCGATTCTAACTTCGCTCGGCCTCCGGCCTCTCATTAGAGGGCATGGCCATGTTTTCTTAGCCTCTATGACTGAAAAAACAGGTGGCATGGCCATGTTTCCTTAGCCTTCGTGACTGAAAAAAGCATTTCCTGTTACACACTTCCGTAACCACTCCCACTTACGAGACCGCCTCGCATTAGGCGGCATTTCCATGTTTTTTCAGCCTTTATGACTGAAAAAAAGTGGCATGGCCATGTTTCCTTAGCCTTCGTGACTGGAAAAAAACGCATTTCCTGTTACACACTTCTCTTCTTCCCTTTAAATGAAATCACTCTCACAGATTGTAGGAAAGCGAGAGGAAAGAAAAACCTACCGGCCTCCCGACCTTCCGGCCTCGCAGAGTGCGATTCGAGCTTCACTCAGCCTCCAGCCTCACATTAGAGGGCTGAGCCATGTTTCCTTAGCCTCTATGACTGAAAAAACAGGTGGCATGGCCATGTTTCCTTAGCCTTTGTGTCTGAAAAAAAGATAAAGCGACATGGCCATGTTTCTTAATCTTTGTGACTGAAAAAACAGCAATTCCTGTTACACACTTCTGTCTCTTTTCACGATATCACTCCCACCGACTAGACGGCCATGTTTCTTCAGCCTTTATGACAGAAAAAAAGGTGGTATGGCCATGTTTCATTAACGTTCGTGAATGAAAAAAAGGCATTTCCTTTTACACACTTCTCTTCTTCCTTTTTCATGAAATTACTCCCACAGATTGCAAGAAAGGAAAGATGTTACACATCAAAAACCCGCCTAGTGCGAGTAAGACTCGCGAATCGAGGGTTTCCTACCACATCACATCTGTAGGTATCATCTTATCAGCTCATGTACGTCCCCACCAAGGGGCTCGGGCCTGCCCTGAATTAGGGCGATTGGGCCTTAATCGTACACGCGGGCCCAGTGCGGGTTGATTTACTTCAAACACAACCTTCGAGTTCTTCGCAGGAGTGTGCAGGTTACCTCACGATGTTTTCCTTCACCGTAACAGCGTTGGATAAACGTACATATGAAATCGAAATTCGTAAACACATTGGTACGTGGCAGGATTTGAACCACGACCTCCCGGACAGGACGTAGCGGCCCTAACCGTTACGCCACCGACGCTCTGTATAACCGACCACCTGACCACCTCTGTATGAACAGTTAAATAATACCTTTCGTTTCAATCAAAAGACAGAGCAAAAAGAGCTGTAGTGAAAGACGCGTATGTCGGATAAATACTGATTTATTATTACCCTCACATAGAAATATAACATACACTTACATACATACTTAAAACTTCTTTACGCACGCTTGACTTGGGGAGTAAGCTGGTGGATGCGTGACGAAAGCGTTACGGAAGTGTGTTCGGGCGAGGCGAACGGAAGTTGAGACGGATATGTAAATTAGTGAAGATAGAAAGAGAGATACTATTTAGTTTTGTTTACCAACAAAATCAGTTGCTAAGGCAGCAATATCGGTTGTCAAAACAAACAAAAGATAAAAAAGATTTGATCATTTTGACAGGATAATAAAACTCTTTTCATAAACTGTCTATACCTCTACATTACAAAAAAGATTTGATTATTTTCTGAAGACTAAGTATTTACTTTCATGTAACGACTCGGTCCATCTAACCAGATGTACCGGGTTCAAATCTGGATGGCCAATGTACCAATGAATTTTTCAAAAACTTACGTACATATACTTACCGATTGCTTTAACGGTGAAGGAAAAACATCGTGAGGAAACCTGCACGCGCCTGCGAAGAAACTCGAAGGTTGTGTGTGAAGTCGGCCAACCCGCACTGGGTCGACTAAGGCCTAATCGCCCTGATTCAGGGTAGGCTCGAGCCCCTCAGTGGGGACGTATATGAGCTGTTATAATAAAATATTTAGATGGAGCTAAAGAAGTTTGGAAGGAGCTAAAGAACTGTATGTCTTGTGGTCTAATGCACGCTCGTATTTTTGTTATTTCTTTCTGTCAGTTCGGGTGGGACCCTTAGCTCGAGTACAACTTACAGTTAGTAAGTTTTTATTATTATTAAGGTTACGTACCTTAAAAGGACCAAAGGAAAAGTCTGTCGGTCTGTCTGTCAAGACCCTTTTTCTCAGGTCTTTAAGGTACTTAATTGTACGGTTCCTTTAAGCTTATGTAAACAAATCAACCTTAGGTATAAATAAAAGCATTCAAAGGATGCGGTTATTTAGTGTCACATATTTTTATACTAGCAAGTAAATTAAAACATATAAGGTATTGTATCGTTGACCTAGAATTATGCTATTTAAATACGTAGTTGTATCACATAAAAAATGCAATTACAAACTTGCATTTGCAGATCGAGAATTGACTGTGACGTATATCAATGGTTGGGAGAGCATTTTTTCAACTGCAAAGGTAAGTTTGTCCTTTAATACGATTGCTGTTTTTGGGGTTTTCTACCCAATTGTGTTTTGGTGCAGAACCCTCAGTGCGCGAGTCCGACTCGTACTTGCTTGTTACACTTTAGCACACCCTGGACACTTCATACAACGGGCCAGAAATGACATTTCAAAAAAGGAATGACGGAGCAAACAAAATCCTATACGTTCGACAACCAAACTGTAACCAATCTGTACTAATCTGGGTGACGAAGGGGTGAGGTCGCAATCTAGAGAGCGGCAGTGAGTGTCCATAATGTATGTTAGAACTAATATTTAAACTTTAACTTTAGACTTAGCACTAAAGGTACCTAATCACACCATGTCTGACGCTTGTACGTATCAGCGTTTTTGAATACGTTTCTTGTATGGGTGCGACACAAATGGACCCACTATTTTCTTCTGTACTACACACGCCCATCGGATTTGAGGAGAGCGTTCACACTTCGTCACTCCAGCCGTAACTTGGACGGCCATAGCCGTTTTGATACACTTATGGTTAAAAATAAGCATTGTTAACCTTTGTTCAGCAGTGGACGATTTGTGGCTGATATGATGATGATGATGATGATGGTTAAAAAACTGCTCACAAAGTCCACACTAGACATTGGATTTACCTGTGGCTCCGCACATACCACCGCTTCCTTTCGCTTATATAAGGTGTTCACCTATGAAATTGCCGATTGTATAAAAAAGTTTAAAGATGAAAATTTATATTAAGAACAATAGTCATTAAAACAAAATGTATTCTCAAAATAGCAATAGACTATCAGAAAGTAAATGGTGGTAAACATATGCCTATGGATTAGATATTTTGAGAGCACGGTGGCTTTAACCCCATGAAATTGGGTTTTTTTACATGAAAAGATCGCCTTTATTGAGCTAAAAACATTTTTTTTTTAATTTTATAGCTCGAGAGTTATCGCAGCAGTTTCTTCGTTACTAATGTCATATTTGGGAATAACCCGCACGAGATTTCGTCACTTTCGGGAAAATTTAAGAAAATTAACTAGTCTAAAAAATGCCCCATCTGACCACAAAGAAAACGTCTTTGTTCCATTCAATGGTACATAGCTCAGGAGATGGGAACATGAAAGAGATGCCACTAGTTACTAATAAAAGACCATAAGTAGTGTCACCGTAAGTTCAATAAAAAAAAACAATAACTTTTTTATTTTCAAAAAAATTGGCATTGAACTTCAACAACTGAATCGGCAATTTCGTAGGTAAAAGACCTATATCATACCCTGACACACAAAATTTATACCTACCTCTAGCCGAGCTATCACCAGGAGATCGCGGGTTCGATTTCATACGGAGTCACTTTTGTGAGATTCGGTTTAGTAGGTTGTGGCCTGCCTAGCTAGTACCATCATATCTAACTTAACATCAATCAAACTTTAATTTTGATTTAAACATCAATTTTTACAGCATAGACGTGTTCTGGCTTGAAAATTTAAGATAACCAGGTCCTTATTGCGTTGAGGAATCTTAGTAAGCCTGTCACTTACCATCAGGTGAGATTAGGCCAAAGGCTTATCAACTGTGAATAAAAAACAGGCCAAGTGCGAGTCAGAACCGCACACAAAGGGTTCCGTACCATCATACTAGATGGCGCTAGTTTCAATTTTTCTAATTTTTTGTATTTGTTGTTATAGCGGCAGCAGAACATCTGTAAAAATTTCAACTGTCTAGCTATCACGGTTCATGAAATACAGCCTGGTGACAGACGGACAGACGGACAGACTGACAGACGGACGGACAGCGAAGTCTTAGTAATAGGGTCCCGTTTTTACCCTTTGGGTACGGAACCCAAAAAACCGGCATAAACAAATTATCAACAGATTAAACGAAAACAAATTATCTAGAGCCGTCATCTCATGGTTAAAGTGGCATCGGTACCACAATTTATGGTTATCGACCACTATGCGGGGCGCTCGCGTGCCGGTCCCGGATTCGAATCCTAGCCGAGCCTCCGTTTAAACCCACATAATGGGTTAACTTGTTTTACTTAGTGTAATGAAAACACTAATTGATTTTCCGAGTTTGTTATTAAAATTGTTTAGTCGATAGGGCGTTTTATTCAGTTGAAGTAAAAAAAACTAAAAACCTGGAAACTTTTAGGTACAAAATTTAATTTGAAAAAAATTTGAATTATTTCTTTCGTGTTCTTCTCAGCAAACCCTTTCATTTGATACCCATATCATTAAAAATAAAGATTAACTGGTCCGCCATCTTTGGGAATCCGCCATATTGGATTTAGAATGACGTCACTTAGCTAACCATGCATTATCAATCATCTAGACGTTTAGTGTATGCAAAATAGCTCAATCGCAAACCGGGAAGTGGTTCAAATTCAGCTTCAAAACTTTGATCCAAACTAACATACTCAGTAACACGGCAAGTTAAATAAAAGCTTGTAAAAATATATCTGGATTTAAAAATATATGTTACCTAGCAATATAAAAAATTTGATCGCGTGTAAATAT
This sequence comes from Coleophora flavipennella, assembly GCA_947284805.1. NCBI lineage: Eukaryota > Metazoa > Arthropoda > Insecta > Lepidoptera > Coleophoridae > Coleophora > Coleophora flavipennella. The sequence goes on along the minus strand of OX369306.1, from coordinate 10,518,174 downwards.
TATAATTTGTCCGGATGTTATTTTTATTCAACTAATTAATTTATAGCTAGAAGTTTATTTCAGTAAAAGATCGACTAGATAAATGGAGACACAGTCTTTTGAAGGGCGGACTAAAAGTCGATATTTAAAAGAACAAATACGAAAGCATTTTTCTTAATTACCCCCAGCTAGTTCCAAGCGTTTAGCAATCCATATCAACGTAACCTTTAATAATTTACAAGTACATACCAAATTAAACAAGATACGGTGTACGTTCCAACATATTGGACAAGCGCAGATAGTATCGGGTATAGATCGTATCGCGAGATGCGCAAGCGATAAGCCGGCTTGAAAGCGAGCGATGCACGCATTACATGTGCGTGTATCGTGGACATTCTTGTAGTGTTAATTAGAGTTTTCTCCACGACTACACTGAACTGTGGCCTTCACGGTAAATTATTATACCACACGATAAGAGTGACAATGTGACACTTCGCAATTTAAAAAAAAATTGTATTTTTTATATAATATACCTAAAGAACAGTCTTGTTTAAAGATCGGAATTATACAGGGTGTAACAAAATTGGTGTAGGTCCCGTTAACTGGGGCTTCTACTCATCATACTGAACAGCTTTTGTTCTTAGACTTTGATGAAATCGCAAAAAAAATATATCTTCATACAAATCGATCAGCTGATCGACCAATTTTGTGCATTTTAGTATGGAGGGTCCAATTTTTTTTTTTGAGAACTGACTATGCGCTTATAAGGAAAAGTTGTTCAGTATGATGTGTAGAACCCCCAGTTAACGGGTCCTACACCAATTTTGTTACAACCTGTATATGGATTAATTATTAATTATGCATGAAAAACAATTGACAATACGGCGAAGTAACTGACTTCAATCGGAAAAGTCGCAAAACTACAATTCTGCTACATTTGTTTTCGTTATTGTTAACTAGCTGTTTCCCGCGGTTTCACCCGCGTGGACAACGTTTCTATGACTTTCCGAGGGTGCGCAGTGCGCGAGCCGCAAGCGGCTCGCGAGCAAGGTAAAAAGTAGCCTATGTGTGAATCCAGGTCCTAATCTGTCTACCTACCAAATTTCAGCCAAATCCGTTCAGTAGTTTTTGCGGGAAAGCGTAACAGACAGACAGAGTTACTTTCACATTTATAATATTAGTAGGGATATATATTAGTAGGGATTTCCAAAAAAAACATAAAACCAATACTACTGAAAGCTTAAATAGCATAATCTATCAATTTAAAAAATCATCAAAATCTTTTCAAAATGGCCGACGAAATCGCGTAACATAATTACAAAAAAAAAACCTAAAATCGACGTGAGAACTCCTTCTTTTTTGATGTTGGTTAAATAAATATATTATTTATCGATCTAATGCTTTGATCACATAAAATAACTTTTATAATATCACTAGCTGACCCGGCAAACGTAGTATTCCCATACTACGACATGGCTATGTTTCTTTAGCCTTCGTGACTGAAAAAAAAGCATTTCCTGTTACACACTTCTATCTATATACTTTACCATACATACCCATACTGCATACCAAATACACATAAAAAAAAATATGGAAATCGGTTAAGCCGTTTCGGAGAAGTACGAACACAAACACCGTGACATGAGATTTTTATATATATTGATAGGTAGTAATGATACATAAAACAAACTTAGATAGTGTTAGCATACAACAAAATATATTAGGTATTTATATTTATATTTATTTATAACATATTTCAAAGATATAATTTTCGAAAAAATGAAAACTCTAAGGTACAGCTTTCATTTGGAAAGAATTTTAATTGTTTCGTATTTTTCTCAGCAAACACTTTAATTTGAAACCCACATTCATCATATCCCCACTGAGGGGCTCGAGCCTACCCTGAATTAATGAATTGAATTTTTAAAATTTAAGAAATTTTTGAATTTTAAGAATTTTGTAAATTGAATTAATTAATGAATTGGTACATTGTCCGTCCGGATTTGAACCCGGTACCTCTGTTTAGGAGGACCGAGTCGTTACCGGTTGAGCTACCGACGCTTCTACATTCACCCACATTATGTGAGTGCAATAAATAAACTTAGTTAACCATGCAGTGTCATCCAAATTAAACGTGTTTGTAAAGTTTCAATGCATAGTACTAATCCTGAAGTAAAACAACGAATAATAAAACCCGGCCAAGTGTGAGTTGTACTCGCGTTAAAGAGTCTGAACTGAATAAAGTCAGAACCGCACACATAGGATTCCGTACCATCATACTAGATGGCACTAGTTTCTTCTTTTTTTTAAAAACACGTTTTTCGTATGGAGACTCCCCTTATTTTTTCACTTTTTCTAATTTTTTGTATTTGTTGTTATAGCGGCAGCAGAAATACATCATGTGTGAAAATTTCAACTGTGTAGCTGTCACGGTTCATGAAATACAGCCTGGTGACAGACGGACGGACAGCGAAGTCTCAGTAATAGAGTCCCGTTTTACCCTTTAGGTACGGAACCCTAAAAACATATTTCTGTCGCTCGCGTTGATGTATTTTGTTGGTAATGTGAATAGGTATAATTGTCATAGTGTTGTGTGGAGAGATGTGGTGTTTTTTTTTAGTTTGAGGCTGCAGTTTACCTTTTCGTGGGTATTTTCGATGTAAGGCTTTTTGTTAATTGGAAACAGATTAAACATATACATAGTAGTAACTAAGTCTGATAAGCAATATGAAGCATAAATCCAATGACTTCTATATTACTTGTAAGGACCCGACCAACGCGCGCGACTAATGCTCCCAGCGAATTGGTGCGAAAATCGAAAGTTTCGCACACTCAAGACTCAGTCGTCTGCGGGAAATTGTACAGTGCGGTGGAAAGATATTCCATATAAAAATGCCTAATTGTGTTGTTAGAAGCTGTAAAAATCATAAAAGAAAGGCTAAAAAGAAACATGGGATATCGTATCGTAACCTTACTTTGTATTTTTTCTTGTAAACAAATTAAAAAAGGCAATTTTAAAACGACAGTTCTACCAAGGTCCTTTTAGCGCTGCCTTGACGTCAACTCTCGCCCACACTAGTTCATACGAGTTATGCCAGATAGCGCTACTTTTTGCTTATATGAAGAAAATCTAAGTAAAATATGGAGACGGGCGGTCCAAATCTGTGCACAAATCGAATAATAAAAAATATCACTTACGAACATATGAAAGAATTTAGCACGACCCATTACAGCAACTCAAATTAGAGTTACCTTTAGAATCAGCCGAAGGACGTCCACTGCTAGACATAGGCCTCCCCCAAGGATATCCACGACGACCGCGACCTTCACGAGGTCATCGGTCCACCGAGTGTGAGTGTGAAGCGCGGTCGCCACTCGAGAACTTTACTGCCCCAACGGCCATCTGAAGTTTAGCAATTCTGAGAGCTATGTCGGTTACTTTGGTTAGTATCTCGTCTGTGCTTTGGTTCTCCTGCGGATTTCCTTGTTTCTGATTAGATCACGTAGCGAAATTCCGAGCATAGCACGCTCCATGGTGACCTTGAGCCTTCTTATGAGGCCCATGTAAGCGACTATGTCTCAGTTTCGTATGTCATCACTGACAACACACACTGATCGAAGACCTAACTTTTTTCAGTTATTTGAAGGATTTTTTGTGTTCTCTGCTACTAATGGTGTAACTTGGCAAGTTTTCACTATTCAATTGTATTCTATTTTGGCGTTTATTTTAAAAGTAAGCTTTGCTTGCTTGGAGGCTCGACTATTTAAACTTGCCAAGTTACACCATTAAGCCAAATTTTACGTTTATAAGTAAGTTACCTGGAAGTGCTATATACATTTTGATTTGTAGTGGTGATACGGAACCTTTGGTGAGGGAGTACGACGCGCACTTGGCTTTTTTTTAGAATTTTCCTTTGTATACGTCCATTAACCTACCTCGATGCCAAATTTCAATTTTATAAGTCACCTGGAAGTGGTCTGTATATTTTGATGAGTAGTGGTGATACGGAACCCTTAGTGCGCGAGTGCGACTCACACTTGGCCATTATTCTATCTTTTTTTTTGTACACGTCCAATAACCTAACTCGATGCCAAATTTAAAGTTTCTAAGTCACCTGGAAGTAGTCTATACATTTTGAGGAGTAGTGGTGATACGGAACCGTTGGTGCGCGAGTACGACTCATACTTGTTCGTTTTTTTAATTTCTCCTTTGTATACGTCCAATGACCTACCTTGATACCAAATTTAAAGTTTTAAGTCACCTGGAAGTAGTCTATACATTTTGAGGAGTAGTGGTGATACGGAACCGTTGGTGCGCGAGTACGACTCATACTTGTTCGTTTTTTTAATTTCTCCTTTGTATACGTCCAATGACCTACCTTGATAACAAATTTCAAGTTTCTAAGTCACCTGTAACTGGTTTATAATTTTGATGAGTCAGTCAGTCAGTCTATCATAAAAATAGTGATTTTCGGTCGTCGATATCTCAGAAGTGGTAAAAATTGTATTTATGAAAATTGGGATTCTAGGTGATCGAGGGAGTCTTACTGGAGACACAAAATCGCAAGTGTGTAGTTCAAACAGATTTTGACTTATGATTAGGTCAAAAGTGGTCCGAAATTGTTTGTGTAATGTAACCCACGGCCGGTGTAGCCCTCTTCTTTTCGAACTTGGCTGACACAGTGCGGCATGTCTAGATATGTGTGCACACAATTGTTCTTTACAATTTGAATACAATAAAATTGACAGTCTATGCACCTAAGTGTGGGTAGATGATTCTACCTAACCTAACCTAACGTCGATAGGTTAGGTCTATCACCAGAACATCAGTTCACTCCAGACCAGAAACGTTATCGCCTCAGATCGGCGTGCTATCGACAATCGAATCTCGCGCACTATACCACGCGGCATATTTCAGCATCGATCTATAAATCGATCGATCCGACCTTTATCATCTGATATCGATGTTGTAATGTATCGAGATATCTAAACATCGCGGGTGCCAACGTGAATTTAGGTGTACGTGGTATTAAACAAGTGTATTATGGAAAATAAATGTATTGGCTGTATCAGGACATGTTTCTACCCACCCGCCTCGAAAGGTTAAAATCTAAAACAAATGTCATGACACCAACATGAAGTATAAGGGTGATTTCCCATCGGGGACGAGGTTACGCGCGTCGCGTCTTTAAATTTATGGCGCGCGACTTCCTTCGTTTATTTATTTGCCTTTAACATAATATGACAAAACTTAAAGTAAGTACGTTCAAGTCTGTTTAGCTATGAGGGGTGTAAAAGCGAAGTGACCTTAGTCCATATTTGGTGGTTTTTTAATGTCAAGTTTTTCTTTTTGTGTATGGCTACATGTCAGTCATAAATTTTAGGTGGAAATACGCTTTAGGCTCGAGTAAATCTATTTTCTAAAACGACTTTAGCAGCAAACACGCCTCATTCCAATACAAACATGTTATTCATAAGTTTCATAAGTAAGCGTCGGTGGCTCAACCGGTAACGACTCGGTCCATCTAACCAGAGGTACCGGGTTCAAATCTGGACGGCCAATGTACCAATGAGTTTTTCAAAAACTTACGTACATACATACCGATTGCTTTAACGGTGAAGGAAAAACATCGTGAGGAAACCTGCACACGCCTACGAGGAAACTCGAAGGTTGTGTGTGAAGTCGACCAACCCGCACTGGGCCCGCGTGGTCGACTAAGGCCTAATCGCCCTGATTCAGGGTAGGCTCGAGCCCCTCGGTGGGGACGTATATGAGCTGTAATGATGATTCATAAGTTTGTTAGTATTCATGTTAAAACAAAAATGATGGATTGTCGATTTTCAGTGACATAGGACTGAGGTCACTTTGCTTCTATACCCCTCATATATCGTCGCATAATTTAATAATTTTCGAAAACCTAAAAGCTTTCAGGTACAAGCTTTTATTTGAAAGAAGTTTTTATGCTCAAAAAACCCAAATGCTCAAATGAATATAAAAAAATACACGGTTTCACATTCAAAAAAGGTGAGCACAGTAAAGTCTCATTGTTTGGATTGAAAAATTAAAGACGATTCTGGGACCTTGATACCACCTCCTAAGTTCATCATCAGAACAACTTCAAAATACCGAAAGGATCTATTGTTAAAAGGAATACGGCTTCATTCCAAATTTCAGCTTAATCAGACCCCTGAAAGTCGCGCTAAAATCGATCGCAAGATTTTAACTAAACAAACATACATACTTGCATACAAACATTGCAAACTAAATAAAACCTTTTAAAAATACTAAATTTGTATAAAATTCATTTGTAAGTTAGTACATAAAAATAATATTAACGAACAATATTTTTTAAACTTCGCAGCGCTTCGTGTTGCGTCGTTTCAACTTCCCTCTACTCGCCAGATGTTTTTTATTTTTATTTTTTGCAGTATTCGATCTTCTTTGTAGGTATACTGCGATAGAGTTTAATATGCAACTGCGCGTCGCCTCGCTGCCAATGTGAATTAACCCTAACAAAATTATCTTTTTGGGAAAATCTTACTATACATAAACTTACTGGCCTTTTTCATCGCAGCATTTTCACCATGCCGTGTTTTATTTCAGAGAGTTCCTTCTCCAAGACATGTTGCACACAATGCACAGTCCACTTCGCCAAAGACCCATCTTCTCAAATTATCTACACAGTTCCACTTTTAACACAGACCACGGTCAATAACTTCACTTAGCGTAGCGTTGCCATACGTCCCGATACGTCGGGACATGTCACCGTTATTAACAGTGGTGTCCCGGCGTCCAGACAAGTTAAAAATGTCCCGACAAACATAGTCAAGCCCAGAGCTACAAGTTTTTAAAACTTAATAAAGCACCATTCTCCATTAATTAATAATTATAGATAATCCCTAATGGTTTTGTTTTAAATATCCTTTTTTTTAATTTGCGATGCGATGGCTTTGCTATTGCCCTTGTTTATATGAAACTCCCGCGCACCAACGATCACAGTAAACACTAAAAAAAAGGACCCCAAATAGTAAATGTCCCGACGGGGCCTTGGGACTTTATGGCAACCCTAACTTAGCGTGATGCTGAGCCATACTTCTCTAGCGAAAACAACATTATTTTTTGTTGTCCACAAAACAGCTCTACAAAATAGATAACTTTGAACAAAAAAAACCGACTTCAAACAGGAAACTATGGTTCCCCTCGATTTCTCTGGAATGCCATCATCAGATCCTGGTTTCCTTATCATGGTACCACCCTTGGAATGTCTCCTATCTAACAAAAAAAGAATCATGACAATCGGTTCATAAACGACGAAGTTATCCGCGAACACACATAAAAAAATAAAAAATATAAACAGTCAAATTGAGAAACATCCTCCTTTCTTTGAAGTCCGTTAAAAAGACAGCTCTGCGGGATGAAAAATAATAACCTCAGAACGTAGATGATTATTATATGCTCAGTGCCTCATTTCACACGCGTGGGATTCGAACCACTCGGCGCAGACCCGGCGTCGTCGTCGCCTGCCCTGGCTGCACCCGTGGGCGGGCTAGGTGACATCTGTCACGTTGACAGCTGACAGCGCTGGCCACGGCCCGGCTTTCCGACGCTCACTAGATTGACATTGACAGCACCTTGATTGTAATTAAGTGGTTCCATCTTTTTAGTATTTAGTAGCAATTCAAGAAGTTATTTTTGGTAATTACATAATATTGACATTTTTAATTGGTGTATTTAAATTGGAATAAGGATTATTTAACTAATAAAATAAAATAAAATAAATAATAAAATAATAAAATAAATTTGTGTATGTTTTTAATCTTTTTTGGGTTCCTTACTCAAAGGGTGAGAATGGGACCTTATTACTAAGACTCCGCTGTCCATCCGTCGATCTGTCTGTCCGTCTGTCCGTCTGTCTGTCTGTCTGTCTGCTTGTCCGTCTGTCACCAGGCTGTATTTCATGAACCGTGATAGCTAAACAGTTGAAATTTTCACAGATGATGTATTTCTGTTGCCGCTATAACAGCAAATACTAAAAATTAGAAAAAGTGAGATTCCCCATACAAAAAACATGTTTTTTTTAACGAAGAAACTAGCGCCATCTAGTATAATGGTACGGAACCCCTTGTGCGCGGTTCTGACTCGCACTTTTCTGGGTTTTTTTTTATATTTACCTCAACAAATATCATCCTAACTATTTATCATATATAAAAGGAAACCGTGGCTGATCTATCAACGCACAGCTCAAACCAATAGACGGATCGGGTTGAAATTTAGCATACAGATAGCAAATATGATGTAGGCATCCATTAAGAAAGAATTTTGGGAATCCCTATAGGAACGGCAAAAAACGGGATCTTGGCGGGCAGAGCCACGGGCAACAGCTAGTAAGTGTTATATATATAAATGTGAAAGTGTGTTTGTTTGTTTTCCTTCCTGTTTGTTTATTCGGACACAACGGAGCAATAGATCGACGTGATGTTTTGCACAAATATAGTTGGCGAGTTGGTTGGGAAGTGCCTTATGCTAAAAGGTATTATCCCGAGAAAATAGCATATTATAATCCTAGTCTTTTTAAATTATTTCTTTCATATTGCAATGTAGCATTGGATGGACGTGATTTTTTGCACTATATAAGTGACATAAACTACTAATAAACATAGGCCGCCCGACATAGTTCTTGAGGAATCTGGAGAAAACTATATTTTTAGGTATATTGAAATATAGCGCAGTACCGGTCATCGTGGAAATCCTTGGGGGAGGCCTATGTCCAACAGTGGACGTCTTTCGGCTGATATGATGATATTGAAATGAAAGTGTTTTTAAGGTACCTTGTCCAATGATTGTGGTGGTACGAAACCCTCAATGCGCGAGTCCGACTCGAACTTGGCTGGTTTCATTTTATGGAAATAAAATAAATCCACCATTTTAAATTTTTTGCACATAGGAAATGGCCCTGGGCGCTAGATGCCCAATAAGTTGAAACAAAAGCAATACAAAACCTATCACCTGTTGCTACAGTGCCACAGTGGCAATAAATAAATCAACTGTAGACTGCGCACGCGCCTCACGAGTACGGTCAGCAGAACGGCGCGACAATTATGCTCGGTGTTCAGCGGGACAGTTCACATCGTCCGATTCGATATGAGAAGCTGAAATGTCAATACATTCTGTTTTCTTTATTCATTATAAAGGCTTTAAGGCGAATCGATCCGGGATAAAATAATATCGAACGTAATTCTCATTTTAAGTTCAAATCAATGCGGGCTTCAACGTGTCTGTTGCGTTGAAACCAAACGCCTAATTCTCGAGTTTTACATGTTTTTATTACTTTTCTTCACTTTCAAATAAATTTGTGTTCAATTAAACTGAAAGGTGTTAAAGTCACCGAGTTTTGTGTGTTGGTTTCATTCAATATAAACATATTCACATCAAAAGTGGTAATATTTTTAAAATTGTATTCAATTAAATCGTTTTTTTTATTAGTTTTAAACTACGCACAAGTATATTACATATTTTTTTCCATAGTGATAGCTTTGCGCAGTCTTTTAATAATTTGAATTGAATATTGTGATTAGACCCATCTTAGGGCCTTAAGGCAATCAAACAAAGAGGTCAAAATCATTGTTTTAATAAAAAAAAGGTAGCCAAGTGCGTGTCGAACCACCCGCAAAGTAGGATTTCGTAGTCCTTTCAAAAAACTAAAAGTATATTTTAAAAAAATAATGTTAATTTTGCAGTTGATATAAAACATTTTGAATGGAAAATTTATGTACATTTTACAAATCCAACTGCACATTAAGATAAGTTGGTCGACTGTTTTTCGTAAAATAAGAGGATATTTAGCTGTGATAATTTTCTTTTTAAATGCATTATATGCTCTACTATAATATCTTTCTAGATTTTCTGAAATAACTGTTCAGCTGGTAGGTAGTGGGGACAATAAATCCAACAAAAATCACTACTTGAACACCTATTTTCTGTAAACGAATCATTTATTGATAAAAAAATATCCTCAAGGATACCCCAAACGATAGGGTACGTAGAAAAAAATTTACCCCCAATTAAGATGGTAGGAGATACCCTAAAAATAACTTTTTTTTTATAACTTTACTCAGAATACAGAATAAATCGAAACACGCGTGCGGCGATAAAATTGATGTAACTTGTGCTATGAAACTACTATAAACTGGTGTAGTTTTGACGTTTTGGCCCTTCTAAATCCTGCATGCAGGTGATGTGTTTTTTTGGTTAAACAAGCAGTGGTTCTTTATATTATAACTTACCTAACCCAAAAAGTTTTAAGACCTGACCTAAACTTGCAATATTACAGCCAAGGGAAGGAGGGTAGGCGTTAAGTTTTCGGCTTCAGCACGTGTCATACTATTCTTACTCTACGCGTGTTCTGGTTTGTTCTGTGTTCTGAGTAACTTTATAAGGGTCACAGATTTGCACAGCCATACCAAATTTTAGCTTTTTAGCTGTAATAGTCTTTGAGCAAAAACGGCTGTGATGTACTGATGAACAGACAGACAGACAAACAGACAGATAAAAAAAAACATACAGATAGAAAGACGGAAATGGCGTGGTCTATAAAACTACGGAACCTTAAAAACATATTTTAGTTGTAGTATACAACAACTAAAATATCATAAACCTGTCTTAAAAAAGAAAAATAAAGGATGAGTCAATTCAAAAAAAGGAAATTACGTCATACTTTACACGGACATGGGCTGACAGTATTTGGTTCTAAGTACTTTTAAAACCACCAAAACAAATTGATAATAAAATCGATGTTTTTTTTTTACTTTTTATTTGAATAAGGCACACCAACGGCATAAATATTACACGTTTTCATAACATAGTTAGGTCTTATTCTAATACAAATGCTTATTATAGGTGAACACAACATTGACATAAAATTATCGTTAAAACAACATGGAAAATACTAACTAAGAAATTAATGAAACATTAACATTTTTTTAATGTTTTGTAGGTAAGTGGTCTTTACGAAACACGTACGTTCTTGCGATATTACCGCTTAGTACCGACATGTCTCTTGGAACGAAGCGGAAAAAGAGGACAAGGCAGGCAGGCCTCGCTATGGTATTAAAAGTACAGATAGAAAGAGAGATAACAAGGACACCATTCGACTGTAATGGAACAAAGGTAAGAACCTACACTTAGTGATCTAAGTGTTTACCTCTCTATCCTCAGTCTCAACGTGTCGCATTCGTAGCTGCCGGTCATCATTCGTTTATCACATAGCATCGCGGGCGACGATATGTATTGGCGGGGAGAGGTCCTTCTTTACGTAGTATTATTTATTGTTATTTTTTTGTCGTGTCGGATAGTGTAAACGGTACGATCAGTAACTTAGCAAGACTATGCGCGAAGTCGTGTCGCGGTTTAATTGAGGCGACGTTTAATTAGAGCGTCGCGTGGGCCTGCGCCTGCGCCCCCGCGGCGCTTTTGTTCGGTGTAGTGTAGCGTCAGCAAATTCAATTAAGTTGGTACTCTTTAGATTTTTTTTAATTACCGTCGTTTTGGCGTTGTAGCTGTCATTATCTTAAGGGATTGAGCGGTGGCTACCTAGTTATATATGTACTAGCTTTTCCCAGCGGCTTCGCTGGCGTGAACATAGTTTCTATGACTGGCTTCGAGGGTGCGCAATGAGCGAGCCAGCTGCGGCTTGCAAGCGTAGAAAAAAGTGGCCTATACGCTAACCCAGGTCTTAATCTGTCTACCTACCAAATTTCAGCCAGATACGTTCAGTAGTTTTAAACATCCAAACATACAAACTTTCACATTCTTAATATTAGTAGAATAATGGCGTGAGAAAGATTTCGAAAAAAAATGAATGTATATTTAAAATCACTATGCCAACCTTCATACAAAACAATTCTAATCCTTTTATGGGAAATCCAAAATTTTATTGTGAATTGGCCATAGACGACTGATTAGTTCATTTGGCCAAAGGCCCACAAATCATTCCTTCCTCACCACTCAACCACACCCTGGACACTTCATAAAACGGGCCAGAAATGACATTTCAAAAAAGGAATGACGGAACAAACAAAATTTCAGCGAAATCCTATACGTTCGAGAACCAAACTGTAACCAATCTGTATCAATCTGGGTGACAAGGGGGTGAAGTCGCAATCTAGAGAGCGGCAGGGAGTGTCCATACTGTATGTTAGTATTAATATATATATTTTGACTCAACTAAGCCGTACTACTGGTAAAGTCGTGGGTATTTTTTTCCCTTCTGCTCTTCTGATCCGGTAGTACCTGTAATTAGTAGTATTTGTAAAATAAACATATATGCGTTCCCTATTACACTACCATATTTATTTTCGCAACTAGTTACAGGTAAGTAAAAAACAAAATTAATCTGTATTTTTATTTCATAATTATATGTTGGATAACCTATCTCTACACCTGAGCTGAGTCCTGACTTCAACTCACAATGCTGTGTTCTAATTGAACAGTCGGCTTCAGCCAGCGGAGATTTATGGCTCCTACTCATCTCTTGTCCGGTAGTGGCTGCGGCCCGTGGAAGTCCAGTCACGACCGTTTAATGGGAAAAGAAATTCCTTCGGGCTGAGTTCACCTGATAAAACAACTAGAGCTATTGCGAACGGTAACCTAACATGGCAAAACGAATCACTGTGCAGTAGAAAAAAATGCCTTCCTGGACTGAAATTCATTTATTGTGGATAGTCTCTTGTGCTCTGATAAAAACCTACTCCGCTCTAAGAAACTGAGGAAGGGCATCGCTAGTAGTAAGCATTAAATGTTATAGTTTCCTCTGGTAATATGGATTGTGCTCAACATTTCGTGAAATCTAAAGAGTAGGAAACTGCATTCGATAGGAGTGGGCAACACCACAGCCCATTTAACCCATCTATTATTTAAAAGGATCCCCTCCCTAACTAGCGCCGCCGCCATCACTAAAAACCGGCCAAGTGCGAGCCAGGAGCGCACTCATAGAGTTCCGTACCATCATACTAGACGGCGCTAGTTTCTTCAGTTCCGTACTATCATACTAGATGGCGCTAGTTTCTTCACGTTTAAAAAAAAACACGTTTTTTGTATGGAGACTTTCACTTTTTCTAATTTTTAGTATTTTTATTTTTACTTTTCTAATTATTATAGCGTCAACAGAAATACATCATCTGTATAAAATTCAGCTATCTAGCTATCAAGGTTCATGAAATACAGCCTGGTGACAGACGGACGGATGGACAGCGGAGGTTTAGTAATAGGTACGGCATCGGCACCCTAAAAACGTACTCGTTAAGTAAATACATTTCATGATGAATTTTCAAAGACAAAAATTAAAAATAAGTTTTGTAATTTCATCATCATCATATCAGCCTAAAAACATCCACTGCTGGACAACCAAGGCCCCAAACCAAGGATTTCCACGACGACCAGTCCTGCGCTGCCCGCATTCAACGGCTTCCCGCGATCTTCACAAGGTCGTCGGTCTACCGCGTGGGAGGCCTTCCTACGCTACGTTTTCCGGTGCGCGGTCGCCACTCGACAACTTTAGTGCCTCAACGAGGGCGCCGATTCTGCGTTTCATGTAGCTACACCGAATCATTATGTCATCAGGTGTAATTATCGGTTTTATTCGGGTTTTTTTCGTTAACAATTCATAAAAGTCCCCAGATAACTGATGTGGCACGGGTCTCTTCCCAAGTTTGGGAAGATTAGACTGTACTCCAGGGAGAGGGAGGGGGGGCAAGTCCAGGTTGGTGGAGGTTGTAGTGCTAGTGGCGAACTCCAGTCAGAAGTTTTTCAAGCCACCTCTAAAAAGCATCTTTTTTTATGTATTCACACAAATACACCTGATGGTAAGTGACGTTGATGCCGAAGATGGAATAGGGCTTACCAAGATTCCCCAACCCAATGGGGATCTGGCTATCATATCTCAAGCCGGAACACATCATTGCTGTTAACACTAATGTTTGGCGGCAAGACTGAGATAAGATGGTGGTAGCTAGACAGGCGGGCTATGAAAATGCCCTACCACCAACCAAACCGAGTCTTACAAAGTTGAACCCGCCGGGAATCGAACCCGCGACCTCTTAGTGTAAAGGAAATGGAATAACTATTACGCCATGGAAGCGGTTAAAACTGACACGGTTTAACGACTGACATATAGTGATAGCAAACGGACGGCACCATCGGCTTAACATGCCTTGCGAAGTACGGAAACGTTCGAGAAAATGCCCTTACCAGTAAAAACCCATCCAGATAAAGACCGTGCTTCAGGTCAGCTAACTACGTGCCAACCTACGACCCAACCACACACAGGACACACTGAGCTACGACCGATTTCTTTTTATAGGTTTTTATTCCTTTATCGATATTTAGTTTTTTATTGTCGTAAGTATTTACAATGTTATCGTTATAAAATATAATGGAAAACGCTAAACACGTTAAAAAACCGCCTTTCATCGCAACAACTTAGTACATTTTTGCATTATTTTTGGTTTTTGTTAATTTTCTAATAAAGTAATACACCGATTTTGATAAAATTTATATGGGACCACACGGGAATCACCAGCTTTCAAATAAAAAAAGAATCATCAAAATCGGTTCACCCAGTCAAACACATAAAAAATACATACAGTCGAATTGAGAACCTCCTCCCTTTTGGAAGTCGGTTGAAAAATAAATAAAATGTTACTACACTTGAAAGTACATAAGCACAATTCAATTTTCGAATTTAATTTAGCTGATGTAACGGGAAGTCGCTGGATGCGGGCAGCGCAGGACCGGTCGTCGTGGAAATCCTTGGGGGAGGCCTTTTGTCCAGCAGTGATGTAAGTTTTTCGGCTGATATGATGTTGATGATGATCATGTAACTTGTTATAATATTTTTATGTATTTTTTGTAGGTTATATACCTACTTAAATATTATGTTTATTTGAACGAAATTATCCATAAAGTAGTGGTTTTTTTTGGCTCATGTTTCAATCTTTATGTTATGTTCTATTTTGGTGTAGTTACAGCTGTTTTTCCCGAAATAATAAAGTTACTATATATATATATATATATATATTTGTTACACCTCTGGCTGATCTCACATTATGAACTTAGCCTCAAAGATCAAAGTATCTTTCTACCAGGTAGCTCTTGGGATTGTAATGTCGAAATAAGGATTGTTTTTGCTCAGTGATTATTTTATGACCACGATTAAATCTTAAAAAATAATAACAGTTTAAAAAAAATTAAACACGCTTTAATGGTGAACCGAACTTCATAATAATATTTAAAGAAAAATAAAAAAATATTACGACGCTCTTACGGTGAAGGAAAACATCGTGAGGAAACCTGCACATGCCTGCGAAGAAACTCGAAGGTTGTGTATAAAGTTGACCAACCCGCACTGGACCCGCGTGGTCGACGAAAATCATCGTGAGGAAACCTGCACAGCCTGCAAAGAAACTCGAAGGTTGTGTGTAAAGTTGACCAACCCGCACTGGACCCGCGTGGTCGACTAAGCCTCGATTGCACTAATTCAGGGTAGACTCGAGCCCCTCGGTGGGGACGTATACCTGAGCTGATATGATTGTTGTCGTCGGTTCTTAATACTTGTACGTGTGGCGTTCACTCCGAAGAATGAAGTGGGAGAATATCACGATCAAAGGTTCCGGTACATCGATAGATACAGGTGAAGCTAATAAAAGCGTGTTAAAAACGTTTGCGGAGAGGTTTCAAGGCTAACCCGGTTTTTTTTTGCACCCAGCAAAGTTTACTATCATGTGGGAGGGAGGCGGTGAATCCTCATGGATACCCGTACAGCCGCGTGTACGGATTATGTGGGAATCACAGCTAATATACCCACCCACTACCCACCTACACTGCCTACCCACTAAACACCGCCTGCTGTTGGCTTTAGCCCGTGGGGCCTTGAAGCATTCATTGGGGGCGACCCCATCCTGGGGAAGGGGGCCATGCAGCGGTGCTCCAGATGGGAGCTACCGCTTAAGGGGTTGTATTTGTTGTGCTAGTAAGGGGGCTAACCCGGTAGTCCAGTGGACAGCGCTCCAGCCTGCCGGATGAAGCTAGCCTACTCGGTTCGATTTCCACCCAGAGCAAACATTCTAACAGGTTTGTTTGTTCTGTGGCTGGGTTAATCATTTATATTTGTATGTATAGTATACCGGTCTCGGTTCCCATAATACGGAGAATCCAGTTAGGGGTCATATGACTGTGTGTGATTACTATCATCATCATCATATCAGCCGAAGGACGTCCACTGCTGGACATAGGCCTCCCCCAAGGATCTCCACAACGACCGGTTCTGCGCTGCCCGCATCCAGCGGCTTCCCGCGACCTTCACCAGGTCATCGGTCCACCGAGTGGGAGGCCTGCCTACACTACGCTTTCCGGTGCGTGGTCGCCACTCGAGAACTTTACTGCCCCAACGGCCATCTTTTCCACGAGCAATGTGCCCCGCCCACTGCCACTTAAGTTTAGCAATTCTGAGAGCTATGTCGGTTACTTTGGTTCTCCTACGGATCTCCTCGTTTCTGATTCGATCACGCAGAGAAACTCCGAGCATAGCACGCTCCATTGCCCTTTGGGTGACCTTGAGCCTTCTTATGAGGCCCATAGTAAGCGACCATGTCTCAGTTCCGTATGTCATCACTGGCAACACACACTGGTCGAAGACCTTGGTGATTACTATAGTCCCCGAATATATTCATTATTATAATAATTTACCAGCCCTCCTTGACAATTTCCGAATAATCCGACGCCTTTATTCTCCGTAGTCGCGCTGACCTCCAGCCGATTGTGATTCTGCAGCAGGTTCCCCGCCACTTCGCCTCGTGCCAAGAGTGCTGTTAAACTTATATTTTTGAAGTGAAAATTAGGATTTTTTCTGTCACGAAAAAGCGTTACGGCCGCGTGGAGGAGGTAGACAGAGAAAGGCTAGCGGCGGCGGCGGAGAGAGGGCTGTATTCGTAGATAGAGAAAAGTTGAGATGGAGATATAAAGCAGGTACTTAGATTGGGTTTTTCACTTGTCCGTTGAAGTTTCACTTCTTCTATGTGTCCTAGCACACATTTCGTTTTTTTTTGTCAGATGAAAGGCTTTATTGAGTAAAGTATTAGTACACATAGGTATATTTTTCACAGGCCATTGCAATTATGCAGTAGTTACCGAAAACACTTATATTTGGAATCTCGAAAATAATAAAAATCAGTTGCCTGAGACGTTTTACGTTTTTTTATGTATTCTAAAATCGTAAATTAAATTAAATAAGGTAAAAGATATGAAACGCAATTCATTCAATTAAATAAACATCGAAACGTTTATTTCAATTTCAGTGTTTAAATGATTTTAAACCGATTTAAATAAAATTTATAAATACAAACATTATCATTTATCATCAATAAGAATGATTTTTCCGGAAAATATCTAGTGTTGAACATGTCTCCTCAGCTGTTTAGGGTCACATCATGCCACATACATCCAGATGCTTCCTTCTTCCTTCATTCTTAGATCCTTTGTATCCATCTGGTGAGCTAAAGGCTACATATAGGTATGATTCATATCCTAGGAAATAACAGGAATAAGATACCTGATACACCCTTCACGTGACAGATGAACGTCTGTGCTTCAATATGATTTTATTACGATAATCATGATTAATACAGCGCGAAATCTGTTCAGCGTTATAAATGGGCAGCGCGTTGCTGGAATATGTTGAGTAAATTGTGAAATAAGCCTACGCGAACTAGGATTTATGCAAATCTCTAAGTATTTACTGTTAAAGTTGATTATGGTGAAATTCTCTTTCTATTCATAAGCCAAAAAGAACTAAAAGCAAATGACACGGAATCGTAAAAAATGACGTCATTTTGTGTCGTCTCTGACTGCTGCGGGTTGCTACGCTGAAAATCCTGATTAATTGGTGTTCGTGTACCGTCTTTTTGGGGTTCCACGTACCCAAGGGGTGACCAACGGGACCTTCTTACTAAGCTTCCGCCGTCTGTCCGTATGTCTATCTGTCAACGAGCTGTATTTTATGAACCGTGTGAGTGTGAGTCGTACTCGGGCTAAGGAGTCCGAACTGAATGATAAAAAGCATTTTCCTATCTATTTATCTATTATTATCGATATTATAATCTATTATCGATTTTCTAGATATCAATGGTATCTAGATTTCGCTAATTCTTTTTTTGTTGAGTTCGTCATTGTCAGGATAAGGTTCTTATGTAGGGTAGGGTTGTGTAGGTTAAAGTAGTTTAGTGTAGGGTAGGGTAGGGTAGGGTGTGTAGTGTAGTGTAAAGTGGTACGAAGTTCGCCGGGACAGCTTGTACATATCTTTGCTATATAAATTTACAATTTCCAATCACAATTCATATCGCGCTTTAGTTAGCTCCAGCGAGAGGTACAAGAAGGTAGGGCCCTAGCAACAAGCAACGTCTGTTGCATTAGTCATTAGAAGATTACCGGCCCTGTTAGCATCGGACACATAAATAATGTATCAGATATGAATAGCTCGACCAGTTTAGCGATAACGAGCCGGGATGCTGCTTTTGTTAACATTGTAAAGGTATTTAAAGTATCGATGCTCTAGAAAAGGTATTTGAGCTTACTGAAGTTTGTCTCAATCAAGAACAAAAAGAATGCAAACAAACTGCTGTTACTAATATTTTTAGCCGACTTCAAAAAAGGAGAAGGTTTCTCAATTCGACCGTATATATATTTTGTTTAATGTGTGTTCGCGAATAACTTCGTCGTTTATGAACCGATTTTAATAATTCTTTTTTTATTGAAAAGGAGGTATCATGGTGGGTATCATGGTGGTATCATGATAAGGAAACCAGGATCTGATGATGGCATCCCAGAAAAGAGGGGAACCTTAGTCGTTTTTTTTATTGTTCAAAATTATATGACCATCATAAGGAGTATTCACTTCACGTATTCTCTTTTAATCCACAATGGATAAGTCTTTGGCATCATCCCACCTGATGGTAAGTGACGATGATGCCGAAGATTTAAGCGGGCTTACCGGGGTTCCCCAACGCAATGGGGATCTGGCTATCTTATCTTCAAGGCGGAACCCATCAATGCTGTTAACCACTGATGTTTGGTGGCAAGACTTAGATAAGATGATGGTAGCTAGTCAGGCGGGCTATGAAAATGTCCTACCACCAACCAAACCGAGTCTTACAAAGTTGACCCCGCCGCGAATCGAATCCGCGACTTCCTGGTGTGAAGCGAATGGGCTAACCATTACGCCACGGAGGCGGGCGGTTGAAACCCATTTTGAAAGTTAACCAGCCCATAACGTCCCCACTACTGGGGCACGGGTCTCTTCCAAACTGGGGAAGGTATATATATATTAGTAATAACATACAGTATGGTCACACCCTACCGCTCTCTAGATTGCGACCTCACCCCCTCGTCACCCAGATTGATACAGATTGGTTACAGTTTGGTTGTCGAACGTATAGGATTTCGCAGTCATTTTGTTTGTTCCATCATTCGTTTATTGAAATGTCATTTCTGGCCCGTTTTATGAAGTGTCCAGGGTGAGGTTAGGGCATACTCCACACACTGGGGCCATGTCTGGGTTGGTGAGTGTTATAGAGCTAGTGGCGAACCCCATGTCAAATATTTTAAGTCGCCTAGGAAAAGCATCTTACACGGCTTAACAACTGACATCTACAGCAACCGGCACCAATGGCTTCACGGGAAACGGTAAAAAAAATACCTCAAACCCATCCAGGTAATGACCGTGATTCAGGTCAGTTAACCCGCGGGTAGACGCACATGTGTCGAAAGGATCCAGCGCCTTATTTCTTCTTCCATAACTTTTAAAATATTGATTACTACGCAAGCTCGTGCTCAGTACCTTTAAGATCGCTGACAGGCAGACGTGTGGTCGTGTACAATTGTCCCTTGAACTTCTCAACTTTTTCCAGCAACTCAGTCTTAGACGATATGATACTGTCATCCTCAGTCTTCAGCTTAGTTAGTTGGCTTTGTCCAACAGACAGATCTCACAAGAACACTTTTGAGCCTTTGTTGTTCTCAATCGCCTTTTTAATACAATTTGTATTATATTGGCGCAAATCGCGAGTCAGGGACTTAGAGATCTGCCTGTTTAGTTGCCGATAGATAAATAAGGTTGGATTGGTAATAGTCACACTTTTGTTTGAAAACCAGCGTCGCCGCCTGTCTCCCACCCATCAACTCCACTACACAAGCAATAATAATACATACACGAATTGCGCACCACTAATAAACAAAACACACTTAGAACACAGGGCTACAATTGTGTTTACACCATTTCGAGAGTTCGAGTTACACACAACCACACGCAAATAAAAAGTATGAACGCGTACTTTGGTTAAATATGATTATCTAATCATACTTGTGGCGCGCCTGCCCAGCGCACATTTTCAATCCAACCTATTTATCTTATCCGTGGCAAAACCAATCTGCGTCTTTCTTCCATAAGCTTGCTGGTGAAGTCCGAATTTTTTTTTGGTTAAAATCCTAGACCCGACCGTTTGGACAATTTTCACAAACTTGTCACTATAATCGTCCACATTATCGCAATCCCCTAGGCATTCGAACAACAAGCAGTTGAACAATCTCGTTCAACTAGAGCTGAAAGTTTTCGGGGTTCTGGAGCTCGATAGGAGCTGGTCGGAGCATAGACTGCCTTTATTTTAATTAATAAAAAATATTAAAAGCAAATTTAAGAAATATTACCAAATACAATGAAAAAACGTTTTTGAGTCGTTTAAAAGTACAAATTTTAAAAACAGATTTACAGAGATTATCAGTTTAAATACTTAACAACACCTTTGAACTTTATAATAGATGTTCCTTAAGTATTATCTATCACAATTTTAAAACAACAGAAATGGTATTTTTTTGCAGTAGGTAAATAATTTATATTTTTTAACTTAAATAAGTAATAAATATGACCTTGATACACAGCGGCTAAATTTGATTTTTTTCCGTATTTTAAGCATTTTACTACCGTAGTAAATACATATATAAATCTTCTTACGAAATCATGATGAATGCATATCACTAATACAAAATGTTACTTTTTGACCCCTAGTTAATGTGAATTTTTGATGCAAGTAATATTTAGTTTACACCTTTGACAATATTACTTAGGTACGACTAATTTATAGTCAGTATAACAATTAAAACAACTCTTTTTTTGGTATCAGATGTATAAGCATTATTAATATAATCGATACAAACACGACGAACACCTAATAATCGATTTACATGCCGTCCGATGTGTCGCCGACGGAATTAATAACGATGTATCGAATTGTGAATCACAGCTGACGGCTTCTATTATACAGAACGATTCTCTATTCTCATGCATTGCATAGCTCCAGGGAATAACATCTGTA
Organism: Coleophora flavipennella; assembly: GCA_947284805.1. Taxonomy (NCBI): domain Eukaryota; kingdom Metazoa; phylum Arthropoda; class Insecta; order Lepidoptera; family Coleophoridae; genus Coleophora; species Coleophora flavipennella. The sequence continues at coordinate 10,496,778 of OX369306.1, read as the reverse complement.
CAATGTTTATTGTGATTTGGGTGTCAGTCATTTATTATCGTATAGGTAAGGATACTAGTAAGGATACCAGTAAGGATACTAGTACGGTTACTCCTAAGGATACTAGGAAGGGTACTAATAAGGATACTAGTAAGGATACTACGGAGGATACTAGTAATGATACTCGTAAGGATACTAGGGAAGATACTAGTAAGGATACTTGTAAGGATACTCGTAAGGATACTAGGGAGGATACTAGTAAGTATACTCATAAGTATACTAGGGATGATACTAGTTAGGATAATAGTAAGGTTACCAGTAAGGATACTAGTAAGGTTACTAGCAAGGACACTAGTACGGTTACTCGTAAGGATTCTAGTAAGGATACTCGCAAGGATACTAGGGAGGTCACTAGTGAGGATACTAGTAAGGATACTTAAAATACTAGTAAGGTTACTAGTAAGGATACTCGTAAGGATACTAGTAAGGATAGTAGTTTGGTTACTAGCAAGGATACACGTAAGGATGCTAGTAAGGATATTATACTAGTGGATTATTGGGTGATTCGGTATGAGGCAATCGTCATAAGCCTTCTTCTGTCTTAAAACACTTTACATCCTGATCCCGCAGACCTTTAAATTACAAAAATGTGCAAAATTGTTTTATGTACAATGAACTATAATGAACACAGAAACCCAAGTCTTAAAGGCCGCAACCCGCCGAACCATATAGGGATGCGATATAAAAATAGGTCTGAATAAATTCTGGGAAAACTCACACAAGGTCATCTGGCCCCAAACTAGGGTTCCCTGTACCACACCCTGGACACTGCATACAACGGACGTGATATGACATTACTAAAAACAAATGACGGAGCAAACAAAATCACGGCGAAATTCTATACATTTGAGAACCAAACTATAACCGATCTGTATCAATGTGGGTGACGAGGAGGTGAGGTCGGAATTCAGAGTGCGGCAGGGAGTTTCCATAGTGTATGGTAGTACTGATAAATAAACTTTGCCTGTACTATGGCAATCAGAGACTAATATAATACATACGTTTAAATAAAAACACATATATATTTAACACTCAGGCACAGAGCAAAAAAAGAGTGTGTGGTTTTATGAAACCATGGTAAAAGTGAAACATTTTTTCACATTATAGACATTTACAGAGCACGAAACGATCATGGCTGCTCTCGTCTTGGAGCTACGGTACAGAGGACGAAACGATCATGGCTGCTCTGACGAAAAAGTTTGAGACGATATAATAATCTCTTTGCCGTCACGCAACACACAGACGAAAAAGCTTGAGACGATGTAATAAAAGATTCACTTTAAAAATCCGTTTTAAGGCTTTTTGTCACACGAATATTTGCCCTGGGTGGGGATCGAACCCACGATCCATGGCCCAGCTGACATCAGCGCTGCAACTGTAGGTGTGGTCAGAATCTGAAACTATTGGAAGTATTTTTTTTACTATCGTATGGCATAATTAACCGTGCTATCCAAAGGATAGGCGGGGGTTTCCTGGTCTCCGGGTGTTGAACTTTTCAGCCCCACCCGCGGTCACGAATAGTGAACGACATTTAGATTAAACCTATAGACGTGTGAAATGCGATCTTCATATCATACACATCTGGAAACAGGTGTGCAGGTTAGCTCACCATATTTCCTTCACCGTTATAGCGATCGGTAAGTCGCAACGTAAGTTACAAAAACTCTTTGGTATATTAGTCGTCCTCGGATTCAAACCCGGGACTTCTGGTTAGGAGGATCCACTCGTAACGGTTATTGCTAAACGACGTAATTACACCTTCATTTTTTTAATGTATTGCTCTGTTTATCACTGGCTTATATTATCCCATCGTAATTTAATTTACGGCGGGCAGCGCAGGACCGGTCGTCGTGGAAATCCTTTGGGGAGGGCTTTGTCCAGCAGTGGACGATTTTCGGCTGATATGATGATGATGATGAATGTAATTTAACCGCCTGAATTTGTGTCCCAATAAGTTATAACCCCATAAACACCTATCCTACTACTATTATAAACGCCTAATAAACACCTATCCTATAACCTCATAAACACCTATCCTACTATAATATTTTAAACGCGAAAGTTTGTATGTATGTATGGATGTTTGTAACTCTTTCACGCAAAAACTACTAAACGTATCTGGCTGAATTTTGGTAGATAGACAGATTAGGACTTGGATTAATATATAGGCTAAAGAAAGTAGCTTGCGGCTCACGCACCGCGCACCCTCGAAGACAGTCATAGAAACTTTGTTCACGGGAGCGAAGCCGCTGGCAAAATCTAGTTTTAGATAAATTCCGTTATAGAATCATTATCATTTTAAAATGTTTGGATGTAACGAACCGACACAATCAATTATTCAGACCTCTTCGCAACTGCAGCCCAATAAACTCTAACAATTTATAAAGCTAAACCAACAGCGCTCACGATATGCGCCCAGATGATAAGTTGCCAGCTCTTTCGCCCCCAAGACCTGGCTAACGTATTAGACAGACCGACATTGTTTAGGGGTAAGCCGCAAACCCTATGGCGATGCTGTGATAGTAATTAATTCGGATACTTCTGACTCCTGTGATCGCAACTAGCGCAGGTTGCGAGGCCAATGTGTTTCAGCACGCAAGAATATGAATGGGTTGACAATTTTGCTCCTGGCTCGCTATCGAATGAATGTGGACTTATTGTGTTAGCGTGTTAGGTAGCCGGTATCTAATTCTAAGATATGGTTATGTTGAAATAAAGTAAACACGTATTTATTAGTGCTGATTATTCCTGGAGGCAGTTTTCGAGATACAAAATAAAGGGCCTAATAAAGTTAACTGAATTATAAGTCTCACTTCATTTCATGTCGTAGTTTATAGGATATTACACATCTGGGAGTAACAGCGTTACAGGATTTTTGTATCTACAATTGGTAAGCCCTTGGCATCATCTCACCTGATGGAGACGATGATGCCGAAGATGGAAGCGGGTTTTCTTATCTTCATGTCAAAACACATTAATATTTGGCGGCATTACTTTAACAAGATGGTGATGGTAGCCAGCTAGGCGGGCTTATAAAATGCCCTACTACCAACTAAAACGAGTCTTACAATGTTATACCCCGCCGGGTTTCGAACCTGTGATCTTCTGGTGTGAAGCAAGTGGACTAACCACTACGTCACGGAGGTGATTTTTCTGAACAATGCAGCGACGTGGGTGTCCTAAACCTAAACCTTCCTTTATTTATGTTCAAGATTTGACAAGATACAAGAGGTTCAAGTGGGTATCTTTATTGTGCTTCCTGCAACAGGACTTTCAAAACCAAGTTTGGCTTTACTAATCACGAGCTAAGGGTGTCGCCGTCGACGGATACGTCTGGAAGGACATCATCATCATCATCGGATACAAGATAAGAAGGCCCGGATAGGTAGGTACTTTTCAATTCGTGCCTTGGGTAGGACATTGCCCACCTATCCCTTATAGCACCAAGCTGCATTAACGCATCGAATGAAACAAAAACAACAGTTTCATCTCTATCCAAAGCCAGGTAAATGACCTAGAAATATGAGCACAGCTTAGATGAAAAAGATCTTTTATGGCCACAGCCGTTATATTATCTATGGTTCTATTCTATGCAACACCCAATCCAACACCCACCGGAATCGCTTAATACGAGTGCGTTCGCGACCGCCAGAGGGCAGCACGAGGCCCATTGCTCACCTGCCGACCGAGTAATGATTTATCACCCTGTATAAGGCCTGCAGCCATAGGCATAGAACGTATGTCGGTTGGCTATTGGTGTGCAAATATGATTAGGTTGCGTTTTAGTTATGTGGTTGAGTTATGTCCTGCGCATGTATTGATCGTAGATCAGAACCGGATGTTGCAATTATGTAATTACCTACTGGACGTATAGACAAGACAAGTCTGTATTTAAAAAAATATATCAAACATAATTTAAAAGTTAACAAAAATGCTAATTGCTAAAAACATGACCCCTCTTTTTTGTGAAGTCGGGTCAAATGTATTCTATGTCACTCACGAGATCAAGACGAATCTAAGAATATACCTCGCACTCTAAAACCCATCAAGCCGTTTAGAAGATATCGTGGATATCGTATATAAAGACACATACATACTAAGTATGTATACTGCAATACCGACGTTTTTAAGGTTTAATGTAAGTCTTACATTAAACCTTAAAAACGTCGGTATTGCAGTCGTAAAAAAAACAAGATAAACATGACTTCTAATTATTTAGTAACACATGGTTTTCAATGCTAATACGCAATCAAGCTTTCTTTTTTTGGACCACTTAACTTCACAACATATTACATCTCTTTAATTTTGAAAGATAAAATGAAACCATGAAACAGTGACTTATATATTACTGGCGTAAGGACCCGGCCAACGTGGGCGACTAATGGTCCCAGCGAATTGGTGCGAAAATCGAAAGTTTCGCACACTCGCGACTCAGTCGTCTGCGGGAAATTGTACAGTGCGGTGGAAAGATATTCCATATAAAAATGCCTTATTGTGTTGTTAGAGGCTGTAAAAATCATGAAAAAAAGGCTAAAAAGAAACATGGGATGTTGTATCATCGTTAAGTAACCTTACATTGTATTTTTTCTTGTAAACAAATTAAATAAACGAATTTTAAAGCGACAATTCTACCAAGGTTCTTTTAACGCGGCACTGACGTCAACTCTCGCCCACGCTAGTTCGTACGAGTTATGTTAGATGGCGCTACTTTTTGCTTGTATCAAGAAAATCTAAGTCAAATATGGTGACGGGCGGATCCTTCTATTCAAATCTGTGCCATGAAACCATTTATTATGCGTACAGCTCAGGAGTGGAACTCCTTGCCTGGGTCAGTGTTTCCCGATTCCTATAATTGGGGATCTTCAAGGCAAGAGTGAATAGGCATTATTTGAGTTTGCGTGTACTATCCTCGACTGCATCATCACTTACCATCAGGTGAGTTGAAGTCAAAAGCACTCAAATTTTTATTTAAAAAAACCAGCTTAAAAGTAGAATTGGGATGACGAATGCTAGTCACCTGATTTACTTTTAATCTTCTGTCAAAAATGACATTTTGTTCTAATAATGTTTGAAATACCTAGGCGTGATGTCATAGTTTTGCAGCGTCATTTATGTACTCATTTTGTGATTTTGCTTAATTAAAAATCGAAGACTTGATGAAAAAAAAACGAGTAAGGTTTTCCGAAGTTTAAGTAGTTTAATTTAGTGATCAAGAGTTCATAATTTATTTCTGATGCTGTCGTCATCCCTATTATGAACTATCTATAATCTTACATATTACCTACCTATAGCAATTGGGGTAACAGTTTTTGAAAAATAAAATCCAAAAATCAGTTTCCTTTTGCGTGATTTTTACATTCCAGGAGTCGTAAAATACACGTGGAGTCAGCGCTCACAGCGATGCTGAGGTTCCGGGGAGTTGGGGGGGGAGTTGTATAATATCAGCGGCCGATCTTAGAATGTGGCAGATCATGAAATGCCCGGGCATATCATAGTGAGGTTCCAAAAAGAGCTAAGTCGACGACGGAGTCCCGTTTGCGGGTCTCATTTCTACGGTGACACCAGACAGAATGCATAATGAACCTCACCTTAGTTTTCTTCGGAGCCCCTCTATGATACACCCGGGCATTTCATGATCTGCCCAGTTCTAAGATCGGTGGCCGACGTATACTTACACGACAGTTGCTCTGTAACTTATCGGAGTCCCCTTAGTGTGACTATTAAGTAGTTTTAAAAATGTTTAAATGGCCCAATAAAAGCGCTGGTCCAATGATTGCAACCTTCCCCACGGACCTGGATGGGAGGGCCGCCTGCCAGGTAGACTAATGATCTAGTGAGACTTGAATGAATCTGATAAAAGTTTGGAATTATACCGCCTGAGAATATGGATGCTGATAGACCCTATTATCCCTGTTATCTACTGTCTAAGACTTCACCACTCCTTCTTACTCCGGCAAAGAGTAAAAAATATTACTTTAAAAAAACCGGCTTAGTGCGAGGCAGAACTGCACACATAGGTTTCCGTACCATCATACTAGATGGCGATAATTTCATGTTTCAAAAAACATCCATCATACTAGATGGCATCTAGTATAGATGGCGCTAGTTTCTTTATTTTTAAAAACCCCTTTTTTTGTATGGAGACCCCCTTATTTTTTCACTTTTTCGAATTTTTTGTATATTTTATTGATATATCAGCAACAGAAATACATCATCTGTAAAAATTTCAGCTATCTAGCTATCACGGATCATGAAATACAGCCTGGTGACAGACGGACAGACATACAGACAGACAGACGGACGGACGGACAGCGGAGTCTTAGTAACAGGGTCCCTTTTTTACCCTTTGGGTACGGAACCCTAAAAACTACAGCAACAAACAAATCGAACAACTTATACATGCGACTTTTTTTAAATAAATATATATTTTGATTTAATTTCTTGAAGATTCTAGGAAATTTTGAGAAATTCTGAAGGACATGAAGCAAAGTCCTCCACGGCGAGGGTCTTGGCGGTCTAGTGGGCGTGCCCTCCCTACTGGCCTGCTAAGTCCCAAGCCGAGGGGGGCGTTCCTCTGTTGGCGGAAGACTACGTTGGACATTAGTGCTATTCTTTGGAACGCTACGGTTTTTTATTTTATAATTAATTTCTTACTCTGTGCATGTAAACGTAACATAGATGGTAATTTAATTTGAATTATAGGTAGGGTATACAGGGTGTAACAAAATTGGTGTAACAAAATTGGTGTAGATAGCTGGGGCTTCTACTCATCATACTGAACAACTTTTGTTCTATGACTTTGCTAAAATCGCAAAAAAAAATTGAACTTTTCATACAAATCTATCAGCTGTTCGACCAATTTTGTGCATTTTTGTATGAAGTGCCCAATTTTTTTTTTGAGAATTGACTATGGGTTCCTTGGGGAAAGTTGTTCAGTATGATTGGTAGAATCCCCAGGGCTTAGGCGACTAATGTCGGCATGGAAAAATGTCGAGGTATAAAAATGTTAATAACGGGTCCTACACTAATTTTGTTACACACTGTACCTATAGTGGTAACTAGTGCAAATACTTTTTAGAGGATAAACTTCATCTAATTTACAACAAAAAAAGTCATATAAAAACGGTTTTCGAGTTAAGCCCATTTAATTTTTCAATTTTGTATGAAAAACGCTTGTTTTTTTTTTAAAAAAATTTGGTTATTTAAAAAGCGTTAAAAATACGGTAAACGGTTGGTTAAGGACCCGTAGTCAATATGACTTTTTTTGTTCCAAATTAGATGTAGTCTATCCCCAAAGGATTTGCACTACTTACCAGTCACCCTGTATATGCGGTAAAGTAACCTTCGAAGACACATAGAATAAAGTAAATTATTAAATTATTATATATTGGTTCATTGGTAGTTGTTCAAAGGTTTATACGCCATTATTTGTTAGTTTTCATCATTTGGCTGATGAAAACCCCATTGTTTATTTTATAAAGCAAGTGTATCTGAAATCGCTTATTAATAACTAATAATACGGTGGAGCCTAAATTTATTGTAGCAAGAAAATGTTCTGTGATTTTTAATGTTTCCTTTGTTTGTGTATATATATGTAATTATTTCATACTGAACATTGTAAAATTCCTTTCTGAGGTATAAAATAATTATTTTTAATTTTATTGATTGACACATTTTAGTATATATTTACACTGATTCCACATAAAATAAATAAAAGAACACGTTATAAATATACACGTTTTAACTATACGTTTATTGATTAAATTATACAGGCTGATCCCTTTGACTGGAGCTTCTACTCATCATACTGAACAACTTTTGTTATATTCATCATATCAGCCGAAGGACGTCCACTGCTGGACATAGGCCTCCCCCAAGGATTTTCACGACGACCGGTTCTGCGCTGCCCGCATCCAGCGGCTTCCCGCGACCTTCACCAGGTTATCGGTCTACCGAATGGGAGGTCTGCCTACGCTACGTTTTCCGATGCGTGATCGCCACCTTTACTGCCCAACGGCCATCTTCTACTAGCTATGTGCCCCACCCACTGCCACTTAAATTTAGCAATTCTAAAAGCTACGCCGGTTACTTTGGTTCTCCTACGGATTTCCTCGTTTTTGATTCGATCACGCAGAGAAACTCCGAGCATAGCACGCTCCATTGCCCTTTGGGTGACCTTGAGCCTTCTTATGAGGCCCATAGTAAGCGACAACGTCTCAGTTCCTTATGTCATCACTGGCAACACAAACTGGTCGAAGTTTTATTACTTTGCTGAAATCTCAAAAAAAAAAAACTTTTCATAGAAACCGATCAGCTGATCGACCAATTTTGTGCACTTATGTATAGAGGAAAACTTTTTTTTGAGAATTGACCGGGTTCTTTGAGAAGTGGGGAAAGTTGTTCAGTATGATAAGGTGAACCCCCAGTTAACGGGTCCTACACCATTTTTTACACCCTGTATATATTTTATACTGTATAATTGATTAACCGTTCTTCGCTCCAGTGCGCACAAGTCCTATTGGTTGATTGATAACATAGGTACCCAAGCCCCACCTCACCACACCCTACTTTCCAGTTGAACGGATCCACGCAAGAAATTAAACTATCGAAAGTCTGGCCATTTAACACGTCTTATTAATTGCTCATGTAGTTTTTTAGAAAAAAAATGATTATTCGATCATGCTACGGAAAATGTTGCACGCCATTTTAAAATAACAAGATGGCGTTTAATTGATTTTCAATAATATTAGTATAAATTTTCCACCAATGCTTTTTATAGACTGTTTAAGTTTAATTATGGAATGTTCGACCAGATTATGTCGACTGTTTAATGAAGGATTTAATAATAGTTCGGGGAAAAGTTTTTTCGTATTTTGTAACTATAAATTTGTAATCAAATCTCTTTGCTTGTAGTATTTGTACCTGGATGGTTATCCTCATTCTTGAGACACAGCGGTATTTGGGACTTAAAGATATTGCGAAGCTTCCCGATCGCTGCCCGTCAGAGTTCGATTCGTCGATTGATAATAAAATTAAATTAGTGAACTTTGGAACTCTCGCCATTTTAACCCGGCGCCATTGACGTGTAAAAAATAACGCGGACGATGACGCGGGGTCAATATGCCGAATGATTTTTTTTTCTTATTTATCTGGTTACCTGCTGAATTATAAGAAATTTAATACAAAGTAAGAACTATTGCATGACCACGAAGTCATTGTAGTACCAAGAGGTTTAAGTTAATTTAGATATCAAATTACGATTTGGTTTTAATACAACAACCTCAAAATGGCAACAAAAATAATTTCTCTTTTAAAACTAAAAATGTATGGAGCTGTAGCCGTTTTATTCCCGTTTTATTCAAGAAAAGGGATTTTACACTTCTTCACTGGCACTTGCTCACTAAACTCTGGTACAAATCATATGAATTGAGGTCTTAATTACAGCTACTGAGAAAACCAATAACGATTATAATATGTTTTTTTCAAAATTTCCCCAATTGAAAATCGCTCGGGTCGATATGACCCATCGTCATTGTCACCTGGTTAAATTTTTATTTTTTTCGTCTGTGAAAATAAGTAAAAGTAACGAGAAATTCGCTACATTTTGAATTTTAAGTAAAAAAAGGTAAATATGCAACACAAGCCGCGAATAAAATTTGTGCTGTTTATGGACCTAATGTAGTATCAATCAGTAGCACAAATTTGGTTCAAGTGTTTCCAGTCTAGAAATCTCAAAGTTCAAGATGCAGCTCGTTTTGTTCGCCCTGTTTGAATTTGCATTCAAAATACGAAGAAGCTATTTCCCCGACCTAATATTAATAGTCTTAAAGTAGTATTTGCTCCTCAATTCGGTGTCACAAGATTTAACTTATTTAACAGGACTAAACTAAATTTCATTAATTTCACATTCTGTCCTTGTCTTTTCAATACAGAAAGAAAAAGACAGAATGCGTAAACTTAGTTTAGAGGACTAAACTAATTCAGGAGCATAGACACAAAGCATTGTAATATTAAGTATACCTACCATTCAGCTACCAAAACTTAAATCCAGATGATTTTCAGAACAATTTGTAGTATTATTTATTTTTGTAACCTATTCTACTACAAAGCAGTAACTTTAGTCACACATATTGGTATATACTAATTCCACAGTATAACACAAATAAAACTGCGTTTATAATTTGTCAGCGACCGGTACTTAACTTACTAACTTTAGTGGATTCGTATTTGTGTGTTGTATGTTAATAGACGAAGCCACTAAGGGTGTTAAGAAATTGGTGTAGATGCCGTAAACAGGGGGTTCTACTCATCATACTGAACGACTTTCCTTAAGGAACCCATAGTCAACTCTCAAAAAAAAATTGAAAATTTCATACAAAAATGCGCAAAATTGGTCAATCAACTGATCGATTCGTCATTATCATCATATTAGCTCATATATGTCCAAGGGGGTTCGAGCCTACCCTACATTAGGGCGATCTGACCTGAGTCGATCGACCACGCGGGCCCAGTGCGGGTTGATCGACTTCACAGACAACCTTCGAGTTTTTTCGCAGACGTGCGCAGGTTTCCTCTCGATGTTTTCTTTCACCGTAAGAGCATCGGATAAACATTAATACATTGGTACGTGGCAGGATTCGAACCACGACCTCCCGGACAGGAGGTAGCGGCCCTAATCGTTACGCCACCGACGATCAATTTGCATAATGGAGTTTTTTTTTAGCGATTTCAGCAAAGTCATAGAACAAAAGTTGTTTATTATGTTGAGTTGACACCACAGTTAACACGGCAATTTTGTTACATCTTGTATATAAGGTGTAACAAAATTAGCTGAAACTATTTTAACTGGTGCTTCTACCCGTGAAACTGAACAACTTTCCACATGGAACCCATAGTCAAATCGCAAAAAAAATTGGCTCTCCCATACTAACTCGATCAGCTGATCAACCAACTTAGTATGGGAAGTTCAAAAACTATTTTGAGAATTGACTATGGGTTTCATGGGGAAAGTTGTTCAGTTTCATGGGTAGAGGCACCTGTTAAAATAGTTTCAGCTATTTTTGTTACACCTTATATAAGTTGTAACAAAATTAGCTGAAACTATTTTAGCTGGTGCTTCTACCCATGAAACTGAACAACTTTCCCCATGGAACCCATAGTCAAAACGCAAAAAAATATTTGGCTCTCCCATACTAACTCGATCAGCTGATCAGGCAACTTAGTATGGGAAGTTCAAATTTTTTTTTGAGATTTGACTATGGGTTTCATGGGGAAAGTTGTTCAGTTTCATGGGTGGAAGCACCAGTTAAAATAGTTTCAGCTAATTTTGTTAGACCTTATATAACTGCGCAAAAAAACTCTTCATACAAATATACAGAGTGTAACAAAATTGGTGTAGGTCCTATTAACTGGGGCTTCTAATAATCATACTGAACAACTTTTGTTCTACGACTTTGCTAAAAACGTAAAAAAAAATTTTACACTTCATACAAATGATCAGCTAATCGACCGATTTTGTGCATTTTAGTATGGAGGGTCCAAATTCTATTTTGAATATTGACTATGGGTTCCTTGGAGAAAGTTGTTCAGTATGTCGAGTAGAACCCCCAGTTAACGGGACCTACACCAATTTTGTTACATCCTGTATAAGCTGATCGACCAACTTTCTGCATTTGTGTACAGGAATCTATTTTTTTTTTCATGAATTGAGTACTTATTGCGTTGTACTCACCTATTCTAAGTTGTTCAGTATGATGAGTAGAAGCCCCAGTTAATGGGGTCCTTCACCAATTGTGTAATTGTAAATTAAGGGGTGCACTGTACGATTACGGAAACATTGCCTATTACGAATAAGGTGTCTACGAATGTTCACCGATACGATACTGTAGGTTCCTACCGGCAATTTAAGTGACAGCGGTTATAAGGTAACCGAGTATCGACTCTACTTACATTTGACTTATTTTATAACTTATCCAGCTGAATCGAAAGATTGAGACGTGTCGTGATCTACCAAACAAAACAATCAGGCCTCCGGACAATGGCGATAGTATGCGCGTGCGACGGCGGTCGCTTCAGACCCGTCCATCAGCTGGCCAGCTTCATTAGCCGCTTCGGAGACATTGTATGGGACAATCGGTGGTCAGTTACTTTAACTTTGATGTTTATTTAATTGCCGGGGAGATAGCTGTGTAACTTAATTTGATCTAAGTAGGTACTAATAATATACAGGTCCTACAATATATTTGTTTCCGTATGCCGTAAGTGAAAAAAAAACATTTAGGTTCTTTCTGAAATACTTGATAATAAGGGGGGATCTACAACTTATCAAACTGAATAACTTTCTCCAAGTAACCTATACGTCATTTGTTTTTAGCGTCGTTAATTATCATTTATGACACAGAACAATTTTCCAAACAATTCGCAAATAAAAATGCACTTCTTATATGACATTACAGGCTGTAAGAAATTGGTGTATGACCCGTTAACAAGGGCTATGGGAAAAAACTATATATGAGTTTATAGGATATCTGTATTTCGCATGTGCCTACTAAGTTTAGATTAATTAATTAGTTTCGCAATAGCTTTTGGTTTTCGTAATTTAAGTAACGCTTATACGAAAAAAATATTTTAAATCGAACTCTCCGATGTAGCAGTAAATTCATATTTTAAGAATGCCTTAATTTTTACGTAACTACTTCCAAAATCAAAATGAAGGAGCATTTTTTTTGTATCAATGTTACACGATTTCTTTGCCGAATTTTATCTGCGAAAACTTGTCACCAGCTTTTAGATACATAAAGTTTATTGTATAATAGCAGTAAGTTTTCCAAATATAATAAAATTAAAATAAAGTAAAGCGTCATTAATAACTTTTTATTGATGGATTATAAACTCAAAGGTAGTTTTAATCCAATTTTCATTGTATCAAAATCGGTATTGAAAAAAAATTGCGAAATTTTAGTTGTCAAGTTTTAAGTCGGTTGTTTTAATGTTTTTAGCGTCGTTAATTATTATTTATGAAACTGAACACCTTTATACACAGTTCGCAAATAAAAACGCACTTCTTATATGACATTGGGGGTACTACTCATCACACTGAACAACTTTCCCCAAGGAACCCATGGTCAATTCTCCAAAAAAAATTTGGATTTCCCCATACAAAAATGCACAAAATTGGTCGATGAGCCGATCGATTTGTATGAAGAGTTAAATATTTTTTTGCGATTTCAGCAAAGTCATAGAACAAAAGTTGTTCAGTATGATGAGTAGAAGCCCCCAATTTTGTAACACCTGTAGATATTTAATATCTTTTTGGGAATCGATCACGGTTTTATTTTGGGTTATTTTTAGTTACTGTAATTAGAATGACTTTAAATATGTAAATAGGACATAGAGTCGCCGTAAAGCTGGGTTTTCAAAGCGGCATGTGCCTTCCTTATGCAATGCCCTTGGAAATCCCAAACGTACTGGCGACAACCTACCACCATGGCGACAACCTACCACCATCGGAACACCAAGACACCACAGATTTGTCTTCAGAATTGAGAAGAAAATCATGGGACATCTTTGGACAAGTTGCAACGAACTGGTTGTCTGTAAAGTCGGTTTACTGACAATAATTTTACGTGATAACGTGTCACAAGCCGAATGCTTAGGACGATCGTGCCTCTTTATCGCTTGTTCCGCGCACTCGCTTGCACGCTCGGCTCAGGCGGGACGTGACAAATGAGGACGTGACAATGAGTCATAATTTTTCGTGAGTGCAGTTCATCGATTTATAAAGACGTTATCACGTCAAAATTTCCAGTTTGTAGGTGCCTACATGTTATAACGCACCAAGTCTTATTGTCAACACCAAGTGTAATAAATAAGTTCTTATGATAGGAAGGGACTAGTTTCTGTAACACAGGCGCTGCCTAGTACAGATACTAGGGTCTGCACACCCAGATGTTCCTAAATAATTTAAGAAACTTATGTGATAAGACTTCTTAAAGTGAATAAAAAAATTATTATTATTATTATTATAAGACGAAATCATTGTACATATAAGAAAGGGTGAGTCCTTCTGATCTCGCCATTTCCTCATTGATGATATCCCAAGTTTAAATCGTAAATTAAAAATATTCCTTTTTTCGGAAAATTTAAAACTTTTTTTTTCATAGACGGATTTTCAGCACGTTAAGAAGAAAACGCGGGTGCCATTTTTTTCATATAAACGTAGTCCTCTGTTTCCTCCCTGGAATTATCCAATTATCAACTCATTAGAGTTAATGACAATAAAGCAAAAATGCTTTTTCCATCAAACCTATATGTCAATGGCCATGCCCCTCTGTTTTCTTTTTCCCATATTCTAATAGGGATGACGAATGCTAGTCATCTGATATACTTTTTATCATGTGTCAAAAGTGACATTTTGTTTTAAAAATGTTAGAAATACCTAGACGTGACGTCATAGTTTTGCAGCGTCATTTATGTACTCATTTTGTGATTTTGGTGAATTAAAAATCAAAGACTTGATGTAAAACAAAACGAGTAAGGTTTTCCGAAGTTTAACTAGGAGGGCAAGTTAGTACACAAGAGTTCATAATTTATTTCTGATGCTGTCGTCATCCCTGCCTTCAAAAACTGAGAAAATTGTCTAATTGAACCGTCATTTTCAAATACCCACTAAAAATAATACGCATATTAACAATAAACTGAAAACATAGAGGCATAGGTAAATCGTTTTTTATTTAATTATTTTTGAAAAAAAAATATTACTCAAATTTTTGAGGTAAAAATGGGGGACTACTAAATGCTGATTTGGTCAATTTTAGTGCCTATTATCAGCCTGGACTGCAGTTATCCCTTTCTTGCTGTATACGAAGACGTTTGGGAAGGGAGACAGCAACATTTTATTCAACTATTCTTTAGACCGTGTTTTCTCTTAACGCTCCTGGTTTCAATACTATTTGTCATGCTAGGTACTTGACCGTTTAAGCAGCAACGAAACAATTTATTTTTAATTATCTTACATTTTACGGTTGTAAAAAGAGGAGACATGTAAAGTAACCTATTTCACTGCAAATAAATAATCATTTCATTTCATTTCATTTCAGTAGAGTGGCGAGATAAGAGTGGCTCACTCTACCTTCAGAGTTACCACGAGATTGTCAAATAAAACAGTTCTTAATTGATGTCATTATTAATTAATTAAATAATAATTAGTACGTCAATTATTAATTCATTTCACACTTATCCTAATCCCAGCTATCACTTTCTTTAAAAGCTGCTACGCATTTCGCCTTAGCTTCGCTATCGAATTTCTCAATGGTTTTTTTCTCTTTTTCCTTCTCAGCGACACCATGTTTTGGCGTCTCTTTCTCTTCTGTGACTGATCTTTTCCGACGTCCATTTGGAATCACTGCCGTCATTTTACGGGAGCCATCAGAGTTAGATCGGGTAACCTCGACTTTCTTCTGCGGAGGTTCAGATTCATCCACCTGTGAACAAAAACAAAAATCGTTCACTAATTAAAGAGTTACTTACCTAAAGGTTTTTATTATTATTCAAAATTGGTAACCCCTCGACACCATCCCACCTGATGGTAAGTGATGATGATGCCGAACATGGAAGTAGGCTTATCAAGATTCCCCAACGCAATGAGGAACTGGCTATCTTATCTTCAAGCCGGATCACATCAATGTTACTAGCATTGATGTTTGGCGGCAAGACTTAGAAAAGATAGTGGTGGTAGCTAGCCAGGCGGGCTTAGAAAATTCCCTTCCACCAATGGTTTTCCACCAACCAAACCAAGTCTTATAAAGTTAGACTCTGCCGGGAATGGAATCCTTGACCTCCTGATGTGTAGCTACACATCAGGAGGTTCCGCTGGCACCCACCACCGTGGCGTAATGGTTCAGGCCATTAGCTAATGGTGGGTGGGTGCCAGCGGAACCTTATTATTAAGACTCCGCTTTCCGTCCGTCTGACACCGGGCTGTATTTCATGAACCGTGATAGCTATACAGTTGAAATTTTCACAGATGATGTATTTCTGTTGCTGCTATAATGGCAAATACTAAAAATAAGAAAAAATGAAAAAATAAGGGGGTCTCCATACAAAAAACGTGTTTTTTTTAAAACGTAAAGAAACTAGCGCCATTTAGTATGATGGTACGGAACCCTTTGTTGTTTCTGACTCGCAGATATTTGTCCTATTTTTTCCTTTTTTTAGGTTTTTGACGCATTATTATTCCAAATTCGATCCTGACTTCTGATTCTGTTTTATACATGTGTTTTATAAATAAGTGTTGTTACGAGTCCCAATAAATTTCGATGCATCGGCACGGGCCAGGAGGGCGCGTCGAGGCTGCAGATGCTCAGCAGCCAGTATCAGGAAAACAGAAAAGCTGAGTTATAGAGGTCCCGAAACAGAAAAACAACTCCGATTAGGTAGTTACTTATTTAACTACGTGCATCCAAACATAGCTAATAATATCTTTTTTTTTACGGAGGTGTGTTTTCGCTGTTCTTCTTCTCTATCTAACATGGTATTTGAATACTTGTATCCTTGTCTCCTATCAAAAGACTGTCCGGACGTTTATTTTGTATAAAAGGGGATCTAGTTCTTTTAAATGCTATCTAAGCTAATAAAAAATAGTTTTTTTTTTTTATTAGAGACTCAAACGGAGGACTGTTATACAGTATTTGCTGCGCAACTCCAAAACCTCAAGAATCGCTGACAGTTTACCGGAGTTCTCCATTTCACTCTTGGACAACCACTCAGATTACAGTAATGACGTAGTTTTCATCTCTTTTAGTAGTTTATAGTATGCCTATGCGCACGAAGCGCTTCGGTTTATCAATTTACTATGCGGACAGTGGAGGAACAAACCTTCAACGGTGTCGGTTGGAGTTTTTGAGTTTTAGACGAGAGTGAATAGTCATTATTTAAGTTTGCGAGTACCAATGAGGTTTGGAAGTCTTTAAACAGACTCCGGATCCAGACCGGTCGGAGCAAAGAAAACATGGTCAGGTGGGGATTTTTGGGTGAAAGTGAATTAAACTGTTTGTGCGGTGCAGTTCAAAGGATGAAACATTTGACATCGTGCCCTGCGTGCCCCTACATCTGCGCGCAGGAAGACCTCATAACAGCGGCTGATAATGCTGTTAAAAGGTCTCTGTTACTCTACTGTAACCAAGAAGTAGCCGATAAAAATAAAGTTTATGAAAGTTACACTATATTTTTCTCATTATCAAAAGCTGCTACAAATGACTCCAAATTCCATGGATACAACCATAATGATAAATAAAACGTTTACATTAAATTACCTATGTTTTAATAAGTCAGTTAGTACAAAATACTAAGTAATATTTATTAAACCTTAATATGTAAACTGTCGCGTCCGCAACTGACTGGCAGCCACGGGTACCAACAAATACCAGCGCTCCGCTTCCGAGCCTAGCATATTATGCTGAGTTGGGGCCAGGCCGTGAATATATGTTTTTTTTTATATTTACCGAAACTTTTGTCACTAACATATTATGTATTTTGGTGTGGTGTTACTAGGAAAAATAAACGTATTTCTTTCTTCTTCTTTTTTTCTTTTGTTTCTATCACTTGGCAACCTATGAGGAAGAAGACTGACAGACGTCATACTTCACGTCGTCGTGGGTCCATTTACGTGACGAAGCATCTCCCTCTGCAGATATAAAACCTCATTGGCGTCTACGATCAAGTGAGACGCAGTCAAATGTACTATTGGTGTAGGTACCTGAAAGACGCCAGAAGAAGTCCTCTTTCTGTTGGTCGGGGCCGACGGCGCGGGCGCAGACACGCTGTTCGAACGCGGACGCTCGACCTTCTGCGGCAGTTGCTGCTTCTGTGGCGAGTTTCGGATGCCTGCGAGAATTTTATTATTGGAGCTAGTGTCTATGCGAGTCGCCTTGACTTTAATTTGTATGCCATCCTTACGGAATTTTCACGGAATTCTGACAAACCAGTGACACAGACATTAGTGTCTAGAACAAGTTTACAAACGTCTTTGATTAATTAATATTCAAATAAAAACCTAACTACGTTTGTATGGAGCGTGATAATAATAAATTCGTTGAAAAACGGCAAATAATACATTCTCCTCGCGGAACTGCACATCTTTCCCTGAGGAACTTCTATCTAACTTGTCTATGTAAGGAACCTCACAATCAAAGCAAAAAAAAATATTGACCCCTTTTTTTATTTAAAATTGGTAAGCCTTTGGCATTATCTCACCAGATGGTAAGTGACGATTAATTTATTCCCCTATTTAAAGACTGTTAATTAATCAGACAGTGGGGGAAAGCTTTTTATGAGTAACATCCACCATTTGCTGCTTTTCAGCGAATAAAAAGACACCTGTATAAGATCCTATTTATTATTCAATATTTATAACCGGGGCTTCTGTTATATCCACCTCATGATCATTTAAAACAAATATAGAACACATAGTGAACTTTCTCAGATATAGTAATAACAAGGTTTGCTAATCTATGGAAGAGCTGAGCACTGAAATCCCACAGATGTAGTGTTAACAAAGTTTACTCTTCTATGGGAGAGCTCAGCACTGAAATCATCTTCTATGGGAAAGCTGAGCACTGAAATCCCACAAATATAGTTCTCACAAAGTTTGCTCTTCTATGGGAGAGCTCAGCACTGAAATCATTTTCTATGGGAAAGCTGAGCACTGAAATCCCACAGATATAGTTCTCACAAAGTTTGCTCTTCTATGGGAGAGCTCAGCACTGAAATCATCTTCTATGGGAAAGCTGAGCACTGAAATCCCACAGATATAGTTCTCACAAAGTTTGCTCTTCTATAGGAGAGCTCAGCACTCATATCATCTTCCATGGGAAAGCTGAGCACTGAAATCTCACAGATGTAGTGTTAACAAAGTTTGCTCTTCTATGGGAGAGCTCAGCACTGAAATCATCTTCTATGGGAAAGCTGTGCACTGAAATCCCACAGATACAGTTTTCACAACGTCTTTTCTTGTATGGGAGAGCTCAGCACTAAAATCATCTTCTATGGGAAAGCTGAGCACTGAAATCCCACAGATACAGTTTTCACAAAGTTTGCTCTTCTATAGGAGAGGTCAGCACTGAAATCATCTTCTATGGGAAAGCTGAGCACTGAAATCCCACAGATACAGTTTTCACAAAGTTTCCACTTCTATGGGAGAGCTCAGCACTGAAATCATCTTCTATGGGAGAGCTCAGCACTGAAATCATCTTCTATGGGAAAGCTGAGCACTGAAATCCCACACATACAGTTTTCACGAAGTTTGCTATTCTATGGGAGAGCTCAGCACTGAAATCTCACAGATGTAGTGTTAACAAAGTTTGCTCATCTATTGTAGAGTTCAGCAATGAAATCTCACAGATGTAGTGTTAACAAAGTTTGCTCATCTATTGAAGAGCTCAGCAATGAAATCTCACAGATGTAGTGTTAACAAAGTTTGCTCATCTATTGAAGAGCTCAACAATGAAATCACACAGATATAGTGTTAGCAAAGATGAGCATAGAAATCCCTAAAGATAAAGTGTTATCAGAGTCTGCTAGTCTATGGGAGAGCTGAACACTTTGTATGCTAAGTTTGCTAATCGGTTTGTGTAAGAAATTATTTATTTTGTTAATTGACCTCTTAGTGAGAAGTAATTGCTTACATACTATGTATAAATTATTAGTGATGAATATGTTGAGAATGCACCACTCACATACCTGGAGAAACTTTCCGGACAGATTCGGGAGTGCCCCTGAAACAAATAATATTCATTTTGTAGAAATTTTTACAATCGCATTTAATTTTCAATATCAGTTATTGGAGATTTACGATGTCCCGTTTTCCCGTTAATTTGTCCCGTTTGTTACATAATATAAAATTATAAGTACCTAAGGTGCACTATGGATTCCAGTCAAACAATACACTTCTTTCGCGCATGTCATTAACCTTATCAACCAAGTTGCAGGAACTTTGAATGAAAAAGAAAGAGCAATAGTAGTTTTTTTTTTTTTTTTTCAAAAAATCCACTTCTTTCGCGCATGTTATAAACCTTATCAACCAAGTTACAAGAGCTTTGAATGTGAAAGAAAGGGCTACAGTACTTTTTTCAAAAAAAACAATTTCTTTCGGCGCATGTTATAAGTCTTATCAACCAAGTCACAAGAGCTTTGAATGTGAAAGAAAGGGTTACAGTAGGGTGAAAGAAAAGGAAAAAAAATGTTCAATCAAAGAGATACTTGAACCATGTACACAATTTGTTGCTAAATGATGTCAAATTATATTAAAAACACGATTTACATTTCATTTTTTTAGATGAATGCCATAATTTATATTTAATATTTCTAACATAGTTGTTTGTACCACATTTTTAACAATAAAACACATTTATTTATCTTGTTTCTTTGTATTCAGTATTTACTCAAGATTTGTCCCGGCACCCGTCGAATGTAATCTTTTTGGTACAAAGGCCAGAGTTTAATTGGTACAGGAAAGGAGCAAAACTAATGCGTATGTAAAGTGTACACTCACACCATGGACTTCTAAACTCTTTAAGCCTCGCATTCATCTGTCGAAGGACACGATCGAAGTTTAGAAACGCGACGCTAAATTAATTGAACGGCCACGACTAGCCACACTGTTTTATTCATAAAAAGTTGGAAAAAAGTATCTACGTAAAAAGATCGCAAGTTTATCGGTTTTCTGAGAAACGCTTTTAAACGGACACTTTTTCACGTTATCTGAACTGGCTTCGTAACGTAAACCTGTACTAAAGGTTTTTAAATTTTACATGAAGCGGTTTTAACAACAGTTAAGTAAGTTTAAGTAGCGGTGACTTTAAATTGCGACGTATAGAGAAAGAAAAAGGCGATGTTTCATAATCACACTAATATTATAAAGGCGAAAGTTTGTGAGTGTGTATGTTGGTTACTTCTTCACGCAAAAACTACTGAACGGATCTGCCTGAAATTTGGTGGGTAGACAGATTAAGACCTGGATTAACACATAGGCTACTTTTTTCAAACTTGCGAGCGGTTTTAACAACAGTTATAATAAAGTAGCGGTGACTTTGAATTGCGACGTATAGAGAAGGAAAAAGGCGATGTTTCATAATTGTCCATAAATCCAGTACATAAACATTAAATATCTTAACTTATTCGTTGTTAGAGCTCCTCGTTGGCGGTAAGGGGCTATTCATCAAACACGGAGCGCCTTATAAGGGGCCTGACGCGACTCGAGATGACACTATGAGAAGTGGTCCGTTTGATTGACTCGTAACTTTGTAATTCTAGATTTTTTGTCGAAGAGTTCTTTAATAACTAGACTTTCTACCTCTTAAGCTCGGAGGGTCTTAAAGCTTCGTAATTAGAAAAGTTAAGAGCGTTAAATCTTAATAACACTGGCGGTAGAGCCGCCTCAATGAATTAAATTAGCACTTTCATACAAGTGTTAATACTTTCCACGTCATAAACTAACGTCATACCATTACGATTTTTTTTATTTACAATAATAAGCCCTTAGCATCACCTCACCTCAGAGCGTCGATAGCATAGCCGCCACCTGTCCGGGAGGTCGTGGTTCGAATCCTGCCACGTACCAATGTGATTTCGAATTTAGATTTCATATGTACGTTTATCCGACGTTCTTACGGTGAAGGAACATATCGTGAGGAAACCTGCACACGCCTGAGGAGAAACTCGCAGGTTGTGTGTGAAGTCGACCAACCCGCACTGGGACCGCGTGATCGAATATAGCCCGATCACCCTAATTCAGGGTAGGCTCGAGCCCCTCGGTGGGGACGTATTTAAGCCGATATGATCACCTCACCTGATGGTACGTAACGGTGATACCGAAGATGGAAGCGGGCCATTTTATCTTCATGCCAGAACACATCAATGCTGTCTCAGATCAAAATTGGTCTAAGAATTCTGTTAATATTGAGATTTTGGCGGCAAGACTTAGATAAGAGGGCGATAACCAGACGGGGTTGGAAAATTCCATACCCCTAACCAAACCGAGTCTTAAAAAGATAAGCCCCTAATGACATCAAACTGAAAGTATCCTTTCAAATAATAAATTTTCCAAAACGGTTATAAATGACGGAGTTCTGAGGTAACAAACATAAAAAATACAACAAACTTAAGAACCTCCTCCTTTTTTGAAGTCAGATGAAAATCCAATAAGCATGTTAATTTCGCTCGTCGTCGTCATCTCATCATTCTCAGATCAAATTGGTCGTCATAAACCCGTTATTCCACTGCTAGAGCTTGGATCTTGTAACGCGGCAACGTGTTGCTGATATTCGTTTTTCTATCATTCGACCTATTTCATTCCACCTATTTGTTCTATTACGCATGCGCTGCCACAAAACAATCCATGTGACACATGTGTTTTCAAAACTAAAATTCTATCATCCAACAATAAAAATTCAATCATTAAACTTTATTTATAGAATTATTATTCCAACTGCTTTCTTAAAAGACCCTAAGACCTCTGACATGGTTTAATTAACGACTGCCATCTTGTCGCAGCAACCACACCAACGGCAAAGTATATATTATATAAATACTTACTAACATACAGTAAGGACACTCCCTGCCGCTCTCTAGATTGCGACCTCACCCCCTCGGCAACCAGATTGATACAGATTGGTTACAGTTTGGTTGTCGAACGTATAGGATTTCGCCGGCATTTTGTTTTTTCCGTCATTCCTTTTTTGACATGTCAATTCTGGCCCGTTGTATGAAGTGTCCAGGGTGTGCCAACGGCAAAACGGTCGAAAAAATGCTACTATCAGAAAACCCATCCTGGTGATAAATTGATCAAATTGGCAACACAGGTTAAATAAAACAGTGGTCGTCGTCATTTTGATGGACTGGGCATCGATAAAACATAAGACTCTTGCCGTCATACATTTAGAATCTCTTTTCTCCCGCCGTCATGACATGTGAGCTCCAAGACAATTTATCACGAGCTTGCCTATCTATCGGCTGTTGTTGTCTGATGAGCAGTTCATTCGATTGTACACGTTAATTTTGATTTGTTGTTTCACTGCGGGTAGGAGGTAACATAATAATCTTTACAGGGTGGCCAGGGAAGACAAGTCCATTAAAAAAAGACGTGTGGCACTCGGGGACTGCCGCGGTAAAGCTATTGCATAGCATTTTTTATCAACTTATGCAATTATAATTATTATTATTTTTGAAGTGAAAACTTCTTTAGCGGCGCTGAGCACTTTTTGTTGGATGGGTAAAAACTTCCAAACTCGCGTCAGGGTCACGTGATGCTGATCGAAAAAGCGTAAGATCGAGGGGAAGGGAGAGGAACAAGTATCTCCCACTCTTTCTACCGTGCCTGAGTGTGCTTTTCTCAATTTTCCATCTGCCGGTTAGTAGCAAAACTACTCGCCTAGCGACCTAACATCGACATATTGATGTCACTACGTAGTTCAGCTATTTCACACTAGATGTCAATAAGTGTAGAAAGTAATGGGACGTACTCAGAACTATGAGCTTTAAAAAGTTTGTGTAATAAATGAATGTTAACATTTTTACTGTTTTGTATGTGTACTGACGTACTTAAAATTTCTAGCACAAAATAATAGACAAATTATTATTACGAACATAATTTTATTTACAAAATTCAATTACCTGCGAAAATAACAGTTTTGGTTAGTTGTTGTCGGTTCGTTGCCCTATCGTTTTGAATGGTTGCGAAATTCTTAAAACGAATATCTATATATTTTTCTGATAAAGATTTAATCAGCAGTATAATATGATTTACAGTCGGTGATTGGTCAAAGCTGTAATTTAAAAAATAAAATGAAATACATACTTATTCTCCTAAAATAATTGAAACTCGGTTATACAAACAATACCGAAACCAACCGACAAATCCAGTTTTAAACTAGGTAAAGTGCCCATCTTTAATTTTTTATGGCCTTTTTTTGTCACTATGAAGTCTGCATCATTAAAATGGCAAGAACAAATCTTTGTATATTTTGTCGGAGTCCAATCCGGTCTATTCACTTTTGTGATCCATTGTTGTTTTAAATTATCATCGGATGGAAATCTAAAACAAACAAAAAGAAATAAAATTAACTAGGTGGTAAATTATCTTAATATGAATAAAATGATTATTTAACATTCGAAGTTCTTTCAATTCATGAACAGTCACGGAGAATAGGACGAGTATGTATACAACTCAGATCTTTGTTACTTGAAAATATTTGCTATGAAAATGTTATTTCATTACTGACCATAGCCGTGTGTTATTCGGTAAAATTATTTGAATCTAATTACGGCCCTGGACATTTGGTACGTTGAAAATAGTTGTTCTTGTTGACGATAGATGGCGGCCTGTTTACAATATAATTATAAAAATCACTAAAGTACTGTTTTGGCGACTAAAAAGTATTCAGGTTTAATTGTATACTTTAATTTTCAGTATCCACGTATGATTATAACTATATACCAATGCGGAACTTTACGTACTCGTATTTTTTATTCACAAAAGTTACGCCACCTAGTGTCGAGAAGTATAATTTATACTTGAAAGCCGAGAATTTTCTAGAACTATTTTAATAATTACGTATAAAATTACTTACAAATGAAATGTGATACCATTCTTAGCATCAGAACGTCTGTCTGAATAACTTCGACACGATAAAACACAACACTTCATCCTTTTCTTCTTAAAAATGCGAAAACACACCAATAATGCGAGTCTCGATACATGGGCACCTGACGAAAATCACAGTGCACAGTTGTAGTTGTTGTTTTCACTTCTGCCGGCACTCCCGGAGTGCTACCGGTGTGTTTTTTTTTTATTTATGCAGTATTTACCAGTACCATATAGTCCTTGGGGCGCGGGATGTTTATGTAATAAATTAACACTAAGAAATTTCATCACCCTCATCATCCGCCATCCTCAATCGCCATCGCCATCATCATCATCATCATCATGATGGATAGATAGATGGCACTGTAAGTTTTTTAGAACTCAATATTTTTTTTTGGGTGTCAGGTTTTATTTTCGTTACGAAATTTCTTGATTCGGTCCCCTCAAAGCCCGCGATAAAAGCTATACAATAACTTAAAATTTTGGATGCTTATATCTTGGGGCATCCGAATCACCCCGATGTATGTTCTGTAATTTTTAGAAATTTAGGAGACATGAAATTTTTTATCACTTTTTTTAATTTTTCATTTGACATTGGTTTTTTATTTTTTCCCCTTTCTATTTGACATTTGTAGATATATTTTGCTGTGGTAACGTGTAACTAACCATAATGTCATCTACCACTCCTAAAATTTCCTACGCGTTATATAACATGACTAAAATTGAGTCAAAAGTTAAAAATTACTGTTCAAGCATTATGTGATAATAAAAATGGTGTAAATGAATATTTTCAAAAACTGTTATTAACTTTCAACAACAAAAAAAACCATTTTAAGCGCCATTTTTGAAAAAAAATATTAATTTACTTTTTTTGTATATGATTACCCTTAATATTTTCAAAATTTTGAAAACACACAAATATGCATATATACATACATTTTTAAGAACTCGTTTTTGTGGTCTATAAGTGATATTGGTGCTCCTTCGTCACTCGAAGATCATCATTTCGTAAGAAATACACCAATGAATGTGCAGATCTATCTGATAAAAATTTGTAAGCCACGAAGTAAAAACATGAGTGCTATAAAGTTCTTTGTATAGGTAGATACCATTTTTAAGGCAAACACATGATTTCTATTCTAAGTAAAGCCTGTCAAAAACACATTAATATAAATAAACCAGTACTTTAATTTCTTGCTTTTCACTCAATGGCTTATAATTATATTACTGGCGTATCACCCAATGACTTATATTTCACTAACACATCTTAGAATGTTCAGAAACACATTTAAGACCAAATCGGCACCGTTTAGTAGGTATGGACGTTTTACGTAATTTCATTCATTAATATCAGCTCATATACGTCCCCACCGAGGGGCTCGAGCCTACCCTGAATTAGGGCGATCGGGCCTTAGTCGACCACGCGGGCCCAGCGAGGGTTGGTTGGTTTTACGTCACATTTATGTAAATAGTTTGTTTACATTTTGTATTTTCTTGATTGGAAGAAGTTGATGACAAATTTTGCCACCAAGACATAGTAAATTTATTTATTCGTTTTAACAATTGAATATTGAGCAATTAATAATAAATAATAATACTAATATTGAGCATTGATGTGTTACGGCTTGAAGATAAGAAGCCCGCTTCCATATTCGACATCATCGTCACTTACTAATTGTAAATAAAAAAAAAAATATATATATATATTAACTTGACAGTAGCCTCTTATTTTCTTTGGTGCAATACCTGTATTACATACTACATTTACTTGACTAAAATTATTTTAAAAAAATCTAGCTTTTATGGGAAACGATGGCCAAGATCAGACATTATTATAACGGTTAAAGGACAACGACATTCCGTACTTAAAAGGTGCTAAAAAGTAAATGCTGCACACCTCACCCAATACAAGTGAGGGGATGTAATTCGGCGCACGCACAGCATCGTTTATACATCGCTCGGCGCCGCTACCATTGTCGCTATTTATTGTGTGTGTAGTCTAGAGATGGGTCGCAGGGGCGTACCAATCGGAAATGGCGTCCAGATGCGCCCTTTTGTAAAAACATTTTGATTTTCTATTTTAGAACGAAAAATAGTTTAAATAATTTCGAAAAACCGAAAAACTTTTAGGTACAAGCTTTTAATATTGCATTGTCACGCGATATCCATATGCATGCAAAATTTCAGCTCAATCGGAAACCGGGAAGTGGGTCAAATTTAACTTGCAAGATTCTATCCGAAAAAACATACATTGCAAGTGAAAGAAACATAAATTGCAAGTTAAACAAACATACATTGCAAGTTAAACAAACATATTTTGCAAGTTAAACAAACATACATTGCAAGTTAAATAAAAGCTTGTAAAATACCTTCCCCTTCTGCGACGGAAATAAATCTGTTTTAAGGGTTCCGTACATTCGATGAAAAAAGAAACCCTTATTAGACCAGTCATTGTCTGTCTGACCGTCCACACCGATTTTCTCTGAGACTATTGGACAAATTAAGATAAAATTTCAACAAATCACTGATGTAGAGAGTAAATAAAAGATTTTGCAAGCCCCCTTTGAATGGCGCCCAGGGCACGTGACCCACTTGTCTCACCCTAGAGATACGCCACTGAAGAGTCCAGACAACTTACATAAGAGAACTAAAAAATCGTATTTTTTATTAAATATAATAGGACTGAAATAAAATATGTAGAATCAAACCTTAATTTTTTTTATTATACCTATTCAATATTATGAAGTTTTTTGATCCACCACTATCACTAGCATAGATGCCAAGGACCAGTATGTAGAAATAGACAATGCGTTAGTATACTATAATTGCTTAATTTGAACCTTTCCTAAACGGCAATTTTCGATGTATATTTGGATGTTGGTTAATCTGGGGGCACAGCAGTGCCCGCGCCAAGTCGACCGCAAGCACTGCTTTGCCATAATACCTTTTCTAGTTCGTTTCGTGCCCTTTTATACTATATATTATATACTAGAGCGTTGGTGGCGTAATGGCTATGGCCGCCGCCTCCTGACCGGGAGGCCGTGGTTCGAACTTGCCACGTACCAATGTGATTTCGAATTTAGATTTCATATATACGTTTATCTGACGCTGTTACGGTGAAGGAAAACATCGTGAGGAAACCTGCACACGCCTGTGAAGAAACTCGAAGGTTGTGTGTGAAGTCGACCAACCCGCACTGGGCCCGCGTAGTCGACTAAGGCCCGATCGCCCTAATTCAAGGAAGGCTCGAGCCCGTCGGTGGGGACGTTTATATGATATGATGATTATATACTAGGCGTATTAGATAGCGATATTTTCATCATTTTAATAAGTCATAAAACGATGAAAATATCGCTATCTAATAAGCTAGGTACGTGTTACTTATGATGACCTTAGAATTCTAAGTTTGTCCACTATTTTATCTGTGGTTTGTCATCCTCATCACATCATACGCCAGACCACATATTTATTTGTACTGCTTTTGACTGCAACTCACCTGATGGGAAGTATAATGATGCAGTCGAGGATGGTACACGCAAACTCATATTATGCCATTCACCCGCACCTTAAATGTCCCCAAATTGTAAGTATCAGGAAACACTGAAGCAGACAAAGAGTTTCATTTCATCGCTGTCCGCATAATAAATGAGGATACATAACGTTTCGTGCGGATAGGCGGAATGTGAACAAGAAAGGGGTAGAACCCATCCCTGCGTCTCGTTGACCGAAGGTGGAATAGAACTGGGGGAATGAGGTCGTGTAGTTCTTGCGTACACTCACCAATAGATATTAGATACATGAAATTTGATACACAGGTACGGCATACCCGACCTGATGGAAAGTGACTGGCGCCAACCGTGACAGAAGGAGCAAAGTTTTATTGGTCCGACACCTCTCATGTTTGCATACACGCCGACATCACTAGTAGATTACGATCAGCAGCCGCACCGTACCATCATGGGACAGTGTGTCCCGTCTTTCTTAACAACGGTCACTAGGAAAGCTCGACCTCCCCTATATCGTTCCTCCACCCCCGCACGATTGCCTAGTCTATACGTTTCCTTTGGATGACTGTATGATTTCTTTAGACTTTGGTATTACGACCATTTCTAGTCTTAATACAGTGACAAGGGGTCTTAATCTTTTGCCGACCCTGGCCGACTAAGACGAAGCCGCCGAAATACAGCAACCAGTCGGACTTAGCATAAAGGGTCAGCTTCACAACTCACTCATAATGTGCACCACTATTTTCCATATGACGGGGGACGGGAGGTACCAATAGAACTCAATAGGATCTATAATATTTACTACCTCCATTCCCCTACACGGCCTACAAAACACACTCTATAGGGCTATACATAGTCTGCGGCCACCATATTTATTATGTGCGCAGGCGACGCAGCGACACGTTCCCGCCGCGAGTAAATCACTGTATACTGCCGCCTTTAGGGTTCTGTACTTGTATATACTATAGAACATCGTTGTATCGAATGTCACAACATCAAACGTTCTTTACCTAACCGTTACGTGCGCTATTGAATAGTCATTAAATCAATGGCTAGTTAACAAAGATTTTCGACTTGGAAATGACAGTAGCATAGCCTGCCGTGATGGAATTTTCTTTCATGTTCGACACTTTCTTTTTTCAAACTGTAGTTCCATCTAATATTTAGGAATCAGAAGTTTATAAAATTATTTTTTACTTTCGAGCGACGAACAAGGGAAGAAGGTACATATTGTTATGGCAAAAAAAAATAAGTAGAGATTTTGATGGGGATCGATTGGCTTACAGAGTCTAAAAAATAAAAAATATCTGTTTGTGTGTGTGTGTGTGTGTCTGTACGTCCGTCCGGTGCTCTAGTTTCCAAAATACTTGACGGATTTGGGTGAAATTCGGGTTTAGGAAAATATAATTTTATATCTCCAGGCATTTTTTTTAAATTTCCCTCATCTTGATTTTCCAGAGTTGCCAGCATAGCAAAAAAAATCACTTATTATATTTTTACTCCAAAATGGCTACAACAACTTTGGTAAAACTCGGTATGTAACTATAACTGTTTATAGCCTACAGTTCGCGGTAGTCCGTTGTTAAAACAATTTGAATAAAGTACCTCCCCTAAGTTGTTTGTTAATTTTCTCAAAAATGGCTCTAAAGATTATAATAATACTAGCTTTTTTAGCATCGTTTTTATGACTGACTTAGACGGTGCGCGGTGTGCGAGCCGCAAGCGGCTCGCGAGCGTGGACATGAACTTTCTCTAGATCCTCGGGAACTATGACAGGATATGCTTATTAGTAAATCATGTCATTTCCCACCCCCTTAACCATATCTGTGCAAAAATCACACAATCCATTGTTCCGTTGCGATGTTAAAGAAATTAACCAAAAAAGAGTATATTTTCAGTTCCCTCAGGAACTGCATCGGGCTATGCTATTTTCACAGTATAAAAAGTAGCCTATGTCCTTCCTCGTGACACAGGCTACCTGCATGCCAAATTTTATTAAGACTGGTCAAGGCGTTGAAGCGTGAAAAGGTAACAAACAAACAAACACATTTTCACATTTATTACATTTTGTACTACATTATTCCAGGAAAAATCTGAGTAAGGTAACTCCCATACATACGCAAATTATTTGTAAATTTTCCTTCAAGTCTGATATACCTAGCTTTATTCTTTGGTACTAAGTGTAATGGTCACTGTTGATTTGTGTATGCCCGACCAAAGTATATAATACTAGCTGTTTCCCGCGGCTTTACTCGCGTGGACCACGTTTCTATGACTTTTCGAGGGTGCGCAGTGCGCGAGCCGCAAGCGGCTCGCGAGCGTGGTAAAAAGTAGCCTATGTCTTAATCCAGGTCCTAATCTGTCTACCTACCAAATTTCAGCCAAATCCGTTCAGTAGTTTTTGCGGGAAAGCGTAACAGACAGACAGAGTTACTTTCGCATTTATAATATTAGTAGGGATTAGTACTAACGGCCCGACTACGACGTCTGGTAAAGACTTCGCGAAGAGGTGTGCACCGCGTGGCTATGCATTTTTTGTTATTTATTTATATTATTTTACAAAAACAACGTCATGTTTAACGATTAAAGTGATCTGAAAATCTTGTGTGAAAAAAACTACGTCATTGTTACAAGATACTCGTATGACATAAGTAGTAACATACAAAATAGGTACTAGTATCGCATGTGGTCGAAATTTGACGATTGTGCACATGTTTGGTACGTCAACATTACCTTTGATTACATCGATATACAGGGTGACTTTTAATTAGTTCTTGATAGCAAAGGATATGAATGTACACAATATGTACCTTCTTCTCTTGTTCGTCGCTCGAAAGTAAAAAAATAATTTTATAAATTTCTGATTCCTAAATATTAGATGGAACTACAGTTTGAAAAAGAAAGTGTTGAACATGAAAGAAAATTCGGACGGACGGCTAGTTACATAATATATGTATGTAAGTATAAAAATTGACAATGTGACGTCAGCTCATCTAACCCGTAATTTTCGAGGCAACGACTATCGATGCAGAGTGTTCAGTATCGCGAAATTCGATACAACGTAACCGAATCCCCTTCTTACATGGCGATAGCCAGCTTTGGACATTGTTGAAACGCCGAGAAAATTCATGTAGACAACCATTGTAAGCCACCAATATGGAAGCCATGAAAACGCCTCGTTTAGCACCTAAATGCTATATGATAAGACAAACAATAAGCATTATTAATGTCAAGAGAGTAATGGCAGTGAACGTAGATAGATATCAACAGCAAATTATTAGTTGTAGATGTAATCTGTTTTGTTTGCCGACAATACATAAATTAGGTCCTTATAAGAAATTATTTCATAGTATTTGTAGTAGCAGCAAGTAGCCAGCAATTAGGTTATGAGAAGTTTTACTATAACATTTACTATTGTAGGTAAATGGCAAAAATTAAAATAGTAAAACAATGCAAAACTTGTCTAGAAAGAAAATACGAAACACTAGCTTTTGCCCTCGGCTTCGCCCGCGTGGACATCGTTTTTATGACTGTCTCCGAAGGTGAGTGATGCGCGACCGCGGCTCGCGAGCATGGTTATGAGTTTTCTTCAGATCCCTCAGGAACTATATCAGGCTTTTCTGATTAGCAGTCTTTATCACTTCCCACCTCCAATTCTATACAAAAATCACTCAATCCGTTGCTCTGTTGCGACGCCGATGTGCACGAGCGTGGAAATAAGTTTACACCAGATCCCTCGGGAACTATGTCAGGATGTGCTAATTAGTAAATTATGTAAACTGCATCATGCCATTTTCACGGGATAAACGTAGCCTATGTCCTTCCCAGAGACACAGGCTACCCGCATGCCAAAATTCATCAAGATTGGTTGAGGTGGTAGAGCGTGAAAAGGTAACAAACAAATAAACAAACAAACACATTTTTAAATTTATAATACTACTACATATATACTAGTAAGGATTTAAAAGCTTTTATTTAACTCGCAATGTTTGTATATGTATATGTAGAGGTATGTATGTTAGTTTGTTTAGGTCAAATCTTGCAAACGATTTTAGAGCGACTTCCAGAAATCCAATTTAGCTGAAATTGGGTATGAAGCCGTGTTCCCGGTGACAATATATATTTTTTTATATTTTGAAGTTGATCTGATGATGAACTTCGGAAGTGAAATCAATGTCTCAGAATCGTCCTATATTTTCGATAGAATCGTAGGAAATACTGTAATGTTACCTAGTTATTTAAATTTTAAGGTAAAATTAATTGTATTTAGAGTAAGCTCGAGCCACTCGGTGGGGACGTATATGAGCTGATATGATGATGATTAATTAAAAGTTTTTTTTTCTTCAACCGTCTTATACTTGATTACGTGTTTTTTCCCTAGAGGCGTCCTCTGCATACATAATTGAAAAGGTTGACTAGATCCGTCTAAGGGATAAGTGCGGCCTTGTATGTACTTAAAAAAAAATCTTAAACATTACTGTGCTTGCCTTTTCTGAATATAGAAACGTGTATTTATATTCACATTTGGCACAAATAAACCAAATTTTAAAAGCGTCGGTGGTTCAACTGGTAACGACTCGGTCGTCCTAACCAGAGGTGCCGGGTTCAAATCCTGACGGTCAATGTACCAATGAGTTTTCGTAACTTACGTACATATACTCTCCGATTGCTTTAACGGTGAAGGAAAACATCGTGAGGAAACCTGCACAACACACCTGCGAAGAAACTCGAAGGTTGTGTGTGAAGTCGATCAACCCGAACTGGGCCCGCGTGGTCGACTAAGGCCCGATCGCCCTAATTCAGGGTAGGCTCGAGCCCCTCGGTGGGGACGTAAATGAGCTGACATAATGAAACCAAATTTGTTTTTTAAACATAAAAACTATTTTCGAATTAAAGCTTGTATCTAAGGTGTTCAGGTTTTTCGATTATTATTTTTTTGCTTTCAAGCGACTCAAGTATTGTGATGATAAGGTGAAATTTTAAGTGGAACTCCTCGCATGCGTTAGTGTTTCCCGATTTCTACAGTTTGGGCCTCATCAAGGCAAACGTCCGAGGGTGAATAGGCATTATTTGAGTTTGCGTGTTCCATCACTTAATCACTTGAGGTGAGATGCAGTCAAACGAACAATATTTTCTTTTGGCGAGGTATTGATTGGAACAGTTGTCTCTGTCTTTTTCTTTACGTGTAAAGAGTAAAGAAAATAACCACACTTTCAAATGATTTTTCGTTTCAGACAAAAACAACAATGAAATTTTAAAAAATAATAACATTACTCAGTTTGTATTATCATAAAAAATATTTTTGTATATTTTTTTTAATTCATACTTCAAAGTATTAGTCATAAATAGAGTTGAAAGTAACGGTGTAGGTAGACCTATCTTTGGGATTTTTTTTCTATCGAGCCAAAGCTGTTAAATCATGTTTTAATAGCTTTTGACTTTAAGGAACAACGTCAACAATAAGGGTTTTTTTTTCAACCTTGGGTTTTCTATCGTTTAGGAGTAACTGACGTCAAAAATAACGAAAAGCTGTAATTTTACCGCCTTAAACACATTTGGGTTCTGAACCCTACAAACATAATACAATAATCGGATTGAAAGACAACATAACTTTGTATTGAAAAAATGTACTTTATTTATCAAAAGTGACAAAAATGGCCGTAACATAGCCGTATTGATTTGACTTAGAAACTTGATTTTTTTACAGCTTTAAGAGATCTTAGACCTTAGAATTTGATAGATATTAATTTGAACTTAATTCCTCCACTCGTTCGTGAGAAAAAGGGTCTTGACAGAAAGACAGACGGACAACGAAGAAATCCTATAAGGGTTCCTTTTTTTCATTTTGAAGTACGGAATCCTACAAAAATAATACATGCAACAATCGGATTGAAAGACAACTTAACTTTGTATAAAAAATGTTCTCCCATACATCGATATACGTCACAGCCCATTCCCCACCTGCAAATTTATCTAGTTTGTAACCATAAAAAATGTTCTCCCGTACATCATAAACGTCACGGCCCATTCTCCACCTGCAAATTTATCTAGTTTGTAACCATAAAAAAAATCTCTCATACATCGATATACGTCACGGCCCATTCCCCACCTGCAAATTTATTTAGTTTGTAACCATAAAAAATGTTCTCTCATACATCGATATACGTCACGGCCCATTC
Organism: Coleophora flavipennella; assembly: GCA_947284805.1. Lineage (NCBI taxonomy): Eukaryota > Metazoa > Arthropoda > Insecta > Lepidoptera > Coleophoridae > Coleophora > Coleophora flavipennella. The sequence continues at coordinate 10,462,417 of OX369306.1, read as the reverse complement.
CCCACCTGCAAATTTATCTAGTTTGTAACCATTAAAAAAAATCTCTCATACATCAAAATACGTCACGGTCCATTCCCCACCTGCAAATTTATCTAGTTTGTAACCATAAAAAAAATTCTCTCATACATCGATATAGGTACGTCACGGCCCATTCCCCACCTGCAATTTTATCTAGTTTGTAACCATAAAAAAATCTCCCATACATCGATATACGTCACGGCCCATTCCCCATCTGCAATTTTATCTAGTTTGTAACCATAAAAAAATCTCCCATACATCGATATACGTCACGGCCCATTCCCCATCTGCAATTTTATCTAGTTTGTAACCATAAAAAAATTGATGATGATGATGATGAACTACAAATCTACTATTTTCGGATTTTTTTTCTTCACTTGTACTTAACGGAAAGTTGGTACCTATAGGTTTTGATTTACTTGCAAGTATCAACAAAAGTGACAAAAATGGCCGTAGAAAAGTCGTATCTTTTTATTGAAGCTTGAATTTTTCACAGAGTTCAGGGAACCTAGACCTTGGAATTTGATATTTATTTGAACTTGATACCTCCACCTGTTCCTGAGAAGAGAGTAATTCCTTTGGAAGTAAGGAACCCTAAAAATAATTAAAACTCGCCAACTGTGAGTCGTACCCGAGCTTAGCATCTCGAACCGAATGAAAAAAAGACCACTTTTCTGTCGCTCATGTTGATATATCATTTGTTGTCATATTCCTTATACAGAGGTGGTGTGGTCGTTGTCGGTGGTCGTTGTCGGTTGTCGGTTGTCGTTGGGCATATCCGACTCGTCGCTGAACAATACATTTATTAAATAGTATTGAGTGAAAATTGACCCTAAATAAGGCTGATCAGCAGCTTTCACGAACCTTGAAGGCGACTGAAAGTCAATATATATAACCCACTGACTATAGTTTACGATCAAATTCCTTTCCCTCTAATATGGTTGATGGGAGCGATGGCTGACTCTCGCGTTATACTCGTGACCGGGTGCTATCCGTGTGAACTGGCCTACTCTAATCTTGTTAAATGCATTCAATGATATTTATGTATAACTTTTCGTGTCATATTGTTTTCATGTTCTAATGACATAATCCGGTTTATATCAAGGATTTAATTTTGAAGTTATTAACTAACTAGCTGTTTCCCGCGGCTTCACCCGCGTGGACCACGTTTCTATGACTTTTCGAGGGTGCGCAGTGCGCGAGCCGCAAGCGGCTCGCGAGCGTGGTAAAAAGTAGCCTATGTCTTAATCCAGGTCCTAATCTGTCTACCTACCAAATTTCAGCCCAATCCGTTCAGTAGTTTTTGCGGGAAAGCGTAACAGACAGACAGAGTTACTTTCGCATTTATAATATTAGTAGGGATTTATAATATTAGTAGGGATTATTGTTTATTTCTTAATTCTTCACAAATGAAATTATTATTATTATTTTATGACTATCAGAAAGAGTGTAATTTTATGACTATCAGAAAGAGTGTAATTTTATGACTATCAGAAAGAGTGTAATTTGCACCCATTTGGAATAAAAATATTGAATTGAATATCATGTATCATGTTTCTAATAAGTGTAACCTACTTTCGAAGATATGTTTATTTAATCTGCACGTGAAACCTGGGATGGAGATGCCTAGTCTAAACAGCGACGAAAGAAAACGATCTCCAGGAGACTGAAGACTTCTCGAATAACGCTCGACCAGCCCATATATTTATCCAACTAGCGCCTAGTCTGTTCTCCATCACAGTATAACTTAAATCGTCTCTAGTATCACTAACTAGTGAGTAAAGAGATCTTATATCTGTCCTGCCAGTATCAAAGTAAGAGGGATCCTGTAAATCTATGAACTGCACAATAAGTTACATAGGCTTAACACTAACAACGCACTCTTTTACCGAGGTGTCGACGCATACTACTATTTGGCGGACGCGGTGTCAGCTTGCGTGGAAAGTTATAAGGCAATGCGAAACACTAACTGGCTTATAACTTTAGAAGCTAAACGGGTGTGTGCCTTGTAATTTATTTATTGATCAAAAAAATGTATTCGCGCTATGTATGGAATCCCATCCTACGTATCTTTCAGATCACTCTTCAATAGACTTGGTGTTTTGCCGCTACCCTTGCTCTACATTGCTACAAATTTGTATATTTGTATTGACAAATGGCGGACTATTCAAAAGGGCATGTGATGGAAGTATCAGATCTCGCAGGGACCCAGAAAAGCTAGTGTTTCAAGAAATTTCCAGGTCATTTGTGTGTCATAAAAGTTGCCTGACGATGTGCATTCGCATATATAACAAAATACCATATGAAATTAATGATTTAAACATCAAACAATTCAAAATCAAATTACATAAGTGGCTAAATGACACAAACTGTTATAATATTGACGACTTTTTAAATTTGTACATTACTTTAGATTAAGATTGGCATTATTTTGTATGTTTGTGAATTACTTCGGACGAAGATTAAAATATTTTGCATGCTATTTTAAATACTAGCTAAACATGAGTTCTATATACATATTTTAAGATCTTTTTATACCATGTTTAAGGCAAATAAATTATTATGAATTGTTTATGATAATTATTGTGTCTACAACTATAAAGTGACACAAGTATTTAAATGATCATCTACTTATGTCACGGGCGTTTTATATCAGGCGCTCTTTGTAATATTTTCACGTCTCGTAAGAGCTCGTTGCTCTGTTTAAGACCAATCCAAGTTAATATAAATCTTAAGACACTTTTTGATATATTGTCTACTGTTTTAAACGGTAGTTTTTAGTGAAACTTTATTAATCAAACTCGTATATGTAAGTAAACAGTACGGAAAGTGCATGTAAAGTGAGATGATCCAACTCGAAAGAGCTTAATCCATTAAATCCCAATTTCTAATTCTTAGCTCCACCAAGGTAATATAACGTACAGTATGGACACTCCCTGCCGCTCTCTAGATTCCGACCTTACCCTCTCGTCAAACGTATAGGATTTCGCCGCCATTTTGTTGTTCCGTCATTCGTTTTTTGAAATGTCATTTCTGACCCGTTGTATGAAGTGTCCAGGGTGTGGCTCCGCCAGCGACGCGACACCAGAATCTGAAGTGTTACCAAATACACCTCACGATTTCCCCGGACACGTAATTCAATTTAAAAGCTCATGTGACATGATAACCAAAAAAAATCAGCCCAACCCTAGATCCTCTAACCTCAAAGATCAAAGCTGAATTTCTGTGCTCCATTTAATTGGCTAGCGACGCCGGAATCTGAAGCGTCACCAAATACACCCCGCAATTTGCCCCGGACACGTCAGTCAGTGTAATTGGCGGGCATTAGCTAATGAGATCGACTCGATAGCATCACGGCGGCGCGCGCGCAAGGCCCCCGGTATCGACGCCATCGCAGCCCGTTAACCGATGATAGGCAGGCGACAAGACGAGCGGTGTCCAGATCAGAGATTGTATGTGCGAAAGATCGCGGATTTGGTCTGCCCTTACGAGTATGTCTGTTAGCTTTCACAAATGTAGCAGCTAGCTACCAAAATTGGTAGTGTTCACAGGTCGCAAATACCAATTATGCATATTGGTATCAAGCATGATGAGAGCGTCGAAGGCGTAACGGCTAGGGCCGCCGCCTCCTGTCCGGGAGGTCGCGGTTCGAATCCTGTCACGTACTAATATGATTTCGAATTTAGATTTCATATGTACGTTTATCCGACGCTCTTACGGTGAAGGAAAACATCGTGAGGAAACCTGCACACGCCTGCGCAGAAACTCGAAGATTGTGTGTAAAGTCGATCAACCCGCACTCATTCAGGGTAGCCCCTCGGTGGGGACGTATATGATCTGATAAGATGACAGGTGTAAACATATTTCTTTTTAAATAACTTTACCACTTGCTAAACTGAATTGAATACCGACCTAGAGCTCAAATTAAATGATTTTAAGGGATATATATTCACGTTTTCGTCTTTCGACTGAGGCTGTCCATTTTCTTCCAAAAAATTGGCAACATTTTTATCGACGTATGGTACATAAAAAGCCACATGAGGAACTGTCACATCCCAAAGATTTTTAAATGTTTTTTTTTATTTTTAGTAAAGCTTAGGACCGACGACGACTTAGCCATTGGAAGCCACTGGACGTGGGCAGTGCAAGACCGGTCATTGTGGAAATACTTGGGGAACGCCTTTGTCCAGCAGTGGACGTTTTTTGGCTGATATCATCATGATCGTACAATAGACGAGCCCTATTCCAAATAGGGCTCGTATATTGTACCTATCAAATTCCTCGCCCTGTCATAATGCATGTAAGAGTATATATTAACTTCATGCTCCATTTACTCCGTCGACATCAATATCGAATGAAGAGTATAATTTAGTTATACACTTGCATGATGGCAGTTATCTGAGGAGCCATCTAAACGTAGTGTTCGATATGATTCGCTACATTGGAATCGTGAGAAATTGTTTTTAAAAGTGCATTGTAGCGTAAGTAGTTCTGTCCGCTTTTTATTGGCATCAGTACTTACAATCATATTGTCAAGAATATATGCCAAAAATAAAAGGTTAATTTCTCTAAATAAAAATTAATAATTTATAGCTCCAGCAAACTAATTCTAGAGAATTTTTCTGTCTGTCTGGCGAGATGCTTTTTCTCAGGAACGCGTGGAGGTATCAAGGTTAAATTAATGTCAATATCGAATGTAGAGTATGATTTAGTTATACACTTGCATACTGGTAGCTATCTGAGGAGCCATCTAAACGTAGTGTTCGATATGATTCGCTACATTGGAATCGTGAGAAATTGTTTTTAAAAGTGCATTGTAGCGTAAGTAGTTCTGTCCACTTTGTATTGGCATCAGTAATAACAATCATATTGTCAAGGATATATGCCAAATAATTTTCGAAAATTCTGAAAACTTTTAGGTACAAGTTTTTTTTGAAAATAATTGAAATTTTTCGTATCCTTCTCAACAAACCCTTTCATTTGATACCAATTATCAGGGTGCATAAAAATAACTAGTCCGCCTTCTTCCGGAGTCCGCCATAATGGATATAGAATGACGTCACTTAGCTAACCATGCATTGTCATCCAAACTAAACGTGTATACAAAATTTCAGCTCAATTGGTTGAAGATATCTGCTTCAAAATTAAGTTGCAAGATTCCACCCAAACAAACATACATACATTGCAAGTTAAATAAAAGCTTGTAAAATAGAAGGTTTGTTATCTTAATGAAAATTAATAATTTATAGCTCCAGCAAACTAATTCTAGAGAGTTAGTCTGTCTGTCTGCCGAGATGGTTTTTCTCAAGAACGCGTCGAGGTATCAAGGTTAAATTAATAACAAATAGGACTTCTACGTTACATAGGTCTACTATACCTACTAGGAGCTTTAAATAAACAGCTTCTAAGTAAACTCAATCAAATCATTTTCGAAATACCTAAAAGCTTTTAGTTACAAGCCTTTTAGAATTAAAGTACTCGTCAATACGAATCAAACGAGCCCCCAATCGATCGAGTTGTGTCGTTTTATTGCGGAGTTTCTATGGCCACCTTCCAGCTCCAGCAACAGATCATCATAAAATTGCATTGTTACGTGATATACATATTCATGCAAAATTTTAGCTCAATCGAAAACCGGGAAGTGAGTCAAATTTAACTTGCAAAATTTCATTACAGACATCGCGACAGGTGAAGAGTTCCTATGGCCACCTTTCAGCTCCAGCATCAGATCAGCTGCATGTCATCATAATCACGCGATATACATATTCATGCAAAATTTCAGTTTAATCGGAAACCAGAAAGTGGGTGAAATTTAACTTACAAGATTTCGTACAGACACCGGGACAGGTGAAAGTAAATAAAAGCTTGTAAATAAATTTCGAAAAACCAAAAAACTTTTAGGTACAAGCTTTTAATATTGCATTGTCACGCGATATACATATGCATGCAAAATTTCAGCTCAATCGGAAACCGGGAAGTGGGTCAAATTTAACTTGCAAGATTCCACTCGAACAAACATACATACATTGCATGTTGTAAAAAGCTTGTAAAATACGGCCATATATGTAGCACATTTTGACACTCGCAAGATGCTCGCAAGTAAATCAAACATATAGCGTACTTCCCGTTCACCTAGAATCATGAAATTTTTCAAGAAGCAAGATCTCGCAGCACAAGTAAAACAATCTGAAAATCGTTAATTTATAGTTTTATCACATAAAAAAATATTTTTTTGCGATTACTGACATGCCTTTGCAGTTGGAAATTTGACCGTGACGTAGGAGTATTTTGAGGTATCGAGCAAAAACGTTAGTAAAGAATGATAAAATCGTGGAACTAGAGACTTGAGTTGCTCCCGTTTTAAAAATGGTCAGACAATAATTGTTTATAATTCAGTTTACAATCGTCAGTTAAGTTTAATCGTCAGTAAAACTCAAAATATAATCATTATAGAAAACGGCCTTTCACTATTAGTATTTTGTAACTTTTAAATCCGTTCAGTGGTTTCGGCTGTGCGTTGATGTACCAGTCAGTCACCTTTTCCTTTATATAAACATACAGATGTAGCGAATATACGAATAGAATGATGTTTAGAACTTTTTCTTAGTTTTGTCACACCCTGGACACTTCATACAACGGGCCAGAAATGACATTTCAAAAAAGGAATGACGGACCAACAATACAGCGGCGAAATCCTATACGTTCGACAACCAAACTGTAACCAATCTGTTTAAATCTGGGTGACGAGGGGATGAGCTCGCAATCAAGAGAGCGGCAGAGAGTGTCCATACTGGGGTTTTAGTTTTTGGTGGCGTTTCTTGTATGGCGACCACCCTTAATTATTTACTCTTTTAAATTTGTATTATTTGTTCGTAAATCCGCTATAAGTTATGTGTAAGTTACAACCTGTGAAAATTTCAACCAGCTACATACTACGGTTCAAAAGATGGCCATTTAAAAGTCGGGAAGACGGATGAACAGCATTTACCTGGTTTGGAACCCTAAAAAGGGTGCATCAAGCTGTTCATAAAATTTTCGAAACACACCCCTATCACATTACGTTAGTGCTAATATATAGGGTCTTAACAAAGGTATGCACTTATTTTTAACTGGAGCTTGTACTCATAAAACTAAACAACTTTCCCCAAGAAACCCATGGATAATTCGCAAACAAATTTTTGGACTTCCATACAAAGTTTTCCCGCCAGCCAGCTGCAGCTGATCGATTTGCATGGGAAGTCCAAAATTTTTTTTGCGAATTGACTATGGGTTTCTTGGGGAAAGTTGTTCAGTTTCACGAGTACAAGCTTCAGTTAAAAATAAGTGCATACCTTTGTTAAGATCCTGTATATACTTTGCCCCTATCAAGTTTTCTCGCTGCTACTTACAGCTATCATGACAGTCGATACGCAGACTTGAGGAGCTATAAAAATTTACATTCCGAAGTTGTAAAAATTTAAAATTTACACCACACCTGGGTACTTACACAAGAATAAAATAAGAAAATAATTAATCGCTTCATCTCGTCATTTGGGACATGCAGCTCCTGAACGCTATCTGCCTCCCAAGTGTTAATCTGACGCGACAGTCCTCCGTGAGGAATGGTGCTCGTTTTTCATGCCTTGCCTAGCCTACCTATACTTCCAGGCTTGCCCAATACCTTTACACTACAGGGCGAATCGGATGTGAAAATGATCATTATATTTTAAAATAAGTACACAACTTTGATGGCGCAACGGCAAAGGCCGCTACCTCCGTATAGAAAATTAAGAATTTCAAATTCCTAGAGAAAAGTCAGTTTATTTCCCGGGTCACTGCCGCTTGAGTAGTGCCAAAGGTATTTTTGTAGTGGGAAAAAAAACGGCGGACCTGAGATGATCGAGCGAAGCGAGGGATAATAGGTTCTTTTATGATGATAGTACAATCGAAGAGGAAAAGTTGTGTCATCACATCAGCTCATAAATACGTCCTTACCGAGGGGCTGGAGCCTACCCTGAATAAGGGTGATCGGGCCTTAGTCGACCACGTAGGCCTAGTACGAGTTGGTCAATTTCACACACAACCTTTGTGTTTCTTCGAAGGCGTGTGCAGGTTTCCTCACGATGTTTTCCTTCACCTTAAGAGCGTCGGATAAACGTATTATATATATGAGATCGAAATTCGAAAACACTTTGGTACGTGGCAGGATTCGAACCACGACCTCCCAGACAGGAAGTAGCGACCTTTGCCATTACGCGTTAAAGCGTCGGTGATTCATTAACGATAAAAAAAATCTTAAAAGTAAGTTTTTCAAGTTCCTTACAATTATTTAATTTCATCCTGTACTTTCCTCAACAGTTAATAGTTTGAAAAATGTGGTGCACAGCTTCACTTTGAAATTCCAATGCTTTTAAATGTTATCTTGCGCGATCTGGCGACTAGGTGTAGCTTTAAATGGACGTCAGTTTGTCACGGCTCATTTCATTTTGATCTCAGAGCCGTTATACAACAGGTACGGCAGTTTCTCATACTAATAACAAATGTAGAGTTAAGTAGTTTTCAATAAATGTATAAAATAATGTAAACTATCAAATGAAATCAACTAATTTTGGAACATTACGCGTTAAACGTTACCCCTTTTGTTGAGAAGTCGGATAAAAATGTATCCTATGTCACTCGGGGGATTAGAACGAATTTAACGACACCTCGCACTCCAAAATACATCAAGCCTTTCACAGGCACACCCTAGACACTTCATACAACGGGCCACAAATGACATTTCAAAAAACGAATGACGGAACAAACAAAAATGGCGGCGAAATCCTATACGTTCGACAACCAAACTGTTACCAATCTGTATCAATCTGGGTGACGAGGGGGTGAGGTCGCAATCCAGAGAGCGGCGTGGAGTGTCCATACTGTATGTTAGTACTAATATATATACTTTGCTACAGGGTCCGCCAAAGAAACAGACATACACACAAACATACACCCGAAAAATATTTCCCTCATTTTTAGAGCAGTCGAGTATAATAGTCATTAAATGCAGACTTTGGACAGAGGACCTAATTTTGGAAAAAAAACAATTTAGATGCGAAATTTTGGACAGAGGACCTAATTTTGGAGCAAAACCACATTTGATGCGAAATTTTAAACACAGGACCTAATTTTGGAACAAAACCACATTTGATGCGAAATTTTGGACACAGGACCTAATTTTGGAATAAAAACACATTTGATGCAGGGCTGGGCCGAGTAACTAATTTTGTAAAAAACACATTTGATGCGAGACTTTGGGCAAATGCCCTAATTTATCGCAATGATATCGCATTATTAGCCAAGATAGATGCTTTTCAAATTGAAACGCAAAGTTGCCACTGGCCAATTTAGAATAAAAAAGAGTAGAATGCTTTATTTGCTTTAAAGGCCTTAAGATCACTTAATCCGAGCAGGCACGTGTTAAAATAATATCGAACGTAAGTCTATTCATTTTAAGTTCAAGTCAACGCGTCTGTTACGTTGAAACCGAATGCCCAATTCTCGATTTTTACATGTTTTTATTACTTTTCATTACTTTCAAATAAGTTTAAAAAAAATATGTTAAAGTCTTAAAGTCACCGATTTTTGTGTGTTGGTTTCATTCAACATTAACTAGTTGTTTTCGAGAAATTTTGCAATTAATGCCAAAAACAGCTACAGTATATTTTTTACATCAAAAGTGTAAATATTTTTAAAATTGTATTCAATGAAATCGATATTTTATTAGTATTATATATTTTTTCAATGGTGTTAGCTTTACACAAATACACAGTCCTTCAATAATTTGGGTTGAATATTGTCATTTGACCCGTCTTAAGGCCTTAAACAAGGTAGGTAGGTAAATAAAATAAGGTCCTAAAATAGTCTACTTTTGTAACAATATTCACTTAACCTTCTTCTTTGCCCTCACATTTTCCCGTTACACAGGCTCGGTCGGCTTTCTTTATCATGCGGCGCCATGTAGCCCGCTGGCTGGTATCCTCTTGTTTAAGTCCGAGGCTCTTCATGTCCCTTTGGATATTCGTCAACCAATATTAACCTTAGAGAATCATAACTGTAATCCTTTACCCCTTAGTTTTTACTAAATATTCTGAAATGTTATTTATTTACGTCTGAGTTAATAGCTGAGACAGTCTTATTCCACTATTGCAGTTATTAACGTAAAAGCTGGTACTTTAAACCACTGTTAACGTTTCAAACGAACTAAAGTTATTATTTATTTTATGTCAAATTCAATTACAACGGACAGTTTTGAAATCACTCGAAATACGTACAATTCTGACATCGAAATCGCCTAACGGTTAGTGATTACACAAAATTATTTACAACTTACAAAGTGATTCAGTAAACTTAACAAACAACCATAGCCCAAGTCATTCAACCGCCCTTATATCTTCTCGCTGAATCGTAAGCTACAGCCAATGGGAGGGAATCTCAGATCTATGCCCTACTTAGCTGAGATTTGTAAGGACGTTTGTCACGGTGCACGGAGTCGCACATTCCGGGCCCTTTTAAAGGGAAACGTGTCTGATAGGTGCTAGAACTTGGAAGTCAAATGTGATTAAAGAAATTATGTGGATGTGGATGTAATAATGTGATCATAAATAGGAGGATTCGTTGGTAGCAAATCATAACAACCCCACTGCTGTTCTCTTCCCAAACTCGGGAAGGATCTATTATAGTCCGGATTGGTGAAGGTTGTATGACTATAGTGGCGATCCCCACAAGTCTCTGGCATGGCTTTGCGGCTACCATCTAGTAACAGAAACCGGCACCAGCGAATCAGACCAACGTTCGATGTAAATGCCACTAACAATCAATTGTAATCGGCACCAGCGAAGCAGAAAAACGTTCGATGTAAATGCCACTAACACTCAATTGTAACCGGCACCAGCGAAGCAGACAAATGTTCGATGTAAATGCCACTAACACTCAATTGTAACCGGCACCAGCGAAGCAGACAAATGTTTGATGTAAATGCCACTAACACTCAATTGTAACCGGCACCAGCGAAGCAGACAAACGTTCGATGTAAATGCCACTTAAACTCAATTTTAACCGGCACCAACGAATCAGACAAACGTTCGATATAAATGCCACTTAAACTCAATTTAAACCGGCACCAGCGAATCAGACAAACGTTCGATGTAAATTCCACTAACAATCAATTGTAATCGGCACCAGCGAAGCAGACAAATGTTCGATGTACATGCCACTAACACTCAATTGTAATCGGCACCAGCGAAGCAGACAAATGTTCGATGTAAATGCCACTTACACTCAATTGTAATCAGCACCAGCGAAGCAGACAAACTTTATTAGATGTAAATTATGCCACTTACACTCAACTCTAACCGGCACCAAAACACAGACAAACGTTCGATATAAATGCCACTAACACTCAATTCTAACCGACACCAGCGAAGCAGACAAATTTTCGATGTAAATGCCACTAACACTCAATTGTAACCGGCACCAGCGAAGCAGACAAATGTTCGTTGTAAATGCCACTAACACTCAATTGTAACCGGCACCAGCGAAGCAGACAAACGTTCGATGTAAATGCCACTTAAACTCAATTTTAACCGGCACCAACGAATCAGACAAACGTTCGATGTAAATGCCACTTAAACTCAATTTAAACCGGCACCAGCGAATCAGACAAACGTTCGATGTAAATGCCACTAACAACCAATTGTAATCGGCACCAGCGAAGCAGACAAATGTTCGATGTACATGCCACTAACACTCAATTGTAACCGGCACCAGCGAAGCAGACAAATGTTCGATGTAAATGCCACTAACACTCAATTGTAACCGGCACCAGCGAAGCAGACAAACTTTAGATGTAAATGCCACTAACACTCAACTCTAACCGGCACCAAAGACGCAGACAAACGTTTGATATAAATGCCACTAACACTCAATTCTAACCGACACCAACGAAGCAGACAAACGTTCGATTTAATGCCACTAACACTCAACTCTAACCGGCACCAAAGACGAAGACAAACGTTCGATATAAATGCCACTAAAACTCAACTCTAACCGGCACCAACGAATCAGATAAACGCTCGATGTAAATGCCACTAACACTCAACTCTAACCGGCACCAACGAAGCAGATAAACGCTCGATGTAAATGCCACTAACGCTCAATTCCAACAGGCACCAACCAAGCAGACAAACGTTCGATGTAAATGCCACTAACACTCAATTCCAACAGGCACCAACCAAGCAGACAAACGTTCGATGTAAATGCCACTAACACTCAATTGTTACCGGCACTAGCGAACCAGATAAACGTTCGATGTAAATGCCACTAACACTCAATTCTAACAGGCACCAACGAGGCAGACAAACGTTCGATGTAAATGCCACTAACACTCAATTCTAACAGGCACCAACAAGTCAGACAAACGTTCGATGTAAATGCCACTAACACTCAATTCTAACCGGCACCAACGAGGCAGACAAACGTTGGATGTAAATGCCACTAACACTCAATTGTAACCGGCACCAACCAAGCAGACAAACGTTCGATGTAAATGCCACTAACACTCAACTCTAACCGGCACCAACGAAGCAGATAAACGTTCGATGTAAATGCCACTAACACTCAATTCCAACAGGCACTAACGAGGCAGACAAACGTTCGATGTAAATGCCACTAACACTCAATTGTAACCGGCACCAACCAAGCAGACAAACGTTCGATGTAAATGCCACTAACACTCAATCGTAACCGGCACTAGCGAAGCAGATAAACGTTCTATGTAAATGGCACAACAGTCAAACCAATCCAGGTATAGGACCGTGCATAAGCCATAAAGGTCATGTTAACCATCGCGATCGACGCTACACAGAAGTCGCACTGAGCTACTACCGCTTCGTTTACATTCGTAAAGTCATACGCTAAACGGTATGGCTATTCGAAAATTAAGTTACTGTCTCATGTGCCGAAACGTAAATTAACCAAACCAATTTATAAAAAGTTACCCGACTGCATAAAGCATTACCCCTCTTCTTTTGGCAGTCGGGTAAAAACGCATCCTGTCCCTTAGGGGATCAAGAGGAATCTAACGACACCTCACACTCCAAAATCCATCAAACCGTTTAGAATACAGGCTCGGCCAAGGAAACAGACATACATACGTACATACATAAGACAAGACATTTATTGATTCCTTGTCACCAAACACACATACATAATATTGGAATAAATTAAATTTAAAAAAATTATAGGAGAAAAATAACAAAATAACAGTACCTATATATTACAAGTAGAGAAAAAACTATCAAAGTATGATGTGTGTGCGTGTGTGTGTGTGTGTGTGTGTGGTGCAAGAATCACGGACCGCGCTCAGCATATATACTGCGTGCGGCTTATGCATACAATATACCTACTTACTTACATACAACCGAAAAACATTACTTACCCTCCTTTTTGGGCAGTCGGGTAATAAATATGTCGTAACCTAAAAGTCGTAACGACATAGCTCCCCGAATTGCTAAACTTAAGTGGCAGTGAGCAGGGCACTAATATTTAAACTTTGCTTGAACTTTGCAGTGCCTTACTTTTAGACTCAATCTTCATATCAAGACGTCCACTGCTGGACAAAGGCCTTCCCCAAGGATATCCACGACGACCGGTCCTGCGCTGCCTGCTTCCAGCCGGTCCACCGCGTGGGTGGCCTCCCTACCCTATGTCTTTCGGTGAGCGGTCGCCACTCGAGAACTTTACTACCCCAACGTCCATCTTTTCTACCAGCAATGTGCCCCGCCCACTGCCATTTAAGTTTAGCAATTCTGAGAGCTATGTCGGTTACTTTGGTTCTCCTACGGATCTCCTCGTTTCTGATTCGATCACCCAGAGAAACTCCGAGCATAGCACGTTCCATTGCCCTTTGGGTGACCTAGACCTTATGAGGCTCATAGTAAGCGATCATGTCTCAGTTCCGTATGTCATCACTGGCAACACATACTGGTCAAAGACTTGAGACACTGCGGTATTTTGGGACGTGAAGACAACAAATGACTAGTGTTTCAATTTAATTAAAAGCTAAGAACCCGACTGCATAAAAATATTACCCCTCTTTTTTTGGAAGTCAGTTAAAAATTATCCTGTCACTCAGGGGATCAAGACGAATCTAACGAAGCCTCGCACTTCAAAATCCATAAATCCGTGGAGGCAACAGACTCAGCCAAAGAAACAGATATACAATATACACTTGAAAAAATTAATATCCTTCTGGGCAGTCGGGTAACAATGTAAGAAACATGCTTGTCAACAAAATAGACATATTTAATTCTTAACTTTCACTGTCACTCTGCCATAGTATACTTATCTCACGAACAATACAAATAGCGTCAGCAATCTGAAATCGGCGCATACACAAAACTGAACACAGACTAGTTAAGTATTCTAATGCAAAACATCGACTCACCCGAACAGTTGACAATCGAGAATCGAGGAGCCGAGTACAATAGTGGTCAATCGAAAGTAGAGGGGTGGTCGAGGAGGAAACATTTTATTTAATTTATTAGAAGACTCATTTTTTAAAACCCACCAAAACACATTGTCAATATAGGGGACTCATTTTTTAAAGCCCACCAAAATACTTTGTCAATATAGGGGACTCATTTTTTAAAACCCACCAAAACACATTGTCAATACAGGGGACTCATTTTTTAAAGCCCACCAAAACACATTTTCAATAATAGGGGACTTATTTTTTAAAGCCCACCAAAATACTTTGTCAATATAGGGGACTCATTTTTTAAAACCCACCAAAACACATTGTCAATACAGGGGACTCATTTTTTAAAGCCCACCAAAACACATTTTCAATAATAGGGGACTTATTTTTTAAAGCCCACCAAAATACTTTGTCAATATAGGGGACTCATTTTTTAAAGCCCACCAAACCACATTGTCAATATAGAGGAGCTGAAATTTCTTTGATGAGTAGGAACTATCAGCTTAATTGCTGTACTTCGTAATTGATAAACTGTTTTCTACAGATAACTTCACTCACTATTGGTATATATTACTTTTTTACTATTTCTTCATTTTCATCATTTTGTGACAGCATTCCGTAAAGATGTAAAACTGTCAGTGAATAAATGAATAATGGCGAGGTATTGACTGAAACAGTTAACTGTTTTCTAAAGATAACTTCACTCACTATTGGTATATATTACTTTTTTACTATTTCTTCATTTTCATCATTTTGTGACAGCATTCCGTAAAGATGTAAAACTGTCAGTGAATAAATGAATTATGGCGAGTAGTGACTGAAACAGTTGTCTCTGTCTTTTTCTTTACGTGTAAATAATAAAGAAAATAACCTCATTTTTTTTTACTTTTTCAATGGTTTTTCGTTTTAATCAAAAACTACAATAAAATAAATAAAATAAATAAATATTCTGGGACAAATCACACATGGTCAATGAAATTATAAAAAACAATAACATTACTCACTTTGTTAGGTTTTTTTTCTATCGAGCCAAAACTGCTTCGTGTTTCTAATAGCTCTTCACTTTAAGGACATCATCGGGTAACAATGTAAGAAACATGCTTGTCAACAAAATAGACATATTTTAATTCTTAACTTTCACTGTCACTCTGCCATAGTATACTTATCTCACGAACAATACAAATAGCGTCAGCAATCTGAAATCGGCGCTTATGGATTTTTTTTCAACCTTGGGTTTTCTATCGTTTAGGAGTAATTTACGTCAAAAATAACGAAAATCTGTAATATTACCGCCTTAAGCGACTTTTTGTAGTTTCGCCGACCTACTATAACTTTCTAATTCCGAAATGGCGTAAATCGTAGCGTAAGTGGTAGGAACTTCGTTTTATTATTTCTTTGCTTATGACAAATTTTTTATCTACTTTATTACTTTCGATACTTAGTAATTCGAATTCGAAGGGCTTTACGTGTTTACATCGATGGGTTGTCCAAAAAGATTGGCAAGCACCTGAGTTTTTACCCAAAATCAGGGGAAAACCCGGGATTTTCGTTCTACAGCTCGAATACGGGTTTTAACCTGGGTAAATACCAGATTTTGCCTCCCGCCTATTTTTATAGTTGTCTACAATGCAAAGCTATAACACTTGTAAATAAAGTGAGCCCACCGACTCTATTAGCATTCGAATGTCGAAGCTCATCGATTGCCGCCCACCGCCCGTGTCTATTTTATGTTTTGCTAGGGCCTAGTGTAACTATTATATTCATCTGTGGCCTAGTGTCCCCGCGGATAGCACAGATTTATACAGGGTGTTCTACTCTTCATACTGAACAACTTTTGTTCTACGAGTTTGCTGAAATCGCAAAAAAAACGAAAAACCATTGAAAAAGTGTGGTTGTTTTCTTTACTCTTTACACGTAAAGGAAAAGACAGAGACAACTGTTCCAATCAGTACCTCGCCTTAAATACGATTTTGGCACAAGTTGTTTCGGAAGTAGGGTTATGTGGTTATGTGGTACCAATGCGTTCAGTATGACCTCCTGAACACAAATATGTGAGATGACAAGCGCGCAGAGTGTGGGGGTAGAAACTATGACGTCTAAAAGATGGCCATACAAATTTAAATAAAATTCATTGAACCATATCATGTGGGGAATTAAATAAAAGAGGTTTGTAATGAAATTACAAATATATAACATACTAATAATATTTTTACTACTTGGTCAAACAAGTTATTGGAAAACTTCAAAAATGCCACAATTTAGAGTAGACTGAAAACCAAATTAATGGATTTTTGTAAAATAAAATTATACTAAATGTGAAGTTGACCAACCCGCACTGGGCCCGCGTGGTCGACTAAGGCTCGATCGCCCTAATTCAGGGTAGGCTCGAGCCCCTCGGTGAGAACGTATATATGAGCTAATGTGATGATATCAAATGACTCAAGAAAGTAAATAGTATCTCATCTGTGCTCAAGATGTCCTCTATATATCCTTACTAATATTAAAAATGTGCTTGTTTGTTACCTTTTCACGCTTCAACACCTCGACCAATCTTGATGAAAAATATGCAGGTAGTCTGTGTCACTGGGAAGGACATAGGCTACTTTTTATCCCGTGAAAATAGCATACTAGCCCGATGCAGTACCTAAGGGAACTGAAAAAATACTCTTTTTTGGTTAATATCTATAACATTGCAACGGAACAATGGATTTTTGTGATTTTTAGCACAGAGATGGTTGAGGAGGTGGGAAATAACGAAATTTACTAATCAGCATATCTTGACATACTTTCCGAGGGATCTGGGGAACAATCATTTCCACGCTCGCGCACGTTGGCGTCGCAACGGAGCAACGGATTAAAGTAATTTTTGGTATAGAATTGGCTGAGGGGGTGGGGAGTGTAGTAGACTGCTAATCAGAATAGCCCGATATAGTTCCTGAGGGATCGGGAGAAAACTCATGTCCACGCTCGCGTGCGGCTTGCGCACCACTCACCCTAAAACACAGTCATAACGGTTTCCATGCGGGCGAAGCCGCGGAAAAATAGTTGTCAAACAATAATTATCCAAAAAATCCCTCTTTGGTTAAAAAAATTAACCAAAAAAAGTCCGTGCTTGGGTAAGTTTTACATGTATAAGTAAGTCTATGTTTAACATGATATTCGTGTAATTGGCTTGAGAATGTCAAAGCAGTGTTTATTGGTTCACAATATGCAAAGATATAGCGTAACAAAAATACAAAAAAACATAGTAGAATTGAGAACCTCCTCATTTTCGGAAGTCGGTTGAAAAAAAACAGACTATAAACCTAGCTTTTGTTCTGACTGACAAACCTACATAAATTACCTGACCATAAATTGGTCAAAATCGGTAATTTTTTATAGAGTGGAAATCGCTATCGCCGTTTCTTTATAAAAAAACCGGCCAAGTGCGAGTCGGACTCGCGCAAAGTAGGGTTCAGTAGTCTTTGCAAAAAATAAATGTTTATTTGAAAAACAAAATTATATTTGCAGTTGGTAATAGAAAAAAGGATGAAAAATCTATGAACTTTTGAACTCTTATGAAGTAGGGTTCAGTAGTCTTTGCAAAAAATAAATGTTTATTTGAAAAACAAAATTATAAAAAGGATGAAAAATCTATGAACTTTTTAGAAATCCAACTGCTTATCTTAAGTTGGTCGACTATTTCTCCTAAACTAAGAAAGCCTACTTAGCCGTGATAGTTTTCCTTTTAAATTATTATAAAACTACTTTCATGATTTTTTTTCAAAATTCCAAATACAGCGGTTTAGTTGTTAGGGGGTAGACAACAAAATTTTGCACTTTCAAGCCTATTTTTTCGAAAACGGAACCCTAAATTAAAAAATGGTCTTAGAAGACTCACAGCTATTTTTAAGCTCTAACCAAGATACCCCACACGACTGGGTTTGACGAGGAAAAAAAAACCCTGCTTTCCTTGTAGGGGAGTTACCCTTAAAAAGATTTTTTTTCTACATTTTTTTTGCAGTTTTCTGCGCGTTATTATTATATATATCTTTGCCAAATTTCAGCTCATAACTACCTACTAATAGTCTAGGAGCTAGGCCGCGCACAGACAGACATGACGAAACTATAAGGGTTCCTTGTTGTACTACGGAACCCTAAAACAATCCTCTTAAATTATTTTCTCCTTAATAAGCAAAAAAAATTGAGAAACTACACACTTATGTTCCACATAACTACAGCAGATGAAGAAGCTACGTAGCATGCCATCTTAACACCGAAAAAACAAAACCAAATCATCAACATTGAACACCCCGGCAGCAGTTACAAAAAGGTATGAGGGCATTAGTACACGCAAGACAATCTCACAAAGCAATAAACCTATCCCCGGCTCAGTTCCTCGATTATCGCCCTATGTCCAATCCTAGCGAGCAACCCCGCGGCCAATCGCAACTTTATTATAACCTTAAATCAATAAGCGACCGTGAAAGTATCGCCGTTGAATTATTTGGTTGATCTCCCGCGAGCTGGGCCGGTCCGTACGGTACATTAACATTAATCTGAACAAATAAACAAGTCCAGTCGAAAACAATTGCCGCTGTGGCGTGGATGGGAGAGGAAGGAGCTACACTGGTTGCTTAATATGAGAGGCGATATAAAACGAGATATTAGCTGTAGCCATAACGATTCGGCTCGTACGGTAATAAAATGAAGCGACTGTTGTGTAACATGTTGCTTACTGAAGCTCAGTATTAGAAATAAAAACCTGCCAAGTGCGAGTCAGAACCGCACACATAGGATCCCGTACCATCATACTAGATGGCGCTAGTTACTTCGTGTTTCAAAAAAACACGTTTTTTGTACGGAACCCTAAAAACAAAAACAAATCTTCAACATTAAACACCCCGGCAAGCAGTTACATAGAAAAGGTATAAGGGTATTAGTACACGCAAGACAATCTCGCAAAGCAATAAACCTATCCCCGGCTCAGTTCCTCGATTATCGCCCTAGCTTTGTCCAATCCTAGCGAGCAACCCCGCGGCCAATCGCAACTTTATTATAACCTTAAATCAATAAGCGACCGTAAAAGTATCGCCGTTGAATTATTTCGTTGATCTCCCGCGAGCTGGGCCGGTCCGTACGGTACATTAACATTAATCTGAACAAATAAACAAGTCCAGTCGAAAACAATTGCCGCTGTGGCGTGGATGGAGCTACACTGGTTGCTAAATATGAGAGGCGATAAAAACGCTAAACACGTCAAAAAGCCGACTACCATCGCAACAACTTAGTACAATTTCGCAATATTGTTTTTGGTTTTTCGCGTTATACTCGTGACCGGGTGCTGTCCGTGTGAACTGGCCTACTCTTGTTAAAGGCATTAATGACCTTCAATAATTTTTATGTATAACTTTTCGTGTCATATTGTTTTCATGTTCTAATGACAAAATGTGGTTTATATCAAGTATTTAATTTTGACTATTGTATAATTCTTGATTCTTCACAAATTACATAATTATTATTATTTTATGACTATCAGAAAGAGTGTAATTTGCACCTATTTTGAATAAATATATTGAATTGAATTGATTCGGCTCGTTCGGTAATAAAATGAAGCGACTGTCATGTTGCTTACTGAAGCTCAGTATTAGAAATAAAACCGGCCAAGTGCGAGTCAGAACCGCACACATAGGGTTCCGTACCATCATACTATATGGTGCTAGTTTCTTCATGTTTCAAAAACACGTTTTTTTGTATAGAAACCCCTCTGATTTTTCTTTTTTTTATAATTTTTAGTAATTGTTGATAAAGCGGCAGCAGAAATACATCATCTGTGAAAATTTCAACTGTCTAGCTAACACAGTTCATGAAACACAGCCTGGTGACAGACGGACAGACGGACAGACGGACGGACAGCGAAGTTTTAGTAATAGGGTCCCGTTTTAACTCTTTGGGTACGGAACTTTAAAAAGTGCTTGATAAGCTAATTTTGTGTATGCTTGACGACATGATACCCCAAAATCTTTAAAACAAGGCGGGAATGTTGTTACCGGTACCGGGTCGCGACCCACCAAATGGGAAACGCTGTACTAGTTTTCTATAGACTGGTAAAAACTAGATAAAGTTAAATTATCCTTACAAAAAACGTGTTTTTTTTTAAACGTGAAGAAACTAGCGCCATCTAGTATGATAGTACGGAACCGAAGAAACTAGCGCAATCTAGTATGATGGTACGGAACCATAATATGTGTGTGGCCGGTTTTTTTAATGCCTTTTGCCACAACTAATAAATATGAAGCTGGGTTTTCAACACTAGTTTACTTTAAAAATAAATATAGAAACCGACTTGAAGCGGAAGCAGATCTCAAGATAAAACTTTCGCCATTTTCCGCGAACTTTGATTCTTTAATAAAAAAATAAGCAGCCGCTCCACACTTCGCACTAAATAGACGATACCGAAATAATAATAAAAAAATCTTTTTACTAACAAAAAATGTATAGTATTTTACTTTATGTAACCAGCTTGGGTTTAAATGTATTGAGTGGGTCACGAAGGGGCCCTGTAAAAATTTCCTGGCTATTTCAGAACAATGTTTTTCTACTCTCATTTGGTAATTTGCTTAATACATAACATCAAATCATATCACAAAAATATTCATTTCTACAAGTCGTTTTACAATGATCATTTTAAAACGAGACAACTGTACTGCAATCTCTCTCTCTTATCGTGTAGCACAATTAACCGTGCTATCCAAGGGATAGACGGTGGTTGCCTGGTGTATTACAATTAAACTTTTTTAATATTTCTTATGGCTTTGGCTTTAAAAATTAAGTATTCATTCCTACAAGTCGCTTATAATGATCATTTCAAAACAAGACAACTGTACTACAATGAAACTTTTTAAATATTTTTATGGTTTTGGCTTCAAAAATTAAGTATTCATTCCTACAAGTCGCTTATAATAATCATTTCAAAACGAGACAATTGTACTACAATGAAACTTTTTTAATATTTTTATGGCTTTGGCTTCAAAAATTCAATATAATATGATTATAACAAAATTTCAGTATATTTATATTTAGTTCATGGTCGTAGAAAAAGTATTGTATGCCACTGCACGCAATTAGCCATTGTAACACGCGTGCTGTCTAATCACTCAGCTTCGCTTTGTGGCACAAACTAGCACTCATGTTACAATATTAGCTCTCATTACTTGGCAGTGGCATAAGTAACTATTGGGAAACACTGAACTACTATATTGACTAATGTCATTGATCTAGTTTTATAATGTTATTCAATGTAAAAAATCAAATCAAGCTCACAAATTATGTCCTCTTTTGAACTCATCCTCCACACATATTTCCAAAAGTATATCCTAGCAGCGCAGAGCACATTCATTGGAACACCACTCTTAACTTAGGTTGCATCGCTCGTGACGATCGTATCAGCGGGCGTTGAGTAACGTCGCGTATTGTGGCGAGTGGCGTGTGTGCGACTGTCACTTTAAAGTTATAGCTATAGCTGAGCTACGGGTATGTGACCGAAGGACAGTGTGCTATTTTACCCTCCAGGACAGGCTTTGCCTAGTGTGGGGGTCGCAAATAAACTAATTTAATGTATCTATTTTTGGCAAATAAAAGTTTTTATTCTTATTCTCATTCTCATTCTTATTCTCATTCTTATTCTCATTCTTATTCTCATTCTTATTCTCATTCTTATTCTCATTCTTATTCTCATTCTTATTCTCATTCTCATTCTTATTCCCATTCTTATTCTCATTATTATTCTCATTCTTATTCTCATTCTTATTCTCATTCTTATTCTTATAGGAAGTTGGGGTTGGTGACGTTTCGTACCAGTTCTGTGTGCCATTGCTTATATCTCGTAAAAATTAATATGTAAATCACTTGAAGATCTCTGTATAAATACCGATCACAAAACACTCAGAGTTTTTTTATCCAAAAATTTATGTTCTTGGCATCATCTCATATGATGGTTAGGGACGATAATGCCGAAGATGGAAGCGGGCTTACCAAGATTATTCAACGCAATTTGCAACTGGCTATTTCAACTTCAAGCCGGAACACATCAGTGCTGTTAACATTGATATTTGGCGGCAAGACTTAGATAAGATGGCGGTAACTAGCCAAACGGAACTAGAAAACGCCCTATCACCAACCATGCTAACACTTACAAAGTTAGACTCCGCCCCGCCGTGTTTTTTTTAACTTACAATTGATAAGCCCTTGGCATCATCTCACCTGATGGTAAGTGACGATGATGCCGAAGATGGAAGCGGGTTTACCAAGATTCCCCAACGCAATGGAGAACTGGCTCTCTTATCTTCAAGCCGGAACACATCAATGTTGTTAACACTGATGTTTGGCAGCAAGACTTATATGATAAGATGGTGGTAGATAGCCAGACGGGCTTAGGGCACGGAGGCGGTTAGTATATCGGTTTCGATTCGCGACCCCCCCTCCCCCCTTTCCCTCCTAGTGTGATGCGAATAGATTAGCCTTAACGCCACATAAACCATTTCAGTGACATGTGACTTCAACAAATGACAAAACTTCGATCTGAATATCTGAAACCTCTAAACATTAGTAACTTATGACAGATATAGTACTAAAATAGCGGTTTAGCTGGCATCTAACGAAATTTGCGATTTAAAGCTTAATATTTCGCAAACGGATGACTGAATCAAAAAATAGTGTAAGCAAACCCACAGTAATTTTAATAGACACCTCACACAATAGAGTACGTCAACAAAAATTTACATGTAGGGGAGGTACAGTAAAAAAAAAATTTTTTCAATATTTTTATTGTTTTATTGTACCACTTTGTCGGCGTGATAATTATGTATACCCATGCCAAATTACAGCTTTCGAGTACTAGTATGTCTGAGCTAAACCGCGGACAGACGGACGAACAGATAAACAGACAGACAAACATGGCGAAACTACTCGTATAAGGGTTCTTTCTCTTTCTCTTATTGTGTGGCACAATTAACCGTGCTATCCAAGGGATAGACGACGGCGGTTGCCTGGTGTTGCACTTAGCATCACCCGCGGTCACGTGTTGCGCATTTAGATTTACACACGTCCGTACGTGTGCAACGCGACCTTCATACACATCTGGAACCCAATGTGGAGGTTTCCTCACGATTTTTCCCTTCCCCGTTAAAGCATACGGTAATACATATATTATGTACGTAAGTTTTCAAAAACTCATTGGTACATTGGCCGTGCGGGTTTGAACCCGGGACCTCTGGTTAAGAGTACCAAGTCGTTACCGATTGAGCAACCAAGCGTAATCAATACTTAAGGGTTCCTTGTTGACTACTGAACCCTAAAATTAACCTCCAAAAGTAACATCTATCGAACTCTTACTCCGTTAGAGATCCCGACAAAAACCCGCCTAACGGTTGAGCTAACATTGTTTTAGTTAGTTTAGCTCACGATTTATTTTATCAAACACGGGCAGAAGCTCCGTTAATCTGTGTCTGCGGCGCGCACGCGCGATGCGGCCGTTGTTTGCTATTCGCGCTTCCAAGCCTGACGGGTGCACGTTACAGCTGATTTAAGAGTCCACCTCTTAAGACTCTTATAAGTAGTTACTCGCACACTCACACAGAAATAAGACAACTTAGAATAGCCCACCCTGCTGATGAGACGGAGCCTATGAAATAAAATATTTTGTAGCTCTCGCTGATATCTTTTATATGACCAAGGAAACACTAATATTATAAAGGCGAAAGTTTGTGAGTGTGTATGTTTGTTACTTCTTCACGCAAAAACTACTGAACGGATCTGGTTGAAATTTGGTTAGGACCTGGATTAACACAAAGGCTACTTTTTTCACGCTCGCGAGGGACTTGCGGCTCGCGCACTGCGCACCCTGGAAAAGTCATAGAAACGTCCACGCGGGTGAAGCCGCGGGAAACAGCTAGTCTTTTATATGACCAAGATAAATGTTAAAAACTAATTATTATATAAATTTAATTTAATAGGTATAATTGAAATTAAGAGGTATAATTTAAAATAATAGGTATACATAATTGCACTGGATGACGTTTTTTTAGGGTTCTTATCCAAAGATGTGGTGGTTCTGAACACTCCGTGCGAGAATCGGGACTCGCACAAGCCCGATTTTTTTTTACTGACACAGTTTCCTGCCCGCCTTACCTTTTTACTATCACATGGCCCTTCTATATTAATTTATGTCTGTGTTCCCAAGAATAAAATACCGACTCGCCTTGATAAGAACTCTTGAACGCCTGAACAGTAAAATATTCAGATCGTGATTGAAAAGCAACGGAAAAGCTTTTATAAATCTGCATATTCTGTAAAGGATAATGAGTGCGTGATGTGTGTTGATTTGACTATTTGCTTAATTAGTACTGGTTGCTACAGTTTCAACTTTGATATATAAGGTCTAACAAAATTAGCTGAACCTATTTTAACTGGTGCTTCTACCCATGAAACTGAACAACTTTCCCCATGAAACCCATAGTTAAATCTCAAAAAAAATTGAACTTCCCATACTAAGTTGGCTGATCAGCTGGTCGAGTTAATATGGGAGAGCCACATTTTTTTTTGCTATTTGACTATGGGTTCCATGGGGAAAGTTGTTCAGTTTCATGGGTAGAAGCACCAGTTAAAATAGATTCAGCTAATTTTGTTAGACCTTATATACCTACCTACTCTCTAGATATGCGTCGAAACAAAATACCGGTGAATTGTTGTCCGGTAATCCATGTACACCAAGACAATTTGTACGACAGGCGCGGGTGTAAAACAAGTAGTTGTCACTCACACTAGCATATAAAAGCTGAACCTTTTTTGTATCACAGTGATAACAGGATGAATTTCAACTTTAACCCGACGCCAATGACGTGTAAAAAATAACGCGGACGATGACGCTGGGTCAATAAGACCCTTAATTATCTGGTTATCTGCTGAATTATAACAAATATAATACAAAGTAAGAACTATTGCATGACCATGAAGTCATTGTAGTACTTAGATGTTTAAGTTAATTTAGATATCAAACTATAATTTGGTTTTATTTAATGCAACAACCTCAAAAGGGCAACTAAAATAATCTCTCTTTTGGAAATAAAAATGTATGGAGCTGTAGCCGTTTTATTCAAGAAAAGGGATTTTACCATTCTTCACTGACACTTGCTCACTACACTATTGTACAAATCATATGAATTGAGGTCTTATCTCCAGCTACTGAGAAAACCAATAACGATTATAATATGTTTTTTTCGAAATTTCCCCAACTGAAAATCGCTCGGGTCAATATGACCCAGCGTCATTGGCACCGGGTTAATAATCACTTCTATTTGGTTGAGTTTACTGGTACAATTTTAACTTCATTTTATGGAATATACATATTTACAGATCACAAAGAATTTCTATCATATGCGGTATTTGTGGTAAGACTTAAGTCGATCACGATAAAAATTAAAACACTTAAATTTCTTGGAAACATGTTCAACGTAACTTTAAAATGACAAATTTACAGATTGGTCAGTCAATAGATCATTTCAACGTTCAGGGCACCCAAGTCCATCATTTCAAAGATGAATTCATTGAAAATCCCGTGTGTCCTTAAATGAAATTAATCCTTACTATTTTAGTAAATGGGGTACTTGCATTACGAGCGGATTGTAGCCTCATCGCACGCGCCGCATGCTAATCGGCGCGCGCGCTGGTAACATTAAAATGCAAGATGGCGGAAGCGCGCACGCGAGGTCACGGGTTCGCGGTATCGCCACGCGCCATTGTATGGGCTACTGGCTAGGTTGGGTATGGTTACGGAGATTTTAGGAATAGCGTAATGCTCAATGAATCTGACGCAAGACCATTTAATTTTGCTCGTACGTCTAGGAATTAAAGGCTTTCTAGAAATTAGCAAAAAAGATGTACACGTTGCCCAGCATTGGCCCAACATAATAAACATAGGTAAACGTTGATACCCAACAACTTGATAGAAGAAGAGGGTTGGACAAAACTTTTCCGCAGGGAACATCATTTTGCTATCACCCTATCCCTTTTTATCTCTCAGGATCCTTCGCTAAAGCAAAAATATAAGCAGCGATAAGACTATACGATGAATAGTATCCTTACACAGTTAGAGCACTAAAAAAGTCTAGCGTTATCGCAGTTAGGGTCCTGATAACTCCTGACTAGTGCACTAAATAGAGTAGTGTAATCACAGTTAGGCAGTTAGGGTGTACAGTCGCCGCGCGGCACTCCATAAGGTAGGGCGTGTTTTTCTTTGAACGAGCGCAATTCCGGGTGACAAAATAACGATATTTTATTGAATATTTTAGATATGTATAAGGGATATGCCATATGTCTTCTGGCTCTAGAATATGTAAAATGTTCATGTTAGACAATTTATTTCTCAGTTTTAAATATTTATTAACCCAACACTTACTTTTTTTTTTCCTTTTCACTATGCCTGCAATTTTCTGATATTTTTAAAGCTCGAGTGTCATGGTCAACGTTTGGTCTCCGTCTGAGTTAGAGAGCCGATCTTGTGCAGTGTAAACAGAACGCCTTTACTGCAACCCTAACTAGGGTCCTAAGTTAGTGCAATATTTATCGTTTAGTCTAAACGCTGCTAAAAAAAAGAATGCATGCACCCGCACTTGATCGCAGAGTTCAAGGCTACTTTTTATAACTTTAACGCTTAACTTCATACTAGAAAAGTGTGGTCTAACTTTCAAGGTGGGTGGTCTAGTTAAAAATGGGAAATTCGTGTAAATGCCTTTTGAAACTAAGTCAACTTGTCGTTTTTAAATTCATATTAGATGCAACCGTCCAATTAATATTCCGTATGGAATAGCTAATTATCACTGATTTAAGTAACTTGAATCAAATTCAGTTAGAGCGGTAATATTACAGATTTTCGTTATTTTTGACGTAAATTACTCCTAAACGATAGAAAACCCAATGTTAAAAAAATAACCCTTATCGTTGATGATGTCCCTTACAGTCAAAAGCTATTAGAAACGCGATTCAGCAGTTTTGGCTCGATAGAAAAAAAAACCCAAAGATAGGTCTACACCGTTACTTTCAACTCTAGTTTGACTAATATTTTGAAGTATAAATTTTTAAAACTATACAACAACATTTTTTATGATAATACAAAGTGAGTAATGTTATTATTTTTTATACTTTCATTGTAGTTTTTGATTGAAACGAAAATCCATTAAAAACAGTGCGGTTATTTTCTTTACTCTTTACACGTAAAGAAAAAAACAGAGACAACTGTTCCAATCAATACCTCGCCTTAAGAGCGTATTCACAAAATCGTTTTCCATACAAACTTAGAATTACTACTTCTTGGAAATGGATAGGCGGATTCTAATGCAACTTTAACCAAGTTACGAAATTCTAGTTTGTGTATAGATTACATTTTCAAAAAAATGATTTTGTCACTAAATAATAGTGATTTGAGATTTTCATAGTAATCTTTTATCTGTTTTAAAATAAGGTATTTCGAAAATGTAATCTATTCACAAACTAGGATTTCGTGATTTGCTTATGTGTACAAAGTTTCATGAGAATCGGCTCATCCATTTTCAAGAAGCAGTAATCAATCTAAAGAAGAAAAAAAACAAGAATATTTCATTGAAACTAGCTTTCTTTCACCCAAACCATGGTCTTCCTACAGATATTCAGCCAAGATACGCGCCCGCTAAATAGCACATCCACCCAACAATAGCGGTAGAAACCTACGGTGCACAGTGTTACACACTGGGTAAGCCCAGCGTTGGACATGGTGGACAGTGGACACTCATTTGAATAAGTAATGAGGTAAATGAAGATGTTGGAATTTACTGCGGAATCCAACATAGTACATATATTAACTGTTAGCATCAACTGTTAATTTTTATGTATTGAAATTGGATATAAAAAAGGCTTCTTAAAATTAATTTTCAAGTTTTACACTACTTGCCGTAGTCTTTTGCTTTGCTATAGTTATCCTTTGTAACGCGCCTGTTATGCGTTCTTTTTTATTCGACCTTCTTTTCATTCCATGTATTTCTTCTTTTCCGCGCATGCGTTGACATATATGTGACTTTTCATTCAAAAACCAAAAATTCGATCATCATCATCATCATCAGCTCATTTTACAATTAAGTTAATATCCAATCACCTGATGCATGCTTCTTATTCAACCCACGCCCAATTTACTACCTACCGAACTTACGTAGAAGTGCTACACCTTATAATCATAATAGCCGAAAGACGTCTACTAATGGTCAACCCCCCCCCCCCCCAGGAATCTACAACGACCGGTCCAGCGGCTTCCAGCTAACTTCACCAAGTTGTCGGTCCACCGAGTAGGCGGCCTGCTTACGCTACATCTTCCGTTGCGTGGTCACCACTCAAGCATTTTACTACCCAACGGCCATCTGTTCTACGAGCTATGTGCCCCGCCCACTGCCACTTACATTAGCGATTCTGTGAAGTTTGTCGGTTACCTTGGTTCTCTTACGGATCCTACTTGCCATAGTAGCGGTTTGGCGCTGAGAGTGCAACGGGTTGACACGGAGTTTACGGTGCGTACCTACTAGACGCTGCCTCGGGTTGCGCCACGTTGCGTCCGAGTACGTCCGAATCATTGCTTAGAGTTAGGGCCGCTACCTCCTGTCTGGGAGTTCGTGGTTCGAGTCCTGCCACGTACCAATGTATTTCGAATTTCGATTTCATATGTACGTTTATCCGACTCTCTTACGCTAAAGGAAAACATCGTGCATCGTGAGGAAACCTGCACAAGTCTGCGAAGAAACTCGAAGATTGTGTGTGAAGTCGACCAACCCGCACCCGCCCGCATGGTCGGCCAAGGCCCGATCGCCTAATTCAGGGTAGGCTCAAGCCCCTCGGTGGGGACGTATATGAGCTAATATAATGACGTCCGAATCACACGAGGCGCGAGACGTGCGTGATGAGACTGCTTACCCAAAAGTTGTCTCTAGTCTGTACGAACCTTCAGAAAGATAACTTTTTTTTATTCACAATTATTAAGCCCTTGGCATCATCTTGCTTGATGGTAAGTGACGATGATGCCGAAGATGGAAACTGGCTATATTATCTTCAAGCCGAAACACAACAATGTTGTTAACACTTTAGCACCTATCTAAGTGGCTAATCAGCCTGCTTTGGCATATGATGATGATGACCATCATCCCACCAGCCCACTGGACGTCCAGTGCTGGATATAGGTCTCCCCCAAGCTCGGGGGTTTTGCCGTAATCGCCACGATTGGCAGGCAGTTGATAGACCGTAGTGTGCATTATGGTTGATGAGGAAGTGGTTATGTATGAGGAAGAGGAAGTGTCAAGCACAAAGTTAGAGGATGCGGATGAAGATATATTTGTAAGAAAGAGGATTCGGATGAGAAAGAAGAGGAAGCGGTTGAGGAAGAGGAAGAATGAGAAACAGAGAGTGAAAGTGATATAAATAGAAGAGCGCGGGTGCCGCGGGAGGGGGTGGCTCGCTCGTTGCGGCCGGTCGCGGCACCGTTATTGTAATGCGCATGCACTATAAAAATCTTCTTAATTTAAATTTTTAGACTTTCTTTTATGAAGAAGCGATAACGGTTGAAGAACTCAAAAAATGCGGAATTTCCGCATTATGAGGAAGCGGAAACGGAATCCTCATTAACACTAGTGTGCATACGGTAGCACAGTACGCGTCGCGCCCCGCTGCTGGTCATCCTCCGGTTGTTCAGTCCCTTAGTCGCTTCTTACAACACCCTCGAGAAGAGATGGAGTGTTACTATTCTAGGGCCGCACCACCACCAAGTACAGAGGCACAGTATTGCGATATTGCCTATATTGTAATCTGTGACAGAGGTATATATTTTTGTTCGATTGTGTGGAGTCGATGTGTGGCTTTGGGAAGGAAGGATTAATGAAAATTACGAAATGAATAATGCTAATTATACTTTAAAAAAACACAGAATGAAAATGCAGGATTAAGTAACGTTAGTGACATTATGGTAAGCGTTAATCATAAGTTCATCTCTTATTGTATCTCAGACCAAAAAAAATTGCTTGATGAGTGCAGTAAGTGCATATGCACATCTAGCGTAGAAATCCTTACGGTTCGCGCGCGGGGTGTATATGTCACCGTAAGATTGTAAATTCCGTAAGATTACAATCTAACGAGATTTATTTCGCGAGATTGTAAACTGTCGAAAGATTGTAACTGTAACATATTGTTGAAATTGTAAACTCACTAGTGACAATACAATAACACTAAGCGAATTCACAGCAAAGTGAAAAACACTAAATAAATGAGCTCGCGAAGCGAGCGATGTTGGGTTCGGTCAGGCTTGATTGATTCCCCCTGGGTAGCAAAATGCTTTGCAGCAGAAGAAATCATCGGTTTTATTCGAAGGTTCAAGATTATTTTTTTATATTTTTTTTATTAAAAATTTGAGTGCGTTTGACTATATCTCACCTGATGGTAGGTGACGATGTAGTCGAGGATGGTACACGCAAACTCAAATAATGCCTATTCACTATTAGGCCGTGATATTGTGATCCGATTCAAAATTTACCGTTATATCTTAATCTAACTAGTGAGATTGTCATATCGCGGTTTTCACAATATACCGGTGACATATACACAGCCTTAAATGTTGGAGCAAATTCGAACGTATTTACAATTTGCAATCTGGCTACAATTTTTTTTTTTTTGCAATTTGTAAACATTTTCAACAATATGACTCCAACGGAAATAAATAAAACAAGAATAAGACAATTAATAATAAAATATTTTATTTGACTTAAAAAGATGCTTAAATTTAAGAGATCTTACAATGTTTAAAGTCTTATAGAAAAAGGAACGTTAGAGTCACATTGTTGTATGATATCAAAAGCAAGCAATCAAAAACATCGCAGAAAGTATTCAACGAAAAGCAGCTCCCATGCCAAACAATACAACACACCCATTCCACAATGTAGCTTCTTCGTGAAAAGTATGTTAGTTTCAAAGTGAACTAATCCAAAATCACACTTAACCCTAATAGTTCCACTTAGTCTTTTAAGTCGACATAGACATATCTACCTATAAATTTATATTACAGACTAAAAGTTAAGGGCTTAACATATCTCAAATTAGGAGTTTGATTCGCGTCAGTCGAAAATTCAAATAATTATTTAATTAAATTTGATCAAAACTACAGTGAAATAACGTTCATAATTAATAGTGCGCACCGTGACGTGATGGCCGACTACTTTTGTGAGCAATATACATATTTTAAGAGCAATATTCTGTGAAACTCATGAAATATAAAGGATGACTTTTAATTGGTTCTTAATAGCAAAGGATATTAATGCACTCGTGATTACAAACAACTTTCCCAAAGAAACTATAAGACAAAAATATAAAAAAAATTGGTGCTTTAGACATTATTGCCGATTTAACTTGTTATGTATAAAGGACCAAAATTTTTTTTCTGATTTGACAAATAGTTTCTTTGGGAAAGTTGTTTGTAATCACGAGTACATACATGTCTTTTGTTATCAAGAACTAATTCAAAGTCACCCTATATACTCGTGTGTAGTTGAATCGCATAACTCCTGCCTTAAGATAATAAAAAACTACAAGATATCGTTCGATAAAAACAATTCCTGTCAAATGGGACTAAAATCGAAGATATTGGAAAAAAAACAGTTTTTTTTTATATTATCGACGGACCTACTTTTTTAATACAACAACGAAATAAAGTGAATAAAATCAAAACTTACGATATCAATCACTAGGTAAACTTTATTTTGAACTTACATTGTGCATAAGTTTCACTAGAGACGCTCAAACTCAAGCGTTTCTGATTGGTTAAGCCCAAGAGATCTAAAACTCGCTGATAACAAAACAGCAAGTAATAAATTTTATACAAGACGCAACTCGTAAGTGATAGAAACGAGATACAGTACCTACAAAAACAAACAATAGGGTATATGCATGAAATTTTATTATCGCATTTTTTAACAAAATATGAAAATTCCGTAAAAACAAAGTCAAAAAGTGAAATGAAAATTTAAATCGGCCAAGAAATACGGAAAATATAAGCATTTTCAACTGCTAATTAGACAGAGAGATCCAATATGTAAATGTGACGGCATAAAACACACGGTCCATATAAACTCTATGCTACATTCTTTTTTGCTAGAAAGATATAAATCTTTAATGGCTTATATCTTGGTTATTTTTATAGTTATTCAAAAAATATTTTTTGTATACGGTTTCTTAAATGAATTAGCTTTAATAGCAAAAAAAAATATCATGCAAATTCCCCATTCTATCTGTGTTATTCCGAAGTAGTCTGAATTTAACCATCCTAACAATTGAACCATCCTCATTGGATTGATAATTGAACTCCCCTGATTCTAAACGCTTCGTCTTCGATTCGTTTAAACTTTAAACGAATCCGCGAAAAGGTCAAACGGATTGACTAAGAAGACGAAGAAGTTGACTGTTCTGCTTTTGTAAGGTTGCTTTTATCGAATCCGTTCGACTATTTTGCCGATTCCGTGTAACGAGTCGGAACCCGAAGCGTTTAGAATCACGGGGCAGATAGATCAAGAACGGAAACGGCATCAAAAGTGGTTGCGGTTACCGGAAAATAAACTCTTTTAGATAGTGCTAAAGTATGGAAATACTTGAAAACATTCACAATGGGCGAGGAGGAAACATTTACTATGAGAGCGGGGCGGTGGCGACGGCGGTGCAACAAGACTGAACGCATATAGTGTGTTTCGAATATTAAAGCCACATTTCACTTGAGATGTTAAGAAAACAAGACCAAATAATAAAACAGAACAGATATCCGATACGACATGGAGTTTTTTATGCTAAACATGACCGGCTGTTTTTTTTTATTATTCACAATTAGTAAGCCCTTGGCATCATCTCACCTGATGGTAAGTGACAATGATGCCGAAGATGTTTTTACTAGACATGGGGCGGGTACCCGGTTTGGATCCGGTACCCGGCGGATCCGGCACTTTTTTAAGTATCCGGCCGGGTACCGGGTAATGGTGCCGGGTACCCGGCTCTGGGCGGGTAATTTGGAAGGCTAGAAATAATGATACGTTTTAGATTTTTAATTATTTATTGACTTGGAACACAAATGGTAATCATTATAATTATGATAAGCTGGACTAATTTATGAGTAATCTCTGGTTTCTTGGGTCTCCGCGCCCTTGCTGCAGTAATGCTGGCTGGGGGGGGGGGCCTGAACTGAACTGAACTGAATAGCAAGAAAAAATAGATAATTAGGAAGTTTAATTTAATATTTGTAGTTTAAAATGGGTAAGTTATGGTGTAAAAACGCCAATTTTTCTGCACGATCAGCATTTAGGCGACTTCGGTTTTTTCATATATTAGTCCCGCTTCTGAGAACAGGCGTTCGCTGTATACCGAACTAGAGGGGGTGCATAAATATTTCGCCGGTAATTTTTTAAATATGGGATAATGCCCTCTATTAGACGCCCACCATGCGTAAGGATCGGTGTCTCTTGCAACCCTGGCATCTAATTCAGATGCAGCTGAATTTTTTGGTTGTGCGCTGCTGATTGACTCGTCGTTATCAGCAGCTTCTTCGAAACAAGACCAGCACAAATCATGAGCCTCAGAAGCCACATCAGTGGTAACAAGTCTAGATCTTTTGTTGTGAGAGGTTCCTGCGTTATTGCCTTGTTGATCATCATCTTCTTCATCTAAAGAAATTCTAACTGCTTCTCTTAAAACAGCCTAGCGAAAATTTCAGTTATCAACGACGACAGCGCCAATCTTGCTTCAGTTGCGCCCGAGCGGGCAAACAGGACGCACGCGTCACGCCGTCTGAGCGCTGCCGGATACCCGGCACGGAATGTGCCGGGTACTCGCCTTGCGGGTACCCGGCAAAATCGCTACCCGCCCCATGTCTAGTTTTTACAAAAGATGCCTAAGTGCAAGTGTTAAAATAGTAAACAACAAAAGGTTAACAAAATATCAAGTATTTTACCTGAAGATACACAGAATTAACATTACAGCACTTACTTTAAGTCTCAAGTGGAATGTGGCCTTGGTATTTGGAAAACTCTATACCTTTGTATGAGGCTGTTTATTACGGCACCGATGGCGGGGCAGCTCAGGGTAGTAGCAACCTTACTTCACTCCAAACACCACACAATGAAACAAGAATAAGTACCTACACTAGTTGCTTCTCTTTCTAACCTTACTGTCACATTTGCAGCAATATCTTCCTTCACGTACCACTTCCCGCAAGACGACGATATATTGGCGTGGGGAGGTAAGTTTCGCTTTATGTAGTAGCAGCCACCCCCATCCGTCTCCCGCTGACGCCCCACCGTCGCTGAAATCGTGTCCACCGCCCCACTGTGACCCATTTACAATCAAAGGCCCTTTTCACATACACGTTACGGCACGGCACCGCGCCGTGCAAGCTCTTTCACACGCACACGGAGCCCGACATCAACGATCGGCCACTCCTGTGGTGATGTCAAGGTACGCGCGGAGTGCGCCGTGTAGTGTGAGGCCCGTGTTCATGTGAACGCTTCAATGCCA
The DNA here is from genome assembly GCA_947284805.1 of Coleophora flavipennella. NCBI lineage: Eukaryota > Metazoa > Arthropoda > Insecta > Lepidoptera > Coleophoridae > Coleophora > Coleophora flavipennella. Next base: position 10,427,316 of record OX369306.1, on the reverse strand, counting down.
GCCAATACATTGCTAAAGGTACGGGTGCCGCTCCGGAACCGTGATTGTGGGCAGGGTTTCCACCCCATGTGAAAGCTCTTATAACAGCTCATACATTACTACTTTATCCGGTACGACAACCGTGACCGCATGCATGTGAAAAGGCGCTTATAAATCAAAGTAAACCTTGTTCCCTCCGCGCCACCGGTAAGACTCTTACGTAATACTTGAACACATAGTGAACAGCCGCGATTATTAAGCACAGCAACAGCTGTATCCAACTGACAGATGGGGTGTAGATATATGAGATAGTAAGTATTGCACTAAGCAGTAGTAATACGCACGAGAACGCCTCCTGGTCGGTGATGATGAATCGCTCGTCTCTTTCTTTGTGTGCCTGTTGACAAATAGTGGCCAGTTAATATCCTCACACTGCCCTCGCTACTGATCCATCAGGTGGCTGTGTATGTATACAACCATATCGTCACGAGTACGTGACACCGAGGGATGTACACACTCGCAACCACCACAACGCGGACAGGCTCCTGCCGGTGGGGTGTAGACTTTCTAAGTGTGGTAAGACGACTCATGTGTTGGAACCACCAATTTTTGTACAATTTTGACATCCGTGTGTCACTTTAAATTGAAATTGACGTGTATTTTTTTTCAATAAACGATTATGTTTACAAATTTTTTCCTCGATTATTTACTTATCAAATTAATATAGATCCCGCTCGCGTATTTCCCATTCTGTGTTCACAAGGAGGCAGCCAAAGACATTGGATTTTCGGGGGAGCGAAATCTTTTTAAGAGTCCCTAGGAGGCTTGAGTTTCCATACATACGTAGTTCCGCTTTAATACAAAAACTACATGCCGGATTGAATCCAAATTTGCGAATATATTGAGGAGAAACATTATAGATGTTTGTATTAGTTTTCGATGTACTAATATAAAACGGAAAAAAATAAGAGAAGTTTCAAACTTTCTGTACAACAATAATTTAAGCCTTCGGTAAGTCATATATCAATTTACTACGATGAAAACTAATTACAAACATCGATATGTTTCTACTCAATATATTCGCAAAGTTTGGATTTAATCCGGCATGTAGTTTTTGTATTAAAGCGGAACTACATTTGTATGGAAACTCGAGCCTCCTGGGGACCCTAACTCTGTGGAGGCAGCATTGCCTCGAAACTCGAGGCGTTAGTCCTCGGAACGCGACGGATTCGTTATTAGTAAGTGGTGATAGCGCCACAAATGCATGTTCGTTGCATGGCATTTTTGTTATGAGTTATGAGTTATAACACTCTTCTGTATAAAGTGTTAGGTAAAATAGAGCTTATTTTTTGGTGTGGGGCAGTCCTGCTACCTATTGAACATGAAAAGGGAAACTAGCATCTCGATCGCCCTCGGAATACCACGGTTATTCTTTACGATAATAAAAGAGATTGGTTTTAGAATTTTCAAACTCTTTAATATAGATAAGCTTTGCGGCTATGTGACCAGTTCATCACATCACAGTGCCTATATTTGGTAGGGGTAGTGCTGCTTCCTATTGAATATGAAAAGGAATATACGCATCCCGATCACCCTCGGAATACCACGGTTAATTGTACTGTACGATAATAAAAAGAGATTGGTTCTAGGATTTATAAACTCTTAAATATAGACAGCTTTGAGGACTATGTGACTAGTTCATCATATCACAGAACCTATTTTTGGTGGGGGGTAGTGCTGCTTCCTATTGAATATTAAGAGGGAAGTACGCATCCCGATCGCCCTCGGAATACCACGGTTAATTGTACTGTACGATAGTAAAAAGAGATTGGTCCTAGGATTATGAAACTTTTTAATATAGATAGCTTTGAGGACTATGTGACCTATTCATCACATCACAGAGCCAATTTTTGGTAGGGGTAGTGCTGTTTTCTATTGAATATGAAAAGGGAAATACGCATCCCGATCACCCTCGGATATCACGGTTAATTGTGCTTCACGATGAGAAAAAGAGATTGGTTTTTGGATTTTGTAACTCTTTAATATAGATAGCTTTGAGGACTATGTGACCACTGTTGGACATAGGCCTCTCCGGAATGAAGCCCCCGTTTGAAATCACATTGTGATCACCACGCTTGGCAAGCAGGTTAGTGATCGCAGTTTGCAGTATGGTGGCCTTGCTTCTGTCCATCCTCCGGTTACCTTAGGGTCCAGACACACGGACTGCATTCCAGCTGCAAATACGCAGTTTGGATGCAGTCAAAACGCAAATTACAGAACTGTATCCAAACTGCAAATTTGCAGCTGGCTTCCCACAGGCCCGGTGACCAGTTAATACGGATCATTTCCAGGATTATTTGACCAGCTAACATGTATTGCTTCTGCTTAAAGAAACAGCAAATATCCAGTGAAGCTTGCAGGAAGTTGTGTGTCACACCCAGGACACTGTATACAACGGTCGTGAAATGACATTTCTAAAAAAACAATTGACGGAGCAAACAAAATCACGGCGAAATCCTATACGTTCGAGAACCAAACTGTAACGAATCTGTATCAATCTGGATGACGAGGGGTGAGGTCGGAATCTAGAGAGCGGCAGGGAGTGTTCATACTGTTCATATTCTTTACCTGTGTGCTAAAATTAATGATGTGTTTGGCTTAGACGTGTCATGTGTTTGGCTTGGATGGCGATGGGTCATCTTTGTAGATCCAGCGCGTAACGTCGCGATATCATTTGTAGGCACTGATACGCTACTGGTCTGTCTCGTTTCATTACTCATGAATGACGCGATATATCGTACCTTGGATGATTGCTTGTATTTCGCGTACGGAACTAGGTACGCATTTCCGTGACTTGATCCGAGAAGACGTGTGACGTCACGAGCCTGCTCGCGCCGCGACAGCGCTATTAAGGCGGACGTGTCGTCCATAAACTGCACTGTTATTGGTCCTGTAACAAAGTTCGGTAAATTTTAGAGAAGAGAGAACGAGAGATATCGAACCTAAATCAACTCTAAATGTGGATTAAGAAAAATCGCTAGAACAAAAAAAGTGTCGGAAGTAAAATACCGGTAAAGTGCGAGTCATAACCGCGCACAAAGGATTCCGTACCATAATACTAGATGGCGCTAGTGTCTTCGTTTAAAAAACACGTTTTTTGTATGGAGACTTTCACTTTTTATAATTTTTAGTATTTGTTGTTATAGCGGCAACAGAAATGCATCATCTGTGAAAATTTCAACTGTCTAGCTATGACGGTTCATGAAATACAGCCTGGTGACAGACGGACAGACAGTTGGGTATTTAACCCTAAAAACTAACAAGAGACCAACTATGATATTACGTCTTACGTCAACACTGCAGGTGATTTTGTAAAATTCCAATATAATTTATCCTGCAAAATGCATGCATGTGTGGGGATAAATAAAACCAAGCATTAAATGTCGTTACAACTGTATGCGTTACAACCCCCACGGCTGGGGCACCGGTCTCTCCCCAAACACGGCAAGGTTACGCCATACTCCACACGCTGCGTCCCCCCAGTTAAAATTGCTGGAGGTTCAATACTGAGAGCTATGTCGGTTACTTTGGTTCTCCTACGGGTCTCCTCGTTTCTGATTCGGTCACACAGAGAAACTCCGTGCATAACACGCTCCATTGCCCTTTGGGTGATCTTGAGTCTTCTTATTAGCAGTGGGCAGGGTACATAACTTGTAGAACAGATGGGCGTTGGTGCAGTTAAGTTCTCGAGTGGCGACCGCGTACCAGAAGACGTAGCGTAGGAAGGCCTCCCACTCGGTGGACAGACGACCAGTTGAAGGTCGCGGGAAGCCGCTGGATGCAGGTAGCGCAGGGCTCGTCGTTTTGGAAATCCTTGGGGGAGAGGCTTTGTCCAGAAATGGACGTCTTTCGGCTGATATGAATGATGATGATTTATTTGTTCATAAAAATATTGTAGCATTACTGTGCAAACGAAGACGCTACAATATCAGACACATCAAACACACATAACAATAACAAAAAAATATACGAAGAAAAAAAAACATAAAGCAAATCTAAATGATAGGCTAGGGCCGCCGCCTCCTGTCCGGGAGGTCGAGGTTCGAATCCTGCCACGTGCCAATGTGATTTCGAAATAAGATTTCATATATACGTTTATCCGACGCTCTTACGGTGAAGGAACACATCGTGAGGAAACCTGCACACGCCTGCGAAGAAACTCGCAGGTTGTGTATGAAGTCGACCAACCCGCACTGGGCCCGCGTGGTCGACTAAGGCCCGATCGCCCTAATTCAGGGTAGGCTCGAGCGCCTCGGTGGTGACGTATATGAGCTGATATCATCATTAGAACTTAGGTTGCAAGGCTTAATGGCGAACCCCAGTGTAAGTTTCAAGCCGCCTATAAGGCTTCTCACACGGATTAACGACTGTCATCCAGTGATAACTACCAGCACCGACGGCTTAAAGTGCCTTGCGTAGTACGACAACCGTTGAAAAAATGACACTAATAGTCAAACCCATCCAGATAATGACTGTTCTTCCGACACACCCTGGACACTTCATACAACGGGCCAGAAATGACATTTCAAAAAACGAATGATGGAACAAACAAAATGGCGGCGAAATCCTATACGTTCGACAAACAAACTGTAACCAATCTGTATCAACCTGGGTGACGAGAGGGTGAGGTCGCAATCTAGAGAGCGTCAGGGAGTGTCCATACTGTATGTTAGTACTAATATATATACTTTGCTTAAACTAAGAATAAAGTTATATGAGACTTGATAAAAAATAATTGAGTTTTCATCACCATCGCCATCTCCGTTCCAAATTTCAGTCAAAAATAGCATTAATTTACATACTGTATTAGTCAAACTCATAAAGTTGCGTATATTCAATAAGGATGACGACAGCATCAGAAGTAAATTATGAACTCTTGATCAGTAAATTGCCCTCCTACTTAAAGTTAGAAAAACCTTACTCGTTTTGTTTTCCATCAAGTCTTCGATTTTTAATTCACCAAAATCACAAAATGAGTACATATATGACGTTGCTAAACTATGACGTCACGCCTAGGTATTTCTAAAATTTTTAGAACAAAATGTCGTTTTTGACAGATGATAAAAAGTTACTCAGATGACTAGCATTCGTCATCCCTATTTAATTCGGAGCAGAGAATGGCGGCAGCCCCTGAAGGGTTTTTTTTGTAATTTTTTTAATTTATCTTTCGATCTAAGGACCAGCAAATAGTTTTTTAATCCTTTATCGATTACGTTTCAACACCGGGCGTATTTTCACATTGTTTAATTTTGCTTTTTATTTTAAATAGAGTTTACTTTGAAAATACTTTAAAACACGATTTTTATATCTAAAATTAGATGCATTTTCTGTACAAAAAATACTTACCGAATGGACTGAACAACTGATTTATATCATTACGCTGCCATTCTTTCGGGAATGTGAGATGGAAGACATGATCCCTGGACGGTGTAGCTGTGAACAAAAATTACTGTTAATATCAAGAAATCAATAATAAATGTTAACAAGTGAGCCATGCCCTCAATAAATAAACCCTAGGGGTTCCACATCGGGAACTAATATGTATTTAAATGTATACTAAAAATCAATAAAAAACGGCCAAGAGCGAGTCGGACTTCGTTCCGTACCACCACACCTGTCCACACGTCTAAAACAATGATATATCTAAGACAATGATATACATAGATCATCAAGGAATGTATGGAGATTCCCATACAATGCCTTCACCATCGACCAGGGTTTTCCAATAAGAGGTGTTATTTTGAATAGCCCGCTATTTCGGTAGATGTCACTTTTGAAGCTGTCATTTTTTGACATTTGACAAGTAGAAACTACGCCATTAATAAAAATGGAACGATACGCTTCAAAAACGCATTGAAATTATTAAAATATACTATAAAAATGGTGAAAATTTGGCAGAGACATTTCGTAAAACTCGAACATTTTTGGGTCGTCGTGAAGCACCTTGTCGGACCGCAATACAGAAATTGGTGGAAAAATTCGAGCTGTTGTGACAAGTTAGTGATGTGAAGAATAAAACCCGTGCACGTCAGAACAGCCGAGAATATTGCTGCTGTATCCGAAAGTGTTGAAGAAAACCCAGGTTTGTCCATTCCACGTCGTTCTTTGGAATTAGGCATTCCACAAACGTCATTACACCGTATTTTGCATAAAGATTTGGGTTTTAAGGCTTATAAAGTTCAGTTAACACAAGAACTCAAGCCGGCCGATCATCAACAACGTCGTGTCTTTGCTGATTGGGTCGTTGAAATGCATGAAAATGATCCGGAATTCCATCGAAAAATCATTAAAGCCCATTTCTACCTCGGTGGCTTCGTCAACAAGCAAAATTTTCGCATCTGGGGTTCGGAAAACCCAAGATTTATTGTTGAAAAGCTTCTCTATCCTCAACGTGGGGTTCGGAAAACCCAAGATTTATTGTTGGAAATCCTCTCTATCCTCAACGTGTGACTGTTTGGTGCGGTTTATGGTCCGGCGGAGTCATTGGACCTTACTTTTTCGAAAATGAGGCTGGAGCAACAGTTACTGTGAATAGATTGCACTATCGAGAGATGATTAATTATTTTTTATGGCCGGAATTGGATAGTATTGATCTGGACAACGTTTACTTTCAACAAGACGGCGCTACGTGCCATACACGCAACGAAACCATTGATCTTTTGCGGGAAAAGTTTCCGGACCGTGTTATCTCTCGAAGAGGTGATCACAATTGACCACCGAGATCTTGTGATTTAACACCTTGCGACTTCTTCCTTTGGGGCCACGTGAAAGAGAAGGTCTACGCCAACAGCCCAGCGTCGATTCAAGACCTCAAAGAAGGAATTCGTGAGGCTATCGAGGACATAGGGCAGCCACTTTGCGATTTGGTTATGGAAAATTTCATGAAAAGGATATGGTCCTGTAAGCGTGGTCGTGGTGGTCATTAGCCTGATGCTATTTTTCACTATTAACGGCATACCTTCTTCTTTATAATGAAATAAACATCTGATCATTTATATTAAAAAATGGCATTTTTCTCTGAATATCAAAATAACACCTCTTATTGGAAAACCCTTTATCTAAGCAATAATGATAAGTATTTATTCATAGGCTTAGTTCAGCTGCTTAATATTTTAACTGTTATTAGTCAATTTATATATGAAAACATCATGTACGTTCGTAAGAATTTGCATTTATTTCCTAAAAACAGTGACAGGCATAATTTGAATTTAAGAAATGTAAATAAAATAGATATAGCCTTTTCGAGACTGAGTAAGGTTAAAAAGTCATTTGTGGGGCAGTGTATAAGATTCTACAATAAAATTCCAGAAATTGTAACTAGTTTTTCAGAGAATAAATTCAAGACTCATATCAAAAAATGTTTGTGCCAATTATGTAAATGCCAAAAATATATATGTTGATCCTATAGCAAATACCATTACCTGAGACTGTATTCTGAATCATGACATTATTTCTAATATACAATAAGTTCTTTTTTACTATTTAAAATTGTGTGTAAACACCTATTTAAAATAAGTTATTTTTGATTCTGATTTGATTCGATGATATCAATTTTGATCACGATAGGGCCTGCGACCAATATTGACAATTCAAGGTTGTTTCAGTTGAATTTTACACGGTAATTTACACGGTATTTTTCAAATACTTCTACGGTAATTTGAGTCCGAAACACCGTATTTTTAACTGCTAAACACGGTAGTTTAAAGAGCAAACACTATAAAGGCTTATATCAATCTTATCACATGCATGCATTATGGCATAGATAAATGAATAGATATTACCCAGATGAAGGGAAAAAAAGGCTATGATTTCAGGCGGGAAACTCTTGTTTTTATACATCAGAATAGATTTTCCGTAATCGTGTTTTAGTTATTTTAACTTTTAATTTATTTTCATACTTTTTGTGCTCTGAGTACAACGCCGCCCCACCTCGCTACCAACGTGTCGTGTCGCTTGAATGTAGCGCGTGTACATTGAGCCATCTCAGAATATCGCTTGTGAGACCATTTGCTAAGAACTTAAGGCTGCAGTCTAGCTTTTGATTATTTTCACGCATGTTTGCGTCCCTTGTGTGACTAAACAAAACAAAGTAGAATTTAATTATGACGGAGCTATTCCTATATACAAATAGCTGCTAATTATTGATATTACTATTAATAAGGCTAGATCTTGCCTCCAAACACGATTTCTAAACAAAAACAAATTAAACTGATTTAGGAACACGATTTTTAATAACTGAATTATATATATTCCCTTTACGCGCTGATTAGTTTGATCAACTTTCTTACAATAACGACCTGAAAAAAAAATCATAAACACACAAAAATCGCTTTTATGGATTACTAGCTGTTTTCCGCGGCTTCACCCGCATGGACGTTTCTATGACTTTTCGAGGGTGCGCAGTGCGCAGTGCGCGGCTCGCGAGCGTGGAAAAAAGTAGCCTATGTGTTAATCCAGATCCTTATCTGTCTACCTACCAAATTTCAGCCAGATCCGTTCAGTACTTTTTGCGTGAATGAGTAACAAATATACATCCATACATTCTTACAAACTTTCGCGTTTATAATATAAGTAGGGTAATACTATCCTTCTTTGATCTTATACTCGTAAATAATAAAATATTTGGATAAAACAAAAATATTTTAAACTTTAAATACTGTGTAATAGTATTCAATGATAATTTTAATTATCTCAAAGAATGCTGATTTTTTTTTAATTTGACTCTAATTTGAGTTGCTGTAAACTGGTCGTGCTAAACTCGTTCATATGTTCTTAAGTGATATTCGTTGTTATTCGATTTATGCTTCATACTGCTTAGCATAGTAACTACTGTACGTTTAATCTGTTTCCAATGAGCAAAAAGCCTTAAATCGAAAATACCTACAAAAAGGTAGTCTGCAGCTTTAACATTTGCATTTGTAATATATACATACATACATAAGATCACGCCTCTTTCCCGGAGGGGTAGGCAGAGACCACATTTTTCCACTTGCTACGATCCTGACATACTTCTCTCGCTTCCTCTAATATATACATATTTAAAATGTGCTATGAAGAACTTTCTCTTGATACCAAACATGATATGATTTGATTATCTAAAAACATTTTTTTTTAGTTATGTAATTCACCTATAAAATCTACCATGTTAATTTTTTAAACGCTATATATCCTACGACACGCGGAATGATGGCACGAATCCAGATCCAAGGACACCACATTTGTCAAAATCGGTTCAGTGGTTAAGGAAATACAAGGGAACAGACGAACAAACACAACATTTGAATATACTTACATAATGTATGTACTGTTAAAAATATAATACTCCGTTTTTCTTAGTCGGGTAAAGAGAAAATATACTCTCGGTCAACACGGCGAGCTTCGATGAGCCGGCTTCGCGAAGAAGATTTTTTACTGGTGACTTTTTACCTTAATAATGACACCTCAATAAACAAGATTTTACTCACGGTCAGCACCAGCCAGGTTCATATACGGCGAGTCTTGATGCGCCGTCTTCGCCAAGAAGATTTTATTCAGGAACGGTTTCAACGCAGCCGAGTGTTCACCCGAAACCCTCGCGTTCGCCTCACCGCGCATTCGCGAGAGATGTGCATGCATGGCCAGGAAGCAGAGGCCCGTGACGTAGGCGTCGTAACCAGCCTCGTGTTGTTTGTCATCGGCTTGACAGTAACCGCGGTCTTTTCTGGACCCTGACAACAAGAAAGTTAGAGTTTGAGGGAGCGCAGCAGTAACCCCCGTGCCAGCTCGTGTCTGGTCAAATAGTTCCATTGCCTATACTAGCGGGGCTATGTGGCGAGTGTCTTGGGCCCTTTTGGACCGGAGAAACGTACTAAGTGACATGTAGTAATTTTTAACACAAAGGCTTCTTTTCAACAGACTTCTACTAAAAGGTTTCAGTTGTATATTTCTTGTTGATTACTTCAGCCACACCCTGGACACTTCATACAACGGGCCAGAAATGAAATTTAAAAAAAATGACGGAACAAACAAAATGGCGGCGAAATCCTATACGTTCGACAACCAAACTGTAACCAATCTGTATCAAGCTGGGTGACGAGGGGGGTGAGGTCGCAATTTAGAGAGCGGCAGGGAGTGTCCATACTGTATGTTAGTACTAATATTATATACTTTGCTTCAGAACTCCGTCATTTATAAACTGATTTGAAAAAATCTTTTTTTATTCGATAGGGTATGCTGCGAGTTTGGTCCCATATAAACTTTATCCAAATCGTTTTTTTTTTTATTTAACAAAAACCTAAAAAATATAGCAAAACTGTACTTGGTTGTTGCTATTGAAGTACTTAGTTTTTTTTTACGTGTTCAGCGTGGTCAATTATTGGAGCTTTGGTTTGTAATTTTAATTTCCACTTTTTTTCTAATAAAAAAATATTTTTTTTTTATTATTATTTTAAGTTCTAATGAACATTAATTATATTTGGTGTACGACTTTCTTCTGAAAACATCTCATCTGATGATGATGATGATGATGCCAAATATTAATCGAACACATCAATGCCAAAGTATTGTGTGTTGTGTTGGTTTGTAATTTAAAAAAATATATTTTCTATTCTATCGTATCCTATTCTTTCCTGTCCTTTCCATCCCGTCCCAGTCTATTTTATTCTATTCTGTTCTAAATTATTATTTTTATATCCAATTCTCGAGAACTAAGAAGGAGTTCCTCGGTTATTTAAGAAAATGGGCGAAAATTAACCATTATCCCCTCCCCCCCAGTCGTGACAACTGTAGTTTAGATTCTACTCTTTCTTAAGGAGACGCAAATCAGACGCCCGGCAGACGCGTCTTACTTGCAGTACCCAGGGTACAACCTGGAGCACAATTTCAAAGTGCGCGCCGGTGTCTGTGTCTATGTCAGCGACAACATCTGCTGCCAGCGTCTCCGTAACCTTGAAAACTCCTCTTTTTCGACGCTCTGGGTGTTGGTCGACACCGGCGAAGACAAAATAGTCTACGCTTGTGTATACCGATCGCACAGCGGAGATCAGGAGACAACCAGGTTAATTAAACATCTGTGTGAGGCTGCCGATGAGGCTCAACTAAGGTACACGTCAGCACAACTGGTCCTTCTGGGGGACTTCAATGCTCACCATAAGGAGTGGCTGTTTCCATACCAGAAGACCGACCATGCTGGGAGAGAAGCGCTCAAACTCGCTTTGTCGCTAAATCTTACCCAGCTGGTAGACGTTGAAGGCGAAACGGAAAATTGTTTAGACCTTCTGCTGACAACAGAACCAGACCGATATAACGTGTCAGTATCGTCACCTTTGGGTACGTCTGACCATTATCTGGTAAAGTCTGTACTGTCTTGTTCATCACCTGATCCCAGCCCTAGGGGTTCTAGACGGGTATTGCAGTACAAGTCAGCATATTGGGATAAGATGCGCCACTTCTTAGCATCTTATCCTTGGCGGCGAATGTGCTTTTCTTCCAGTGATCCGTCGGGCTGTGCGACAGAAATGTCGAGGGTAATATGTCAGGCGATGGAATATTATATCCCGTTTTCTGACATTCCTCTCGAGAGTAAAGCTCGCCCGTGGTTTAATGCTGAATGCTCAGTGGCCGAAGCACTAAAGCATTCAGCTTACTAGGCTTGGGCTAATGCTCGGAATCGTGAAGCTCCGGACACGCGAATTAAAAAGAAAACCTTCAATATAGCGCCAAGTCCTACAAACAGACGCTGCGTAGGGCACGCCTCGACCACATAAGCCGTATCGGATCAAAACTTGCCTCCTACCCTTCTGGGAGTAAGGCGTTTTGGTCCTTGGCTAAATCGGTCGAGGCTAACTTTTGCCGCTCGTCTTTGCCCCCACTGCTGAAACCTGATGGATCATTGGCTCACACGGCAACTGAGAAGGCTAATCTGTTTGCCTCTATGTTTGCCGAAAATTCACGTCTTGATACAGCGAATAGAATACCGCCCCAGTTATCTCCTTGCGATACTACAATGCCCCCTATTCGTATCAAGCAAAAGGAGGTTCTCAAAACACTTCGCAATCTTGACGTGAACAAAGCCAGTGGACCTGACGGTATACCAGCTATAGTACTACAGAACTGCGCTCCTGAGTTGTCTCCTGTTCTGACACGTATGTACCGCCTCTCTCTTGAAACAGGTATAGTCCCAAAGTCCTGGAAGCTGGCCAACGTACAGCCGGTGCCCAAAAAAGGCATTCGTGCCGATCCTGCAAACTACCGCCCTATAGCAATCACCTCCGTAATCGGTAAGATTATGGAGCGTGTATTGAACACCCGCATTCTGGCATAACCAGAAGACAATGACCTCCTTAGCGATCGACAATACGGATTTCGCCGAGGTCGATCTACTGGAGATCTTCTAGTGTATGCTACGCATATATGGGGCGAGGCCATCGAGAAGCATGGCGAAACTCCCGCTGTGTCACTCGACATCTCGAAGGCTTTTGATAGGGTCTGGCACGCTAGCCTTATTGGAAAGCTTCCTTCTTATGGTCTTCATGTGGGATTGTGTAACTGGGTAGCTGATTTCCTGAGGGAACGGTCTATTCGACTGGTCGTTGATGGCTGTTCCTCAGACTTATTGGCGATTGATGCCGCGGTACCTCAGGGATCTGTTCTTTCCGCAACACTATTTCTGCTTCACATAACGATCTGCTGAAACCCGGTATAATTGGTTATGCGGACGATAGCACGGTTGTAGAAAGAAACCTGTCCAGTGCACGAGCTAACAGCGCTGATACGCTGTTTCTGAGAGAGGCCATGATAGAGCGCATAAACCTATCACTTCAGGCATTGTCTGAATGGGGTGATTCCAACCTCGTAAGGTTTAATGCCTCTAAAACACAGGTATGTCTTTTTTCCGCCAAAAAGAGTCCATTCACCTTGACTCCAACTCTCCGGAATGAACCGATTCAGATATCTGACCACCTGGAACTCCTCGGCGTGTATTTAACACCCAATCTTAACTTCGGTCGTTACATTGAGTCCAAGGCAAAAGTTGCTGCAATGAAGCTGGGCATTCTCTCTAAGGTTGCTTACCTTATATCAATCACAGGTCCGCTCATGTATGGAGTACTGTTCACCCTTATGGGATGGATCAGCCCGCTATCAGCTGGATACTTTGGACGCCATCGACCGACGCGCACGGAGACTCATTGGTGACGACGAGCTAGTCAATAACAAGCTCCAAAGCCTTGAGCATCGCCGCAAAGTCGCCTGTCTATCGGTATTCTATCGAATTCATTTCGAAAGGTGCGCGCAAGAACTTCCCGACCTCATTACCCCGGCTTCATTCCACCGTCGTCGGTCAACGAGACGCAGGGAGGGGTTGCACCCCTTTGTTGTTGATGTTCCACCTTTTCGCACGAATCGTTACGCTTCTTCATTTATTATGCGTACAGCGTAGGAGTGGAACTCCTTGCCTGCGTCAGTGTTTCCTGATTCCTATGATTTGGGGATCTTCAAGGCAAGAGTGAATAGGCATTATTTGAGTTTGCGTGTACCATCCTCGACATCATCATCACTTACCATCAGGTGAGTTGCAGTCAAACGCACTCAAATTTTTAATAAAAAAAAAAAGATTGCATGAAGAAACAAATTTTGGAGATTCACCCTTCCGTTTGCTAGTCACACGAGTCAGGAGTGACATAAAAGGGGGTTGCAAGATTGGGGTACGTTGCCCTATTTACTTACCTGCTTTGGGCAGAGAAAATGGCGGTTCCGATAAAGTGGCCAGCAGGTGCTGCAGAACACTGGAATTGACTTTATCCTTGAACGGTGGTAAGCTTGACATGTACTTTGTATCTAGTAACCTGAAAAGAAACCGTTAATTTTATAAAAAGCATCGATAGCTCAACGGTGAAGGCTCTACCCTCCAAACCAGAGGTCCTGGGTTCGAATCCGGGGACGGCCAATTCATCAACGAGTTTTTCGAAACTTACATACATTTTTACTTACCGATTATTACAACGGCGAAGGAAAACATCGTGATGAAACCTACACATCTGACTCCAGATGTGTATGAAGGCCACGTTGCAGAAGTATTTAAATGTAAATCTGAATGCGCTACACGTGACCGCGGGCGATGCTAAGTGTAACACACGATAACCGCCGCACCAACTATCCCTTTAAGGTGTCAGACAATAAAATAGAAAGAATGTTACGAGTATTTTACTTTACTCTTGACGCCAAACATTAATTTTAACAGCGTTAATGTTATCCGACATGGGGATAAGATACCCAGTTCTCCATTTTTACCCTTTTTTACCCTTTGGGTACGGAACCCTAAAAACTATCAAAGATGACCTAGTTTTTTAAAAGTTTATAGTCAGAGACTAACAAGGGGATACCTTATAGTCTATTGTCACTGCAATTGTCTACTAATCCGTAATCCCATGTGATTAAAAGCACCTGGTTCAAGTAAGAAAATTATTATTACCTATGAATCATCACTTGATATACTACTAGCTGTTTCCCGCGGTTTCACCCGCGTGGACAACGTTTCTATGACCTTTCGAGGGTGCGCAGTGCAACGTGACAAAAAGTAGCCTATGTGTTAATCCAGGTCCTAATCTGTCTACCGACTAAATTTCAGCCAGATCCGTTTAATACTTTTTTGCGTAAAGAAGTAACAAAACATACACACTCACAAACTTTCGCCTTTATAATATTAGTGTGATAGTGTGATTTAACGCTAAGTTATAGAAATAGACCGTGATTACTTTTTTCTTAGTCTATCCAATATCTACTAAATGCAAGCATTTTCATATCCCGCGGGTAAGTATAATACCCAAGATACATATAATTACGCCATTCTTCTTTATTACAACGTGTTTAGGTCCTCTTTTCATTGTACGAGGTGCGGTCCAAAAGTGTCCGGCCTAACAAAGAAAACAAGTAGATATATTTACAATTTTATTTTTATTTTTCGATATAGTCCCCCTCTATTTCAACGCACTTTGCAGATCTCGTGATAAGCATTTCTATCCCCTTATAAAAATATTCTGGAGTTTTGTCCTCGAAATGGGTAAAAACTGCTTGGGCCACTTCATCATCCGAAGAAAATCGTCTTCCCCTTAAGTCTGCCTTAAGTCTCGAGAACAAGTAGTAGTCGCTTGGGGCCAGGTCTGGACTGTAAGGGGGGTGGCGAATTTCCTCGAAGCCACATTTAGCTACAGCAGCTTTGGCAATTGCAGCAGTGTGAACGGGAGCATTATCGTGGAGAAGCCGAACACCTCTCTACTAAGTTTTCCACGTCGTTTCTGCTTGATCGCCTCTCGCAACTGCTCAATAAGGGTGGCGTAGTAGCTGCCATTTACCGTGGTATTCCTTTCTTTTATGTCAATCATTAGTATTCCGTGACAATCCCAGAATACCGTTGCCATAATCTTTTTGGTGGATTGCGTTACCTTGGCCTTTCTAGGTGGCTTTTCACCAAGACGACGCCACTCCATCGATTCCCTTTTAGACAGGGGATCATAGTACAAAACCATGGTTTCGTCTCCCGTAACAATCGACTCCAAATAACTTTTTACGTAACGCCTATACGCGTCTAAAACTTCTTGAGAACACGCTTTTCTCTCAGTACGCTGCAAGCTCGAAAGAAGTTTGGGTACCCACCTAGCACTAACTTTATTCATGTGAAGATGATCATGTAGTATCCTAAGTACTGAAGTTTTGGAAAATCCGGTTCTTGCCGCTATTTCTTTAGTCTTTAGTCTTCGATCACTCAGAACTTCCTCTTCCACTAATTTAATACATTGCTCGGTGAGTACTTCTATAGGCCGGCCGGAGCGAGGTTCGTCGTCAATGGATTCCCGCCCCAATCGAAACTGTTTACTCCATTCTTTTACCGTGGAAAATGATGGAGAAAAATCCCCGTACACGGCATCCAACCTTTTTTTTTATATCGGTCGGGCTGACCCCTTCCTTAGTCAGGAATTTGATCACGGAACGATATTCCAATTTGATCATTTCGAAAGTTTTCCGGATTCGTATCGTTAAAACGCCGTAAAATCAAAACTACAACCAACAGAAACGCCAAAACCAGACTCGAAAAAGCAGACTAAATGACAATCGCGATGACATCTTTTTTATTTTTTTTTTAAGCCGCCAAATTTTTCCAGCCAGAAAGTTTTGGACCGAACAGGTATGCCCGGAGGAATATCCGTCGACGGTGAATAAGTAGAGCATATGTATCCGTAGTTAGCGGTCAACCTGTAGTGCGGAATGGGTGCGGATATATCCGTCGGTTGCAGTGAACAAATAGTGCGGATATATCCACGGAAGGCGGTCAACCTGTAAATGCGGATATATCCGACGTTGGCGGTGAACAAGTGGTGCAGATACTCGTATAACCTAAATTAAATTTTTCACTTTTTCCATTTTTTTTATATGTTTTGGGGACTGCGAGTTGAGCACGTACCGCTTAAGGTTAGTACAAGTAAGCTTGTCCCGAGGCGAGGCGAATTGAGGCAGTGATGATCCGTTTACGAGTGTATATGTGTGCTTCAACTCTAATGAACAATAGGTGATCGGACTGCATCACACTAACATTATAAAGGCGAAAGTTTGTGAGTGTGTATGTTTGTTACTTCTTCACGCAAAAACTACTGAACGAATCTGGCTGAAATTTGGTGGGTAGACAGATTAGGATCTGGATTAACACATAGGCTACTTTATTTGACGATCGCAAGCCGCTTGCGGCTCGCGCACTGCGCACCCTCGAAAAGTCATAGAAACTTCCACGCGGGTGAAGCCGCGGGAAACAGCTAATCAAAAATAAATTCTGAAATATGATTTACTAAATTGCTCTCCTCTTGAAGTTTCAAAAACCTTACTTGTTTTGTTTTTCCAGCACGTCTTCAATTTTTAATTGATTAAATTCACAAAATAAGTTCGTCAATGACGCTAAAGATCTATGACGTCACTTGTGGGTATTTCAAACATTTTTAGAACAAAATTTCGTTTTTGACAGATCATAAAAAGTAACTCAAATGACTAGCAGTCCGATCCCCTATTGTCTCTAGGCATGAGGTAAATCAGTCATCATCATAATCATCTCATCCGGAACACGCCCACCGCACCGTTCAACATAGGCCTCGCCCATAGACCTCTACTCAGCACGATCCGAGCTACATGCAAACCAAGGCATCCTGCGAGGCTTACCAGACCATCAGTCCACCTGGCGGGGGGCCGTCCAACACAAAGTCTTCCGGAGCGCGGTCGCTTCTCCAGAACCTTTCTTCCCCATCGGTTAACGGTTCTGCGAGCTCTATGGCCACTACTTGCTTAATCTATGATGTATGTCGGTGACTGAGGCGGTCAAGCAGTGTTACCTAGGAAACATGCAGTGTGCGAACTCCTTGAAGGTCGCGTAGTCGGCCGGAAGTGGCTGGAAGAAGTGGTTCAGCGTGTGCAACACGTCTAGCAGCATGTTGTGGCCTATCACCAGCTTTTCCTGGAAAAAGAATCCTTTGTAGTCAAGTGGTATGTGTAACAACCTACCAAAACCAAACCTAAAAAAATATGCCTTGTGAGTTTCCACACAAAGTTTACGGTATGGTTCGGTTGAAATCAAATATGCCTTGTGAGTTTCCACACAGTTTACGGTATGGTTTGGTAAAATCAAATAAGCCTTTTGAGTTTCCGCACACAGTTTACGGTATGGTTCGGTTGAAATCAAATTTCAGTAGCGGCGTTTTATAATCATTCGATGCATGTATCGGAAAATTATATTACCTAAGTACAGAGTTGGAAAATCTATACATACATATAATAAAACTGTAACGGTGCCGTGTCTGTACATTAAATATTTTTGGTAAATAATAACTGTGGTGGGCATTACTAATGATATAGAGGCCAAAACATATTTTTTTGAAATTTTTGTCTGTCTGTCAGTATGTTCCCGCATTACGCAAAAACTACCAGGCCGATTTTGATGAAATTTTGTATGGTGGTTTTTTATACCCCGGGTTAACATATAGGATACGTTTTATTCTGGAAAATTCAAGAGTTCTCGTGGGAAAATTCAAAAACTCCACGCGGACGGAGTCACGGGCACAAGTCACTAATAAATCTACATCGGAAAAAAATTGACATTTAATAAATGTAACTCAAACTCAAACAACTCTTAATTGTACATCAAAATAAATACATATGCAAAATTTAAATTAAAAACTAAGAGACGTAACATTTAGGCGGTCTTATCACTGAGAGCGATTTCTACCAGACAACCCAGTATGATGATCTTCTTATAATTAGTGACAATGTTGTTGCTATGTGTTGATTTCGTCCCAATTGTATTCATTCAATTTCAACTATTTATTTTGCTGTTTGACGCTTTCGAATTTTCTGCGACTAAAAAATCACCCAATAATAAAGCAGCAGTATTATAACACCGCCTATTCCATCAACATCATTATAGCCCAGTACAAATCGACAATTAAAAAGGTGAAATCGCAAAGCATGACGTAGTTCTGATTTATTGGTTGTTGTACTCGTATGAACCAGTTAGGGTAGTGTAAATTCGAATTTGTAACTTCGAAAACCTGTGCTCGCTGCGCACCACGCGATAATCTGCGAAGTTTTGAGACTTTTTAATTTTTTGCACTCGTCATATCAGCAGAAAGACGTTCACTGCATGATAAAGGCCTCCCGAAGGATTTCTAAGACGACCGGTCCTGCGCTGCCCGCATCCAGCGGCTTTCTGCGACCTTCACCAGGTCGTCGGTCCACCGTGTAGGAGGCCTGCCTACGCTACGTCTTCTGGTGCGCGGAACTTTACACCCCAACGGCCATCTGTTCTACGAGCTATGTGCCCTGCCCACTGCCACTTAAGTTTAGCGATTCTGTGAGCTATGTCGGTTACTTTGGTTCTCCTACGGAGCATAGCTCGCTCCATCGCCTTTTGGGTAACCAGGACCAAAGTAAGCGACCATGACTCAATTCCGTATATCACCACTGGCAAAACACACTGGCCAAAGACCTTAATCTTGAGACACTGCGGTATTTGGGACGTGAAGATATCGCGAAGCTTCGAACGCTACACAGCCGAGTTGGATTCGTCGATTGATCTCTTTCTTCAAGTTGGACCTACCTAACTGGACTGTTTGTTTTAGGTATACATATTCGTCAACATCTTCGAGTGTAGAGTATCCAACCTTCAGAGGAGTGCGTGCGACACGGACATTTAACATTATTTTTCGTCTTGTCCATGTTAGTTTTAAGACCCACTTGTTGAGAGACTCTACTAAGGCTATCGAGCATTGTGCTTAGGTCTTCCATAGTCTCAGCCATGACCAGGATATCGTCAGCGAATCGCAGGTGGGTGATGTACTCGCCGTTGATATTGATGTCGAGTCCACCTCAGTCCAAAGTTAGGCGGAGAATAGTTTTGGAGATATAACATCTCCCTGTCTCACCTCTCGCTGCAGCTGGATAGGTTTCGAATTCTGGTCCTTGAGGCGAACCGACATGGTGGCGTTTTCATACAAACACTTCAACACCTCGATGTATCGATAGTCACTTCGGCACCGTTGGAGAGACTGTAGCACAGCCCGGTTTCGACTAAATCAAAAGCTTTCTCATAGTCCACAAACGCCAAGCATACGTAGGTCACTCGATAAGTTTTGAGATGGTGGAAATTTAAAAATGGAACGCACCTGATGTATATGTATTTAAAAAATACATTTATTTAAAAATAGAACACAAGTAGCCAATTCAATGTAAACAATACAATACAATGTTACATTTTACTACTTACGACTATTCCCGCGATTTTTCTTTGAAACGATGGAGCTTAACCGCGAAAATTTGCGTGCTATGATGTTTTATGACTTTAAATTTGGTCCAACTGAACAACTAAGTTTACAACGATTACTATCAGCACTAGGGGACTCTGCACTATCTCGGGCAACAGTTTTTAGATGGTTCAGTGAATTTAAAAGTGGTAAAATGAACCTCGAAAATGACCACAGAAGCGGTCGCCCGCCAACTGCAGTAACTGCAGAAAACGTGTGGACGACGCGACGGAAGTGTTGGTGCGAGAAGATACACGAATTACATACACGGACATCAATCAATCAAATATGCTTTATTGTACAATTACAAAAATAACAGATAATACGTAGTACAGAATAAACAGTAAAATTATAAATTGTACAATGTAGGACATCGAGAAGAGTGTAGGGAATCTAGTTCGGGAACTTCGTGATTTTTAGGGTTCTGAACTCAACAAGGAACCCTTATAGTTTTGCCATGTCTGTCTGTCCGCGGTTTGGCTCAGAGACTATTAGTTCTAGAAAACTGTAATTTGGCATGGATATACATATTAACCACGCCGACAGTGGTACACAGGCCAGCACATCAAGCTAGACACTCGTAGTGCAATTCTGATTCATACGCGTACGGCATAAGAACGGTACAAACTCCAAGGTGTGTAGCTTGGATGTGCTGGCCTCTGTACAATAAAATTTTGGAAAAAAACATTTTAGAGTACCTTTTCTATATGGAAAGAGGGGGTGATTTTTTTTCGTTGACGTACCCTATCGTGTGAGGTATCGTTGAAGAGGTCTTTCAAACTACTGAGGGTTGCTAATTTTTTTTTTCAGTCAAGTGCCACCACCACCGAAATTGCTATGTAATTAGTAAGACAACATCAATTTAAAAGGAGAACTATCACGGCTAAGTAGGCTTTCTTAGTTTAGAAGTAATAGTCAACCAACTTAAGATGTGCACTTGGATTTTCTATACAAAATGTTACCAACTGCAAATATAAGTTTGTTTTTTTTAAATATATAATTATTTTTTTTATCTACAGAACCCTACTTAGAGCGAGTCCTTCGCCAGTTGGTATTATAGATTTCTACTGGGCTATATCTAAAAGATCGCTAACTTATCGGTCAACATACTCGATGCTCACTGAAAAGCAGCTAATCTTCAAAAAATGATGCGTATACAACGCTAAAAGACATCAACGATGTACACTGTACAAAAACAAAACGACCAGTTCACTTAGAATCACATCTCGACAGCGCGTTTTAAAAACTTTCAGCGCCATCTGTCGGAAACCTGTGGTACTTAGTTAAAAAATTGCAAATAAAATTCATAAAAAAATGAATTTATAGATAATATTCATTGCAAAGAAAAGTTGTGTGGGCCCGGTGATTATTTCTCAGGCAAGATTCAGAATTACATCATTACAAACAAATTGGCAAGGGCCGCCGCCTTTTGGCTGGAGGTCGTGGTTCGAATCCTGCCACGTACTAATCTGATTTCAAATTTAGATTTCATATGTACATTTATCCGACGCTCTTACGGTGAAGGAATACATCGTGAGGAAACCTGCACACGCCTGCGGAGAAACTCGCAGGTTGTGTGTAAAGTCGACCAACCCGCACTGGGCCCGCGTGGTCGACTAAGGCCCGATCGCCCTAATTCAGGGTAGGACGAGACCTTCGGTGGGGACGTATATGGGCTGAGCTGCTTCATATAGGAGTGGACTTTTGGACCTGACTGCACATAACTCTTGCAGACTTACTGACTGGCTGATCATGCGTGCCACCTTCGAGAAGCCAACCGCGTCTTCAAACTCCTCCCATTCCTTCTCTTTCTTTTGTGTGTCGCGACTCTTGCCGTCCTTCTCTGACGTTATCCGGGACACTTTTAGCACTCTGTGAATAAAAAGGTCTACATTACAAAATTAGCTATAACATTTTTTTATTAATTTTCTTCTTTGAACCTTTTTATGAAATAGGCAATTTCATAGGCGAAAAACCAATTATAGCACTGTGCCTAATAAATACATCATCATCATCATACATACAATCGTCTCGCACGGAAGTTTGTCGACTTTCAGCCTCCCGAACAAGCCGGGTATACCTGGGACAAGCGGTCCAGTAGGTAGATTCAACTACGAGAAAGAGATCGATCGCCGAATCCAACTTTTTTTTACCATCTACCATTATCCCTTTTGGCTATAATCAGATTTTGTGTGGGGGGAAGTCTTTTTGATGCTTCACCCTATTTGGCAAATTATAAAGAAGCGAGTCGAGATCTTTTGAGCCTATAGTGAGACTCAGATGTGTCTGTCATGTTGTGCGCCAAGATATTGGTGTGGCTTTCAAGCCGTTTTCTGTAGGTCTCACAGAGTTTTTCAATTTCCTCTTTCACGGTGGGCATCTCAAGGTACTCATGCACTTCTTGATTTCGTGTGAAATAAGGGGGGCGTTGGTTATTGTTTTTAAAGTTATGTTTTGAAAGCGTTGCAGTATTTCTGTGTTGGAGTGACAAGCAGATCCCCATAGCTGGATGCCGTATGTCCAACTTGGCTGGGCAGAATCTTCACGACCCAAATATCGAAGTGTCACAAGACTGAAGGCACATCCTGGACACTTCATACAACGGGTCAGAAATGACGGAACAAACAAAATGGCGGCGAAATCCTATACGTTTGACAACCAAACTGTATCAATCTGGGTGACGAGTGGGTGAGGTCGCAATCTAGAGAGCGGCAGGGTGTGACTAAGGTCTTTGACCAGTTTGTGTTGACCGTGATGACAGATAGAACTGGAGACAAGGTCGCTTACTACGGGCCTTATAAGAAGGCTCATCAAATCAGCTCATTAACGTCCCCACCGAGGCACTCGAGCCTACCCTGAATTAGGGCTATCGGGCCTTAGTCGACCACGCGGGCCCAGTGCGGGTTGGTTGACTTCACACACAACCTTCGAGTTTCTTCGCAGGCGTGTGCAGGTTTCCTCACGGTGTTTTTCTTTACCGTAAGGGCGTCGGATAAACGTACATATGAAATCGAAATTCGAAATCACATTGGTACGTGGAAGGATTCGAAACACGATCTCCCGGACAGGAGGCGGCGGCCCTAACAGTTGCACCACCGACGCTCAAGAATATAAGAAGGCTCAAAATCACCTAAAAAAAAGGCGATTGAACGAGCTATACTCAGAGCTTTCCTACGTGATCAAATCAGAAATGAGGAAATCTGTAGAAGAACCAAGGTAGCCTACATAGCTCACAGAATCGCTAAATTTAAATGGCAGTGGGTAGGACACACATCTCGTGGAACAGATGGTCTTTAGGGCACCAAAGTTCTCGAGGTCTGGAACCGACAACCTGGTGAAGATCGCGGGAAGTCGCGGAAGGACTAGTCATTGTGGAGATCGTTAAGGGGGGGCCTTTGTCCAGCAGTGGACGTCTTTCGGCTGGTATGATGATGATGAAAGGCAATCAATATTCATTTGCGCCATAACATTATGGTTTGTATAGAGAATTCCATATTTTAAACTGACCTGTTCTTATTTTCAAGCACCTTCGTCTCAACAAATGCTTCGTTCTTGAAGCGCATCCCTAACTCTTGAAATAGCAGCCGCCTGATGAATGCATTGCAGCGATCTATCTCCATCTCGTCTAACCGTTTTTCATCAAGAAACTGGCGAACTTTCTTGCTACAAATTAAATAAATAATAAATATTCTGGGACAAATCACACATGGTCATCTGGTCCCAAAGTAGGATTCCCTGTGTTATGAGAACCAGAGACTGATTTAAATACTTATATACACACATATATAGATATTTAACACCCAGACACAAAGCAAACAAATCCACTCATCACACAAATATTTGCCCTGGGTGGGGGGGGGCATCGAACCCACAACTCTCAGATCACTAACCACTAAGCCACCGAGTCAATCAATGAAATGGAGAAATCGTAAATTTTAATAAATAGAAATGGGTTTCTAAGGATTTTTTTCTTTAGAAATATAATATTGCTTCTAGTTACATTGTAAGAGTTTTTTTTTTTTCAAAGCAAGTAAATTTATTTATTTCAATTTAAACATCAACGTCATAATATAAGTACATGTCAAATATAATCAGTTTCTCGAAACCCATTGTGAACTGGGTCACTCGTCAAAAATGCCCCCCGGGTCATACCAGCTGCAAAGGAGCCCATGACACACATCGCGTTGCCGCGTTGGATGGCAATGGACATCCTTTGCAGCAGGTAGGCCCCGGAGCGAGCTTCACAACCCCTCTCACGAAGCCGACGGCCCACCTCTTTTATGAAGGCTAAAGCCTCTGATCCCCAGCAGCCTGTAGTTTCACACGCCAATGGCACAAAGCTATAGCTTTCCTTAAGAACTGAGTACTTGTCGTGCTTTTTGGCGGCCGCGAACTCAGCGGCGGCCCCAGCCAACGCCGTCGTACGGCTGAGGTAAGAGGCAGCAAAAGTTTTGACGCACGTAGCGTCCCACAATAAACACTTGCCCTTTTGCCACGGGGCCAACGTTAAGCCATCCGGCCTTTTGCCATCCAACCGACAAAGGCCAGGTGGCTCCATCAACAACGGAATATTGGCCGAGACCAGTGCCCTTCGGGCGATGTCATTTAGGGCGTGGTGGCGTGGAAATCTTCCCAAACAGCGACCCTCAACTCAGCGCGTGATGGCCTGTTGCCTCTACCCTGGACCCGCAAATTTATTGATGAGGTTGACATACATCGCAGCCCAGGCGGAGAGCTACAGCCACACGCAAAGGGTCGCCGTCGAGAAGGGTTCCCATATGTGGCAAAGGCAAAGCCTGTAACCAAGCGCCGGACTCTGCCCTTGACACCGCCCGGAGTCTAGCCAAGTCCGCGTCCACAGCCGCGCCCACATGTTGACCCAGCGCATCCTTTATTCCCACCTCATCCCATGCCCGCTACACAGCAAAAACTTTGGGTACGACTGCGTTTGGAAAGCGAGTAGTCGCGGCGCTGGATGAGTTCCAGCGCCTCGGCAGCAAAGGGTAGGGCCCTGTCTCCATGGGAAGATAACATTTCAGAGACAAGATCCGCAACCCCGTGCGCCGAAGCGAGGAATGCCGGAACACTCACATCCCTCACACGTCGCACCCCCAGCCCCCCACACCGTATGGGAAGAGATGCCTGACTTCACTGGTCGTTGCTCAGTGACACATTCAACAGTGTTTCAACTGTATCTTTTAAAGTGGCATCGAAGGTAGCTATGGCATGTGGGTACATCCATGTAGGGGCCGTCCTTAAAAGATACATAACTTTAGGGGCTGCGAAACACAACCTCAACAAAACCAAGGCGAATTGCGCGCAGACACTTCTAAGACGGTCCTGGGCGAGGAGAAGGAGACGTCTCCTAGATTCAATGACATTGGGTATAGCCTCTGGAAATATAGGTGAACCCAGGAGACTAAAAGTTCTAGCTAGGGGATAGTTCTCTCAACCCGGGGAGAATAGAACTAAAAAGAATGATAAGCTGAAGGGCCGCAGGGGAACAACTCGCACTTGGACGTGTTTATCTCCAGACCGAGCTCCCTGAGAAGGGGAAGCAATGTGAGCAGGCCTTGTTTCACGTCCTCTGGCTTTCCCCCTATGGTGCCATCGTCTAAGTACCATATATTAAGCGGTGATTTCAAATTGGAGATCGCTTTATGGATAGCTAGGCTGAAGACAAGTGGACCGAGCGGGTTCCCCTGCTGCACTCCAACTTGAGAGAGTATCAAAGAGTTGTCATAGAAGAGGTTGGTGGGACATAGATAGACAGGGTGAAGAAAGGGATATAATGACGGAATATTTTCCCTCACCTCGCTCAGGAGTATGTCTCTTTCCACACTATTAAACCCATTTCGAACGTCCAATTTGATTACAACGCAGTCCGCAGTAAGAGTAAACATTAAATGAAAAATAATTTTAAAGTTCTTTTAAATTAAATTGTAATCATTAAATATTATCAAATCCTACTAATATAATTAACGCGAAAGTTTGTATGTATAGAAGTATGGATGTTTGTTACTCTTTTACGCAAAAACTACTGAACGTACCTGGATGAAATTTGGTTGGTAGACAGATTAGAACCTGGATTAACATATAGGATACTATTTATACTCTCGCGAACGTCGGAGACAGTCGTAGAAACTATGATCACGCGAGTGAAGCCGCTGGCAAAAGCTAGTAATGAATAATACAGGATATCCCTCAGTATAATGCAGTCCCGAAAGGGGGTGAAACTAGACCAAAAATTACAAAAAAAGAAAAAAAAAGTAAGAAAATAATTCTATTTTTATTGCTGATATAAGATTTTTATTTCGCAAGTGTGGAAAAAGTAGCCCGTATCAATCCAGGTACTAATCTATCTACCTGCCAAATTTCATCCAGATACGTTCAGTAGTTTTTGCGTGAAAGAGTAACCAACATCCATACATGCAAATTTTCGCGTTTATAATATTTGTAGGATTCCCTGTGCATGACGCCCCAGAGCCGGCATGAGATGTTTATTTTTGGAGCAGTATTAATAATGTATGGATGTGCAGGGAGTAGTTTGCACGCGCATTGGGCTTGCAGCAAATGGGTTAATTTAAGACTGTTTGTTTCGTAATATAATAAAAATAAAATAATTTCTAATAACATCAAATTTTTCTTACCATATTTCCTCAATTTGTGGTCTATTTTCATCGGGTATGGTTATTATGGATGTGTCATTTGAGTACAATTTCTGCCTCTCTATGAGATTCTCTCTAAGCCTGGTCTCTGTTGGTTCTGTCATGTAGGATATTCCTGGAACATAATGTATGCACATAAAAAGTCATGTAGGGATATGCAAAGCACAAAACCATCAACAATCAAAAGTAGGGACATGTTGGTTGTTTAATAGTAGCTAAAAAATTCTTACTAATATTATAAACTAGCTGTGCCCGTGACTTCGTCCGCATGGAGGTTTTGAATTTTCCCACGGGAACTCTTGAATTTTCCGGGATAAAAAGTATCCTATATGTTAACCCGAGTTATAAGGAACCACCGTACAAAATTTCATCAAAATCGGCCTGCTAGTTTTTGCGTGATGCGCGAACATACAGACAGACAAAAAATCCAAAAGTTGTTGTTTTGGCCACTACATCGTTAGCAATGTCCACCACAGTTATTATTTTCCAAAAATATTTCATGTACAGACTCGGCTGCGTTACAGTTTTATTATATGTATTGATGTGAAAATGTGTTTGTTTGTTACCTTTTCATGCGTCAACACCTCGACCAATCTTGATCTATTTTGGCATGCAGGTAGCCTGTCACTGGGATATACAAGGGCATTGTTTTATCCCGTGAAAATAGCAGTCTGATACAATTCCTGCAGGAACTCAAAAAATAACTCTTTTTTACCCGAATGCGCCAGAAGGTATAAAAAAATGTAAACCTAGGTTAGAGTGTGTTGAAAGTATTGGTAAATAAAAATTTGAAAGAGTGTGTTGAAACTATCTAGTAAAGAGTCGACCAGCCTAAAATGGTTCAGCAAGTCTCGTACCACTGTAAAAAGGAGTACTTTGTTGAGATATTTAAGTTACCTTCCAAAGAATAGTATTATTAG
Source organism: Coleophora flavipennella (assembly GCA_947284805.1). Classification (NCBI taxonomy): domain Eukaryota; kingdom Metazoa; phylum Arthropoda; class Insecta; order Lepidoptera; family Coleophoridae; genus Coleophora; species Coleophora flavipennella. The sequence goes on along the minus strand of OX369306.1, from coordinate 10,399,878 downwards.
AGTACTGTTCCTTAGAAGAAAAAAAACCCCTATAGGATCCCTTCATTGTCTGTCAATCTGTCTGCCAAGACCCTTTATCTCAGGAATGGCTGCAGGTTGCAATTTTTCTTTAGAAAAATTTGTAATGCTGTGCTGCAGCATATTTAGACAATATTTTTGAAACAAAATGTAATGCTTACCTTCTCTTATAAGCTTATTAAAGTCAAACCCCTGCGACGCCAAGAAATCTAAACTGGAGCTTTGACAAAGAAACATCTTCTCTGGACCGGGCCGTCCTCTCGGGAACAGGTAGAAGTTATATGCATCATTCATATAGTGCTTCGTTTTCTCGTCCCAATAGAAAGCACACAGCCCATATTGTATTAAAAGGAACTCTGTAGAGCCATTCAGGAGTCGAGTGTAGTACTCCTGCGGGGAATCGAAAACGGACACGTCTCGACCATTTATAAGGCCTGTGAACTCCGCGTCTATGACGAGAAAGTCAGCTTTATCGATGGAATCGGCCACGAGAGGAAGTGTCTCTTTGAAATCTGGAAAAAGTAACCAAAAACTTAGGAACACCTTGCGGTCGTAACACAAACGAACAGTTTCACCATGTATCATACTTTTTCTTGTGACTTCCATATTAAGGAATGATTACGAACAATTTTTATTTCACTTTTGTTTCATATAAGCATATGAAAGTAATGCATTTAGTGCTTACGGAATTCATGAAAAATATAATTCACAAACACAACAAAGCAACAAGCCTGCCTAAAAAGTAGATCTGTGCTGCCTACCAAAGAGAATATAATACACTGCTGCCTACAAAGATGTCATTTAGTAGATCTGTGGTCACTACAAAACTAAGTTTTTTTTTGCCCTTTTAGGGCAGGCTAAGGCTCATTGGCCATACCGCCTAGTCTTCAGTATATATTTTTCAGTAGTATTCACTTGTAGAATTCACGTCTTCAGTAATTTTCAGTAGTTTCTTCACGTTCACATCATACCATTGTCTATAAACTAACCTAACCTACATACTCTAGCAAAATGATAGCACTTTTGCTAAAGCTTGCTCGGACTTCTTGTGGGAACTCGAAACACAGTATACACACTTTTATTTCATTATCCTACACAAGAAACACTTATATGATCCTTCGCTGATAAATACACTATCAATTAGGGATGCATCGATACGCCTTTTTGCCGATACGATACCGATACCGATACTCTTATAAAAATATCGGCGATACCAATACCGATACCGATACGCTTATTGAATTCAAAAAGGAGAGTAGAATAAATAAAACACAATTAATTAATAGTTTTAGTAATCAAAATTAACATTTATAAGATTTTTATTTAAAATCAAAGCATTCTTAAGTTTTGCGGGCAAAGGCGATTTCGCAAGTCTGTTTGAATAAAACCTGCGGTGGAAAATAGTCTCTCAGATGCGACAGATGCCTCGTTTGCAACGAAATAGATGGGACAACACGCGCGTTTACATTACATTTTTAAAGCGCGAAATTTGAAAAGTATCGTTGAATCTGCCATAAAAATATCGCCGATACCGATATATCGGCAAACCCGAAGTATCGCCGATATATCGGTATCGGTATCGGATGCATCCCTACTATCAATATTATACATCAAAAACCACTAAATGTAATTTTTCGGATAATAAAAGAAAAATGACAAACTGAACGCTACAAATTCCCGCCAAAAAGTCCTACAAAACTAAGTTTGTTCTATTTACTTTGGTCACTACCACAGAACACTATTACTCCACAAGGGAGGTCACTACCAAGAAGTTTATAGGTAAATCTGGAGGTCACACTCTAAATACCTACTTGAAGCAAAGAAATATGGCCTTGAAGTTTCTCGTTACCGCTCCGTCTCTTTCTAATTAGGAGGTATGAACAAGACGTGTATAGGTGAAGCTCTTGCTCACACCCGCTAATTGAAAAGAGACGGAGCGGTAAAGAGACATTTCAAGGTCATATTTCTTTGCTTCAATTAGGTATTTAGAGTGTGGCCTCCAGTTTTACCTATAAACTTCTTGGTCACTACGCCTGCCTGTGGTTATTTGTTTATTGTTTGATAATGTATTTACGTCTGTAGGTACGAGCCATTTTGAGACCGTCTTCAAATTAATGATCATCATTTCTATTTTGATTTGTAATGCTGGTGACGGTGCATTAAAAATCATCTGTAGAGTTCTTGACAACATCTGCAGCGATCCCATTCTAAAGTGATCCACTCAGTTGCAGTATAAACTAGTCTTTAAAACTAAGTACAAGCCGTGAGTTCAGGACCTCCTTCTTTTTATTTTCTTGTTCTCCACATTGTTCACAATACCTGACATTTTTTTCTAAAACACACCACTTTTGAAGCAAATTTTAGCAGAAAACAATGCAAAAACACTAAATTAAAACTACAAACGTGATCATCCCGCCCAAAAACTCTCAGTTCAGACATATTACGTAGCAGTGTTGCCGCTGGCTATATTTCAAGTTGCCGTATGCCATAGAATAAATTGCCGTATTTGAACAAAAATTGCTGTACATCAACATTAATTTTAAAATATATTTACTGACATTAAAAAAACGTCATGTCGCACGCTAAAAAAGCTGACGATACGAGTTTCCTGTTGTTGAATGAAAATCAGGTATTTAATTCTTATGTTCAACGTATTTTATCGATACTAGTACTATACATTAAAAACTAAATATTACAAATGCTTTTTACTACCTACAAATTTCCCATTAAATTTTTCAGATTTTCAAGTATAGCACAATCTTTTTCAAAATCGACAAAACGTTTGAAGTTTTTGACCAACCCCTGCTTAATATCTTAAATAGATTTTATTCAAGTCTGTCAAATTAATGTGTAAAAAAACAGTGTTGATCCTCGTGCACGGATTACTGTATTTTAGCGTACGGCAATAACTACTGTGCCATACACCGTAAATTTCATGATTTTATGGCCTGATTGCCGTACATAATGGCAATTGCTGTACTTTTGGCAATGCTGGGATATACCTAGCTGTAGGACGTAGAGTAACCTATACACATTAATCAATAGACTTCAAAAGCTGTCAATGGGTCACGAGAGAATGGCTGGTAAGATATTTCTGGCCTTGGAAAAGAAAAGAACAAAATATGTTAATCTGAACGAAGTTCTTCGCATTTTTAATAACATGGCGAATCGTAGAATTCAGCTGTTATAAATATTTTTTATTAGTTAATTATTGTAACAAGTTTTCAGAAAAAATATAATCTAAAATGGTATTTTTGTTCGTATCTATTAGCTCGTATCACCCCAACCAATAATTAATTATTACTTCACTCTCACTCAGACGTGGATCTCTACATCCAAATCTGGAAGTTCAACCATCTTGTTCGCTTGTTCTTCATCATTGAGGATTTAATAGTTCTTAGATCCATGCTCTGTCACAGAAATTATTTGTCTACGATTAGCTATTGAATGTACATCACTGACCTAGAGGTCAGTGATATACAGGGGGATTGATTTAGGAGCCCGTGCTTCGAGGGCAAATCCGCCCTACTTGTAACCAATGCCGCCCTACCTCAAATTCGACTCTAGCTACAGCCCTGCTCTCAGCAGATTGTTTCTATAAAATTGAGGTTGAACCTGAATGGTGAGGAGAGTACATATAAGTGACCAATGTGATATCGCATATGCGCACTACCTACTTATTGTATCATCAAAGGTAGGCACACTACGAAGGTAATAGGTCATCTTTGCCCTTGGCACACCAGTCGGAACAAGCTGTTTCTTTCATGTATAATGCAGGTAGAACCGTTATACAGAATGTAACAAAATTGGTGTAATAGGTCCCGATAACTGGGGCTCCTCCTACATACTTACTCTGAGTGGGGCTCCTACTCATTGTACTGAACAACTTTTATTCTATGGCTTTGCTGAAATCGCAAAAAATGTTTAACTCTTCTTACAAATCTATCAGCTGATTGACCAATTTTTGCATTTTTGTATGGAAGGTCCATTTTTTTGAAGTAAAACTACTTAACGCACTTGACTTGGGGAGTAACCTGGTGGATGCGTGACGAGAGCGTTACGGAAGTGTGTGCGGACAAGGCGAACGGAAGTTGAGAGGGATATATAAATTAGTGAAGATAGAAAGATATTTTTTTTTGTTTACCAACAAAATCGGTTGCCAAGGCAACAATATCGGCTGTCAAACAAACATATATGATAAAAAGATTTGATCATTTTCAGAGGATAATAAAACTCTTTTCATAAACTGTCTATACCTCCATATGACAAAAAAGATTTGATTACTTTCTGAAGACTAAGTATTTACTTTCATACATATAGATGGAGCTAATAATTTTTGTAAAAAATAATAGCCGTTTCCCGGGGCTTCACCCGCTCAGATCCCGGTGAAAAAATGTCTATGTCTATTCTCAGACCTACTGAATATACACAGAAAAATTATATCCGTCCGTTCCGAAGGAGTATGGCAACTAACACTGTGACACGAGAATTTTATATATAGAGTGACTTTTAATTAGTTCTTGATAGCAAAGGACATTAATGTATTCGTGATTACAAACACCTTTCCCAAAAAAACTTTGTCTAATCAGAAAAAAAAGGATCCTTGATACATAATAAATCATCAAAATAAATAAATAATAAATAAATTATCAAATCGGCAAAAATGTATCGAGGAACATTTCATATTTGACATTTAGTTTCTTTGGGAAAGTTGTTTGTAATTCATATCCTTCGCTATCAAGAACTAATTAAAAGTCACCCAATAAATAGACACTACTACTTCATTTGTTTTAACTTTATTGAAAATAATAAAACATAAGTATTTCACAGTGCAACTAAGTAGCACTAAATAACACAAACGTGCACTAAATTCTAAAATAACATTATGTAAATTGAAAATAAAATAATCCATAATTCATTCACTACGTAGACGGCATTTGTTCCGAAACAGAGGAAGCAAACCTATTTTATTAACTTTTCTAAATGACTAGAGAGCCGCTCGTAAGCAGCCTTGTTCCTGTAGAGATTAATGTTCGCTTTCACTTTCTTCATCAGCACTTTGGGATCTATTTCGCTGAGCATGATAAGGGCAGCTGCAAGCAAAGGAAAACATTGATTTTACCTACAAAATAATACGTGTCTAGAAAGATAATAGAACATTAATTTGCCTGTTGGCCTTATAAATGGTTGAAAGGAATATTGTAAAGTGAATGCTTATTTTCAAAGCAGCAAGCACCTATTTAATTCCTGTTTTTCAAAAATTTACAGTACCTACCTATACATATTGGGAATTGTAAATCACTCTTATACCTGTCACCATATACACCTACACATAAGCAGTCACGCATGCACTTAATCACGCACGAACGCACACAAACACATACCGACAACCGCCAGATTCCCACGCACATAGACAACGCTAAGGCGGGAGACGTGCAGAGGACAGACATTGACATACCCTCACCTTTAGTTAAATCAAAAAAATCTGACCTCTCACAACCACTCACCCAGCATCTCCTTCCTGAACCCTTCATCCGTATCGTCCAGGTGTATAAGCATGGCGCTGTACAGCGCGTCTATGTGTGCGCCGAACACCGTGACGTCATACGGCTCGGGGCGGCTGTTGAACAGCGTGCAAAGCGTGTGGACGGCGTACGAACGGACTTTGTCACTGCTGTCGTCCAAGCGTTTTAGGACCACTGGGGAAGGGACATTAGGAATCATGAAAAGGGAAATACACAAAAGTAATTAATTATCAATAAATTAAAAAGGGTCTGCTGGAAGAAATTTCTTTAGAAATAAGCTGTACCCTTTGTATCACCTTAATGTTTAAAATCTGTATTTTATGTATCCTGTGTACAATAAACTATTAAATGAATTTAATAAATAAATAACAATGAATGTTAACCGCATTGATGTGTTCCGGCTTTAAGATAGCCAGTTCCCCATTGCGTTGGAGAATTTTGGTAAGCCCGCTTCCATCTTCGGCATCATCGTCACTTACCATCAGGTGAGATGATGCCAACGGCCTACCAATTGATTGATTTAACAATAACGTGCTGACACATCAGTGTCAAGTTATCATCAACTAGCTTGCTAATAACCCATCAGGTCCCCACTTCTTGGACTCATCTCTCGTCCCAAATTCTGAAAGCTTTGGCCATACTATACTCCACAAACAGGGGTCAAGTCCGATAAGTGGATGTTGTAGGACTAGTATAAGTAGCGAATTCTACTGTCAAAAATAGGGATGACGAATGCTAGTCATCTGATTAACTGTCTATCATCTGTCAAAAACGACATTTTGTTCTTAAAATGTTTGAAATACCTAAGCATTTCGTCGTAGTTTTGCAGCGTCATTTAAGTACTCGTTTTGTGATTTTGGTGAATTAAAAATCGAAGACTTGATGGAAAACAAAACGAGTAAGGTTTTCCGAAGTTTAAGTAGGAGGGCAATTTAGTGATCAATATTTCAAAATTTATTTCTGATGCTGTCGTCATCCCTATTTTCAAGCCACCCATAACGCCTCTGATACTGCTGTAACGACTGCCATCTAGTGATAGCAAACGACACCAACGAATTAACTTAGGTACCTTATGAAATAGTCGAGAAAAAATTCACTAGCAGTCAAACCTTTTCAGGTAATGACCGTGCTTATGATCAGTTAACCTGATATTAAATCGACGGGACCACCCAAGTCGCACTAAGTGGAGCTACGACTATAGTATTTTCTAGGAACATTTCAGCTGGAAAAAGTCTATGGTTAAACATGTACATCAAGCTAGACATTTTGGACTTTGTGCCGTTCTTATGCCTTATGCGTATGGATCATGATCGTACCGTACTACGAGGTCTAGCTTGATATGCTGGCCTCTTTACATGTTTAACCATAGACTTTTCCCAGCTGAAATGTTCCTAGAAAATACTATATAGTCGTAGCTCCACTTATTGCGACTTGGGTGGTCCCATCGATTTAATACCAGGTTAACTGATCATAAGCACGGTCATTACCTGGATTCCCCAACGGTTATTACCTGGATTCCCTAAAGGTTATCGGTTCTGCGGTACGTGTCTATATAGACTATATGACCATTGCCACATCATGATGAGTTTTGTCGGTGACTTCAGTTTTGCTAAAGATCTCTTAGTTTCAAATTCGGTCACAAAGAGCCCGAGCACAGCTGGGTATCTATAGTTGACCAGACCACATCTCAGTACACATTGCATTACTCCATTATAATACTTGTCATAAACTAACGACAGCAGCATCATAGGAATCGCATAAATGCTATACGAACCAAAGTACAGCTTATTCAGATACTCGGCAGTGAAGCACCCTCGCTGTCTGGCGAGTGTGGCCAGCGCGCAAACAGCTCTCAGCGCGTGCTGACGCGTCAGGGTCGAGTTGTCATCAACTAGCCCGGCCAGTAGCGGCACCATTTGTTCTAGAAATGGTTCTATCGACTCCTTGGTGGGGAAGAGATTTACTTTCTGGAATAAAGAAAAAAGGTTTACTCCCTTCAAGTCAATAAAAAATAAGCGGCTTGACTTTTTAACTAACTAACACCATTTTATTGTTTTTTTTTTGTTTTTATACTGGTCCACCAAACCAAAGCCTCTCCCCCCCCCCCTGCCCCGAATTTGTTTTGTGGCTACGGTCTTGGTGGAGCTTGTAGGTCTAGTAGCGAACCCCACAAGTTTTTCAAGCCTCTGACACAGCTTAACGATTGCGGTTTAATGATAACAACGGCAGCAACGGCTTAGCGTGGCTTTTGAAGCACGGAAACGGTCGAAAAAAATGCCACTAACTGTCAAACCCATCTAGGCAATGACCGTGCTTCAGGTCAGGTAACCTGCGTGATCAACCCAACCCGCAAATCGCAATTAACTACGAACGCTTCAATTTATTTCTATTAGGTTTGTGAAATAAATGATCTGAGTATCTATCATTCTGCTATGTAGGTACAGTCTGGCAAAAAAGAGTAAATCGAAACGACGTTATCGATTTCGAAAAATCGATATAACTCGTTTGTTTTTCGCGTCATTAAACTGGCCATTCGTTCCTGCCAACTCAGTCGGCCAAAGAGTATAGAAATCACTACGTTTAAGAGACGGAACTTAGAACATAGCTCTTGAAAATTATTTTGTATGAAATGGGTGCATATTGACTACCAACAAGATTCTTTTTTTGGGAACAATTGTATAAATAGTGAGGTTCCTAGTCTATCGACATATAGAAGTTGGAGCTTTCAGGACACACCCGTATCGCTCCGGTAAAGTGCAATACTTTCGTCAATGTTTACCTACCATATGTTCACCTATCTTTAGGAAAATGTGTTATTTGAGAATAAATGTAGGTACATATATGTTTTAATTTGTTTACTAGTTAAAGGCCACGATAAAAAGAACATAATGACGTCACAAAATAGTAAATTATAAGATTGACGGAGGGATTCCTAAATTTTTAAGTTTTGTAAGTAAGAAGTACCTTGTTTTATTCTTTAATTTTTTTTTCTAATAAAAATGTAAATAAACTCTAATGTTTTTGATTTGCTCATTTACATACGTTAAGACATAATATCACATTCATAAACCTAGTATATCATCATCATATCAACTCGTATAGGTCCCCACCGAGGGGCTCGAGCCTACGCTGAGTTAGAGCGATCGGGCCTTAGTCGACCATTCGCACGTCGAGTCGACGTATGGTCATCTTTAGTGTACAGTGAACTAGGGTTAAATAGTCAGTTTAGCGAAAATAATTGCGGAATTAAATGAAATTTATAAAAAACGACAACCACTACGCAACAATGACAAATCAGTTAAAAGCAAATTAATGTTGCCATAAAAAAAAAAGTTCCATCTGTCACCACCTCCTCTTTTATGCCCAGCTGTAGGTTCGTCTATCTTCCTCCCTCATTATTATCTTCTTAAAAACTAAAATAAGAATGTAAAGTAACATCCTTTTCTGTGTATAGTTTCAGCACACCATCGATCACTAGTCACAGTTACTAACCATGTCATTTTTATCCCCATCAGCGCCGCGGTCGATTATCAGCTGGTCTTCGGCGGGATTCTCCTGCAATGCGGAGCAGAGGCAGGCCACTGCGGCGGTGCGGATAGCCTCGGCAGTCCGGCCCGGTGACCACACTAAGTTCGGCATTATCACCTCTGTCAACGAAAATGTTAACAAGATTTTTAAAAAAGAACAAATTAAGAGATGATATAAAAACAGAGAGCGTCGTCGGTGGCGCAACGGTAAGGGCTGCTACCTCCTATCCGGGAGGTTGTGGTTCGAGTCCTGCCACGTACCAATGTATTTTCGAATTTTGATTTTATATGTACCTTTATCCGATGCTCTTACGGTGAAGGAAAACATCATGAGAAACCTGCACACATCTGCGAAGAAACTCGAAGGTTGTGTGTGAACTTGACCAACCCACACTGGGCCCCGGTGGTCGACTAAGGTCCTATCGCCCTAATTCAGGGTAGGCTCGAGCCCCTCCGTGGGGACGTATACATGAGCTGATGTGATGATAAAACCAGATTGAAAACAAACTAGAAAGTATGACTTACTGCAAGTGTTGGTTGTACGAATAAGGTGGGTAATAAAATTTGCCCCCTTAACAGTACTAAAGCCTGGTAGTAGGGTGGAAAACGAACGGAATATCCACCTCTGTCGACGAAAACAGAGAGAAAATAAAAGAGTCTCTTTCTACGAAAAACAATAGACACATATTTGACATACTTAATACAATTGGATACTTGACTGACAGCATCAAAAATAAATTATGAAATAAAATTCACTAAAAGCCCTCCTTCTTTCTGCCACTTCAGAAAAACTTAGTCATTTGGTTTTTCATATCATATTATTTTTTTTATTTATATAAAAATACATCTAAGGAACAGACGGCGATTGCCTGGTGTTGCACTTAGCATCACTCGCGGTCACTGAGATAAGGGGAACCTATTACTCTACTCAGACTGCGCCGTTTGTCTGTCACTCTGTCCGATCTTTGAAATAAATGTTCTATTGTGAAATGGGCACCCGGCTAAAATTTTCACAGAATATTTGTTATTATGGGGGATTTACCAACAAGTTATAAAATTTTAAAAAGTAAAAATTAAGGGAATCCCCATACATGAAACGAGTTTTTTTTATTTTTGTTTTTGCTCTATCGTAAAAACTGTAATACATACAAGCGTAAAACTTCGGTGTGCGCAAAACGCCATCTTTTAATTATAATCATCATTATATCAGCCGAAAGACGTCCACTGCTGGACAAATGCCTCCTCCAAGTATTTCCACGACGACCGTTCCTGCGCTGCACGCATCCAGCGGCTTCCCGCTACCTTCACCAGTTCGTCAGCCCACCGCGTACATCCACCTACGCTACATCTTCCGGTGCGCGGTCGGATAGCGATTTTAAAAAAAGACGACGCAAAACAAATCCGATAAAAGATAAGATAGCCAGATCTCCATTGCGTTGGGGAATATTCCATCTTCCAAGCCCGTTTCCATCTTCCAAGCCCGCTTCCATCTTCCAAGCCCGCTTCCATCTTCGGCATCATCGTCACTTACCATCAGGTGAGATGATGCCAAGGGCTTATCGATTGTGCATTTAAAAAAACAAACCGGATGAGGTTTATTGAAATTTCAGTAGGAGGGCAATTTGGTGATCAACAGTTCACAATTTATTTTTGATGCTGTCATCTTCCTAATGTCAGCAATCAACCATAAATAAACTCTTCACTTACCCTCAATAACGATCTTAAGAAAAGCTTCCAGCTTATCAGGGTCACACTTTCTAAAATTATCCTGCCTTTTAAGCAACACCGTGGAAAGAGTGGTGAAGACCTTCAGCTTGACTTCAGGGTCTACTTTGGGGGTCGCTAAACATTCCTTCAGGAGAGGCGCTATGAGGTGGAGCTGGTCGCCCATTGCTGATCCTGGAGATATAGTAAAGAAATTGTTTTTTCAATACAGTTGCTCGAAAAGTGGTACTTTGTATGCTAGTTCACTGTACGCAAAATTGATTTTATCGCACACGTGCTTTTACTTTGCCACTTTTTTCATTTGTAGCTCTGAGAAACAAGACATTTCTAGCAAATAAAAAAAAATAACCAAAGATACAGAATAAGCGCATAGGTTGCACGGTATACCAAGGAATGGGTCATCTTTTCCAAAGAGATTTTAATGCTTCCAATAATTTTATCCTAAGCCTTATTGTAATCTATTTATGGTATACTATTAAAAAAACTTACCCATGCGTACGTGCGCCTATATAAATTAAATATGGCGCATTTTTCGTACAGCTGAATTGAATCGTTTTAGTGGTAATTACAAATAAAATTATGAATAGTTAATATATGTGTAATAAAAAATATACTTAAGTGTATGTATAGAAAAAAAACACAGTGATATTACTGTCCGAGCACTTAAAATGAGCTTGTAGCTCATTTTAAGTGCTCGGAGAGTATCAAATTCGCATTAAATGAACTTCGACTGCCGACACCTTGATAGGTATGTACCCAGGTATTTTGTTTTTCTGTCACGGTCGTTTTTTATTTTACCTGTTTTTTTACAACTGTATTGAAAAATGACGTATGATACATGGGTGTAAAAGGAAATAACAAACTCGTGACGATGGTAAGCCCTCGCCTGCGGCTCGAGCTCACATAGGTCACTCGCTTGTTATTTACCTTTTTACCACCTTTGTATCATAAATAACTATTCCAACACAGTACGAATAAGTAGATACTAGAGCGTTAGTGGCTCCTATCCATGAGGTCGTAGTTCGAATCCAGCCAAGTACCAATGTGTTTTCGAATTTCGATTTCATATGTACGTACGTTTATCCGACGCTCTTCTTATATCAACTCATATACATCCTACTTGCTTGAGCCTACTCTGAATTAAGACGATACGCGAGCCTAGTGCGGGTTGGTCGACTTCACACGCAACCTTCAAGTTTCTTCGCAGGCATGTGCAGGTTTCCTCACGATGTTTTCCTTCACCGCTCTGGGCCGCTCTCGTGGTCGACTAAGGCCCGTTCGCCCTAGATCAGGGTAGGCAAGGGCTCCTCGATGGGGACGTATATGAGCTGATATGATGAAGTAAGTACTTATGTGAATTTTATTTAGAGCTATAAGGGCGACGCTAATGAAAAACGTCACTCAAATATGTGCAAAATTAAATGTTTCTTGGGACCACAAAAGTATACCCTCAGAATTAATTACTTTTGGGAGCTGAAAAAATATATCCCGGTATGCAGTATTTTTAATTTTACTTAAAAATATTAGGAGTTAGGTGAAAACTGTCAGCGAAGCAAACAATTCTTGTTAAATTACTAATCAAACGATACTGCTTTGATAATAATTGGAATTTTCGTTTTCGGAATACGCTTGCCAATTGAATGTACTCTTCGGTTAACTAGATGCGCATGATTGGTGGCGTTGCGCGCGTCTGTAGGTGTCAATCTGCAAAGCCCTAACTGGACCCAGAATGTGGTAAGTAATACTAGATCAGGCAATGAAGTGAAAGCCCAAGGAATTTGCACCTCTCTGAAGCCATATGTTTATAATGGTTTAACAATGGAAGTATTCCGGCTGTTTGCCTGTTATAATCCCCCCCCCCCCATATCCCACTATGTCCATCACGCATCTTGACTCAAGGGAACCACAGGAGGGAAGGAGCCAATAGAAGGTTTTGTGATCATCCAATAAAACCGAAAATGAGATTTTGATGAACTTGCACCCTTTAACTAATCTTTATCTAAATGTGTGTGTCTATCTACAGACACACACATTTAGATAAAGTTAAGTTATAGAGTGCATTTTCATTAAAATCTCATATTCTCCTTTATTATATTCATAGGCTCCTTTTCTCCTGCGGTTCCCCTGAGTCAAGATGCGAGATGGACATAGTGAGAGGACTTATTCATGTACAATCTAAAAAAATTGCGCTCGCTTCATATAGCTCGCTTTGAGTGACCTGCCTTCTTGTGAGAACCCGAAATAAATAACGATGATGTACGAACTCACCAGAGTGCAAAAGTACGCATTGCAGTAGACAGCAATCAGGAGTGAGCAGCGTCCAAGTGAGCGCGTCACTCGTGATGTCGGCGAGAACGCGACGGATGTGTTTGTCGTACAGCGTCGTTAAAGTGCGCCCGCATTTCTCTAGGAAACGCAGCTTGTCCAGGTTTGCTGAAAACAAAAGTATTAAGATGATTTTAATTTCGAGCGAAGATCTTAATAGGTGATCGGACTGCATCAAAAATAAATTCTGAAACATGATTTCCTAAATTGCTCTCCTCTTGAAGTTTCAAAAAACCCTTACTTATTTTGTTTTTCCATCACGTCTTCAATTTTTTATTGCTCAAATACCAAAATAAGTTCGACAATGACGCTAAAAATCTATGACGTCACTTGTGGGTATTTCAAACATTTTTAGAACAAAATTTCGTTTTTGACAGATCTTAAAAAGTAACTCAAATGAGTAGCAGTCCGATCCCCTATTATGTACCTCCCATACGAACCGAGGCTATTTGTTAAGTTGTTGAAGTGATCTCTGTTTATGCCAAACGTTGAAGGCTACGCGATGAAGTATCTACTTATGCAAAGCGTGGCCAATTTATTATGAAGCATATTCGTTCATAGCATAGGACACGAAACGATCCAGATCTGTGGTCCTATCTCGGTAACCCCCAACTGAGACTGACAAGTGTTATGACACTTATTGGCGGGAGACACTACGGGGGAGGGTTTTGAGACGAACCAGAAATGATCAAATTATTTAATGATTGTATTAAGTATATTGCTAAACTTAAGTAGTAGTGGGCGGGGCACATAGGTCGTAGAACAGATAGCCGTTGGGACAGTAAAGTTCTCGAGTGGCGACCGCGCACCGGAAAACGTAGCGTAGATAGACCTTCCTCTCGGTGGACTGATGACCTGGTGAAGGTTGCGGGAAGCCGCTGGATGCGGGCACAGCAGGACCGGTCGTCATGGAAACCCTTGGGTATGTTAGTACTAATATATATACTTTGCCTTGTCTATGTCCAGCATTGTCGGCTGATATGATGATGAAAATTCAATATATTGATTGATTTAAAACACTTTCTCGGTAGACTGATGACCTGGTGAAGGTCGCGGGAAGCCGCTGGATGCGGGCACCGCAGAACCGGTCGTCATGGAAACCCTTGGGTATGTTAGTACTAATATATATACTTTGCCTTGTCTATGTCCAGCATTGTCGGCTGATATGATGATGATGATTAAATATATTGATTGATTTAAAACACTTTATTTATTGCACACCATAAGAGAAAAAAAAGATACAATGATTGAGGAAGTCGTACTCGTACATATGGGCGGTCTTATCGCTAAAAAACATTGAATGACTTGAAATAAAATAAAACTCAAAAAATTAGGCTTTATTCAAAGGGGTTTGACAATTTTTGTATGGAGACTGGCTTACTGGAGTCCGCCATATTTTTTTTTTCAAAATGACGTCGCACATTGAGACCTATATATTTGGATATGGGACATGCAGACAAACAAAAAATGTCATGTAACATAGTATCCTAAAACGTCACGTTACGGAGATAATTAAATATATTTCATAATAATTTTGATTATTTTTAAATTATATAGTTATTATCTCAGAAACGTGACACTTTAGGCCAACATTTTATATGACATTTTTTGTTCTTCTATAGGTCCTCTATCCAAAAAAAAAGGTTAGATTGTGCGACGCCATTTTGAAAAAAAATCAAAATACTTTCAAACCCCTACTAAATTAGTCAATCAGCTTAACCCTTTAACGGTTGACCTTGAATCCCGACTCTTAATTTAAATCGTCTTCTTTTTTAAGTGAGAGAGTTGTAGTCTGTTTTGTAGAGAGGGGGCTAGAAAAATAGTAGGAGGGGACGCATGGACATACTAACTACAGCCAAACCGTCACTCCCACAGCCGTACAACGGACTATGATTGGTTTTGCCCCCTAACAGCTCACACCAAGATTTCTCGAGACTGAGGAGCGATAAAGGGTTAAAGTGTCAAAAGTTTATTTGCAAGTTAACCTTGTATCTCTTGGGAATGTTGTTCAATATGATGAGTAGAACCCCTTGTTAAAGGGGCCTACACCAGTTTTGTTACACGCTGTATACTTACAGACAGCCATGAACTGTATCGTGTTGTCGTAAGGCATGGCGTAGATGGTGAAGCTGATGATGAAGAGATGCTCGAAGACTGGCGCGCAGTCTTCCCCGACCACGTCCATTAAAGCCTCAGCCACTTGGAGCAGATTTGTTTGATGGTTTGGCTGAACAATAAATTTCGATTTTTTTTTTATTTAATCTTGAACAGTGCATGCATGTTTGGGGAATAAATAGAAACACTTCCATACAACCAGAGGCGTATTTACCTTATCTCAAGGGGGGCACTTGGCCCGGGGCGGCAAAAAGTTAGGTGCGGCCTTTATCGGTTGTTCTTTCGCCAGTAGTAGTAGAAAAAATTCGTAGTAGAAAAAGTCGTAGTATAATTTTTTTAGAGATCCATTTGTTTCACCGAAAAATAATAAAGCTAGCCAAGTGCGACTGGGACTAGCGGTAATAAGGGTGACGGACCACTACGAACATGCAAACAGAAGGTTACAGTAAGGTGAGGTTTATCGTGTGGCAATACGGTACCGTTAGCACGTATCTCCGACTCGCAGTTGGGCGGTTTTTTTGTCAGTTAGAGGGGCGGATTTTTTTTTGTGCCAAGGGCGCCGGATTCTTAAATACGCCTCTGGTTACAACCCATAAACGTCCCCACTACTGGGGCACGGATCTCTTCCCAAACTCAGGAAGGTCGGGCAACACTCCACACACAAGTCTGCGTTGGTGGAGTTTGTAGGGCTGGTGGCGTGCCACACTGTCAGAAGTTTTTCAAGCCGCCTTAAGGCATCCGACACAGCTTAACGATTGCCATCGAGTGGAAGCAACCAGCAAGCACGGCTTAACGAGTCTATCGAAGCAAGGGAACGGTCGATAAAATTGTCACTAACAGTCAAAAATAAATTTAATTTGAGAATAATAGGGTAAAGACCATTTTAGGTCCTTGATATAGCAAGCCTAAAGGGCAGCGGCAGACACTTGTGAACTCTTCACAAAGAGCGCTTGCATTTTGTCTTTCTACGCGAACCGGGTGCGCGGCCTGTACTGTACTCTTGATATACCAAGGCCCTTTTCAAGATTCAAAATATTAAATCAAAATAGGTGCAAATTACAATCTTTCTGATAGTCATAAAATAGTAATTACTTAATTGCATTTGTGAAAATTGACACACACATTCGGATTTAAATTATTAGTAAAGGTAGGTGACATTTCCACAAACCTTCCTTATCCTGCACCTGTCCGGGTCCGAGAGCTCCTTACAGATCTCCTTCATCACCTTCTCCTTAAGGAGAGCAGCTCGAGAGCCCCTCACGATGTTGGCGACGACCATCAGCGCGCTCCACGAGTCCACCTCAGCTTCTAGCAGCGGCCACCACGTGTCCGGCGTGATGAAATATCCGAAGATTTCGGCGGCGCGCTTGATCTGGTGATCAAGTAAAAGCCCAAACTCTTGTAGAATGACCTAGTGAAAGTCGCGGGAAGCCGCTGGATGCGGGCAGCGCAGAACCAGTCATCATGGAAAATCTTATGGGAGGCCTATGTCCAGCAGTGGACGTCTTTCGGCTGATATGATGATAGTAGAATAAGTGTCGATAGTTCTAATGGGATAGGTTATAATTACATTAAAGTACCGTACTTTCTAGCAAAGTACTCTGCGTCTCCAGCCGAGAATTGAGTTTTTCATCTGGTGATCAAATGGTGATTCCAGCTAGAGAAACGGGTAGGTATTCTTTCTCAGGATTGGTGATTATTATTTTATTGAAGTACCTTATGCCTCCTTCACACGCTTGCCACAAACCACGAGCCACAAGCGTCCACAAACGCTCGGCAAACTGACGCGATACAAACGTCGATCTCCCACGCTTGTGGACGCTTGTCGAGTGCGCTAGTACTTCCTTTGACTCGTGCACAAAAACCGACACTCGATCCGAGGCTTCCGAGCATCGGCAAGCGCTTGCAAACCTTCGCAAGCCGAGCCATGTGCCACGCTCTACATGCTTGTGTTTTTGGGCGCTTGTTGTGGCTCGGCAAGCATGTGGATGCACCATTACTTTTCAGCAAAGTAGTCTGCGTCTCCAGCCGAAAATATCGCCGTTTCATCTAGTGATCAAATGGTGATTCCAGCTAGAGAAAGGGTATAGTTAGTCTTTCTCGGTATTGGTGATAATTAGGTGCTAGAGTCCACAACAAAGACAATTACGTGTGTAATACCTCAAGCCAGCGAAGATACATCAGCGGAACATTTTTTCAGATGATCAAGTGTTCAATACGACAGTTAATTGTGTTTTTGTGAGGACCGGTGTTTTTAAGGATTGCCAAAAAAAATTGGCGGCGCATTATATCTGATGATTAAAATCAAAGGTCTTTCCGAGGAAACCGGTGGTCAGCAAGGATTGCTGAATATCTCACGGTGGTGAGTTAATCTGGTAAAAAAGGGTGTATAAAAAACAGGTTGTCTGTAAAGTCGGTTTACCGGACGATAATGTTACGTGATAACAAGTACCCGTCCGAGTCCCCGTCCAAGTCCCCTTTTGTGTTTCCTTACAGAGAATCGACCGCGTTAGAACTCTTGTAAGCTCCTAGAAGCCTAGTAAAAATTTCGTTCGTCCGTGAATTGCAAGAACTATAAATAAATTTTAAGGGTTAACTGGAGGGACGAAATCCCATACAAACGTACTTTCGTTTTAATTTCGAAACCATAAAACTCATCGTATTCAAATTTTTTACAAGCATTAAGATGATAAATATCTAGATCTGTAATTAGTTTTGGTTCGAAAATAATAAACAAAAAAAAAGTTATAGCAACTTAAAATTTGCCCTTTTTATCGACGAAATCGAGTAATATTTAGACGCCTATTACACTTATAATTATATTTTCGATCCTTATGGAAACTAATTATACGACTAGAGTGAAGACTCTAAATTCCAAATAATTTAGTTTTATTTGGGTATCTATCGTATTTATCGAAATAAACGAAAACTATGAAAACCTTTCGATTCATGGCCTATAACGGCCCGTTTCGCTGGCGTTCAGTGCTCTCTCTTTGTCGTACGCGGGGGTGTAGCTCTCACATGCGGGGGTCGGGACGGAGCTACTTGCCCCACCTGCGCCTCAGTTTAAAAATAGAATGCCAGTTGCCAGAAAGAGCCAGCTGAAGAATAATACGTTTATTTATTTTATATTTTAAAACCCGAAAAGCATCACCAAGCATCAACCAGCTTACGTACGTACGTTAGTACCGATACCTATTTGATGTTGACCATTATTTACAGGTATATTGTAAAGTAGTGGCTAGTAATAATTACTAGTAGAGCTGTTCATAATAATAAGGTTTATTATTAAATAAATCCGAAGTACATGTAGCAGAACCTGATTATTTTACATTTTTATATAACGTGTTACGAATATATTTTATTCTTACACTATTTTCTAAAACACATTCCTGTTGGTGTTCATATACTTCTATTATGACTGTAACACGGTCATGTTATTATGTGTTGTTGATAGTTAGATACCTATTTTTTTATTAATTAATTTTAGACCAATTCAAATTTTCACCGAGGTAGCCTCGGGTAAATCAAACAATGGACTTTATTTGTACTATACCTACCCCCAGCTGGTTTTTAATTTACCATCATCATCACACCGTCATCATCACACAATCATCACCACACAATCACTATAGTTTCTAAGAATTTACATGAATTTTTAGAACTATTCAAATTTTCTCTGAAGCAGCCTGCGGCAATTCAAATGATGGACTTTATTTGTGTTTATTTTGTACTATACCTACTTGTTTTTGATTTACAATCATCATCACACCATCATCATCACACTAATCATCAGTGTCTAAGAATTTAAATGAATTTTAGACCCATTCAAATTTTCTCTGAAAGCAGCCTGCGGCAATTCAAATGATAGACTTGTTTTTATATTTTGAATTAGTTCTACTGCTCCAAATGTTTTAATTTTTTTTTTTGTGATAAGCCAAAAGGCTATTCTACTCAGAAAAATAAAAATTCAAACATCTGGACTTCAATCGGGGTCTCAAAAAAAAAACAAATTACTAGTTCTGTGTTCAAGTTTTGTAAATTTTTGGTTGTTTTTGAAACTAATTTTAAAAATTGTTTTTGCATTAGACAATTTTTTTTTGTATTGTACCGTGAAGATATTTAACTAAACCATTAGAAAAAAAATATTTCATATGTATATCTAGAGTGCTTAGATAGAAATGGATAAGGTAAGAAAATTGGAACAGAAAATAAAACACAATTTTAAATTTCAAAGTACTGTATTTAATTTATCTCTAATCTAACACATGTAAAATAAAAACCATTAAAAAGGAAATTTAATCATCTTACTAGATCAGTAATTAGTTGTTATAGGTATCATGCAAAAATAATGAGAAAACTTCGGAAATCCGCAGCGCGGCCGACCCCCGTTGAACGGCCCGCGCGGCACAAAATTTAATCATTTTTGTAATATTTTTTTAAATTTGTTTTTGCACTAGACAATCGTTTTTTTGTTTTGTATCATGTAGATACATTACCTAGCCATTAGAAAAAGATCATTTTAACTGTATATATGTAGAATATAAATAGAAATAGTAAAAAGAACAAAAAAGGAACCAAAAAAAAAAAGTTTCAAATTAATCGTGTTCCATTTTATTTTTTTGTGATAGAAGAAATCTAAAAAAAATATAATCAAAAAGGAAATTTAATCAGCTTACTAGATCAGTAATTAGTTTTTATAAGTTTCATACAAAAATACTGAGAAAACCTCGGAAAGCCGCAGCGCGGCCGACCCCCGCAAAACCAGACCGGAAGTACCGGTCGCGTGGGCGGAGTCGGGGCGTTTGATATGCTCGCGGGAAGGGATAATAAGTATCAGCGAATAACTAAATGATGAAGCGCGCCGCCGCCGCCGCCTGCATTGCAAGTAAACAAAGTAAGTACCTATGTTACATATTTTTTACAACAGACTGTTCTTATCAGTGCAACGAGCCGGCGTCGCGTCGTCGTCGCCACGCGAGAGGGGCTCGCGCGGGTGCCGGCGCGGTGTGACGGATTCTCTGTCTCGTTTTTTTAGCGCCCTTTCTCTTTCTCGACGAAATAGCAACACGACGAAGCGCGTCGGTAGGCAACTCGCTGTGGAGTTCGCCCGCGCCTCCAGTACCACCTTAAGTACAACCTACAACATATCTCACAGTTGGAACACCTCTTGTAAGCCCCTGGAAGCCTAGTACTTTTAATCCATTGACACACTGATGTTAGGTATAAGAAACGCCTCTTTTTAGAAATGACGGTTTTCCTCACAGAAAATCGACTCTATTAGAACACCTCTTGTAAGCTCCTGGAAGCCTACTTTTAATCCATTGACAAACTTGTTTGACGGTTCGTCCGTCCCAAGTCCAAGTACTTGTACAAGTATAACTCTCGCTTGCACTCAGTCGTAACGTGACAATGACGTTGCACTGGCGTAACGTGACACTGACGTCACACTGGCGTAACCTGACAATGACGTCGTCATACTGGCGTAACGTGACAATGACGTCACACTTTTTCGTGTATGCAGCCCGTGCCATCAATTTATAAGACGTTATCACGTCAAAAGTTTAATGCTTTATAATACACGTTGCAAATTTTCAGTAGTACTTTGGTATACTATACAGAATGTAACAAAATTGGTGTAGGGCTCGTCAACTGGGGGTTCTACTCATCGTACTGAACTACTATCCCAAGGAAACCATAGTCAATTTTCAAAAAAAAATTGGCCACTACATACAAAAATGCACAAAATTGGTCGATCAGCTGATCGATTTGTATGAAGAATTATAATATTTTTTTCAATACAGTTGCTCGAAAGTGGTCCTTTATATGCCAGTCAAGTGTGCGCAAAATTGATTTTACCGCCCACGTGCATTACTCTACCACTTTTTTTTTTCTAGCTCGGAGGAACAAGACATTTCAAGCAATTAAAAAATATAATAACCAAAGATACAGAATCTTCTTTAAGACTTTTGAAAGGAGAATTTTAAAAGAGATAGGTAGTTCCTCCGAGTTTAGTACATAACGCAAGCTGTTTAGATACTCTTTGGGTTATATCTTTGTGGAGAAAAGAGAAAAAATATGAATGAAGTGGAACCGGTTACACCAAGGAATAGGTCATCTTTAGAAAAAACAAACTCTTGACGACGGTAAACCCTCGCCTGCAGCTCGGGCTCACAAATGTCACTTGTTTGTTAATGATCTTTTTACAACCCTTGTATCATAAATAACTATTTTCGATTTCAGTAAAATCATAGAACAAAAGTTGTTCAGTGTGATGAGTAGAAGCCCCAGTTAACGGGACCTACACTAATTTTGTTACAGCCCGTATATATTTGAATCTTGATTTAATATATTTTTGCATTAAAGTTTTTATTCTCATTATAATGATTGATTTGTCGTAATGCGTTATAAAAATCTCAACAGTCTTTATCCGGTAATCAAGTGATGACCAAGTGGTGATTTTTGTTCCTATTTCTCTATTCTTAGTTTGCGAGTCGGGTGCTGCCCTCTTCCGGTCAGACCAGCAACCAACATAACAGCTGCTAACTTCTTGTTATTCTTCCGTGCATATTAATGCCTTTGTTTAGTGATGTGTTCTTAGTTCTGCCGCTACCTGCTGTCGGGAGCTTGTGGTTCGAATCTTGCCACTCAAAGGTTGTCAGTGAAGTCGACCAACCCGCACTGGGCCCGCGTGGTCGATTAAGACCCGATGGCCCTAATAGGGATGACGACAGCATCAGAAATAAATTATGAACTCTGTCGTTTTTGACAGATGAAGAAAAGTAACTATCAGATGACTAGCATTCGTCATCCCTATTCTAGGTAGGCTCGAGCCCCTCGGTGGGGACGTATATGAGCTGATTACAATGTGTTCTTAGTCCGTACCTCGATAACGACGCGTGGATCATCGTCTCCCGCCCCTCTGTGCAAAGTGCGAATTATTGTGTTCGCGTGTTGAGTGCTGCCCTCTTCCGCGCAAAGCAGCAACCAACACAACAGCTGCGAACAGCGCAGGCGCGCGTCCGCTTGCCAACCTTCCATCTCTGTTGGGAAATAACTATCACAATTCTCAATACCCAATCTTAACAATGTCAAATTAAGATCCTAATTTGTATCCTGAGCTGATATCCTTTTTATAAGGGATTAACTTTTACCAAGGAATCTATGATCAACAGGCAAAAAAATTTTGTACTTCACGTAAAAGTTGCCCTGATAGATTTCTTTGAGAACTCAACTTTAAGGCGCTTTGCACACGACGGGGCGGGGCGTGCCGGTCAATTTCTCCGCCAACGATAGCACAAAGGGAATCCTATAGTACCAACGCACATGGAGGACAAAAAGACCGCGCCGCCTCCATGTGCGTTGGTAGTATAGGATTCCCTTTGTGCTATCGTTGGCGGCGAATTTGACCGGCCCGCAAAGCGCCTTAGGGTGCCATACCAAGTAACGGGACCCTATTACTAAACCTATCTATCTCTCCGTCTATCTTATGTACCGTAATAGTTAGCCTCCTCCCTATATTATACACTGTCACTGGTTAGCCTGCTGAAATTTCCCCAAAACACTATAACTAATAAATAAAAAAAAACAAAAAAATACAAAAATTAAAAAAAAGGGGGTCAACATACAAGAAACATGTTTTTTAAAGATTTTTTTGTTGTTGCTCTATCGTAATAAATACACGCTTGAAATTTATATTGATTTTAGTACGAGTACTAATCCTAGAGAAAAACTACAAATAATATACAAGTATATATGGAGGTCAGTGATCCAAACTGAATAAAAACAATAATTGCCCTCGGTGCGCGAGTTCGAGACACGCTTGGCCGGTTCTTTTTTGCAAATTGATATAATTACCTGAGAAAAGTTATTCAGAGTCACTGGTCATCATATCAGCTCATATACGTCCCCACCGAGGTGCTCGAGCCTACCCTGAATTAGGGCGATCGGGCAGTCGACCACGCGGGCCCAATGCGGGTTGGTGGACTTCACACACACCCTTCGAGTTTCTTCGCAGGTGTGTGCGGGTTTCCTCACGATGTTTTCCTTCACCGTTAAAGCAATCGGTGAGAATATGTACGTAAGTTTCGAAAAACTCATTGGTACATTGGCCGTCCGGATTTGAACCCGGCACCTCTGGTTAGGGGGACCGAGTCGTTACCGGTTGAGCCACCGACGCTTTCAGAGTCACTGGTAGAACGTCGGAGTAAAATAATGACAACTAGCTAATAGCTACAAACAAAGATTACATTCGTGTTGCGACCTTGCGAGAGAAAAACAAGTTACATGAAGCAAAAAGCGAGGGTCACATACGACCTTTTGCGCTCCCATTAGATACATCCCTACCGAGAAGCTCGTGCCTACCCTGAGTTAGGGCGATCGGGCCTTAGTCGAACACGCGGGCCCAGTGCGGGTTGGTCGATTTCACACACAACCTTCGAGTTTATTCGCAGGCGTGTGCAAGTTTTCTTTCACCGCAAGAGCGTCGAATTGAAGTACATCATCATATCAGCCCAAACACGTCCACTGTTGGACATAGGCCTCCTACATTAAAGTACATATAGAATCGAAATTCGAAAACACATTGGTACATGGTAGGGTTCGAACCATGACTTCTCGGACAGGAGGTAGAGGTCCTAGCCGTTTCGCCACAGACGCTAGAGCTGGGTATCGATACAATAAAATAATGTGTTGAGAAGTCTCCCATAAGTTGTTAGTACAACATACTGCAAAATATAGTATTTTATTGGCATAACTTCGAAATGTAGTATTTTGAAATACACAAAAGGCTATTCTATTTATTTAGAGCTCAAGTTAAGTGCAAATGTGTCTATTTTAATTCATCATTATATTTGGAATATGTATACTAACAAAAGTGTTTTATTAAAGCAAAATTACCTCGCCAAATAGCAGGTACAATCTTCCCGATGTTGCTTCCTACTAGCACCCTACATCCCAGATTTGGTCGCTTGATATCCGGGTAATGGCTCGGCACATCCTTGAGAAAATCAGTCTTCTTTTTGAGATCCTCTTCATTTTCCTCCATGTATTGGAGCCCTACGTCGTCCCAGAGCTTCGTAGCTGTGTTCCTGATGTCTTCCATCACGTCGCTCATGCTGTATGAAAGCAGGTACTTATATTATTTATTCAAATTAAATATCAAAACAGTTACTTTACATGAAAATTGAGAGAACATAAATTGTCGACCTATAATTCCATATCTTGCAAACTTAGGAAGTATTGTCGTGCAAACGAAATATGAGTTATGAAAATGGAAAGAACCGGCCATGTGCCAGTCGGACTCGTGCATCGAGGGTTCCATACCACCACACCCCTGGATTAGGAACCTCATCAAAAACGTCAATGAGCACAACAATGATACCCATTTATTTGAATCAAAAGCAACAGGATTCTTAGTGCGTTTTTTTTTTGACGTGAATACGTCTTTAAAATTACCTCCATAGGGATGCAATCCAAAAAAACGAATGATAACAAAATCGGGGGATACAGTTTAGTGTTGTAGCTACATATCTATCATCTCCATCCAAATTTCGTTTACACCACTTGATAGCTAAAGAATCAAAGAATTTATTACGCTAAGTAAGGACTGTAACACATAGCGCGCGGGGGAGGGGGCAGCCCCGCCATTTTGAAGGTCATTAATATTTTATATAGAAACTACATATTACCCGTTACGAGACGTATTCACCTTAAAACCAACGACCGTGTGCCCCGACACAGCCCCACCCGTTTTTTTTATTCTCAATTGGTAAGCCCTTGGCATTATCTCACCTGATGGTAAGTGACGATGATGCCGAATATGGAAGCGGGCTTACCAAGATTCCCCAACGCAATGGAAAACTGGCTATCTTCAAGCCGGGACGCATCAATTTTGTTAACACTGATGTTTGGCGGCAAGACTTAGATAAGATGGTGGTAGCTAGCCAGGCGGACTTAGAAAATGCCCTACCACCAACCAAACCGAGTTTTACAAGTTTACCTCACCGGGAATCGAACCTGGTGTGAAGCGAATAGACTAACCATTACGCCACGGAGGCGGTTTAAAGCTTTTTGCGGTTTGACTCACACTTGGCTGGTTAATAAAAGCTTGCAGTGCAGACTGCAATAAAAAGATCAATAAATTGTGCTAAAGCAATATGGGGAGTTGTAAATAAACATAGAAACAAATCCACTAATCAGTGTTATAGTAAGCTTACCCTTAAAAATAATGAAAGATTTGTAGTCGAACCTTTGGATGTTGTTGAAATCTTTGCAAAAACCTTTGAGAGTGTGCAGTATACTAACACATGTGACAAAAATTTGGCCTCATGTATGTCAATTTTAGAGGAAAGTACACCACAAGTTGCTGATAGCATGGACTGGAAACGTATAACTGTAGTTGAGGTGTTTAATATTGTAAAGAAGATGGCATTAAAGCAATCATCGGGGTACGATGAAATACCCATTTCGGTCATTAAGGACAACATGGATATTTTAGCGGAGCCCTTAACAGATTTCTTCAATTTATGTATGGATAAAGCTGTATTTCCAGAACAGTTAAAGATAGCCAAAGTACTCCCAGTTTATAAAAAAGGCATTAAAAGTGATCCAAAAAATTACAGACCAATATCAGTGCTACCGGTTTTCTCAAAGATATTTGAAAAAATAATAAAGTTACGCCTGGTTCAGCATCTTAACTCGAACAAAATTATAAGCAACAGACAATTTGGATACCAAAAAAATATCGGAGTTACTGAGGCTATCACTACATTAATTGATGATGTAATACTAAATCTAAATAACAAGAGGAAAGTAGTAGGTATGTTCTTGGATCTTAGTTCAGCTTTTGACTTGGTTGATCATAAAATTTTATTGAATAAGCTCTATCACTACGGAGTTCGTGGTAATGTACTGAAATTTCTCAAGTCTTATTTGCAAAATAGATATCAGTTTGTAGAAATGAAATACACAGAGAATGGAATGGAGAAAACTTGCAAGTCTAAATTTATTAAGATTAAAAGAGGGGTGCCACAAGGCTCAATATTGGGACCGGTATTGTTCATTTTGTTTACTAATGACTTGATCAATTATACATACAGATGTGTAGCAAACAATATCAGTCTGGTAGTCCTTTGCTGATGACACCAATGCAGTAGTTTCAGCAGATAACTCAAAGGAACTCGAAAAAATAACTCAACAGTCTCTTTTAGTTTTTCATAAATGGTTCACTATTAATAATCTCTTGCTTAACATTGGCAAAACAAATGTTATGTTATTTAGAACAACAACAAAAAATAATGAGACCATTCGAGCTTGTTTGAATGGAGTTGAGATGGAGCTTGTGAAGTCAGTTAAGTTTCTCGGTGTACACATTGACTCCTCTCTAAACTGGAAAGACGAACTTAGTAAAATAGAGGGCAAAATCAGCTCAGCATGTTACGCCCTCAGAAGTTTAAGAGATGTGATTACCTTAGAACAACTTCGTTCCATTTATTTTGCACTGGTAGAATCTCATCTCAGGTACAGTATTTTGCTGTGGGGCAATAGTTATGATTATAATATAAGGAAAGCCTTCGTTATGCAAAAAAGAGCAATTAGGACTATCGTTCGTATTCCCCAGTGGGAGTCCTGTAAAGACCATTTTCGTAGGCTGAAAATTCTAACTGTACCTAGTCTGTATATCCTTGTGCTGCTCACATATTTAGTAAAATGGCCGGAAAAATATGAAACACCAGAGGATAGGCGATCTCGTTTGGCGACGCGTCGATGTGATATTCCCCACACAATAATTCCAAGACTGAGAATAGTAACACACTGTACCCGACATCAGGCGGTAAAGATGTTCAATTGTCTCCCATCCAACTTGAAGGCGATTAGTAATGTGCATGTATTCCAAAGACTTTTAAAGCGCTTTTTGTTGGAAAAATGCTATTATAGTATTGATGAGTTTTGTGAGAGTAAGTGACTGTATTGTTATTTTATACTTTTGTGATTGTTTTATGATTTATTGAAATGTGATGTATTGCGTTATGTGTGATAATTTTTAATATTGTTTTCCTACACAAAGTATTTTGTTAATGGAATAAAATTGAATTGAATTGAATTGAATTGAATTGAATATAGTCGTACTATAATCACACAATGTTAGACGCTTGTATGTTATTATCTAATCAGCCTTCTTTGGTTGATGATATGATGATCATCATCACATCAGCCAAAAAACGTCCACTACTAGACATAGGCCTCATGACAGACCCAAGGATGGGGGGATTGACATAATCACCACGCTAGACAGGCGGGTTGGCGATCGCAGTGAGCAGTGTGGTGGCACAGTACGAGGAAACGACTCTGCTGCCCATTCTCCGGTTTGTAATCCCTTAGTCGCCTGTTTCGACAACCTCGGTAAGAGATGAGGTGGTGCTATTCTCGAGAGATGCAGCCACAGATCAGACCGTCACCGTTTTTTGATAGAGCCTAAACAAAAACCTTCAGAAACACGATTCTTGTATGAGGAAGCCCTCTTGATTTTTACTAATAATTTTTGTTATTTTTCAGGAAACCCGCCATTATAACACATGTTAAGTAATAATTTCAACCCGCTATTGTGATTTAAAAGATACAGCTTGTTAAAGGTTTCACGGACGGACGGACAGACGGTGTAGGCTTGGTAATAGGGTCCTATTACCTTTGGGTACAGATCCCTAAAAAGTATTGTAATGTGCCCTGTCTCAGACAAGAATAATGGACCATTTACACGGAGCCAATGCTTGAGATAATCCACTGAGCCAGTCAATTCAATCCAATTCAATATATTTATTCATAATAGGTGCAAATTACAGTCTTTCAGATAGTCATAAAATAACAATAACAATGTAATTTTTGAAGAATCAAGAAATAATCAATAATTAGTTAATAACGTCAAAATTAAATCCTTGATATAAACCAGATTATGTCATTAGAACATGAAAACAATATGACACGAAAAGTTATGCATAAAAATAATTGAATGCATTTAACAAGAGTAGGCCAATTCACACGGACAGAACCCGGTCACGAGTATAACGCGAGAGGTCCATCGCTCCTCTCAACCATATTAGAGGGAAAGGAACGACCCGGCTCCCGATGCGCCACCATCCGCAATCCACTAAGCCAGTGAAAAGCATTTTAATTCTGGGACAGTCCATTGTACAGGATTGTATTTAATTACACAATTTCCAATGTTGGACTGGCTTAGTGGATTGTCTCAAGTATTGGCTCAATTTAGATGGTCAAAATTCTTTCTGAAATTTATGTTTCCTTCTATGAATGCAAAAATGTGTTTAATTCAGGTAAAAATTTACAATTACAATTTATTTGTTTAAAAAAAGTTGCATATTAGGTACCATGGTATCGCACAGCTCATTATTGCGGGTTACTCATACAGACGTAGCGTAGACAGGCCTCCCACTCGGTGGACCGACGACCTGGTGAAGGTCGCGGGAAGCCTCTGAATACCTGGATACCTTGGACGCCATCGACCGACGTGCAAGGAGACTCATTGGTGACGACGAGCTAGTCAATGACAAGCCCCAAAGCCTTGAGTATCGCCGCAAAGTCACCTGTCTATCAGTATTCTATCGAATTCATTTCAAGAGTGCGCGCAAGAACTTCACGACCTCATTCCCCCGGCTCCATTTCACCGTTGTTCAACGAGACGCAGGGAGGGTTTGCACTAGTGATGAAACGATTATCACTTAGCGATTACGATCACGATTACGATTATTGCACCTAATAATCGACGATTACGATTACGATAACGATTATTGGTGTGTATTAATAAAACAAAGTATTATGGACAAACGAACAAAGATTTATTATTATAAAAAGCTATCAGTAATTAAAAATAATATACTTTAAATTTTTGTTCAAAAAACATAACATTTCTAGCTTTCCGGGCATCAATCTGTTCCGTTTTTCAGTTTAAGTAATGAAAAAACATCTCAGGAGACTATTACATTCTTTTCAATAACTCACACTCACTCTAAACAAAGCGCGCCGCGCGGTGAATTCGGGGAAATCCCGAAACGAAACATCAGGCCAGGCAAAGAAGCGTTCGAATATTTTACATTATTAAATTCTTTTTTGAAAAAAAAACATGAATAATCGCTAGATAATCGACAGATAATTGGACGATTACGATTAATCATGAAATGTCCATAATCGTCGATTACGATTAATCGAAATCGTAATCGTTTCATCACTAGTTTGCACCCCTTTGTTGTTGATGTTCCACCTTTTCGCACGAATCGTTACGCTTCTTCATTTATTATGCGTAAAGCGCAGGAGTGGAACTCCTTGCCTGCGTCAGTGTTTCCCGATTCCTATAATTTGGTGATCTTCAAGGCAAGAGTGAATAGTCATTATTTGAGTTTGCGTCATCACTTACCATCAGGTGAGTTGCAGTCAAACGCACTCAAATTTTTAATAAAAATAATAATAAGAATAAAATGCGGAAAGCACAGGACCGGTCATTGTGGAAATCCTTGGGGGATCCCTTTGTCCAGCACTGGACATCTTTCGGCTGATATGATGATGATGACTGATACAGAATGCTCATACAGATATCATCCTAATAATAAAGACATCACACCACTAATAAAATACCTTATTAAGTAGTTTGAAATTTGGTCAGTAATGAAGATCAAGAAAACAAAATTTAAAAAAAATCTAGATAGAAAACAACTGGATTCGGCACTTAGATAGGTGCTTACCTACCCAAATAAGTGCCGAATCAGTTGTTTTATAACGAGATTTTATTTTATTAATTTTGTTTTCTTGATCTTCATTACTGACCAAATTTCAAACTACTTAATATGGTATTTTATTAGTGGTGTGATGTCTGTCGTGTACTAATCCACAGAGCTAGGTGCCATTGAGTAGTACGAAGATTTTGGGGCTTAATAGTTTCTTTCATAATTGAAATTTTTGAAATCTGATGCAAGGCATCTCAAAAAATTAAGTTGTAAAAAGAGACTGCTGTAATAACTAATAACTCTAAAGTATAGTTTTTGTTTAAAAAAAAAGGTTTCGATTTTTAGAGGTGAGATAATTTGTTTTTATGTATTTAAAGTTCTCAAAATAATTTGGCTATGGCCATAAATTTAATGATTAAACATTAATTTCTCCTCAGAGAATTAGTTGTATTATATACTATTTTTTCATAAGAATTTCTTTCTTTAAGTTTTTTCATTCAATGGGCAATTTCATAGGTTTCAATTTTAAGACTAAAAACACTATTGCATAATCGGAAAGGATTTGAGGATTATAGGAAACCCAATGGGGGACATCACATTAAAAGACTTCTAAAACATGGTCATCCACATCAAAGAATAAAATCATAATCTAACTGCTAACACTTAGTGAAGTGGCTGAGAGGACCGATATATTCATGTGCTCAAAGAGTGAATTTTCGAAAGTATTACTTATTGTTATTTGCCATAAATAAATAAATTGTAAGTACTTTAGTTTTTATTAAATGTTGTGATTAAGTAATTACATGTCTATCAAATTAGATTAGCCTGTAAGGTAGATGTTTGTAGAATATAAAATAAATATATATATCCTTCCAATATGCATAGGTAGGTACATCATGCAATATTTTCACAAACTCAGTATTAATGTCATACCTTGTAAGCAGTAGGGGTATCATTCGATGCCAAAATGAGTATCGATCTCTGTACATCAGCATCCAATTGCCAACCTCTTTTGTCACCTGAAGCCGGACCTGGGTGTTCTCGTCAAAGAGCTTTTCGGCCATTGGGGTGATGGATAGCTCGAAGCATTTTGCATTGCCTGCCATTACTATTGCTCCTTGAAACCAAGAAATTATGAACATTAATTGATATTTACAACTACATAAACTCTAAGTTAGAAAGCAAAGACATTTTGTTAGGTGTATATTTTGCATGTGTTTAATTTTTCTTGCAATTAACTTAGCTAAGATTGGCAATCTAGTGGTTTACTTAGGGTTTGCAAACATAAAACACTGAGAGCGATAGGTGTTAAATGGCATTTATCTCTGGGTTATGTTGTCATGCATGGCTGTAATGTAAATTTGTTTTTGAATTTCAATAAACCATTTTGAGCTTGTGTTTTTTTATAAGATTCAGGATTTGTTAGGGTTCCGTACCCAAAGGGTAAAAATGGGACCCTATAACTAAGACTTCGCTTTCCATCCGTCCATCTGTCACCAGGCTGTATTTCATGAACCATGATAGCTAGACAGTTGAAATTTTCACAGATGATGTATTTCTGTTGCTGCTACAATAACAAATGCCAAAAATCAGAAAAAGTGAAAAAAGAAGGGGGGGTTGAAACATGAAACTAGCGCCATCTAGTATGATGGTACGGAACCCTATGTGTGCCGTTCTGACTCCCACTTGGCCGTTTTTTTTTTATTCTGTACACACACACATACAAAAATATGGAATTAAATAAGAAATAAGTCTAAGGTGACATTTTGGAAAAGAATGCTTACCTATGGCTCCGACAGCTGCAACTCTTACCCTAAAATGTTGATGAGCGAAATTGGAAAGCACCGGCTTAACATAACTTTCCGATTGTAAGTGAAAATCCCTCTGTAACACCTTTGATAACTTTATTATACATTCACACACTTCCAGCTTTACTTTAGGATATGGATCCGTGGCGGTCTTAGAAAGAATACTGGTGAAGTCGTTTATAAATGGACTGAGAAGATGTGTCACTTTGTACTTGTCTAAGATTTTGTGTACTAAACCAATGAGAACGAGGCGTATTTCTTCAGATTCCTCGACGATTTCTGGACAACCTATACGCCGGACTATTACAGGTAGGATATATGTGAGATAGTAGTCGTTTAGAGGGAGATGTTCGATGAAATTCGATATAATTGTAGCTGCGACGTCCCGACACGCTTCTGCGGGATCGGAGAAGCTTTTCAGTACATACGCGTACATTTCAGGGAAGACCTTTGTAAGGTCGCAGTCTTTATTCTCCGGGTTTTCGAATATTTCTTCGTTTATCTTTAGTAAAGCTTCTTTTCGAGCTGACTTCGATTCACTCTGTAAATTAGTAATGTACTGCTCGAGGGTACCGCGAGGGTTATCCTGCAACGTAGCTTTCACTGTACTCATTTTGCGTCACGTTATAAAACCTTCGATGAGAAAGAAAATCTTTTATTTAATCGACAAATTGAAATCATAGGAGAAATTATGAGAGATATTGATAAACAAGATGCGTTTCCATAGCAACTGACATGATCAGTGTTGCCAGAAGTTGACAGCCAGATATCTGTTTTACATTTCATATTAAAAACCTACATAAAAACAGTATGCAAACAATTCGTTACACACATTTACTGTAGTGATTTCTATACTCCTTGATTTACTGTATGAATATTAAACATGAATAATAAGGATGTATCCTAAAAATGTTTTTTTTAACAAATACTCCATAACTTCGTAGAGGTCACGAATTTGTATAAACTTTAATAAATTTTAGCTTTATAGCCGTTATAGTTTTCGAGTAAAACTGCTGTAACGTAGTAATAGCACACCAGACACTTAATACAACGGGCCAGAAATGACATTTCAAAAAAGGAATGACGGAACAAACAAAATGGCGGCGAAATCCTATACTTTCGACAACCAAACTGTAACCAATCTGTATCAATCTGGGTGACGAGGGGGTGAGGTTGCAATCTAGAGAGCGGCAATGAGTGTCCATTTTTTTTTCCTCAGACTGCTGAGGTGGGGAGGGGGAAAATGCATTTATGCATACCAGTACAGCCGGCTGTACACTGGTTATGTGGGACTCACAGCCCTGCGCCTATATGCATACATACGCATATATACATAAGGTATATATAAATAAATATGCACAGGCCTAAGACCACACTACCCACTAACAACCCCCTGTAGCTAGTGTATTATATTCTCTTTGCCTGTAGCCTTGGCAGCTAAGCTACCTTAAAAGCTAATCAGAGCGATGCCACAGATTACTAAATAGTTACGCGATGCCCCCCTCTAGGGAGTACTTTGGCTGTGTGCTCGAATACTTTTTTTGCCAGGATTTCTGACTTCTGTTGCAAAACCGGTGTTGCTGTTGCACAAAAATTTGAATCTATCCCTGTTTTTACGTTCCAATTAATTTTTTTCATATTGTCATGAAATTAATACAAAAGCCTTTTTTTACATTTCATTGTCTGCGTCACGCAGACCGCGTGCAACTAAAAGGGATGACGTCTGCCAAAACGTGCACCAATCACATCTCGCCAAGTACAGCTGCTGTCAACAACTTATGTCAACGTCTCCCTCCACATGAATGGACGAGATTTTTATTTTAATTATTTTTCACTGCAGATTTTTACGCTACGCTCTCGTTAAAGTTAAACATATATCATAAACTCGACAGTAAACTATTCAAAATGTGCAAGCTAACTGTGTTTCAGTTAGTATTTTTCGCGGCATTCATCCACTTCAGCTCAGCGCTAAAAGAAGGCGACTGCGAAGTTTGCGTGAAGACGATCGACAAATTCGCGGCCACGTTAACAGATGACATCAAAAAGGACCCCAAACTCATAGAGGCTGAGTTCAGGAAGTTCTGTAAAGTCTCAAAGAACAAGGAAAATAGATTTTGTTACTATTTGGGAGGTTTGGCGGAGTCGGCGACCGGCATTCTTGGAGAGCTCTCCAAACCTCTTAGCTGGTCGATGCCCTCAGACAAGATTTGCGAGAAGTTGAAGAAAAAGGATGCCCAGATCTGTGACTTGAGGTTCGACAAGCAAATCGACCTGAAAAACGTTGACCTGAAGAAATTGAAAGTGCGCGATCTGAAGAAAATCCTTAATGATTGGGATGAGGTGTGCGAAGGTTGCATCGAAAAGACAGACTTCATCAAAAGAATAGAAGAGCTCAAGCCCAAATACATGGGTAGATCTGAGTTGTAATAGTTCAATTTTATAGGTGAGTCATCACCATTGCTTTTTTTGACCTTCTATTGTGATAATTCCACCATTGTCAATGTAGAAAAAAACCACAGTGAAAGTCAGGCTGTTGCCTATTACTGCTTAACCCCTTCGCTCGGGAAGGCTGCACATGTGCCGTTATAATACCTACATGCGTACACTCGGGAAGGCGGCACATGTGCCGCCGAGCTACGACCAAATAAAAAAGTACCAAGGTCATGTATTAGAGTTCATTCTCTCCTATGGTGTTTTATGTGAGAGAATAAGATAGATATGTACTCTTTAATTTTGCCAGATAATAATTCAACTCTCTCATAGCCAAAAAATCAGAAATTTCAGTTTATGCTATTTGGTGTGCTTACCGGCAGCGAAGTGCAGTTATTTGTGTACGTTTGTGAAGGAATTCGGACTTCATGGAAGTAAACTGACGGAAGTATTGATTATTACATGTATTCAGTGTATTGTTTCCCTTATTTTTATTGCAATTGAATACATATTCACTGAAAAAACACGTAATTTGTGAAATGCATACTTTTTTGTTCCTTTGTAGACTTCACATCCAAATATTGAACAAAGGGAATTGTATTGGTCTATCAGCTGTAATGAACCATAGACTAGAGATGTTCGACTGTATTTTACTTTTTATTTCATGACTCTGGACACAATACTTTTCGTAAAAACTATTTTTTGCAAAATCGGAAATTCGCAACCGGAAATTCGCCATTAAAATTCGCGAGCGAACGGTAGGCGGAAGTTCCGGTTCCGCGCGAGCTTAGAGGTTAATATTCTTTTCAAAATGTTAAAGATCTTACACCTATTTTCAATAAATATAAAGATCTTAACTTGTCTTAAGGTGCATACAGACTAGAGGCACTCTTGGAATGAGCAGCCTCTCTTAGTCTCCACGCACAGCTTGTGATGTACTGTACTGTACATTTGTGGCGAGGCATACCTTGCACTGAGCGTGTCCACATTTGACCAAATGCACAGAGGCATCTTACTTCAGCCTGAAGCTGCCTCTAGTCTGTATGCACCTTTATACATTTGCCTTAGTAACTAAATGGAAATAAGGCCGTATAAAAAATATATATTGGACCATCAAGGTTAACAAATTCCTGAAAATGTAGCTTATTATTTTTTAACCTACTTCAAAAACGGAAGAGGTTCTATGTTCGTCTGCATGTATTTTTACATATGTTCATTGATATTTTTGTCATTTGTGGTCCAATTTGAAAAAATCTCTTGTTTGGTAGGTTATGCCTTCAGAGTGGTCCCCTATATATTTTATTAAGATAGGTTAGGTATTTTTTAAATCAAATTAACAAAAACAAAAAATATAGCAAAAATGAAGTTTTTTAAAGCATTTAGCATTGTCAATTATTTAACTTGTTACCATGCTCCTTTTACATC
The DNA here is from genome assembly GCA_947284805.1 of Coleophora flavipennella. Classification (NCBI taxonomy): domain Eukaryota; kingdom Metazoa; phylum Arthropoda; class Insecta; order Lepidoptera; family Coleophoridae; genus Coleophora; species Coleophora flavipennella. Next base: position 10,364,248 of record OX369306.1, on the reverse strand, counting down.
GAAAGAATGATTTCATCTTAAATTTACTTAACAATTTTCTTCTTTATTGCATTATAATAATATTAGCAGTCTATTTAAAATTCTGTATTGTTTTATTTATCACAGAGCTTACATTAGATCTATTATGTCTGTTAAAATGATTACATAATAGATACTTTTGTTTCAGCACAAACAGCCTCACGGCACATCAATGTGATAACCCCGGTCGATGAGGTGAGGCAGTGCATCAGAGACATTGTGATCAACTGAATATCGCTGCATTTGCTGTGGACGCCTGAATGAGGAGTGCATGTGTATCTAATAAATAAAATAAATTATAATGTAAATTATTTAGAAATAAATATTATTTTCCAGATAATGTTTTTTGATATTTATCAATTTTGCATAATAGCCTTTTCTATCAATCAGTATAATATGGATGTCTGAATTGGACGGGGACCTGACAAATAATTATTTAAGGATAGGCCCTGGCCACACACACAATGTATTCAGTACCTACTTGTATAAATAGGGTAAGCCACCTTAATCTTGCCATTCCCTATAACTGCAATATATTATTATATTACTCTTTCGAAAATTTAAGCAATAATGAAACAATACTTATAGTGGCTTAAGTGGTAGGGTTATCATGAGGTATTTTCACAAATTAAAATTACTTTCCAGTCCTGCTTTACTACTAAGTGAAATTAATTTTTGGTGCTTTTCATTGATTGGCTATATAGTAAGTACTCGACAGGTCACTTATTATTTTAATGTCGAAATTTAGCTTTCAATAACCAACCCACCAGAATTGAAATGAAGACCATGCAGGAAAAGAACAAAGAATGTAATCTGTTTTCAAAGTTTGCCATTGACATATATTTTTGTTCAAACGTCCAGAAAATATTTATTTCGGTATATTATTAATAACAATTCACAATCGAAATGCTTGCAAAGGTACTAATACAATAAATTGTTATTATAATGTAATTGCAAAGAAAGTGCACTGACATTTCGTTTTTAGGGGTCCAAAGTCTACAAGGAACCCATATAGTTTCACCATATCTGTCTGTCCGTATCAGCTCAAAGATTATTAGTAGTAAGTAGTACTAGAAAGCTGTAATTTGGCATGGGTATACATATCAATCACGCCGACAAAGCGGAACAAAAATTTTTTTAGGGTACCTCCCTTAAAATGTATTAGGGTGATTTTTTTGTTGCGTGGGGTAGGTCTTTCAAAACCCTTCGGAGCATAATGTAGAAAACGCAAAATGAGCACCACACTCAAAATGTGCAACACGCAGAATGAGCACAACACGCAAAATGATTAAAAAATAGGTAGGTACCTATTATTTTCCGCTACCCAGGGGGGGGGGGGGACTAAAATCAATCAAACCTGACCGAACCTAATATCGCTCGCTCATTCACAGTTTTCTTGAGTTTTTTGTGACCTCATACATACATAGCAACATGATGGCAACCAATATGAACTCATAGCAACAAATGCAGGATTTTAGTTCACACTATCTGAGCTATTTTGTAAATTATAATTTGTACTCATTACTCATTTTGCGTTTTTGTAACTTTGAGTGTGGTGCTCATTTTGCGTTTTCTACATTTTGAGTGTGGTGCTCATTTTGCGTTTTCTACATTTTGAGTGTGGTGCTCATTTTGCGTTTTCTACATTTTGAGTGTGGTGCCCATTTTGCGTTTTCTACATTATGCTCCGAAGCTTTTCAAAACTACTGAGGGTTTACGTTTTTTTTTATTCACAATTGGTAAGTCCTTGGCATCATCTCACCTGATGGTAAGTGATGATGACACCGAAGATTTAAGAGGGCTTACCAAGATTCCCCAACGCAATGGAGAACTGACTATCTTATTTTCAAGCCGGAACACATCAATGTTGTTAACACTGATGTTTGGCGGCAAGACTTAGGTAAGATGGAGGTAGCTACAGCCAGGCGGGCTTAATGCCCTACCACAAACTGAGTCTTAAAAGTTGTGGTTTATAATTTTATTCTATGTATAAATGTATAGTACTTTATTTTACAATAGGGGATCGGACTGCATCAGAAATAAATTATAAAATATGATTCCCTAAATTGTTCTCCTCTTGAAGTTTCAAAAAACCTTACTTGTTTTGTTTTTACAGTACATCTTCAATTTTTAATTGATCAAATTCACAAAATAAGTTCGTCAATGACTAAAAATCTATGACGTCACTTGTGGGTATTTCAAACATTTTTAGAACAAAATTTCGTTTTTGAAAGATCATAAAAAGTTACTCAAATGACTAGCAGTCCGATCCCCTATTGTATTAGTTTTTATGTATAATATGGGTCTGTATGTTGTTCCCTGATATAAATAAATTTACTATTAGGTACCTTTTTACGATTCAGGGATCGATTTGTGAAATAGTGCTAATTTCTGTTACAGTCAGGTATCCCCCCCACGGCAATTTGAAAAAAAATAGGACATGTAATCAATTTAAAAGGAAATACATTGGCTAAATAGACTTTCTTAGTTTAGGAGTAATAATCGACCAACAATTTGCACACTGGACTCAGCTTGGCCAGTTTTTTTGTTGACTACGGTCATTCCTTGTTTTTATTGTTATGTAGTAATAGGCAAGAAGCTTATAGCTGATGTGCCTATACCTATGTTAGTGTATTAAATAAAAGTATCCCAATAACACCAGCCTATTCAAATAAAAATGCGAACTGTCCAATGTCCTATAAAATATCAGTTTAAAAATGTTGCCAAAATACTGAAATTCCTTGTTCTTCCCTCATGGTCTTCAAATTGTAACTACTACTTGACATGGATAGGATATACACTATACAGAAAATAGGGCAAACAGCTAGGATTGCATTCATGTGGAAGCCAAGAGTTAGCAGGCGGTCTCTCGGCCCACACACAGAACACCAACGGTGGCCGTCGTGTAGCCAGGTTGCGTTGGTGTGATGTAGAGTGTGAGGTGCAGGAGAGTGCTTTCCAACCAACAAGATAAGCTGATATAGCTGACAACAGCCACTCAGACCTCATGTCAGCAGTCTCCAGTTTTATATGAGTGTTACATTTTGAGTTCTGAACTTAATGATGAGGTCCGTAAAAATAAAACTAAAATTTTTGCACTAGTACTTTTATTTTCCCAACTTAATACGTATGTGAACTATAACTTAAAGAGACAATATGATTTTCTTGCAGATAAATACATAATTATAATTTTAGACATCGGGTTCTATGCTGGGTTACTTGACCGTTGATCAGTGGTATTTGTATTTCCTGTGGGACTCTGAAAAATAAAACAAAAAATATACATTTTTACTCTTAATTTACTAGGAGTACTTCATTTGACTAGTAAATAAAATATTGCAAATATGAAGTTTGTAAACAAAATTATGAAGCTGGTATATTTTACGTAAAATGCTATCTTAAGAAAATTTCTCAACATTCCAAATAGTTTAAATTTATTCAAATTGGCCTTGCACTCAGTGGACCGACAACCTGGTGAAGGCTGCGGGGAAGCAGTGGATATCTTTCAGCTCATATGATGATTTAAGTTGGACCGAGGATAAATATATGCTGCTGTACAAATCATGTGTTAGTAGTGATGTTTTATTCTACATTCTTTAAGCTATCCTTAACTGGACTCATGAAGATTCAATCGATATCATCTTTCAGCTCATATGATGATTTAAGTTGGACCAAGGAGAAATATATTTTACCATAAACCAACTGCTGTACAAATCATGTGTTAGTAGTGATGTTTCATTCTACATTCTTTAAGCTATCCTTAACTGGACTCCTGAAGATTCAATCGATATCATCTTTCAGCTCATATGATGATTTAAGTTGGACCAAGGAGAAATATATTTTACCATAAACCAACTGCTGTACAAATCATGTGTTAGTAGTGATGTTTCATTCTACATTCTTTAAGCTATCCTTAACTGGACTCATGAAGATTCAATCAACATTGTATACTATTGAATAATAATGAGTCCACCTAGAAACTTGAAAATCCAACTGTACCCAGCAGGCATCCTACCCCAATAAATGTAATTAATAATAATACTATTGAATCTTACATTAGTCCACTCTTCAGATTTGTTTTTATCATCGTCAACATCATCTTATCAGCCGAAAATCGTCCACTGCTGGACAAAAGCCTCCCCCAAGGATTTCCACGACGACCGGTCCTGCGCTGCCCGCATCCATCGGCTTCCCGCGATCTTCACCAGGTCGTCGGTCCACCGCGTGGGAGGCCTGCCTACGCTTCATTTTCCGGTGCGCGGTCGCCACTCGAGAACTTTACTACCCCAACGGCCATCTGGTCTACGAGCTATGTGCCCTGCCCACTGCCACTTCAGTTTAGCAATTCTGTGAACTATGTCGGTTACTTTGGTTCTCCTGTGGATCTCCTCGTTTCTGATTTGATCACGCACAGAAACTCCAAGCATAGCATCTCCATTCCCATTTGGGTGACCTTGAGGTGTAGAGTCACCAACCTTTAAAGAGGTGGGTGCCTCACGGACATTTAACATTATTTTCGTCTTGTCCATGTTCATTTTAAGACCCACTTGTTCAGAGACTTTACTGAGGCCATCGAGCATTGTGCCTAGGTCTTCCATAGTCTCAGCCATGACCACAATATTGTCAGCGAATCGGAGGTGGGTTATGTACTCGCCGTTGATAATAATGAGTCCATCCCAGTCCAGAAGCTTGAAAACATCTTCCAGGGCGGTGGTGAACAGTTTCGGACATATCACGTCACCCTTTCTCACCCCTCGCTGCAACTGAATAGGTTTCGAGTTCTGGTCCTGGAGGCGAACCGACATGGTGGTATTTTCATACAGACACTTCAACACCTCAATGTATCGATGGTCAATTTGGTACCGCTGGAGAGACTGAAGCACAGCCCAGGTTTCGACTGAATCACAGGCTTTCTCATAGTCCACAAACACCAACCATAGTGGCTGATTGTACTCTTCAGTCTTCTGCAGCGTATGTATGTGGTCTATGGTACTAAAGCCTTTTCGGACACCGGCTTCTTCGAGAGGCTGGAAGTCGTAAAACCTGCGTGCGGGACGATTCGTAATGACTGTCGAAAACAGCTTGTAGATATGGCTCAGAAATTAGATGGGTCTGTAGTTCTTCAACAGGGTGTCACCCTTTTTGAAGAAAAGCATGACTACACTTCTGTGCCATGCCTTAGGCATTTGACCTCGAGTATAACGGAATTAAATAACTTCTGAAGAGCTTTACCAGTGTACCGGTGATCCACTTGGTTTCAGAAGAATAGCCGTAATTCCATCATCACCTGCAGGTGAGCATGAGGTCATAGCCATGTGTCGCGCGCGACGACAGAAAATTATCTCTTTCTACGGGCTTTTGTCGCGTGTGCGAGCATGCCGTTACAGGTAGAGAGTGTGTAGAGTGAAAAGTCGCGGCGACATATCAGTTTGATAGGCGACAAATCTGTTTATGATTTTGTTTTGTTGTTCGCAAATTGCTTGGTTTGCATTTCCAAAAAGAGACCGAGATATGAAAATTTGCTTGATTAAGTAATAATTTCACACAAAAACAACTGTTATTGTTTGTGAGGTAGGCAAACGTAGTGATTATATGCTCTTTGGAGGTGAGGGGACTGTCTGGCTCCGTTGGTTTTCGTGCAAGTTTCTGAGACTAAAGCAAAGGAAAAAGTAAGTACCTAATTTGTTATTTGATTAAAAAATAATAATAAAACACAAAAAATCTATAAACAGTTGCTGGAAGTTTGTCGATACCTCAAGGGGGTGCTGACAAATATGTCTTCAATCAACCATCAAAATAAGTCTATTCCGGTGCGTTCATGCTCGGCTGGAGATAAAAATCTCTACACACTCTCTACAAATGACAAATGAGAGCAAGACGAGAGTCGAGATACAACCCTTTTGTCACGCTTCGAAGTCTACATTTGACATTAGTGGGTAGACATAATGGACCTCATGCTACGCCTGCTGATGCCTTGTTATTCTTGAGCTGTTTAAGAGCCATTTTAATCTCGTGCAGGCTGACGTCCAGGTATCTATGGTATAGTGTAGGGTTAGTCTGGCTCTTGGGTCATTAGAAGTCAGAGATTTGTTTGGTTCTGCTTGAACGGCGACATTTAAAAATCTTCGACCCGACAGTTTGCACAATATCTACCAATCTGTCATTATACGTCTTGCAGTCTCCTAGGCATTTGAAGCGGTTGTACAATTCGAGCTGAAAGCAGCTCTCGGTGTTCGAGCTGGAGGGGCGCTGGTCGGAGAGTAGACTTCTTTAATCAACATCTTTCTAGCTTGGTCTTAAGATTCAATGTGCCTCTTACCATCCGGTGATCACAGAGACATCATTGAATATTTCCTTATTTGTCGACAAGATGAAGTCAATCTCGTTCTTTGTTACACCAGCAACCATGTCCACTTCTACTGTTTTGACTTTTTGAAGAAGGAGTTCATCATAAAGAGGTTCTCCTTCTCCATAAAGTCAGCCAGCATCTCCGCATGCATTTTTTACTTCATATCCAAATAGCCCCACTCTCAGCTAACCACCGCTTCATTTGCCCAGTGTCACATTGAAGTCCCCCACAATAATGGTGTAATGGGTCCTGGTGCTATGTAAGGCTGTATAGAGATGTCCTCATACATAGTCTCTACCTCGTCGCCCGAGTGTTCCATTGTCGGTATGACCTTCATCAATTACTGTTTGGTGATTCTGAGTATAAGGTATGCTACCCTAGTCAAAACACTAAAGATCTGGACCACATAGTTAATGAGGGACTTGTGAGCGAGAAACCCGACACCACCTGGGTTGCCCTCCCAGAAATAGAGGTTTCAGGATTTAACAATCATAGTGTCCGCTCCCTCTCTTCGGACTTCACATAAAACTATGATATCCCACCATAAACTGCTCAATACTTTTCGAGTTATGTAAGCATCTTGTCAGTCCACAGTGTACGCTTGTTGTAAGTTGCCAGGGCCAACGGTCATTGGGTTTGGTAGCCTGGCATCTGACGGGGATTCTTCGCACCCTTCGCCCTGCCGTTACCATGACTGCTACTGGAGCCAGGAATAGAAGGGCCACCGAGGACTAGGGGCCATTTACTGGGTGTGGTATTCATAGGGTTTTTTCCGTAATCGCCACGCTTGGCAGGCAGGTTGGCAATCACAGTGTGGTTGCAGATGTGTTGCAATGCACGGAAAGGACGATGCTGCCCATCCTCCGGTTTAAGTCCCTTAGTCGACTCTTACGACCCCCATTGGAAGAGATGGAATAGTCGTATTCTTAGCCGGGAGCTTATTTTTATATAATATTTTATAGTTAGCACATTTTCTGTGGGTACTTACGCAGTTTACCATAGTTGATGACATAAAAGAAGGTCATTGACCCAACCAACAGCTGGAAGAATGGGGCAATACCCACACGCTTGGGCTGCATGTACTTGTGCTGCCACCTCCACCAGGCTAGAAGTAAGAATATTTTAGTATAAAATAATGGTCAATATACAGATTTGAAGGGCTGCATGACTACAAGATATTAATGGTAGGCAGCAGTAACGTTCGCTAGCAGACACAGGACGGGAGAAATGAGTCCACACGGTAAGTTCTATATCTTGTCCCTAGTTACCGTCCCATTCGTTAAATAGGTATCATAACCTCAAATTGTTAGGTATTTAATATTAGTTAACATACCTCGGCTGCAAGCGCCTGCCAATGCCTGGGGACTCTTGTTCCTGCGAGCGAACCATGAGCCAATCTCATTCAGTTTTAGTTGACCGAAAGGAGTATCAGCTGTAAAGGAAAAATATTACATAATCGAAACAAAGACTAAAGAGTTTTTAGCACAAAAGTACTCACGCTTCCCATAATAACGAGCTGGGTCATAAGGCCCATGAACTGCAGGGTTATATTCCTTTGGATAATCTCCAAAACCCATGTTTAGATGTAAATTTTAGCAATCTAAATAAAATGCGATTCGGTCAGGAAGGCCGACAATTGCAGCACAAGCCAAAGACAAAAGACATTAGAAGAGTACAATGAATATATTAACGTCTCTGGGTACCATCCCTTTTGTGACAGTCTTCAGGTTTTCTTTTTAGGTTTGAAATCTTAGGGTAACCATTTGGGGCAGATTTCTGCCATTTGGGCAGATTTGGCACCTAAATTTGACCTCTGGCAGAACAAACGGATGAACAAAATTCTCTCAGGGCGAATTCATAAAGATACTAGTCAATTGCCAATGTTTGTTTCTTATTAATTAAATGATACCCTCACAATAAATATTTTTTTTCGGAATTGGACAACGATTGTGGCATTTTACCTATTTAGTTCAACATTGAATTCACAACACAAGTAATTGATTAAATAAATTATGCATTTAATGAATGAAAGAAACACACAACTTGTTTTTTTGTCAGAATGTTTTTTCTTTTTTCCTTTTTCATTTGAAAATCGGCCAGTAAGTTTAGTTTCCTCATATCTATTAAAGAAAATTAAACATAAATTTCAACAACTTCTAGCAACTTTAGACCTATGGTCTCCATAAAATTTTTGGTTTGTATAGTGATATATAATCGAAATAACAAAAAAAAAATTTTTTCAAAGAAAGCCATATCTCCGAACATATTAAGTTTTTTTTTTATTCACAATTGGTAAGCCCTTGGCATCAACTATATTTTTTTAAAACACAATATTTATTTTCTCTAAATTGGAGATCACGGTTCCTAAGAGCGTTTATCTCTATCTCTTATAGTTTAGAATTCCCCATACTGACTATTAAAAACTCATCCTGTATGTATAAAAAAAAGTGTGTGTATCAGCTCCGTCCGACGCACGGCTGGAGTTTACTCTTTACTAATGATTATAAATGGCGGCCATTTTTTTCAATTCTGACAACGTATTCATGATTAGCCTGTCAGGCTCTAACGGCACCTATTGGAGTCTCGATAAATGCACCGCACGCACGCGCCTCCCCGCGCGCGCCGAGTGTATAAACAATCATATCTCAAGAGCCAGACCTTGTATTCATGAACGGTTTTTATTATGAATTATTGAAACTTTAATCTACAGATTAAAATAAACAGTTTATGCTCAACCAATCGGGTTTATATATGTATAGGCAACATAAGACAAGTGTCCTTTCTTATTCAAATATTCGTCAAGTTAACACACAGACACAGTATATATATTAGTACTAACAGACTGACACAGAGCAGCGATCCGTCCACAGCTACACACAGTGAAATGGCGAGTTTTTCTTTAAAAAAATCTATGAAATCATAGATATAAACTATTTCATTGAACATAGGACTCTTAAAAGAAGGCGATACAACAAAAAGCGCTTCATTAGCGCACTAGCCGTCGCCGTGAGTGGTTTCCGTGTAGCACTTCGAACGAGTTAACCGGTTACATTCTTTGACTCGCCGTCGGTTCGGTCAATTTTGATCCTTACGCCTTAGAGTTTACGAAACTTAACTGTGCGTTTTATAACTTTGTCAATGGCCGATAACGTGAATAAGATGAACTGCAAAAAATGTGGTCAAAGTGTTACTGATTTCGTGGAATGCAGCTCATGTCATGGATATTTACACTATGGGTGTGCAGGAATTGCAGAAACCAGCTACAGGAAGATGAGTGCGGAGAAGAAAGCCTCCTGGCGATGCCCTCCGTGCCGCTCTGGCTCTTCCATTACAGCGGAATCCTCGCCAGCGCAACCCGACATGAAAAGTATCTCGGAGGAAATGAAAGCTATGCGAAATGATTTTAAGGCTATTAAAGGTGAGCTTCATTCAGCGACAGAGGCAATGTTAAGTCTTAGTACCAAGTGGAGTGAGATGGAGAACCGTTTTACTAATATGGAGGATCGACTTATAACAGTTGAAAACAAAATTTTAGCTATTTCAAAATTGCAGTTGGAGCTTAATAAGGCTAATGAAATCATATCCAACCTCCAGTCGGAAAACAATTCTCGGGACCAGTATTCACGAATGAATAATGTGGAGATTTCCGGGGTACCTACTACAAAGGGCGAAGACCTGAAACATATTCTCCAAACAATCAGCACGAAGGTCGGATTCGATTTGGATTACAAGGACGTAGATAGCATCCATCGTGTGCGTCGTTTCGACCCTGCGCCTGTAACCGAGGGTAAGCATCAGCGCCCAGTTACCCGTATACCCGCAATCGTTGTCAAATTTACTCGGCGCCTCGTCAAGGATCAGCTGTTATCGGCAGTCCGCTTGCGTCGTGGAATCACTTCCGCAGACATCGGATTGCCAGGCAACTCGAGCAATATTTACGTAGGTGACCACCTCACGCCATCTAACAAGGTGTTATTAAGGCGCGCACGCGAATTGAAAATCGAACTGAATTATACCTATCTGTGGATAAGGGATTGCAAAATCCTTATGCGTAAAAATGATAACTCGAAGGTTGTTCATATCTCTAAGGAGATGGATCTTACCAAGTTAAAGTGACTTATATTGTGTGATTTTTGCTGGTACCTATTCTATGTATTAATTAAAGCATTTTTAGTATTTAAATTACGATTATTTAATGACTTAGTTAACACTAACTCTGTGTATTATTGTGTATGCGTGGGTGTGTCTCGTAATGTTTTTTACTACGGTATGATATGCGAGATTGTGTTATATCTTTTGTTGCGATCGACCGCTGTCCCTACTCAGTCAATCTTCATATATTATATAGCTTGGTTTTGCGACGCTGCTTACCTACCACTGCCCCATAAACTTGATTTATTTAATTTATATATTTGTTTATTTAGTACTTTCATTTAGGATGGCCCTAAGTAAAAAAATTACAGGTTATTACCAAAATGTTCGAGGCCTTCGAACCAAGTCTCATGATTTTTTAGCGCAGGTTTTATCGGCAGATTATGATTTTATATGCATAACCGAAAGCTGGTTGACACCAGATTTTTACGATCGTGAATACTTTGACTCTCGATATACAGTTTTCCGGACGGACCGCTCGCTCGATGCGAGTGGCGCGCGGCGAGGCGGCGGTGTGGCGATAGCAGTGCGCTCTGAGTATCAGCCCCTGCGCCGGGAGTGGGGCGGCGCGCGCGCGGGCGCCGAGACACTATGGGTCTCATTGCCGCTTGGCGCTGTAGCCCACCCAGCCCGCACGCATGCCGTCTCTTCTACCAACCCGTGCAGCTATTTACATATTGCATGTGCGTATATACCACATGGAAGTTGCTACACTGATGCCTTGAATGCATTCTTCGATGAAGCCGGGCAAATAATACTAGACCATACGCATGACTCATTCCTATTGACTGGGGATTTTAATATTTCAGACGCAACGTGGGTTCCAGATAGTTTTAATCATATTACTCTTGCAACAAATTCTAATTTACCTACTCAACTGCTGAGCGAATTTTTATCCTTTACCAGCTTAAAACAGTTTAATTCTATTCAAAATCATAACTTACGTATATTAGACTTAATAATGACTAACGGGGATTGTTCCGTTACACGCAGTGAATTTCCATTGACCAGTGAGGACTCTCATCACCCGTCTCTTAATATTTATTTGCCATTGGTATACATTTCTCCCTTAAAGACATGTATGAAACATATTCGTAACTATCATGCTGCTGATTACGGCGAAATTAACTTTGAACTTAATAAAATTGATTGGTACCTTTTCTTTAATGCCCTTTGTATAGAAGATTCTGTCTCCAAATTCTATAATTTGCTTAATGATTTAATTTTAAAGTTTGTTCCATTACGGTCTCAAAGATATTCAACTACTAAACCAGTATGGTATACAAAGTCATTAATAAAATTACTAAATGAAAAACAAAAATATCACAGACTTTGGAAACAGTATGGTAATCCACTGGATTACAATAGGTTTTCCATACTGCGTAAAAGAGCGTTTAAATTGGAACGTAAGTGTTACAACAAATATTTAGAATATTCTGAATCGAAAATAAATACTCACCCTAAATTTATTTGGTCCTTTGTAAAGTCAATATTTCCTAATAATGGTTTACCACAAACTATGCATTACAATAATCATTCATCTAGTGACGGTGCGGAGATTTGTAATTTATTCAATGTCCATTTTCATTCGGTGTTTGAGCCTTCGTCGGTACGTAGCCCTGCATATTTTAACGATTTGAATTCGCTAGATCAAGCTGTGTTTGATTTACATACTATTGAAATATCGGAATCCACCGTTTTTAAACATTTACAATCATTGAACACCAATAAAGGAGCAGGCCCTGATGGTGTGCATCCTCTGCTCATTCGTAACTGTGCTTCTAGTCTGGCTTTGCCTCTTACAATTATATACAAAAAATCAACTAGCGAAGGTATCGTGCCGAACATATGGAAACAAGCTCTAGTAACCCCTATACCCAAAGGTACCTTTAGTCAGGATATTCGAAATTACCGTCCCATTTCCAAATTGTGTCAGTTTGGCAAAATTTTGGAAAAAATAGTCACTGTACAGATATTTAATACACATATAAGTCCAAATCAGCATGGGTTCTTTAAAGGTCGTAGCGTTGAAACTAATTTAATAAATTTCACTGATATATTATTAAATGCACTTAACGAGGGTTACCAAGTTGACGCCGTGTATACCGACTTCGCAAAAGCATTTGACAAAATTTGTCACAATACGTTAATTATAAAACTAAGGCTTCTCGGCATACACGGCGATCTCCTTCGCTGGGTGAAATCTTATGTAGAAAATAGGAGTCAAGCTGTAGCACTTGGAGGTTTTAACTCAGATTACAAATACATTAGTTCCGGAATTCCACAAGGTTCGCATTTAGGTCCTTTGCTTTTTATTCTTTATATTAACGATATTGACAATATTGCTAAACATTCAAATATGTTGCTTTACGCAGACGACACAAAGATATTCAGAATTATCCGTAATGTTGAGGACTGTGAAAAACTTCAATGCGATCTTGCTAATTTTGAATCATACTGCCACAACAATAAATTGTATCTTAATATTGACAAGTGTCAAGTAATAACTTTCTCCAAAAATACTAAACCAATAGTCTATAATTACACTCTGTGTAACAATAATTTGGCAAGAGTAACACAAGTAAGGGACCTAGGAGTCATCATAGATTCAAAGTTAACATTTGTACCACATCTTGACAAAGTTTTAAATAAGGCATTCAGGCAGCTAGGCTTTATTTTAAGGATATTAAAACCTTTTAAACATGCTCGTACGTACAAGCTACTATATAATAGCTACGTTAGAAGCAATCTAGAGTTTGCTTGTAGTGTATGGCGTCCTTTTTACAGTATACACATAGAAAGAATTGAGAGATTACAGAGGAAGTTCGTGAAGGCTTTGGATTATCGTACTGGTGGTTTTTACAACGATTATGAATCTTCGGCAAGGAGACATAGGGTCGAAAACCTGGAGCAGCGTCGCAATTATCTTGATTCGGTAATCTTGTATAAATTATTGAACAACATTACGGATTCACCCACATTATTGCAAAAAATTTCTTTTAGAATACCACGTCAACGCGAAAGAAATTGTCGTAAGAAGATGCTATTTCTTTCAGATGTTAGTAAAAAGTGTTTTGTTAATAATAGTTTCATTCGTCGAACTTGTAAGTTTTATAATGATCACCTTATGGATGTGGATATGTTTTCTTCTTCTTTGTACAACTTTAAGCGTCAAGTAAAAACTAAACTCCTTTTCTCTTTTTAAATCTCTCTACTTGTAACTTCTTTGACTAGTTGGTTTCTTCTATTAAATTCTTATTAATTGTTCTGTTAAGTGTTTATCGTGCATCGTCCACAGCGATGGCTTTTTGTAAATTAATATAGTACTTTAATAATTAAGGAAACTATAGGTCTATATTGAAGTAAGACGTTTTATAGATTTATTTAAATGACTGTTTGTTTCTATTGAATAAAAAAAAATAAAAAAAAAAAAAAAGGCACAAGATTTTGATACGTATTTATTCACGGTGAGGGCTTCAAGTGGCGTGCCCTCTTCTGGAGCCGATGGGTTCCATTACCATTTGAAGAAATTTCCATATGAAGAAAATTGACTGGTGAACGTGAGTAATGTGGATAACAAGAAAATAAAATAAGGAAGGACGTGAAGGCCGACTTGCACTGGGTGCAGTTTTATAGATGCCTTACTGTGACCAGGTATTCCTACTCAGAATGAGGCTGCTGCAAATACTGTCAAAAACTTCAGAGAAGGTTTTTAATGCACTGTCATTAGCATTTCAAATCAAAAAAGAAATGAAGACTAAAAATGAAGACTGTCTCAAAAGGGCTTGTACCCAGAGACGTTAATCCACCTTCCTACTAGTATGAAAGTTAGCTAGAACGTTTAGATTAGGGATGCATCGATACGCCTTTTTGCCGATACGATACCGATACTCTTATAAAAATATCGGCGATACCGATACCGATACCGATACCGATACCGATACGCTTATTGAATTCAAAAAGGAAGGTAGAATAAATAAAACACAATTAATTAAAAGTTTTAGTAATCAAAATTAACATTTATAAGATTTTTATTAAAAACCAAAGTATTCTTAAGTTTTGCGGGCAAAGGCGATTTCGCAAGTCTGTTTGAATAAGACCTGCGGTGGAAAATAGTCTCTCAGATGCGACAGATGCCTCGTTTGCAACGAAATAGATGGGACAACACGCGCGTTTACATAATATTTTTAAAGCGCGAAATTTGAAAAGTATCGTTGAATCTGCCATAAAAATATCGCCGATACCGATATATCGGCAAACCCGAAGTATCGCCGATATATCGGTATCGGTATCGGATGCATCCCTAGTTTAGATGTATGGATGAATGTTTGTTATTCTTTCACGCAAACTAAACAGATCTGGCTGAAATTTGGTAGGTAGACAGATTATAACCTGGATTTACACATAGGCCACTTTTTTCCAATGTGCACAAGAGTCATATAAACGTTGTCCACGCGGGTGAAACTGCGGGGCACAGAGCTAGTATATTATAACCAACTATCAGACAGCAGAAAACACAGATCTTTATTAGATCTGTGGCAGAAAACGTAGTGACTTACAGCGTTGCCAGTCGTACGATAATTATCGTACATGTATAATAATTTCGACATTGGCACGATGTACGATACAATATGTATTTTCGTACGTCCAAGTACGATAATTGCCAACCCTTCTTCCGAAGTGGGATGAAAAGAGTAGTATCCAGTGCCTTAAAATCATCTAAAAATACAAACTAATGTCTATGGTAGGGGACTTTCCCTCGAATCTACCAAATCAATGAACGAATGACAATGGTGTCGATTCGAACAATACACTCCACATTTAAACTAAACTAAAATACGATTAAAATAAGTTTAGTCGTTTTCATGAACTATTCAGTTTTATGCACGGACTAAATTTAGTTGCCTAGTTTGACAGGACTAAACACGATCAAATTGAATTCACAGACTATGATAAAGTCTTAGACCAATTAAAATTTAGTGGTCACCAAAATAAGACGCGATTAAAATTGGCTCAATTTTAGTTTGACACATCTAAAATATGGTTGTTCCGAATAGCAAAATGGCGTTTTAAACTTAATTTAGTTCGATTTTAGTTAAGATCTGTCAGATAAGTTAAGTCAAGTTTTTCCGAATAGCAAACGTAATTTTGACACATCTTAACTAATTTTATTTTAGTTGATTTGTGCAAAACCGAATCAACACCAATGATAGCTCATTTCATTTGATCTTATTCCTTAGATTCAAAGTTAAGTTCGCAAGCCAACTGTAAACGTAAAAAAATATTAATAGTTCATTTCATTGAAACTTTAATTCTTAGATTCAAAGTTAAGTTTGCTAGCCGAGTGTAAATGTAAAAATAATGTTAAAAAGTTCCTAATTAAGTAATTACCGTACTTATAACTTTGGGAAGTGACTTTGTTTTTGGATTTGCGAAATATCGCGATTTACGCGATTCTGGCAGTTGTACGATAATTTTTGCATCTGGTACGATAATTTTCGAATACCGGTACGATAATTCACTCGTCTGGCACCCCTGGTGACTTATATCCTCTTTGGACAGCAGCACTACTCTATCTTGTCTATAGGTTATTAGACAGCAAAAATTTCGTTACTGAAGGCTGATAATTAAAAGGTTTTTGTTCATAAATTACCTAAAACTCCAGAAAAATGGTCTTGGAAAGTACTATGATTTGTGTGGACAACAGTGATTACATGAGAAATGGTGATTTCCTTCCTACGAGGCTGCAGGCACAACAGGATGCAGTGAATCTGGTATGTCACTCGAAAACACGGGCAAATCCGGAGAACAACGTCGGGTTACTTACACTCGCGAATGTGGAGGTCCTTGCGACGCTGACGAGCGACGTAGGCAGGATACTGTCCAAGCTCCACCGTGTACAACCGAACGGTGACATCAACCTTTTGACTGGTATCAGAATCGCTCACTTGGCATTAAAACACCGTCAAGGGAAGAACCACAAAATGCGCATTGTCGTGTTCGTTGGCTCTCCCATAAACGGCGATGAGAAAGAACTAGTGAAGCTAGCCAAGAGATTGAAGAAGGAGAAGGTAAACTGCGACATTGTTTCGTTTGGTGAGGACTCCGAGAATAATCCTTTGTTGACCACATTTGTCAATACATTGAATGGCAAAGACAGTACGTCTGGTGGCAGCCACCTGGTTTCTGTGCCAGCTGGTGGCTGTGTTGTGCTTTCTGAGGCTTTAATTTCAAGCCCTCTGATTGGTGGAGATGGAGCTGGTCCATCAGGCTCAGGTTTGTCACCATTTGAGTTTGGAGTTGACCCCAATGAAGATCCCGAACTTGCTCTGGCATTGCGTGTGTCCATGGAGGAGCAGAGACAGCGGCAGGAAGAGGAAACACGTCGTCAACAAACTACTACTGAGGGAGATGTTGCCAAACCTGCTGATGTTGAAAACACTGGTATGGAGAGGGCTCTTGCCATGTCTTTAGGCCGGGAAGCCATGGAGCTTTCTGAGGAGGAGCAGATTGCCCTCGCCATGCAAATGAGCATGCAACAAGATGCAGCCCCTGCTGAAGAGCCCATGGATGTCTCTGAAGAATATGCTGAAGTTATGAATGACCCAGCTTTCCTTCAAAGTGTACTAGAGAACCTCCCTGGAGTAGATCCTCAGAGTGAGGCCATTCGGAATGCTATGTCCACCATCAAGAAAGACAAGGATGAAAAAGATGAAAAGGATCAGAAGGATAAAGATGGAAAAGGATCAAGTGGATCAAAGAACACTTAAATTTATTTTCCATTTTTTTTTATTGCTTGTAAACTTGAACATAAACAATACTGATTTCAGTTTGTAACTTTAGAACTATGATAAATTTAAATAAATATTGTATATTAATATCCTTTGTTGTTATTTACTTCCAAGAAATCCAGTTCAGGCCTTCAATTTTATCGTATTCTGTAACAAAAACAATTTATATAGTAGTACAAAAATCACAAGTGATAATATAATGAGTTACTCTGTATCTATCTTGTATAGAATAAAGGAAAAAACATTTTTAAAAAATCCACTTCTCATACAAATGGTCTCCTCATCCGTACTGCACAAATCTGTGAATTTCAACCCGTTTGTTGACGGGGTGGTATTGTAGTTCCTGTCAGACCCCATGAGGGGACAAACAGGAATAACAATTCTTGTCTGTCCCCGAATTTGAATTCAGGTAATCAAAAAATCACCGTGCACTCTTGAATGTAGTCATAGAAGCAATATCCATCATTGATTCGAAGAGAAGAAGAATAGGAGTGATTTTTTTTGTCAGATTTCTTTAAAATATATCCTTTTAAACTTTCACTTTGTTTTTTTAGGGTTCCCTAGTCAACAAGAAACCCTTTTCGTCATGCACGTCGTGCACGATTTAGCTCAGAGACTATTAGTACTAGAAAGCTGTAATGTGGCATGGATATACATACATATTAAACATACTGACAAAGTGGTACAATAAAATCTTAAAAAAATAATTTTAAGGGTAAAGGGGTGTTTTTTTTTCATTGACGTTCTGTATTGTGTTGGGTATAGTTGAATAGGTCTTTCAAAACTACTGAGGGTTTTCTTAAATCATTTTTCGATTCAGTGATTGGATTGCAAAACATTAAGTCAAGTGTGTCTTCCCTACCAGATGAACCACTATTTCAGGATATCTGAAAAAAAATGTAAATAGTAATATGTTAAATGACATTTAATCAATTTACAATTTAAAAGGACAACTATCACGGCTAAGCAGGCTTTCTTAGTTTAGGAGTAATAGTCGACCAACTTAAGACGTGCAGTTGGATTTGTACAAAGTTCATAGATTTTCCATACAAAATATTCTATTACTAACTGCAAATATAATTTTGTTTTTTAAAATATACTTTTATTTTTTGGAAAGACTACGGAACCCTACTTTGCGCAAGTTCGATTCGCACTTGGCCGGTTTTTTTATTTAACACCGGCATACATCAATTTTTTTGGAAAAATCTATATGGGGTGTAAGATAGATCACAATTTTTCAGGGTAACTGTACAACTTTGTTTTATGACTCCTGAAATTTTAAAAAAAATTGGACCCATAAAAAGTTAGTAATCGGCTGATTGATTTGTATGGAGTCTAAAAAAAATTCGAGCGAGACCTACAGTACTCGCATATGATGTGTAACATGTGACAAAATACTTTATAAAAGGACGGCAAAGATACGGCAGACTAGGCTGTATGGTCATAGATACCTTTGCCTTTTCCGCGCTTTTAAAGCCTGAAAAAAGGACGGCAAAGATACGGCAGACTAGGCTGTATGGTCATAGATACCTTTGCCTTTTCCGCGCTTTTAAAGCCTGAAAAAACGCGACTCCCTGGGACACATTTCCGTCCCATGGGACACATTTCCGTCCCATTTCACGAAATCACTCCCACAAATTGCAGGATAGCGAGAGCAAAGATGTTACACATCAAAAACTTTTGCAATTTCAGAAAAGTTGTGGATCAAATGTTGTTCAATTTTATGAGTATTTTATTAGTATCTCAAAAATGTGGTTTATTTTACCTAACACCCTTTATACACAATTTCTTACTATGCAACAGAGTAACATAGGTACAGATAGAGTGGCCATTTTAAGCCAGTCGAAAAACAGTGTTAATATTTGAAGACATATGATTAAAGGCCTTAAATATTTTTTATACAAATGATGGTTTTTTAAAAAGCTATAAAAGTTATTTATATGTGTAGGGCAATGACGTTTTAATAGCGTGTAGGGTAGAAACTTTCAAGATGAGCAAGTGCTGTATTTACCCTCTTAGTTCTTATCCGGAGGAATATTAATTTTGTTTTATGTGGATATACTCTCTCAGTTCTTATAAATTAATTTTGTTTTAAGTGGATTTTGTGCAAACGCGTAGACACTGTAAATAGTGTTATATTTTTAGGTTGTATAAGAGATGTACAGATTTTCTGAAGGTAGTAGAACCCAATGTTTGTCTACGTGTTTTTACAAAAATAACAAAAGGAAATTCATTTATAAGAACTATATATGTGGGTAAATATAGCATTTGCATAATCTATTTAACTGAGATCTTGAATGATGCCATACACAGTCATGCCCTAAGTATTTTTTAAAGCTTTTTTTTTAAAAAAACGGCCAAGTGCGAATTGAGCTCGCGTGGAGGGTTCCGTACAATGCCAGTCAAATACAAAATATCACATTAGAAATCCACACAGTAAGACGCGAGTTAACTACTACTAGCGCTATCTAGTGGTGTTTTAGTGAACTATTTTCCGTAAGTGAACTTATTATATTCAGTTTACCACTATATTTTCAATTGATAGAATTCTTGTAGGTTTTCCTGTAATCTACAAGCAATGATCTATATTTTGTTTTTTTTTTCAAAATTTTGGGCTCAGCAGTTTTGGAGATCAGGGGGAGAGGGGGATATGGTCAATTTTCGTCTTCTTTCATGAATAGAATCAAAACTATTTATTTTAAAATAATAAAAATATATTTGAGATGCTCATAGCTTTTTAATTTCCTAATTTGTCCTCCGAAAATGACCCTTATTCAAAAAATATACATTAAGTTACTTTGCACATCTGTGTTAGCGTCATAGGATTACACCATCCTACCAAATTTCACCTGATTTGGTTCAGTAGATTCGGAGCAAATTGGCTGTGACAGACGGACGGACAGATAGACGCACGAGTGATACTATAAGGGTTCCGTTTTTTGTACGGAACCCTAAAATTGTATGAATAATATTATAATATCCCTATACTAGGCAATGTTGGGCAGTCTAAAACTTTATTTAGTCATGTTGAGTGTTTGTAAGTAAATCCTTAAAATACTATGTTAGCAATACATAAAACACCCACAAAAACGCGTTTAAATAATTTAACGTCAGTAATGATTAAGTATGAGGGGAGCGATACGTGTGACTACCTACACTACTCTGCGCCGGGGAGAAGAAGGAGAAGACAAACTAACTTGCATCGTGTAGGATACCTTGTTGTGAAATGTATTTTTTTAATATCTAAAATATTTAATAACCATGATATTTACAGCGCTTTGGTGTGTACTGTTATGCTGTAAATTTACTTAAATAAATAAATAAATGAATCCTCTGCTTTGAAACTTTCTATTACCTTCCTCTAGCATTTGCCTTGTTTCTCTTTCATTCATTCTAGGCAATGCAATGTTGAGCAGTGTGAAACTTTATTTAGTCATGTTATGTGTTTGTAAGTTAATCCTAAAATACTATGTTAGCAAAACATAAAAACACCACAAAAACGTGTTTAAATAATTTAACGTCGGTAATGATTAAGTATGGGGGGAGCGATACATGTGGCTACCTACACTGCGCTAGGGAGAAGAAGGAGAAGACAAACTAACTTGCATCGTGTATGCATCCTCTGCTTTGAAACTTTCTATTAGCCTCTTCTAGCATTTGTCTTCTTTCTCTTTCATTCATACTAGGCAATGTTGAGCAGAGTAAAACTTTAGTCATGTTATGTGTTTGTACGTTAATCCTAAAATACTATGTTAGCGAAACATACAAACACCACAAAAAAGTGTTTAAATAATTTAACGTGCGTAATGATTAAGTATGGGGGGAGCGATACGTGTGGCTACCTACACTGCGCCGGGGAGAAGAAGGAGAAGACAAACTAAATTGCATCGTGTATGAATCCTCTGCTTTGAAACTTCCTCTTAGCCTCTTCTAGCATTTGTCTTCTTTCTCTTTCATTCATACTAGGCAATGTTGAGCAGTGTAAAACTTTAGTCATGTTATGTGTTTGTACGTTAATCCTAAAATACTATGTTAGCAAAAACACCACAAAAACGTGTTTAAATAATTAATGTCGTTAATGATTAAGTATGGGGGGAACGATACGTGTGGCTACCTAACTACACTGCGCCGGGGAGAAGAAGGAGAAGACAAACTAACTTGCATCGTGTATAAATCCTCTGCTTTGAAACTTTCTCTTAGCCTCTTCTAGCATTTGCCTTCTTTCTCTTTCATTAATTGGTGTTGGTTTGCAGACTGGTGGTAGTGGTTTACAATCAGAACCTAAACAAAATATAAATGACGTTAAGATTTTTAGGGCCCTGTAGTCAAACTAGGAATCCTGTCAGTCGGTAGGTCACAGTCTTTTTACTCTACGATTATTATTGCTTGATAACTTTAAAGCTTAAGCTTGGCATGGTTATACAAATCTGTGACGATTAAAAAGTTACGAATAAAAAAAAAGAAAAAATCTAAAAAAGTTTTAGGGTCTACACGTATTAAGTGACGGGTGATTTTTTTTATTCGCGTACGTGTGGGGTAACATTGAAGATATCTTTTAAAGTTATTGAGGGTTTTTAAAGAATATTTTTCGATAAATGATTTACATACCTATAAAGAATTGCAAAGGAAAATTATCACAGCTAAGTAGGCTTTCTTAGTTTATGCGGAATGACCTCAGGATATTGAACAATCCAGAACCCGCATACCTACAGTGAGAAATATAATCTACTTAAATACTTATAATATATATAAGTAACACGCACGTGCAACCAAAAAACTCCGCGCCTACCCTATTTCCTTTGGCTGTAATATTGCTATTTTAGTTTAGATTTTAAAACTTTTTGAGTAAGGTAAGTTAAAAAGTACTTGCACTGCTTGTTTACGCACAAAAATAAACTACCTGCATGCAGGATTTAGAAGGGCTAAAACGTCAAAACTACTCTAAATTAGAGTAATTTCATACAAGTAAAAGTTGCTTCACTTTTGTTCCAGTACGCGGGTTCTGGTTTGTTCTGTATTCTGAGGGAATGACGTTTATGACCAATGACATTGAATTGAATTCGTGAAAAAAAATCGTAACATTTTTGATCTCAGTTCTGAGATAGAAACTTCATACAAAATGTCCTGAAACTAGTTTTTTTTATAAATAAACATGTTTTGCATGTAGTCTGACACGCGCTTTGTAAACTTTTAGGGTTCCGTACCAGGTAAGGGAACCCTATAACTAAGCCCACGCTGTCCGTCTGTCCGTCTTTTTATAAAAGGCCGTTTTTATCTTTTGAACCGTGACAGGTATTAATCCGGCTGATTTTTTTATAGAACATTTGTTTATGGATTTACTAACAAATAATCCAAATTAATAAAATAATAAAATTTAAGGGGGTCTTCATACAAGGATCTTCATACAAGAATGGTGCTTTTTTAAAGGTTTTTTTTTAAATTTCTCTATTGTAAAAATGGTAATGTCATATTTGCAATGTATTTAGATACCTACTTTTATTTTATTTGGTTTCGCGAAAGACGGGCATCCATCATATACTTTAAATAATATTATTTCCACAAAGTTTATGTTTTGCATTGTACATTGGTCTACTACATAAGTTGTACTTTGATGCAGTCGGGAGTGGTTTACTCGAGTTCTTAATCACATAGCCATGTTTAAAAGAAAGAAGATGATAATTTCATTAGGCTTTAAGTATGGGTATTTAAAATGTATAATGCACATGTAGGTATAAAGACAAACTGTATGTAACTGCCTATTCCCTTAGTTTTAGACATATAGGTAACTCGTATAGGATTCAAGGTGTGTTGAAATAGTCGTTCGAGGTGCGCACGACGCAACCACCGGTACTGACAGAATATCAGCGTTGTGGACACAATCCACAACATTATGCTGAGTCAGCGCCGTTTCATTGGCAGTACTTATCGTTCGTCCTGTTTGTGTTTCACTTAGTTTTTTAATTTTGCTTTATTACGTCTTTTATTTTAATCTTGTTCTTTGTGTCAAATTCTTTGTGTTAAACTGTCAATGAATAAATGATTTATCTATCTATCTATCTATCTATCTAATGCAATAGGTACAAGCGTGAAACTTGGTGTGATTATTATGTCTGTGGTCGTGATTATAGTACCTACTAATTCTATAGTAAAACGAACCATAATAATATCAATGAGTAAAACCAAAGAATTATTATACACTATATATATATATATATATATATATATATATATATAAAAGAAAGTCGTGTTAGTTACACCATTTATAACTGACTTTTCAAAAAAGGAATGACGGAACTAACAAAATGGCGGCGAAATCCTATATATTCGACAACTAATCTGCACTCGTGTGGTGTAATGGTACGAAACACACGGTGCGCGCGTCCGAACTGCACTTGCTCGGTTTTTCTAATAAACTGAACTCGCAAAGTGTACTTCGAACAAAAATATTTTTTTCTTCCTTTCAATTTGGGAGCCATATAAGATATTAAAATGTTTTTCTTTAATTATGTTCGGGATCCTAAGAGCGAGTACGAATCACATTTGGTCTTTTTCATTATTTGTTGTTTTACTTTAAAATTTGCAATATAACCAAGTTAGAGGCTTGCAAAAAAAAACACATTGTATCTTTTTTTTTTCTCTTATGTTGTGCAATAAAGTGTTTTCAATCAATCAATCAATCAACACCTTAAAAACGTTTCTTGTATGGGGAACTTGTTACTATATTTTTTTACTATTTGTTAGGAAATCCGCCATAATGACAATCTGTAAAAAAACCGGCAACCTATTCAGTTTAAAAGCTCTTTAAAGATCGGACAGACAGAGGGACGGACCGCGTAGGCTTAGTAATTACCAACGGATGGCATCCTTTATGTATGGAACCCTAATAAATCCCTACTAATATTATAAATGCGAAAGTAACTCTGTCTGTCTGTCTGTTACGCTTTCCCGCAAAAACTACTGAACGGATTTGGCTGAAATTTGGTACGTAGACAGATTAGGACCTGGATTAAGACATAGGCTACTTTTTACCACGCTCGCGAGCCGCTTGCGGCTCGCGCACTGCGCACACTCGAAAAGTCATAGAAACGTGGTCCACGCGGGTGAAGCCGCGGGAAACAGCTAGTAAGCAATAAATATGAAATTCTTACCAGTCTTATTAAGTAGAAGTAATGAACTTTTTATATCTTCCAGCTGAGGTTTGAAACTTCTATTCGCTGCTGCTGCCGCCGCTGTAATAAAAAATTGCTGTTACCTGTCTCATCTTTGTAAAGGGTTCGCCGCAAAGTAACCCGTCTTTCGGTTTGTATCGAATTCACTACGTTGAGTGTTCTCAAGAACCACACCACGTAAATCCCCCAGCCAGCTCCAATCCACCTTCGGTCAACGAGACGTAGGGAGAGGTTCCACCCCAATGTTGTTGATATTCTGCCTATCCGCACGAAGCGTTACGCTTCCTCATTTATTATGCGGACAGCGTTGAAGTGGAACTCCTTGCGTCCGTCTGTGTTTCCCGAATCTTACAATTTCGGTATCTTCAAGGCGTGAGTTAGTTTTTTCGAGTTTACGTGAACCACTACATCGTCACTTTCCATCAGGTGATATGTAGTCAAACGCACTCAAATTTTTAATACCTAATACAGCTGAAAGTAGCATCGTATGATTTCAATAACTTTCGGGTCTCATTCCATTTTTTAAAGATTCTGTGTCTCAGAAAACAAAATATGGTACTTATTTAAACGTATATGTCGGAGACGGTCATGATTACGGTTGCTCAGTTGTAGCGCAGCGCACGAGCGGCCATATTGGCTAACCTGTCAGATCTGTATGTTGGTACCTGAGATGACTGGTTCCGCCGCCATGCGCTAGGACGGAGCCTAGGCGCGAGAGCTCGCTGGCCGGCCACGCCATTCCAAAGAAGGCTTCGACGAGGGCTGGTCGTGACTTGCCTGCCTAGGAACTATCCTCGTTACAAGAGCATACCTAAAGTGAAGTTAACTAAGTGATTGTGTTTAAATAAATCTACGATTGTACAAGTTCATTGTTGTCTCTTTACTCGACTTACCCAACTAGGCCCACACGATGTCTGATGAAGGAACTCCATCTGAACCTGCTCCGACATCAGAATTGGGATCCGGTCGAGTAAATGAGACGCCACGTGGTGATCCTGGAAGCGACAGACAATGGCGACAAATTCTCGAGGCCCAGCAAGGCCCTAAAGGGATCTGCATCGACATGGTTATCGCAAATAACCTACCAAGGTATGACGTGGACTAAATTTAAAGGCCTGTTTACCACCAGATACGCCCCGGTCGAAACCGTGGCCGCTACCCTTGTTAACCTTGGAACCGATAAACCAAGTGAGAAGGAAACATATGGAGCTTACGCCAGTCGCATTTTTTCGTCGTTCATGAACCGCTTCAAAAACGTGAACGCCGAACACATCGTCGTATCAGTCGTGCTCGCTCACCTAGCACAGATTGATTCACGGTTACAGCGCCTAGCATTCACAACGGAAATTACTACTCGTCAACAACTACAAAAGGAGCTGCAAGCCTTTTCTTATTTGAAACGAAAGGCGCCGAACGTAGACGCAAAAGACGCCGGCTTTGATACTGCAAAACGCACAAGACCACCCACTACACCAATAAAATGTTTCGGATGCGGAAAACTCGGACATAAACAATCAGAGTGCCGACAGAGGACAAAGGACGTGAGGATGACTAACGTGGCCGGTAATTCCCCGACTGCCGCGTCACGCGTGAGCCTCCCGTCCACTAGTGGAGCGGTGGTCTGCTTCAAGTGGGGCGAGCGCGGCCACATCGCGAGCCGCTGCTGCCCCGGCCCTGCAGCCGCAACTACCAGCGCGGCACACCGCGAGCGACGCTTTAACCTGTGTGAGGTGGACGCCCCTGTTGGAACACTTGAAACACCTTGGTAAGCAGTTTTGTTTTCACTTCGGTTCCGGTGCCGAGTGTTCCTTAGTAAAAGCGTTAGTACTAATATATATACTGTGGTAAAAGAGAGTGTAGCTTGCCGATTGTCCGGGAAACGCATAAAAAATGTAGTGTCGTTATTAGGCATAGGTAAAACGAGAGTTAACTGTACCTAACAAGTGTTGTCTCGTTGATATTTGTGACTATCCGACCGAAATATTATTTCATGTTTTGCTGGACGTGTATCTTTCGAGTCTTGAGTTTAAGTCTTGCAAACATTGGTGTCAGTGAGTTTTCGTTAACTAAGTCGTGTGCAGTAATTACGTGCGTCACGACGGAGAACCAAAACAAACAAATTATTCATTTCCAGGAAGTAGATACGGACGTTTCGATTGAGAGTAGGCAAGTACTTATGTTGTTAGAAAAATACTCCGATAAATTTACTCGGGGATTCCCAAAACTACTCGCGTTACCACCGGTGAGTGCGAGATTCGTTTGATAGACACGAGCCGAAGTTGATTTTAATCGCCTCCGTGGCGTAATGGTTAGTCCATTCGCTTCACACCAGGAGGTCGCGGGTTCGATTCCCGGTGGGGTCAACTTTGTAAGACTCGGTTTGGTTGATGGTGGGGCATTTTGTAGGCCCGCCTGGCTAGCTGCCACCATCTTATCTAAGTATTGCCGCCGAACATCAGTATTAACAATAAAGGCATGAAGATAAGATAGCCAGTTCTCCATTGCGTTGGGGAATCTTAGTAAGCCCGATTCCATCTTCAGCATCAGGTGAGATGATGCCAAGGGCTTAACAATTGTGAATAAAAAAAAATCCATACCGATCAAAAACGACCGTACAACCCTCGGAATGTCAAGTAACAATGAACTGTTAGAAGCAGAAATAATAAGACCGAGTAAGTCTCCGTTCGCTAGCCCCGCACTGTTGACGGAAGAATCGGATGGTAGTAAGCGTATGTCGCTAAACTTGAAGAAATGTTCTTTTTAAAAAAAAACGCGTGTGAAGTTCCTGGGCTACGAAGTCGAGACAGGTTGAGGGAAATGCCGGAGATTCAAGTACCATGCGAAGTAGAGGAAGATAATGACATAGAAGGTCAAGTTTTGTTTGGGTTCGATTCGGCTGGTCAGACCGTACCAGAGGCTTAACCGTAGCCGTAGTCCGGTAGAAGTCGGTGTCTACTCTGAGTAGTCCGTGGATACGCGGTGCGCGGTGAGCTCTGGCGGAGGTCGGGTCTGGAGAGACCGTAGAGTCATATGGTTGACTCGGCGACCCCACGTGGGGGTGCGCGTATGTGGGTGGCTATGTAATAGCCCTATGGCCACGAATTCGATACCCGGTTTGTTAATTGGTCTACTGGATGTTGTTTTAATGAAATGAATAATATACTTTCAATTGGTACTTGGTTGCTCTCGTATTTTCTGTGTAAAATTTACTTTTAATTGGATTGAGTTCGCTGATTCAGGGTTAAAGATGTTTTTAGTTATTTTATGGAACTATGGAAAATAATCTTTTCTTATTTAAAAAAAATCCCTTGTTGAAGATAGTCGTCAGTTATGGTCTTTATGAATTTCCTTACATGAGAGACTTGTGAACTGAAGTGAATACACTGAATATGGTAGAGATAAAAATTATTTAAAATTAGTTTCAATAAAGTGAAGATTAATTATGGAAAAAGCAGTTTACTTGAGATAGACCCTTAGCATTAGTTAAGTCAGGAAAGACCGAGCGGGTGTACTTTGCTGTGTCTTCCTTGTTTCAGATCAGACACACGAGGACGTGTGTATGCTCAGGATGGCCGTGTCGGAGACGGTCATGATTACGGTTGCTCAGTTGTAGCGCAGCGCACGAGCGGCCATATTGGCTAACCTGTCAGATCTGTATGTTGGTACCTGAGATGACTGGTTCCGCCGCCATGCGCTAGGACGGAGCCTAGGCGCGAGAGCTCGCTGGCCGGCCACGCCATTCCAAAGAAGGCTTCGACGAGGGCTGGTCGTGACTTGCCTGCCTAGGAACTATTCTCGTTACAAGAGCATACCTAAAGTGAAGTTAACTAAGTGATTGTGTTTAAATAAATCTACGATTGTACAAGTTCATTGTTGTCTCTTTACTCGACTTACCCAACTAGGCCCACACGATGTCTGATGAAGGAACTCCATCTGAACCTGCTCCGACATATATAAGTATGTATATCAGTCTCTGGTAACCCATAACACAGGGAATCCTACTTTGGGGCCAGATGACCATGAGTGATTTGTCCCAGAATATTTATTTTATTTATTTATTTATAAGTCCCGTAATGTAAAAAAGGGCTGTCGAGTAACTGCGCAGGAGCATTTATGTTCTTTTTTAGCGATTTACCGGCCAAATTGGTGGTGTGCGTACAGTCTTCGACCAAATATAATAGACAGGCCCTATCCATACATTAATCTCATAAAAAATGAGTCAAATACATACAACTACCCGCAAATACACACTCACACCGCTACCTAAAATCTACCGAGTCTCGTTCAAACATAAAAAACCGGCCAAGTGCGTGTCGGTCCACGCGCAATGTAGGGTTCCGTAGTTGCCAATATGTTTGTTATAGTGATTTACTTACATTTTGATATATTCTGAAACGCGCTAGCATCATTTTTGAGCAGGTTAGTGTATATACGAATTTTTTTGATCGACTATTGCTCGTCAATTAGAAAAGCCTTATTAGCTTTTTAATTCATTATACAGGGTGTAACATAAAGGTGTGGTGATACTTTAAGGTGGGCTTGTACCCATTAAACTAAACAACTTTCTCCATGGAACCCATAGTCAAATCGCAAAAAAAAATTTGAACTTCCCATACTAAGTTGGCTGATCAGCTGATCGAGTTAGTATGGGAGAGCCTAATTTTTTTTTGCGATTTGACTATGGGTTCCATGGAGAAAGTTGTTCAGTTTGATGGGTACAAGCCCACCTTAAAGTATCACCACACCTTTATGTTACACCGTGTATAGACTACTTTCACGAATTTCTTTAAATTTCCAAATACAGCGGTTTATTTGTTAGGGGGTTGGGACACTCGACTCTCAACAAAATGTAGCACTTTCAAGCCTATTTTTTCGAAAACGGATCCCTAAACTATAAAATGGTCTTAGAAGACTCACAACTATGTTTTAAGCTCTAACCAACGATACCCCCACCCCCACAAGACAGGGTTTGAAGAGAAAAAAAATCATCCCTACTTTACTTGTAGGGGAGGTACCTTTAAAAAGATTTTTTTCCAAAAAATTTTTTACAGTTCTCTCCGCGTTAATAATAAATATATCTTTGCTAAATTTCAGCTCTTAAATACTAATAGTCTAGGAGCTAGGTCACGGACAGACAGACGGACAGACATACATTACGAAACTACAAGGGTCCCTTGTTGTACTACGGAACCCTAAAAATGAGACGTACTCGGAATGTAGCACGAATGAGATGAAAAATGACACTCACTTCGACCTTCTACTTATTTGGGGAATACGGATCGACTGAGACAAATGAGCGAATTTGCTTCTGTAGGCATCAAAATCGCTGTTCGCGTAGGCCGGTCCAAGCGCGGCGAGGGAAAAGCCTGAGCTGTCTCGCTATTGGTACTTCAGTCGATCTTTACTTAGTGAAAAAATAGCCTAGTAGTACACTTCGATTCACGTAATAAGAGCTCTGGGCACAAGTAGTGAATGAACTTTGCAGTTTGCTGAATCCTAATACGACATCAGGGCTAAAATAGATTCCACGCGACCAATGACATATATTACTGGCGTACACGCGTCCAAATCCCAGAGATCTTTATACGTGACGCGAAGTGAACTTTTTTAAGCGTATAGTCGCGTGCGCAGACACATCCCCTCCACTGCCGCCCTGTGCTCTTTTTTTACGTAACGGTACCTATAACTGATAATTAGCTAGTGTAATTTACAAGACCCATGTCTTAAAAAAGTTCTCTGTATTCTCATTAAAATGATTTCTGAATGAATATAGACTCAATTACCACACACTCTGTGTTAAATAGTTAACTACTTGTTTTTGTTTTCTATCACTCACAGCTAGGTCTGTTGGCGAGTGCAGAGGTCTTTGCTCCTTTGCTTGGCGACTTCTTCTCATTGCTAGCTTCCCTATGACTGAGAAGACAATTTTTAGGTAATTCTAAACAAAGGAAATTTCATTATTTTAAATGTCGTTGAAACTTATGAGTTAAAAAGTATAAGTAGTTTTAAATTACCTGAATCTCTCCTAAAGGTTGGTTTAGTATCTTGTTTAAAGTTTTTCACGTTGTGTCTGAAAGGTGGCCTGGCTTCCGGTGACTCTTGTACATGAAGGGGTATTTTTGGCAAATTTTTGTTACAAACCGGTGATACTTTAGGTGTTGTTGGTCTGGACAAGCTGTGCTGCTCTGAAATGTAAAAATTGATTAGAAATGCGTTTAAGTAGTTATTTATATTTGAGGTTTTCAAGCGAATGAATGAGGTTTAAATTCTTTTCTGTTGGTGTAGCTTTGTAAGGTGTGAATGCCTTCCATTTGGTGTAGATTTGTGATTTGTGAATGCTTTCCATTTCGTGTGGGTTTCTGAGGTGTGAATGCCTTCCATTTGTTGTAGGTTTGTGAGGTTTGAATGCTTTCCAGTTGGTATAAGTTTGTATGCTTTCTGTTTGGTGTAGGTTTGAGAGGTGTGAATTCTTCCAGTATGTGTGCTGTGAATGTTTTCCAGTTAATCTAGGTTTTGTCCTTAGTTCCTTGTAGATTGCCCAGCTATTTAGTTGGTTTAGTTTGCGAGGTGTGAATTAAAAGTTTATTAATGTGTAAATGCTTTTTTATTATTCAAAATTTTTTGGTGCGTGCGTTTTCAGTCGGTTAAGTATTGCGAGGTGCGAATAAGTTCCAGTTCGTGCAGGCTTGTGAGGTGTGAATGCTTTCCAATTTGTGTAGGTTTATGAGGTATGAAGTATGTAGTTTATGAGGTGAGTTTTCTTAATGTATTTATTACCTGGGAGTACAGACTTAAGATCTCCTATGTTACTTGAAGATTTAATTTTCGTGTACGATAGAGTATCCGATCCAGATCTCGTTTTTACGTCTAGAATAAAAAAAGTTTATTACCTCAGCGGTTTTTTTGCTTAAGAATAAATATTTAACATCATATTCCAGGATAAGATTTATACTAACTAGCTTTTGCCCGCGGCTACGCCCGCATGGTCATCGTTTTTATGACTGTCTCTGAGGGTAAGTGGAGCGCATTGTGGCTCGCGAGCGTAGGTAGGAGTTTACTCCAGATCCCTCGGGAACTATATCTGGCTATTCTGATTAGCAGTCTATGTCACTTTCTACCCCGTCAATCAATTCTATACAAAAAATCACTTCAATCCGTTGCTCCATTGCGCCGCCGACGTGCGCGAGCGTGGAAATGAGTGTTCTCCAGAACTACGTCAGGATATGCTAATTAGTAAATTATGACATTCCCACCCCCTCAACCATCTCTGTGCATATTCCATTACGATGTTAAAGAAATTAACCAAAAAAGGAGTATTTTGTCAGTTCCCTCAGGAACTGCTTAGGACAAAAAGTAGCCTATTTTCTTCCCAGTAACACAGGCTACCTGCTTGCAAATTTTCAACAAGATTGGTCGAGGTGTTGAAGCGTGAAAAGGTAACAAACAAACACATTTTCACGTTTATAAAATTAGTTAGGATAGTCGATACTTACCTATCTATAAAGTATCATGGTCATAATTAAAAGCTTGGAAAAACTTACTGCTCCAGCCCCCGATCGGACTCCTCGATCGTGCCTTGGGAGACGAGTTCGTGGAAAACTTCCCAGACACGCAGCTCAAAGACTTGGTCGCTGTCCAAAGCAAAAGAGCAGCTACTGTTAATGGCATCAACCACTTGGGCTGCGAGACCCAGAACAGGGACAGAGCGATGTAGACCCTCCAAAATATTGCGTACAAAAGAATGTTGGTCACGAGACTTGGCTTTGTGAAACATATTTCTGGAAGAAAACGCGACTGTTAAGGGCCGTAGGTAGGGGCTTAAAATTTGTTAATGTACTTTTTTTTTTTATGTGAGAATAGGTAGATATAGATTTAAATTTTGAGGAGTTAGATGAACGAACGCTTATTGTGAGAGTAGGTCTTCTTCACAGGAATATTTTGGAGGGCTGCTGCTTTCAATCTGTCCCTACCTACGGCCTTGCTTTGTTTTTTAGGGTTCCCAAGCTTATAGGCATTTTCTACTTAAAATTTTAAGTCACTTAATATGAGCTTAGCAACAAAAAATAACGAATTGGGAAGTGGATTCAACCAGTGATCTGTTGTATTGAGAATCGGATTTGATTTAACTTACTGTGTGCAAACGAGGCCTATATCTGACCAGTTTTTGAAAGTATGATTCACCTACTCTACAATAAACAAAGATCTTAAATATCAAAGAACATAAATACAACTTACGTGATTTAGATTTGACCACATCCAATTTACTGTTATTGTGTGATGCCACCGGAGAGCCTTTGATTTCGGCTTCAATAAAAAAGAAAAACAGATTACTTCCCGTTGGTATTTACTATTTTCATGTATTTAAATAAGTCTGTGAGGGCTCACATCAAAAATTAAAGCTAGCGCTTTGAAAACGGGGTATAAAAGTCTCTGCTCCAATCACGATGAACTAGAGCTTTGCTTACAGTCACGCGTTGTCTTACGGTGAAGGAAAACATCGTGAGGAAACGCACACGTCTGCGAAGAAACTCGAAGGTTGTGTGTGAATTCGACCAACCCGCACTGGGCCCGCGTGGTCGAATAAGGCCCGATCGCCCTAATTCAGGTTAGTCTCGGGCTCCTCGGCGAGGACGTATATGAGCTGATATAATGACTCAATCTAGGAACCCTAAATTCGCAATGTCCTCTGTACTATTGTAGTGAATGTAGATAAATGATTAGTTTACGAAATATTAAGTTTACAAGAGGTGATGGCTCCCTACCAGCTAAACCGCTATTTCAAGCAGGAAATCTAAAAGGTATTGGAACTAGTATGGCAAATAATAAATTGAAAAGGAAATTAGCGCGCCTAAGTAGGCTTTCTTAGCTTTAAGAGTAATAGTCAACTAACTTAGAATGTGCAAATGGATTTGTATTTTTTTTTTATCCTCAATTGGTAAGGCCTTGGAATTATCTCACCTGATGGGATCTAAGTGACGATGATGCCGAAGATGGGAATGGGCTTACCTTGGCCTTACCAAGATTTCCCGACGGGAACGGGCTTACCTTGGGCTTACCAAGAGTTCCCAACGCATTAGGCTATCTTATCTATGTACAAGCCGCGACCTATTGTGCCGCGACACATCAATGCAATGCTGTTATCATTGATGTTTGGCGATAAGACGGTGATAGCTATCCAGTTAAAAGATTAATGGATTTTCCATACAAAATTTTCTGTACAAACTGCAAAAATATTTTCTATACCTAAGTACTTACCAGTTGGTAAAATTGCAGTTGAAAAAATAAAAGATTTTTTGAAGATTACGGAACCCTACTTTGCCCGTGCTTCGACACGCACTTGACCTCTTTTTTATACATTGAAAAATTTTCAAGAGTTTCACTTACGTTTATGTCCTATTGTTTTATTTATAACATTACTGGCATTTATTACTTTCTCATTAATCACAGCTGTGAAAAAATTATGTTATTATGGTATCTTTCAAATTTGTGATCTATCCTACCCATAGGAGTTTTAATTTGATAGATCCCATGGTCATGAATGAAACTGAACATTTTTGTTCATAAGTCGATTCGCAAAGATAATCTGTCCCTCTAGGCAAAGTATATATATTAGTACTAACATACAGTATGGACACTCCCTGCCGCTCTCTAGATTGGGACCTCACCCCCTCGTCACCCAGATTGATACAGATTGGTTATTGGAAATGTCACTTCACGACTGTTGTATGCAGTGTCCGGGGCCGGGGTGTGACAAGGGTACAAATCATCCTTTGTTTAACTACAAATTATTAAGTACTAGCTTTTGCCCGCAGCTTCGCTTGCGTGGGCGTTGTTTTGTGAATGTGATGAAAAATGAACTCTCCATACAATTCGATCCCATAGATTACCAACTTTGTATGAAGTCTGAATTTTTTTTTGCTCCGATTGTATGGGTTTCTTGGGAAAAGTTGTTGCGTTTCATGAGTGGAGTATGTCCTTAAATTTTGGTTCACGATATCAATCTCACGCTGTATACATACAGTGCGTAAAAAAACCGAGAACTAATATATTAAGGTAGGCATCTACACATCAAACTGAACAACTTTCCCCAAGACACACATAATAAATTCTTTAAAAAAAATAGCATCTCCATACAAAATTGGTCAACCAGCTAATTTTCAGCGATTTCAGCAACGTTGTAGAACAATAGTTGTTCAGTTTAATGAATATATGCTTACCTTTAGTTATTAGTGCCACATTTTTTTGCACGCTGTATACAAAACACTAATTATTGGATCGAAACTTACGTATGTGCGAAGTTTTCATCATTGTTAGGCGTTTATTTTGCATCGGGATTATGGGTTTACCGTAGCCGTGAGTAATGTGTTCCGCTGAACGAACAAACAATGCGATTATCATCGGATAGTTAGAGGTGATTGTATGCATAAAGCCAGCAAGTGGGAGTCCTCACATTACACCAATAAGTTAATCAGAAGTGGGATTACAAACAAACCCTATTTCAGAAAGACGTAAGTATAGATAAATAAATGAATAAATTGTGGTATAAAATTATTTATTATGACTGGAAGACATCCCGAAAGGGATAAGTCCGCCTTTGCTATATTAATATTCTTTTGTTAACACATTATTTGTTTTAAATGCAATAAAGAGTTTACATACAAACAAACAAAATTAATACTGCTCAATTACTTACCTCTGAACACTTTTTCAGTATGCTGTGTAGGGCTATGCGAGGGGGTTTGTCTAGAGGTGTTATGCAAATGAGTCGAGTAATTCCTAACAGGTTGCTTCTTCGTCTCTTTTGCGTCATTCGAGGCGCGACTTGTGGAATTCAATGTTCTTGAACGAGCTGAAACAAAAGAGAAAGCTGATGAGGAAGAAAGTTTCTGGCCACGGGCCGGAAGACGTAAAGTTTACTTTTAAATAATTGTTTTACAGTGTTGTCTATAGCGAGTCGCGCCCAGTGCATAAGCGAGCTGCCTACGCAGCGCAAATAATATAATGTAGTAACACATCGAACATCCTGCTATTATAACTTCAAATCTATATTTTTTTTTATGTTAGTATCTGCGTAGCACTTGTACCTGAACACATTTCGCATCATATTTAGTGTTAAAACATTTGTATAGGTAGTATATGATAACCACCTTCATGGTGTTATGGTTAAGTCCATTAGCATAACATCAGGAGGTTGCGTGGTCCATTCCCGGCGGAGTCTACCTTCGGCATTTTCTGTAAGCCCGCCTGGCTAGCTTCCACCTTCCACCATCTGATCTAAGTCGTGTCGCCAAACATCGATGCTAACAACATTAATGTGTTCCGGCTTGACGATAAGTCAGTTCCTCATTGCCGTTAGTACTAATATATATACTGTGCCATTGCGTTGGGGAATCTTAGTAAGCGCGCTTCCATTTTTGGCATCATCGTCACTTACCATCAGGTGAGATGATGCCAAGGGCTTACCAATTGTGAATTACAAAAAAAATATGTTCACTTTTCGTACTTTCTTTACTTGGACAGTGTCCGCCAAGACTAGCGAACAAGTGAAGCCTTATAGCAAGTCGCTGGAGACGTTGTCGCTCAGAGTCGCGTTAAATAGAGATCAATAAGCAAAGAATCTCTTCCGCCTAAAATACTTTTAAGTAGGTACCTATCTACCTTCTAAGTCACAAAATAACTTAAAGCAGTCTAAAAAAACATTACAGTTAGGCTCACGAAGACGTCTAGACAGGGACGTCGAGTCCAAACTGCCATAGTCACCGTTTGGTACAATTCATTCAGAGTAGGAGACCGAGGACGTGACCAGTTATTTCAATGGTTTTGGACCACTATATGCGGTTTCTTCTAGGTTCACTGGTCGATGCGCAACCTTACCTACACGCACCCTACTCCTTGTAGGTAGTATAACGGTGTCACATCTATACTTTTCCTAAAACTAACAGCCAATTTTAATTTAACAATGATAACAAATACTCACTGTTGACAACATGCGAGTTGCTAGTTTTATTAATATGCTTCTCTGGAGTAGCCGCGGCGACGGTGCCGGTGGCGGCGCTTCGGTGGATATCTGAAGGTGCCGCGCTATTCGCGATATGGGCTACGGAAAAAAGTTACGTGTAAGGAAAAATCCGCGTGGTCGACTAAGGCCCGATCGCCCTAATTAAGGGTAGGCTCGAGCCCCTCGGTGGGGACGTATATGAGCTGATATGATGAAGGAAAAATAATTCCTTCATTAAAACCAGTTACGAAACTACGGTTTCGTAAGCGGCCGAAGGGAACAGCAGAAAATAAACATGGTTTTTTGTGTTTAAAGTCTCGAACGTTTTAGGAATAAATTGTGTTTTATTTATTTAATCGTACGGCGATTTGTCGAACAGGTAATTCTCAAATGGCAATGTTCAGGCCACACAGCCATGTACTCGTGTATGCATCAGGACTGAGGTCGAAGAGGTCTTTAGCGGGGCCGTGGTATCGCCGAAGTGGGCAACGCTCGACGATATGTTCCATCGTTTGGTCTTCCACACCGCAATCGCAGCAGGCAGACTCCCTCCATCCCCATTTGTGCCGAAAGTGATTGCACTTTCCGTGTGTTTTATATTTATATTTTATGGTGCGCCCAGAAAACTATAGGTCTACCCTTCATGAGTCGTCCAGAGCTACTGTGCCTGTTTTTTAATACCTGATTCTGATTTCTCACCGATGTAAAAGAGGGACAAAAAACCTGTCATAGACGATGATAATTAAGGTAGAACCGCACTTGCTAAGCGCGGCGCTACACTGCAGCGGAGCGTCGCGGCCCTTTCTTCGCATTAGCAATGCGACGCTCAGACAGACAACACGGTTCTTGGCCTTGCTTGGTCGTGGGTAGAACGTGAACTGATTGGAGAATTCGCCGAGCTGCGTTTCTCCGCCGCCGCCGCCAAGGTAAACGCACTGGCGACAGCAGAAAGCGCGGCGCGGCACAGTTAACTCCGGAGGCCTCTGTGCCTGAGGTTCGCCGCACCTTGGTAGTGCGGTTCAACCTTTATTACTCGATACTCGTCCTATGAATGGATTTTAGTTTATTTTCAATGTGACACACTTTGGTGTTTCTATTGAAAATTAAAATTGAAATCTAAAAAAAATAAAAATAAAAGTTTAAAAAACTTAAAAACCGACTTCAAAATGAAATTCACTCAAAAGTATGAAATAATATTAATATACTTATACACGACATTAACCAACAATAACGAAATCAAAGGTGGGTACGAATTAAATTAGGGGCCTAAATTTATTTTTGAGGTCGGTACCAGCACACAGCTACCTTACGTATCAAATGTTTTAGATTCGATGGCATAGCTGACACCGACACCTCAAAAAAAATTTTAGGCCCCTAATTAAATTCGTACCCACCTTTGATTTCGTTATTGTTGGTGTATATAAGTATAATAATATTATTTTATACTATTGAGTGAATTTCATTTTGAAGTCGGTTTTTAAGTTTTTTAAACTTTTATTTTTATTTTATTTATTTTTAGTGATAATGCTATCTATCTAACAACATTATTTATACCCAATCACCCACTCGCTAACAGGAACCATCAAATCATAATGCATGTGTTTCATTAACAGATACAGATTCCTGTGGCTCCCATCATCTCAACAGCATGAAAGTTAAGGAGTTAAGTCTTCCATCATCAGCCCATCTGAATAACCTAAAAGAATACAACTATCGGTCTACACGTATACGTATCTACGTAAAATATTTGAAGAATTATCCTCCAACTCCTAACCATTAAGGAGTTGTACTTTCCTTCGTCAGCTCATTAACATGAGATGATGACTAACAGACGCCAAAACTTAAATATTTTAAGGAAATACATAAAACACGTAATATTTGCATATAAAATTTGAGGGTTGTTCTCGATTTCCCTGGGATCCCATCATCAGATCCTGACTTGGTGACACTGGGACCCCCTCGGGAGTATACTCTTTCGAATAAAAAAAGAATTTTGTAAATCGGTTCACAATCGGCGGAGATATCGTGTAACAAACATACAAAAAAAACATACAGTCGAATTGAGAACCTCCTCCTTTTTGAAGTCGGTTGAAAATCTTAATTTTTAACTACCGATGCAAAAAGTAGCAATACTTTAATGCAGGAGTCGTCGCGTAGGCGGATCGCTAAGTAAATAAAATAACAAAACAGAATACAACTGATTACTGCTACTAATTTCACAACTTAGCGGTCCCCCGACGCGACGACTCTTGTATCAAAATATTACAACATAATTATATTAAAATTAAAGGGCCAATCCATACTTATTATTTTTTACTTTTTTTAGGTTTCTTGTAGAGGGTTTTTAAAATTTTTGAATATAAGTCGAAATCTTTTAAAAAGCACCCGTTACGCCACGGAATGAAGGAGACATGTCTGTGGGCGGCGATGGCGGACTGGTTGATGTTAGACCCTAATAAGATGGTATGTAAGTAATGTAAGTAAGATATTAAAAATCGAGATGTTGTCGACGTGTGATACGTACTTGGGTTTATGATGTTGTTCAATTGTTTGTCGGGTGTATTTGCGTGCCGCTTCGGCGTACAAGTCCCACTATTCGGACCTTGAAAAGAAATTAATTAGGTATCTAAAAGGATAAAGTATAGGTACAAAAATGCAGAATAGATTTAAAATTCAGATCAGGAAAAATAAAAAATATAAGTAGGGCCTACCATAGACTACAATTTACTAGCGTAGGTAGAATCTACCATCATATACCTAAATTGTTTCGATGTTTCACAAAAAGCGAAACAATTGTCAACTCTTTATCACGCAAGTTCATTAACTAGTTTACAGAGAATGTTGAGTGAGCCTGGAAATTGCACAAAATAACACGTAAGCAAAATGGCACAAGCCAAGTCTTCCTTCTCTTTTTAACACTTTCCCCCGCTGCACGCAATACCTATCAAATGAAGCAAAAAATGTTTAACCTAGGTATGTAATCGGGCTATAAAATTGTATCATCATCATCATCATCATAGCCGAAGGACCTCCAATGCTGGACATAGGTCTCCCCAAAGGATTTCCCCGACGATCGGTTCTGCGCTGCCCGCATCAAGCGGCTTCCCGCGACCTTCACCAGATCATCGGTCCACTGAGTGGGAGGCCTGCCAACGCTTCGCTTTTCGGTGCGCGGTCGCCGCTCGAGAACTTTACTGCCCCAACGGCCATCCGTTCTACGAGCTATGTGCCCCGCCTACTGCCACTTTTAGCAATTCTGTGAGCTATGTCGGTTACTTTATAAAATTGTATACTTACTGCTATATCTTGCGTATTTCTTAACAGGTGATGCGGATTTGCTGCGGGGACTACTTGCGCCCGAAAGACTACTGACTTCTTGACTAGTCTGACTTGAGCGACTTTTGTCTGAAATAGTTATAATTCAAATTCGGGAGGTTAGGTCATACTCCGCACACGGGGGCGTAGTCCGGGATGGTAGAGGTTGTAAGGTTAGTAAGTAGCGAATCCCTTCCCCGTCACAAGTTTTTCAAGCCGACAGTAAGGCATTTGATACGGCTTAACGACTGCCACCTAGTGATATCGACCGGAACCATAACCAACGGCTTAACGTGCCTTGCGAAGCACGGAAACGGTCGAGAAAATGCTACTAACAGTCAAACCCATCCAGGTGATGACCGTGCTTCAGGTAAGTTAACTACGTGATCGACCCAAACACGAGGTTCGCACAGTATATGACATTATCTGATGCATTTCACCAGTTACATTTCGATGGAGTTGGTCTAAATTGCAGTGTTGTTATCGCGTTGCACACGTCCGTAGGTGTAAATCTAAACGCCCTACACATGACCGCGGGTGATGCTAAGTGCAACACCAGGCAACCTGTGTACCAAGTGTACATCTGTCCGTTGTCCATATCATCATCATCATATCAGCCGAAGGAAGTCCAATGCTGGACAAAGGCCTCCCCCCAAAGATTTCTACGACAACCCGTTTTGCGCTGCCCGCATCCAGCGACTTCCCGCGACCTTCACTAGGTCATCGGTCCACCGAGTGGGAGGCCTTCCTACGCTACGTTTTCCGGTGAGCGGTCGCCACTCGAGAACTTTACTGCCCCAACGGTCATCTGTTCTACGAGCTATGTGCCCTGCCCACTGCCACTTAAGTTTAGCAATTCTGAGAACTATGTCGATTACTTTGGTTCTCCTACGAATCTCCTCGTTTCTGATTCGATCACGCAGAGAAACTCCGAGCATAGCACGCTCCATTGCCCTTTGGGTGACCTTGAGCCTTCTTATGAGGCCCATAGTAAGCGATCATTTCTCAGTTCCGTAAGTCATCACTGGCAACACACACTGGTCAAAGACCTTAGGTCTTGAGACACTGCGGTATTTGGGACGTGAAGATATTGCGAAGCTTCCCGAACGCTGCCCAGCCGAGTTGGATTCGTCGATTGATCTCTTTCTTGAAGTTGGACCTGCCTAGCTGGACTGTTTGTCCCAGGTATACATATTCGTCAACAACGAGCCTTCTTATTAGGCCCATAGTAAGCGACCATGTCTCAGTTCCGTATGTCATCACTGGCAACACACACTTGTTCACATAGGTTGACAAAATATGTGAAACCATCATAGCGATGGCGATGGCCAAACGTTCTAAAATTGACAAATGCGGAATGAAAACAAGCTTCGGTGTTTATCACGTAAACAAAACTTCCTTTTACGTCCGCCAGGCCCATGGTGGAATTTTTAAGAGCCCTTTCAGTCTGTATGTTATCAAAATACTGCGGTTCGATTGTACGGGGCTATGTTTGGACCTCCGGCCAAAACTTCAAAGTGGCTTCCACTTTCAAAACAAATCGTAAAAAAATGTTCTTTCCATACAAGTCTAACCTGTTTTTTACGATTTCAGCAAAGTTGTTCAGTTTTATGAATAGAGATCATAGTCGCACGCACTCACAAACACACACACATAATATATATACTCCGCATACAATACAATACAATTATGTTGTTGGTGACCCAGATATAGGCTGTGCCTACTTTAGGACCGATGTAAAAATACTCTGTAAATTAAATATTTTTGTATTTGTATTGGGAAATTTTAGTCTCTAAAGGGTATAACAAAATTTGTGTAGGTCCCGTTAATTAGGGCTTCTACTCATCATACTAAACAACTTTTGTTCTGTGACTTTGCTGAAATCGCAAAAGATAATCTTCATACTAATCGACCAGATGATCGACCAATTTTGTGCATTTGATATATGATAATATGGAGGGTTCCATTTTTTTTGAGAATTGATTATGGGTTCCTTGGGTAAAGTTGTTTAATATGCTAAGTAGAACCCTAGTTAACAGGTCCTGCACCAATTCGTTATACCCCGTACTAATCTCCTTACCTCTGAGCCGTGGGCTCTGGCTACGAATGGAGATGCCGGAGGTGCCTCGGTTACCGGAGGCTCCGGAACGCCCTGAAGCAGGCCGCGTCAAGTTTCCGTCTACACTTGAATCTGAAAGTTACAAGACGTCCCGTTATCACACGAGATTGGGTCCAAACGAAATCTATACATATATAAAAATGAATCCCTATTTCCCTTGGTCACGACATCACGCGTGAACGGCTAGAACGATTTCGCTAATTCTTTTTTGTCGAGTTCGTTATTGTCAGGAGAAGGTTCTTATGTAGGATAGGGTAGGGTAGGGTAGTGTAGTGTAGGGTAGGGTAGTGTAGTGTAGGGTAGGGTAGTGTAGTGTAGTATAGGGGTAGTGTAGTGTAGGGGTAGGTTAGAGTAGGGTAGGGAAGGGTAGTGTAGTGTAGGGTAGGGTAGGGTAGGGTAGTGTAGTGTAGGGTAGGGTAGAGAAGGGTAGGGTAGTGTAGTGTAGTTAGTGTAGTGTAGGGTAGGGTAGTGTAGTGTAAGGTGGTACGAAGATCGCCGGGACAACTAGTTAACTAATAAAAGTGACTAAAAACTAGCCACTTCTTAGTTTATTGCCAGCGTTTAATCAACGGACTATGGCTTAATAAATTGACTATTAGTAACCGTAGCTCAAATTCATTTAAATCGTATCGGTAATATAGCCCATAACGTCTGCACTGCTAGAGCATGGGTCTCTTTCCAATCTCGTGGAGTCTGGGCCATACTCCACACTACAGAGTTGAAAAAAAACCCGGTAATTACTTAAATCTAATGTCTTTTCTCCACACACAGTAGGTCGGCAGAATGAGGTATCAAGAGCTTTCCGTTCGTCTAGGAAGTAGTGTTATGTAGTATCAATGCATACAGGGTACGTTCCACTAAACGCCCGCAACGATTGTAACACCCTCTGTATCGTTCCACCTAAGGCCCGTGGTCGTCGCGAGCGATCGCTCGACGTCATAGATGACGTCACTGTTCGCGACCACATCGCGCCCACTTCGCCCACAAAATATTGGTGGGTCAGAGTGGGCTTTCACCAAAGAGAATGTGGCCTCCCTATTGAAGAAGAGACTCCGGCAAAAATCAGAAGAGGAGGAAGCGCGTGCCAAACGACATAAAGAGCGCTTGGAAATGGACGAAAAAATGCTCG
Source organism: Coleophora flavipennella (assembly GCA_947284805.1). Taxonomy (NCBI): domain Eukaryota; kingdom Metazoa; phylum Arthropoda; class Insecta; order Lepidoptera; family Coleophoridae; genus Coleophora; species Coleophora flavipennella. The sequence continues at coordinate 10,321,208 of OX369306.1, read as the reverse complement.
CGTTACTTTCTAAATTAGTTGATAAAAAGGAATTAGTTTTATCGATTTAGTTCTGTTTTTTACGTGTTATGAGAGGATTATATGATCATTTTCGAAAAACTAGAAAGTAAGTGTACCTAATAGTGTAAATTTTCATACGCAGTTAAAAAAAATCTATAGTATTCAGATTTAATATCGATTATTTATTGAACTATTTATACGAGAAAAAAGAAAACTTTCACCATGCCGCCATATTGCGAGCACACAGCGTAGTAACTAATTAGTAATCTGTGACACAGCGCTCAAGATGTGCGTTCCACCTAAAACATTCGCCTACAACGCCCGCGGCCTTTTTCCGTTAGTGGAACGGCAGTTTCAGCGGTCGCGGTCGATGGCGTTGCGGGCGTTTAGTGGAACGTAACCACAGTACAACCTCCTGAATACAAATACATATAAGGATAATCGCGCAAGACTGTGGGGGTGGAAACTATGACGTCATAAAGATGGCCATACAGGTTATGGTAATTTTTTTATTCACAATTGGTAAGCCCTTGGCATCATCTCACCTGATGGTAAGTGACGACGATGCCGAAGATGGAAGTGAGTTTACCAAGATTTTCCAACGCGATGGGGAACTGGCTATATCTTCAAGCCGGAACCCATCAATGTTGTTAGCATTGATGTTTTGCGGCAAGACTTAAATGAGATGATGGTAGCTAGCCAGGTGAACTTATAAAATTTTCTTCTACCAACCAAACCCAGTCTAAAAAGTAAGACTCCACTGGAAATTGAAATTGCGACCACCTGGTGTGAAACTAATGGACATAACTATATGAAAACACGAAATACCTATGAGCCGAATGATGCCTATTATTAACTCATATACGTCCCCACCGAGGGGCTCGAGCCTACCCTGAATTAGGGCGATCGGGCCTTAGTCGACCACGCGGGCCCAATGCGGGTAGGTCAACTTCAGACACAACCTGCGAGTTTATTCGCATGCGTGTGCAGGTTTCGGACAATATGAAATCTAAATTCGAAATCACATTGAAACGTGGCAGGTTCGAATCACGACCTCCCGGATAGCAGGAGGCGGCTCTAGCCATTACGCCACCGACGCTCTTACTAATAATAAAGCCAAACAACCATATCTATGCGTAGTCAACCGCATGCCAATGGTAACACTACCGTCCAGTACAAGTTAGACTCGCTCTTGTGCAGCATCGACGAAATGTGTAGTGTATTTCAGAGCAACTGGTATCTCATCTGTCTTATACGGTCATGTAACCATTGATGTGTAGATAGCTCAGTGTGGTTATAGTTTGTACTAATGTCCTGAAGCTAACAATCATATTGAAACTGTTTGCTGGTATCCATTGCTTTTTACTTTCGAGCTACTAAGGAGTGAAGAAGGTAATGGGTATTGCCAAAGAAGTCGAAGTCTTTTTACACTACTTTAGAGTAATAGGTTACGGCCGCTACCTCCTGTCCGGGAGGCCGTGGTTCGAATCCTGCCACTTACCAATGTGTTTTCGAATTTAGATTTCATATGTACCTTTATCCGACGCTCTTACAGTGAAGGAAAACATCGTGAGGAAACCTAAACACGCCTGCGAAGAAACTCGAAGGTTGTGTGAAGTCGACCAACCCGCACTGGATCCGCGTGGTCGACTAAGGCCCAATCGCCCTAATTCAGAGTAGGCTCGAGCCCCTGGGTGGGGACGTTTATATGAGCTGATGTGATGATCACTTACTTTTTATTCTGTTTTTTTCTGCAAAGAACTGATTTGACTTTTTTTAATTAGATGTTTTTTTCTCTTCATGTTTGTGATACTCTTATTTTTCATAATAAACTGTTGTACTGTTACTGTTCGAAAATGTAAGTCCAACTAGTACCTACATTCGAAAACTTCTCAATGTTTCATGTCTAATTTATATTTAAATAATGTTACCAAGTTTCAATTATGTTATCAAAATCATAACAGACATTTTTCAGTAAAAAAAAATAGTTACTTTGTTTGTATTGTCTTTTTTGACATTTTTCGGTAAAAAAAATAAGTTACTTTATTAAAAAAAAATAAAAAATAATTACAAATAAAGTATTATTTTTTTTTACTGAAAAATGTCTGTTATAATTTTGATGAACTTAACATGGCCTACAACACGCGGTAGTTCGTTATTCCAAGATAAATCGGAATAAGGTACCCTCAAAAATTTTTCAAAAATGGCTACAACGATTTTAGTGAATCTTTGTGGATAACTAGGACTTAATTAGGCCTTTTGCATTGGGTAGTTAATTGTTCCAGGAAAAATCCGAGTAGGGTATCTCCCATACAAACTAGGGTTTTCAAATACCCGACAATTTTGGATACCCGGGTCTCGGGTACATATTTTTTAAATACCCGGGTATACCCGGGTACCCGGGTATTCTTGTATTTTTTGTGAAACTGGGAAAAAAACTACAAAGATATCAAAAATCAACTTTTATTACGATAATTACCACTCAGATAATATAACCAGCCAACCAAGTACATCATAACCTTGACCTGCAGCATCTCCTGAAATCTGCAGGATACCCAACTCTATCAACTTCCAGCAGAGAAATCATATTGGGCTCATTAGAATAGTCTCAATGAATAAGTGTTAGATAGAATATAGTAATCTTGACCTGATGCTGCATCATCTTTTGGAATCTACAGGATACCCAACTCCTAGCCAACTTACAGCAAAAGTATCGTGTTTGGGCTCATTGGAATAGGTGTTAGATAAAACATGGTAATTTTGATCTGATGCTGCAGCACCTTCTGGAATTAGCAGGATACCTAACTCCTCACTAACTTACAACAGATAAATAATTAAAAATTTAAAAAAACCCTGACAAATTAGAAAAGATAAGTAAATAAAATAATAAAAAACAATAAAACAAAAACAGAATAAAACTCTTTTACTACAATAAGTTACTAGGAAATGCTTCACAACTTAGCGGCCCCCCTACGCGATAACTGTTTGATCAAAATATAACAACATAAATTAAACTTAATGGACCAAACCATATTATTTTCTAGTTTTTAAAAGTTTTTTTTGCCGGGGATTTTTCAAATTTTTAATTTAGGTTTTATGAGAACATCACTAAACGAAGAATTCAAGGAATATAGAAAAAAGACAGAAAGGTTTAACTAAAAATATTGACATAACAGATATGATGCTATTGTGTCCTAATAAAAAACCGATTGAACCAGCAAAACTTGCTGATTTGCAATCGATGTACAAGTTAATTCCTGAGGATAGTCTCCAATTTTATAAAGCTTGAAGAGCGCAGACGACATTATTTACGACTTTGATGGATTTGGTGAAGTACCAGATTTTGACCTGGATGATGCAGAAGAACAATAACTTTATAATATTTTTTTTACATTTTAGTTAAACTTTTTAACTATCACTGGTTTATTATTTAAATAAAAGGTGTAGTAATTTATAAGAGTTTCTTGAAATATAGTATTATTAGGGTATAAAAATAAAATAATGTGATTGGATCGTTTTAGCAGAATCATCTCAATTTATTGGCCATACAAATTGGCTTCTTGAAAAATGTTCCAAAAAGGTTTTTTTATAAAAATATTATGTAAAACTATCACTTTACAAAAATTCAATACCTGCAAACATAGGAAATTTATATTTCTATCAAATAATTCGTACAACTTTGCCAAAATATATTACACAAAAAAGTATACCAATAATACACAAATTTGCGTTTATCTCAATTTGAACTCGGTGTGGAATGGAACGTTTACGCAAAACGACGTCCATATCAAAATTACCCGAGACCCGGGTACGTCCGTTGTGTGTACCCGGGTACCCGAAGTATCAAATACCCGGGTATACCCGGGTCCGGGTACCCGGGTAAAAAACCCTAATACAAACCCAAACTATAACGGTAATTCATAATGGTGGTCCCACCGATTCTATCTACTGGTAGGATCAGGGTATACCACTGTATACTCGAGGTGATTAGTTTTCATTAAGTCTGATATAGGTACCTAACTGTATTCTTTGCTACTAAGTTAGTGTAATGTTTATTGTTGATTTGTGTATGCTCAACTTCGCGAGAAAGTATGCATACCGTGGCTATACAATCTATTTTTTTAGGTAATCATTCATAATTATCATATCAGCCGAAGGACGTCCACTGCTGGACAAAGGCCTCCCCAATGATTTCCACGACGACCGGTTCTGCGATGCCCGCATCTAGCGGCTTCCCGCGACCTTCACCAGGTCATCGGTCCAGCGAGTGGGAGGCTTTTCCGGTGCTCGGTCGCCACTCTAGAACTTTACTACCCCAACGGCCATCCGTTCTACGAGCTATGTGCCCCGCCCACTGCCACTTAAGTTTAGCAATTCTGAGAGCTATGTCGGTTACTTTTAATCTTAATATGGTCGTCAACAGAATTAAATAGATTTAAGTAAAGACCACTAGCTTTTGCCCGCGGCTTCGCCCGCGTAGACATCGTTTTTGTGACTGACTTAGAGGGTGTGCGGTGCGCGAGCCGCTAGCGTCTCGCGAGCGTGGACATAAATTTTCTCCATATCCCTAAGGAACTATGTCAGGATATGCTTATTAGTCAATCGTGTCATTTCCCACCCCCCAACCATCTCGGTGCAAAAAAATTACACAATCCATTGTTCCGTTGCGATGTTAATTAACCAAAAAAAAGTATATTTTCAGTTCCCTCGGGAATTCCATCGGGTTATGCTATTTTCACTGGATAAAAAGTGGCCTATGTCCTTCCTTATGACACAGGCTACCTGCATGCCAAATTTCATTAAGATTGGTCAAGGCGTTGAAGCTTGAAAAGGTAACAAACAAACAAACACATTTTCACATTTATAATATTAGTAAGGATAGTCATAGGAAAACCAAAAGAGAGTTATTAAAACCTCGACTATCCTAACTAATTTTATAAACGTGAAAATGTGTTTGTTTGTTACCTTTTCACGCTTCAACGCCTTGACCAATCTTAATGAAATTTGGCATACAGGTAGCCTGTGTCATAAGGAAGGACATAGGCCACTTTTTATCCCGTGAAAATAGCATAGCCCGATGGAATTCCCGAGGGAACTGAAAATATACTTTTTTTTGGTTAATTTCTTTAACATCGCAACGGATCAATGGATTGTGTGATTTTTTGCACCGAGATTGTTGAGGGGGTGGGAAATGACACGATTTACTAATAAGCATATCCTGACATAGTTCTCGAGGGATCTGGAGACAATTCATATCCACGCTCGCGAGCCGCTTGCGGCTCGCGCACCGCGCACCCTCTAAGCCAGTCACAAAAACGATGTCCACGCGGGCGAAGCCGCGGGCAAAAGCTAGTTTATAATATTAGTAAGGATTATTGTATGTGTCATGGGGGGTGGTTGGGTTATGGATAGCCTTGTGGTTCACGTCCCTAACTATTTCGGTCGTGGGCGTCGAAATAACAATGCAGCTATAGCTCAGAAGTCCTCTTCCAATAGTCTTGATCATTTGGTAATCGAAATTGTACAGGAAGCCTTGGATAACAATGGATGCCAACGCGGTGATCACAGCGATGGCGTGACACGTCCGTTCTGCTCACAGATCACCACTACTGGTGTTCTGCTCGACGCTCCGTCAAAAAGTGGCTACCTCGAGACTGACGTCCAGCTAATATGGCTTTTCCACAGATCTAATAAATTCTCAACTTAGTGCTGCCACCTTAATCACAAACAGCCTTCCGTTAATACGTCATCTTTGCTACCACAAACGATCGTCTCACGAGTACAAGCGATTGTCACGCCACCACCGGTTCCACCCAGGTACTAATACCTGACGTTTGATCCAAATAAAGTTTAAAGATCTATGTAATAAATGTATGTAATATATGTAAATGTAAATTGTATATCTATGTAAACGTATCTCGAGCTGGTATTGGTCGTGTTTTCAATGACGCTCCGACATATGAATAATAGGGTTGTGACGAAACTCCACTACTTCAAAATAAACAAAATTCTACTACTACTCCATAACTGCGATACCTACTCGTTTCATCGTAATATAATAGGGTATATGTATGAATTTTTTTATCGCAATTCTTAACAAATTATGAAAATTCCTTAAAAACAATATATAAAAAACTGAAATGTAAAATTTAAATCGGCCAAGAAATACGTCAGATATAAACATTTTCAACTACTGATTAGACAGAGAGATCCGATGTGTAAATGTGACGACATAAAACACACGGTCCATATAAACTCTTCTGTTTTGCTAGAAAGAGACAGATATAAATCTTTAATGGCTTATATCTTGGTTATTTTTATAGTTATTCAAAAATTTTTTTTTGTATATCGTTGCATAAATGAATGATTGTTTATTAAAGCAAAAAAAAATGCTTATTCCCCATTACGTTGTTTAAAGCAAAAACGTATTATCACAATACAATACAAAATACGCATCGCGCATAGGGATTTGTGGAGACCTGTGTTGTTGTTTTTCTCTTTCTTACTAATGGCACTGCTTTATTAATACATCTCACTGTAGGGTACAAAGCGAATATAACAAACGTAGAGTAGGTAGTAATGGATTTTTGCACCCGACTGTACATCGCCACACATAAAGAATTTTCATTACACTAGGAAAAGCCTAAAAGAATTTTCATTACACTAGGAAAAGCCTACTACCTACTACTTACAAAAGATAACCAAATTTTATCGAAAACAGTCTTTGTAAAGCATTAAAACAACTTAGGATGTAATGGGTGCAGGAAAATTTGGAAGAAAACCACAGTGATAAACTTTACGAAGTTTTATTAATAAAAATGTAGTCATACATACACTAGTAAAACAACAATATTACTTATAATACAGTATGTATCTAAATGCAACATAATTATTTTTTCTATAAAATCGAGATAACAATCGGAATAGTTTAAACTTCAATTTCAGTACTTTAAACTTTATTAACTATTATTTTTACTTAGTTTATTAAACACCTATCTAAATACCTTGAATTTATAGAAAACAAAGTGATAATCTTATCTTATCAGCTCATATACGTCCCAACCGAGGGGCTCGAGCCTACCCTGAATTAGGGCGATCAGGCCTTAGTCGACCACGCGGGCTAGTGCGGGTTGGTCCATTTCACACATAACCTTCGAGTTTCTTCGCAGGCGTGTGCAGGTTTCCTCACGATGTTTTCCTTTACCGTAAGAGCGTCGGATAAACGTACATATGAAATCGAAATTAGAAAACATATTGGTACGTGGCAGGATTCGAACCACGACCTCCCGGACAGGAGGAAGCGGCCGTAACCGTTACGCCACCGACGCTCTCAAAAGGTAACTCTAAATAAATTAATATCCAGGAACTGACCACACAGGTTCATCTGACCTCTAACTGAATAAAACAAAACGCAAAATTAAGATACGTACAGAAATATAATTTAAATTCTCACTAACGTGTTTCTAACCTACTCTATTCCGATTGCAATCACTAGGCACAATACATAGATAAGACAAACTAAATAACAATTTATTTTACTAACTACCACTACTTACTTTTTACATTTTTCTTCCCACTAACTCTATGTCTTAAATTGTCTCTGACCTCGTGTGTACGGCCTCATTTACAGTGCGCGCGGTAGTGTTTCGATTATTGGTTGTTAAGTATAATAGAGCATATGTGAGCCTTAACTCATGAAATCATCAATTTTTGTTCACAACTTTGCAAAAATCGTAAACATCATCATCATGATGTAGTGTTTGATTATTGGTTGTTAAGTATAATAGAGCATATTATGTGAGGCTCTTCTCATGAAATCATCAATTTTTGTTCACAACTTTGCTTAAATCGCAACCTCATACAAATTGATCAGCTTCTTAGCAAAATTTGTATGGGAAACCTTTTTTTTAATTTCAGTTAAGTTGCGGAACATAGTTTAATCAATTTCCTTATTAAAAGCCACCCTAAAAAAATATGCTCTATTATACACATCCTCTGTATATGAGTTTTGTGTTATTTATCCTCAAGAGTCTTGTTTCTTCAGTCTTGTCAAGTTTGGTCGTATTTTTTGTGTTATCCTTTTTGCCAGCAGTTTTAGCTTTACGAAGTTTGGTCGCTATATGATATTATTTAATGAGCATTTTTCCATTACCTCTCCTTAGCACCACTAACAAGTAGAATAGATCGAGCAACGGTTTGTGATAACCCCTTGATTTTAATATGGAGATTTTTGATTTTTTATGGAAACCATAGACAAATACACCATTCCAGCATAACAAAGTTTTATAAGATCTTCCGGAGGCTCGAGTTTTCACACAAACGTAGTTTCGTTCAAGGCAGACCGAATCCAAACTGCAAATATATTGAGAAGACACATCTAAAACGGAAAAAAATAAGAGTGAAGTGAAAAGTTAGTACAAAACTAATTTAAGCTTTTATTAGCCGTGTTTAAATTTATTACGGTAAAAATGAATAAGGGCATCGATATGTGTCTTCTGAATATATTTGGCAAGTTTTGATTCAATCCAGTTTGTAGTTTTTGTATTAAAGGGTAACGAACACTCGAGCCTCCTGGCGACCCTTACCTTGTCACGGCCTTTGATTTCATCAAAAAAACTCCGACAAAAGGCCTCTAGCGGCGCACATTTTACCGGTCTATATCTACCGCCCGAGACTTGAAGGAGTCTTTGTTATTAGTTGTCTGTATTTTTTTTATTCACAATTGGTAAGCACTTGGCATCATCTAACCTGATGGTAAGAGACGATGATGCCGAAGATGAAAGCGGACTTACCAAGATTCCCCAACGCAATGGAGAACTGGCTATCTTATCTTCATGCCGGAACACATCAATGTTTTTAACACACTGATGTTTGGCGGCAAGACTTAGATAAGATGGTGGTAGCTAGCCAGACAGGCTTAGAAAGTGCCCTACCACCAACCAAACCGAGTCTTACAAGTTGACCTCACCGGGAATCGAACCCGCGACCTCCTGGTATGAAGTGAATGGACTAACCATTACGCCACAGAGGCGGTTAAAAGGCTGTGTCGACCGGCCGGGACTTTAGTAGTTTAACTGTTCCGAGTATATGAAGAAAACGTTCATTGTAATCGAGTTCTGTGTCTGTGATGCGACCGTCTAAGTCTGTGATCATTTTTTGTGTTTGTGGCTCTAGTCTCCTTTTTTTTTATTAAAAATTGAGTGCGTTTGACCATATCTCACCTGATGGTAAGTGACGATGTAGTTAAGGATGGTACACGCAAACTCAAATAATGCCTATTCACTCTCGCCTTAAAGATCCCCAAGGAGTTCCACTCTAAAATTCTTCTCCTAATCAAGTTTGATTGTAACAGTGTCTTTTTGTGCATTATTGTCTATGGTCGAGTTCTGAGCTCGTTTAGCGGCCGTCTCTGTCTTGTCAACATCGGTCACTTTGTCTTTCTGTAGTGTGTTATCATCTGTGGCCAAGTGTTGCGTCTGCGGCGCAACAGTATTTGTAGTATCTGTAATCTTGTCAAGTTTGCTCGTTGCGTTGTCGTTGGGCTGCGAGAGGCTGTGTTTGCGTTTAGTACCGGTATTGGCGAATCGTTCCTTGTTGGCGCGGTGTGCGGCCTTCAGCTCCATCTCGACGCAGTGTTCGGCGAACATGAGCTGCAGCGGCGGGTACATGTGCGGTAGGAGTTCCAGGTCGCTCATTGTGATCTGCAGGACAAGGGTACCACAAAATAAATGTATAAGGTGCTTTCAAAATATCTGCCGCACATGTAAATGGTGCTTTTACTCGTGAAACTGAACAGCTTTCGCCAATATCTTTCGTATAATCAATTCACAAAAAAAAATGAACTCCCCATACAAAATGGTCAATAAAAGCTAATAATTAGATGATCAATTTGCATTAAATCTAATTTCTTTTTGGGAATTGACTATAGGGACTCCTTGGGACAAGTTATTCAGTTTTTTTTAATCCACAATTAGTAAGTCCTTGTCATCCTGATGGTAAGTGGCGATGATACCAAGATTCCCCAACGCAATGGAGAACTGGCTATCTTACCTTCAAGCCGGAACACATCAATGTTGTCAACACTGATGTTTGGCGACAAGAAATGTAAACAGAATGTATAAATGTTATTGAAAAAGATGACAACACTATTATTACCGCTGAATGCGTTAGCAATATATAACAGGCGCGCATCTGACGTCCAAATGTCTACAGCTTGTTCTAGCATACCTGTCCTAGTGACTTAGCATAGTCCTAGACTGTTAAGTAGTCACTTATTTTACTTGCTGAAGAGATCTTAACTGGATATTTGAAATAGGATATCTCCTCATGATACTAGGTTATTATATTTTCTAAGGAATCCATAATAACATATCAGCTCATATACGTCCCCACCGAGGGGCTCGAGTCTACCCTGAATTAGGGCGATCGGGCCTTAGTCGACCACGTTGGCCCAGTGCGGGTTGGTCGACTTCACATACAACCTACAAGTTTCTTCGCAGGCGTGTGCAGGTTTGATCACGATGTTTTTCCTTCACCGTAAGACGGTCGGATAAACATATGAAATCTAAATTCGAAATCACATTGGTGGTGGCAGGATTCGAACGTCGACCTTCCGGACAGGAGGCAGCGGCCCTAGCCATTACATCACCGACGCTCTCAATAAATCCATAATAAATTCTTTAAAAAAATAACCTGCATATTGTCGAAAGCGATGCCAACAGTGTTATTCCCGCTCAGCATGTTGGAGTTCAATCTTGGCAACCTCGCATATCTCTGGCTGAAGTGAGTTAGCACCGTATATCGGGCCCGCATCTGACGCCCAATGTCTATGGCCTGCGTGGTAGTGGAGTGCATCTTGTGGCGAGCCTCGTCTGCTAACTCGTCTTCCATTGTGGCTTCGTGGATCAGCAGGGTTGAGTCTTGACCTGATCAATGTTAAAGTCAAATAATTTTATTCAATGTAGATAAAAAATTTGCATTATTGAATGCCGAAAACAATACTATAATCTAATACAATCTCATTTGGGTTAGAAATTAATACAATGTTATTTTAAACTAGCTGTGCTTGCGACTTCGTCCGCGTGGAGGTTTTGAATTTTCCCACGGGAACTCTTTAATTTTCCGGGATAAAAAGTATCCTATATGATAACCCGGGCTATAAGGAACCACGAAATTTTATCAAAATCGGCCTGGTAGTTTTTGCGTGATGCGCGAACATAGAGACAGACAGACACAAAAATTCCAAAAGTTGTTTTTTGGCGTCTATATCGTTAATAATGTCCACAACAGTCTGTTTTTGTTATTTTCTCTTTAATTTGTTTTAGTTTTTGCCAAAACAGCAAAAACTAAAACAAATTGAAGAGAAAATAACAAAAAACAGATTTAAAACAAATCAAAAAGTATGACTTCGTCGCAACACTTACATAAATTAACCAGGGAATCGCAAGGTATCGTGTCTCCGGAATACGTGATCCTGTGTTGATCGATGTCCAGACACGCCGAGAGCGTTAGCGCAATGCAATACAGATTTAAAACAAATCAAAAACTACGACTTGCTCGCAACACTTACCTAAATTAACCAGGGAATCGCAAGGTATCGTGTCTCCGGAATACGTGATCCTGTGTTGATCGATGTCCAGACACGCCGAAAGCGTTAGGGCAATGCGATAAAGATTTAAAACAAATCAAAAACTACGACTTGCTCGCAACACTTACCTAAATTAACCAGGGAATCGCAAGGTATCGTGTCTCCGGAATACGTGATTCTGTGTTGATCGATGTCCAGACAAACGCCGAAAGCGTTAGGGCAATGCGATACAGATTTAAAACAAATCAAAAACTACGACTTGCTCGCAACACTTACCTAAATTAACCAGGGAATCGCAAGGTATCGTGTCTCCGGAATACGTGATTCTGTGTTGATCGATGTCCAGACAAACGCCGAAAGCGTTAGGGCAATGCGATACAGATTTAAAACAAATCAAAAACTACGACTTGCTCGCAACACTTACCTAAATTAACCAGGGAATCGCAAGGTATCGTGTCTCCGGAATACGTGATTCTGTGTTGATCGATGTCCAGACAAACGCCGAAAGCGTTAGGGCAATGCGATACGTAGCAGGTCCTGAGTGTCGCGAGGCCGATGGACGATAGTGTCGCCGGCGATATGTGATCGGCGGTGGACTTTTCAGAATCTGGCTGCGAGTCGGCGACCTGGAGCAAAAAGGGAAGGCTGTTGAACATATCTTAGATCACTTATAAATAATTTTCGAAAAACCTAAAAACTTTTAAGTACAAGTTTTAACATGAAAATAATTTCAATTATTTCGTATTGTTCTCAGCAAATCCTTTCACTTGATACCCCTATTGTAGGAGTAAATTAAAAATAACTAGGCCGCAATCTTGAGTGTGCCGCCATGTTGGATTTAGAATGACGTCACACAGTTAACCATGCATTGTCATCCAAACTGAACGTGTATACAAAATTTCAGCTCAATCGGTTGAAGATATCTGCTTCAAAATTTAGTTGTAAGATTTCACCCGAACAAAAATACATACATTGCAAGTTAAATAAAAGCTTGTAAAAAGAACGGTCACGCGGTCAAGTGTCCAAAAAAATAACAAAAGCTTTTGTTTCAGTTCAAGTCTATGATGTGATTTATCGGCCGGCCATTATCAGGCTGTAAATTCATGGGTCGCGCGTTATTGGGACTCATTTATGCATGTTTCGAAATTCAAAAAAGGCGAGCACAGTAGATTTCTACTGAAAACAAAATACGATCCTGAGACCTTGATTTCACCTCCAAAGTAAGTAAGCCGGCCGGACTTATATTATATAGGTCTTATCGCCAAAAATCAATGGTAACAGCATTTATGGGTTGAGGTTCGAAGAATAGCCAGTTCCCCATTGCGTTGGGGAATCTTGGTAAGCCCACTTCCATCTTCAGCATCATCGTCACGATCACCTTCAAAATACCAAAAAGATTTATTGTCACTGTATACTGCTTCATACCAAAATTCTGTTCAATCTTACCCCTCAAAGTCGCTTTAAAATCGTTTGCAAGATTTGACCCATACTAACAAGGAAAGTTAAATAAAATCTTGTTAAAAGAACAAGAATTATATACGTACTAGCTTTTGCCCGCAGATTCGCCCGCGTAGACATCGTTTTTGAGGGTCAGTGGTGCGCGAACCGTAAGCGGCTCATCATTAGTTTTCTCCAAATCCCTATCCCAGATCGGGCTATTCTGATTAGTAGTCTATGTTATTTCCCACTTCCTCAACTATCTATGTGCAAATAATCATAACAATTCATTGTTCCGTTGCGATGTAAAAGAAATGAACCAAAAAAGGACTATTTTTCAGTTTCCTCGGGAACTGCATCGGACTATGCTACTTTCATGGGATAAAAAGTAGCCTATGTCCTTTCCCGTGACATAGGCTACCTGCATGCCAAATTTCGTCAAGATTGGTCAAGGCGTTGAAGCGTGAAAAGGTAACAAACAAACAAACACATTTTCACATTTATAATATTAAGTAAGGATATCAGTACGGATTTAGTTGCTATGCTGTTAACTGGTGCTGCGTCAAGCACATGACGAAGAAAGGGTCTCCTCCTCCTCTATGGGTTGTCGACTAACTAACACACAAGCTTAAGTATCTTGACCATAATTCGATCTTGACGGAATTCCAAGGGCTTTCGATTTTAACTCTAAATTTTAGATAAATAATTAGTAAAATTTAAAACCCCGACAAAGAGGTTTAAAATTATTGGCAGTCCATTTCATTATTTTGTCAAAATTATGTCGTACAACGAAACCAATTTTAGACAAATAATTAATAAAATTAAACCCCCCCACAACAGGGTTTTAAAATTATTGGCAGTCCACTGTATTATTTTGTCAAAATTATGTCGTACAACGAAACCAATTTTAAACAAATAATCAGTGAAATTAAACCCCCCGACAAAAGGGTTTTAAAATTATTGGCAGTCCACTGTATTATTTTGTCAAAATTATGTCGTACAACGAAACCAATTTTAAACAAATAATCAGTGAAATTAAACCCCCCGACAAAAGGGTTTTAAAATTATTGGCAGTCCACTGTATTATTTTGTCAAAATTATGTCGTACAACGAAACCAATTTTAAACAAATAATCAGTGAAATTAAACCCCCCGACAAAAGGGTTTTAAAATTATTGGCAGTCCACTGTATTATTTTGTCAAAATTATGTCGTACAACGAAACCAATTTTAAACAAATAATCAGTGAAATTAAACCCCCCGACAAAAGGGTTTTAAAATTATTGGCAGTCCACTGTATTATTTTGTCAAAATTATGTCGGACGACGAAACCAATTTAATATAATATAATATATATAATCAATAATAATTAGTGAATTTAAACCCCCCAACAAAAGGGTTTCAAAATTATTGCCATAATCTTTTTTATTGTTTTGTCAAAATTGTGCCGCGCGATGAAACATGCTATATTTGGATATGGGACATATTATAGACAAACAAAAAAGGCATATAGAATTATGATAAATGTCTAATCGGCATCAATATCAACGGCGAGTACATATCCCACCTCCGATTCTCTGACGATATCGTGGTCATGGCTGAGACTATGGAAGACCTAAGCACAATGCTCGATGGCCTCAGTAAACTCTCTCAACAAGTGGGCCTTAAAATGAACATGGACAAGACGAAAGTAATGTTAAATGTCCGTGTCGCACCCACCCCTCTAAAGGTTGGAGACTCTACACTGGAAGTTGTTGACGAATATGTATACCTGACACACACTCCAGCTAGGCAGGTCCAACTTCAAAAAAGAGGTCAATCGACGAATCCAACTCGGCTGGGCAGCGTTCGGGAAGCTTCGCAATATCTTCACGTCCCAAATACCGCAGTGTCTCAAGACTAAGGTCTTTGACCAGTGTGTGTTGCCAGTGATGACTTACGGAACTGAGACATGGTAGCTTACTATGGGCCTCATAAGAAGGCTCAAGGTCACCCAAAGGGCAATGGAGCGTGCTATGCTCGGAGTTTCTCTGCGTGATCGAATCAGAAACGAGGAGATCCGCAGGAGAACTAAAGTAACCGTCATAGCTCACAGAATCGCTAAACTGAAGTGGCAGTGGGCAGGGCACATAGCTCGTAGAACAGATGGCCGATGGGGCAGTAAAGTTCTCGAGTTGCGACCGCGCACCGGAAAACGTAGCGTAGGCAGGCCTCCCACGCGGTGGACCGATGACCTGGTGAAGATCGCGGGAAGCCGATGGATGCAGGCAGCGCAGGACCGGTCGTCGTGGAAATCCTTGGGGGAGGCCTTTGTCCAGCAGTGGACGATTTGTGGCTGACATGATGATGATGAAATGTCTAATATACGAGTACAGGTTTACTTGTGCGACGCTGGTTTGAAAATGGCCGACCTGGTACTATTCCAATCTCCATACAAAAATTTTCAAACACCTTTCAGCCACATCAAAGCAAACTTCAGTTTCGGCGGCCATTTTGCTTTTTTTATTGTGCCTAAAATCTTGATAATCTCCATGAACGGTCGAATGTGTTTCTATTGAAAATGGCTAGGAATCATCTCGGTTGAACATTTTTTTTACTTATACAATACAGAGGCTTCAAACTTATAACATCCCTCTATTTCCGTCGGGGTTTAAATAAGTTGGAAGAGCGTCGGTGGCGTAATGGCTAGGGCCGCCGCCTCCTGTCCAGGAGGTCGTGGTTCGAACCTGCCACGTACCAATGTGATTTCGAATTTAGATTTCATACGTAAGTTTATCCGACGCTCTTACGGTGAAGGAAAACATCGTGAGGAAACCTGCACACGCCTGCGAAGAAACTCGCAGGTTGTGTGTAAAGTCGACCAACCCGCACTGGGCCCGCGTGGTCGAATAAGGCCCGATCACCCTAATTCAGGGTAGGCTCGAGCCCCTCGGTGGGGACGTATATGAGATGATAAGAAGAATAAGTGAGACACTCACCAGGCTCTGGTTGGGCACGAGATGGAAATCGTCGCGCGTGCGCTCGAACTGCTCGTCGTACATGCTGAGCCACGTGACGATCTGGCCGGGCGCGAACAGCCACGCGGGGCAGTAGTCCGCGCCTGTCTCCTCGAAAGCCTCGCGGCGTGCTTGCAACACGCCTATTAAACCTAAAAGCATTGATTTTATTGTAAAGATGAACCCATTGAATTATTTAGTAATCTGTGCCCATTGATAGGCCCAATGTTTATAATCATAATCATTTATTCACATATTTGCTATAGTAAGTGCACAATTCATCTATAAATTATTTATTTTATTACATGATATATCAATTAAAAATAAACTTATTATTGGATAGTAATTATTATAACACGATACAAAAAAAGTACCAAAATAAATGTCATATAAAAATAGTTATAGTCAATCTAATAAAATAATTGTAAATTAAAATAGAATTTATTCAATTTTATTATTTGTAATCAAAACATTCCTTCATTGTGTAATAATTCGTATTTCTTCAATTCAGTCTCAAATTTACCACATTGTGAGGGCTTTAATTGACTTTGGTAAGTGATTAAAAATCTTTTCAATACAGTTGCTCAAAAAGTGGTACTTTATATGCCAGTCAGGTGTGCGCAAAACTGATTTTACCGCACACGTGCTTTTACTTTACCCCTTTTTTTAATTTCTAGCTCGGAGGAATAAGACATTTCTAGCAAATAAAACAATTAATAATCAAAGATACATAATCTTCTTTAAGACTTGAAAGGAGAATAAGAGAATGGTTGTAACTCTGTGAGGTTAGTACATAACGCTAGCTGATTAGATTCTCTTTGGGTTATATCTTTATCTCCGTAGCTCAGAGGCAAAGTTCACTGGCTTTACACAGGAGGTCGCGGGTTCGATTCCCGGCGGGGTCAATTGTAAGACTCGGTTTGGTTGGTGGTAGGGCATTTTCTAAGCCCGCCTAGCTAGCTACCACCATCTTATCTAAGTCTTGCCGCCAAATATCAATGTTGGTATCATTGGTGTGTTCCGGCATGAAGATAAGATAGCCAGTTCCCCATTGCGTTGGGGAATCTTGGTAAGCCCGCTTCCATCTTCGGCAACATCTTCACTTACCACCAGGTGAGATGTTGTCAAGGGTTTACCAATTGTGCATAAAAAAAAAAAGAAGAAAGGAGATTAGATATGAATGAAGCGCATAGGTTACAGGAAGGAATAGGTCATCTTTTCCAAGGAGCTTTTGATTGATTGATTGATTGAAAACACTTTACTGCGGCTCGGGCTCACAAATGTCACTCGTTTGTTATTGACCTTTTTACTACCCTTGTATCATAAATAACTATTATAGCCGTGTAGAATGGACCGCTCTGGTATAAAGCAAGTCGTGTGGCAACACAAGATCTTCTCCTCGGCGAGTAGCGTAACGCCGACCATATCACCGATTCGTTGGAAATTTTGCGCTTGGTTTTGGACAAACCGACACAGTTCTAAAATAAGCACGCTGTTCGTACACACATGCACACGTTTATCTGAGATGTCCATTCCAATAGGTATGCGGTGCGGGAGGCAGAACAGATGAAGTTAGTAACTGAACTGTTGAGCACCATAATACTGACGTCTCACGTACACCTTTCGCGTATTCCTTGGTCTTTGGCAAACTACTTTGTTTTACCGCATGCTAAGCATAGCCTGTCCGAGGCGCTTACTTCTTTCTTTTTTTTGGTGGTGGTAAGTGCTTTTTTTGCCATAAACGATACCTAAAACCTTACATCAAAATAAAAAATAAAAGGTAGATGTAGTATTAGCGCTTTGGAAACGGGGTATAAAAAACTCTGCTCCAATCGCGACGGAGCAGAGTTTTGCATACAGTCACGCGTTGGCAGACTTACCGTCAATGTACTGTGACATGTCCCAAATGCACCTGTCTCAATTACAGTGAAAGATCAAACTTATCACGTGTCGAAACAATATTCGAGGTGATCATTTAGGGTGAAGATGCATACGTAAATAATAGAACAAGCGTTACCCCACTTTTTGTTACGATTGTTGTATGAAACTCAATATCTACATTATTTTTTATCTGTGCCTAAAACTATTGGAAATGGAATCTCCTCAGCTAAATTGAAGCTGACGCATATTTTGACATGGTCTTGATATACGTAGTTTTCTCTGTGTTGCTATTTTCAAGATCCAACGAAATAACAGTGTTCTAAAACGCTACTACACTGCTTATGTACTTGTACAGAAAAACATTGTCTCAGTTAATATGGTAAATCTGTTGTATCTATAGTAGCTTACCAATATGATGGTCAGCGTGCAAATGCGAGATATAAATCGCTTTCAATGTTCTAAGCATAGCGTTGACGCGCTTCGGCCCGTAGAACCGGACCAGCTGACTGAAAGTGCCTTCGCCGCAGTCGAGTAGCATTGAACTGCTCTCACTAGAACACACAAAGAGGAAATTTATGAGATGCTTCTGTGCTGGAGCAGACTAGTCAACCGTACCAAAGATTCCTTTAGGAACTATAATTATCTTTGACCGTACACAGGTTACATGAGGGTCAGGATTCATTTATTTCATCCGGGCCTTAAGGACAAATAATAGTCAAAATGTGAAACTGTAGCCCTGGTACATACCCTGGTATATACTTTTTTTTTTATTAACAATTGGTAAACCCTTGACAACATAAAATAGGAAATAATACCAGGGAAATCACGATTAGTAATCTTCGCAGATAGTATCCGACCTGCCAGAAACTATGCAGGAAGATTAATGGCGTAGTTAAAACAAAAAGACCAGCCAAGTGCGACTCGGGGTCACACAAACAGGGTTCCGCACCAAAACTTTAATTACCAACAGAATAAGACTTCTCACTACATAATTTGTTCTAAGCATATAGAGGTTTCAGAGACAAGGGAGGAGGAGAATGATCAATTGTCGCCTATTTTTCTAAAATAACTTCAAAACTATTTATCTTAAAATTTTCATTTGACATGTCACGCAATAAATTTTGATAAACTTTTTTTAATCAAATTTATCCCCCAAAAGTGGCCCCTATGTTTAAAATTCATTTATTTACGTTACACGTCCGTTTTTGGGTCACAGACTTACATATGTATACCAAAATTCAACTCAATCGGTCCAGTAGTTTCCGAGCAAATTGCCTGTGACAGACGAACGGACAGACAGACACACGAGTGATATGGGTTTGTTTTTTAATTTTTAAGGTACGGAACCCTAAAACTAAGTTAATAGATGGTAAAAAAATAATACACATACAGGATGTCCCATAAGTTGACGATAATAATAAGAGTTACCTACAAATGACAGATTTTGACCTCGGTATAAGGTATCTTTTATAATTTTTAGGAAAAAATCCATCTTTGATTATTTTTAACTCGCTGTTTCCGTAGACAACAAGGAACCCTTATAGTTTTGCCATGTCTGTCTGCGACTTAGCTTTCACGTGCCTCGGCGCGCCTACATTTAAAGGGGGGGGAGAGGGGGATTGATTTTTGTTGACGTTTTGAAATTGCAATTACAAACTTGTAGTTGAGAATTGCAGTTGGAGAATTGACCGTGAGGCATATCGATGCATAGAAGAATATTTTTTCAACTAAAAAGTTGAGTTTATAGATTACAGATATTGAGATATTCGGTTTTTTGGTATGCGTTAATGATATATAGAACACATTTTCTCGAAAATCGGTAAAACATATTTTTCTTCGCGATAATAATACTTCCTCTACCCTACGTACGTACGTACCGTATTACAGGGTCGAGAAAGTAAAAAACACGAACTGATTAAAAATAAAACACTGTCCTGGTGCTCTTGAAACGAATACTATCATTGTTGTCCTCGTGTGTAAGAGATGCGACGGTGCGATTCGCACTTGACCGGATTTTTAAAGTAAAATTTAAGAAATTAAAAGCACTCACTTGACATGTATTAAAATAGCGCTAGTATTCCTTGTTTTGCTGGGTATGCAAGAGCCGGTGCCCAAAAACACCACCTTGGGGTACTCTTTATTGCTAGCCGTCCGTACGTATCGCATACTTTCTACTAGGTGGCGGAACTGTTCAAGGCTGGAGACGAAGCCGTCGACATCCATGGTTTCCTGGAGGTAGTCTTGGATGTGGAGTTTTGGTTCTAGTGTTCTGAAATATAGGGGTAGGTATATTAGTAAGATAAGATAATGTAAATTCTCTTTATTGCACACACTAATTAAAAATAAACACAATACAAAAATATTAAAAAAATATTAAAAATGAACACAATATAACAACAAAAAAAGCGTTTCCTTAGGTTAGGCAAATACAGATTTAATTTATTGTTTTATTTTAACACCATATTTAAACACGGCTTCTACACACATGATGATTCCAAACATGTTACCCTGACTGCTACCAGAGCCAGAGACTAGCCGGGGACTAGGGGTCGTTTTTTCGTGGTGTTGATCATATTTGAGGGTTTAGCCATAATCGCAACGGCGGGTTTGCAATTGAAGGTCAGTTGCAAGTGCGCGGAATAAAACGCTGCAGCCCATCCTCCGGTTTAAGTCTCTAAGTCGTGTCTTACGACACTCAGGGGAAGAGATGGGATGGCCCTATTCTAAGCCGGGAGCCATATGGCACATTTGTTTATGAGCAGTGACGCCACTTTCCATCAGGTGGGCCTGCGGTCTTTAAAAAAAATAATTGACAACTCTAAACACCTTAAAAACAACCGGCTTCAATCGCAAAAACCTAAGTGCAATTACACTTTTTTTTGTGTTTGTAATAAAATTTCTAATCCCTACTAATTAATATTATAAATGTGAAAGTAACTCTGTCTGTCTGTTACGCTTTCCCGCAAAAACTACTGAACGGATTTGGCTGAAATTTAGTAGGTAGACAGATTAGGACCTGGGTTAAGACATAGGCTACTTTTTACCCTCGAAAAGTCATAGAAATGTGGTCCACGCGGGTGAAGCCGCGGGAATCAGCTAGTTTCTAATAAAATTGTACTATACCGACTACCGACTTTGATACAATTTATATAGGACCGCCTTGGTGGCATAACCAAATAAATAAAATTAAATCATCAAAATCCATTCACAATTGACAAGAAATCGCGTAACATACATACAAAAAACATACAGTCTAATTAGAACCTCCTACTTTCTTGGGGTCGGTTAAAAATAACAAACTTGTAAACTTACCTATCTAAATGCTTCCTGGGCCTCAAATGGAAGGTAGTTAGCGTTCTAGCGTGTATAAATTCGGTTTTCAGGGCGTCCGGCTCCTCCACTCCCGGGTGGGGCGGCTTGTAGTCGCCCTTGCAGGAACCCTCCATGTTAATTATATTTTGGAACTGCGCGTAGGCAATCTACAAATTATTAAATGCTCGTTCTAGGGTTGTTCAAGCCATGCAAATAATGCTGTTATAAAGTGTTGAACTGTACTTTTAAATGGGATTACTTAAGAATAAGCAACATCATAGGTATTACATGCTCGTTCTAGAGTTGTTTAGGCCATGCAAGTTCTGTTAGTAAATAGAATATTTGAGCTGTATGAATGTAATGACTAAAGATAAGCGACATACAATTAACGGAGGCAGCCCAGAAATTAATAAACATGCGAATGGAATAATCGACCAATTTTGTGCATTTTTGTTTGAAGGATCCAATTGTTTTTTTGAGAATTGACTATTGGGGAAAGTTATTCAGGGTGATGTGTAGAACTCCCAATTAACAGGTCCTACGCCAATTTTGTTACACCCTGTATACTTGTTTAATTATTTTCACTCGGGTTGAATCATTAAAAAAAGTTGTCATCGACAGGCACCAACTCGTGTGCTATAGAAAAACGGTGCAATTTTCAAACGTGGTTGGCCTTGTCCAAATGACTTGTCAATAAGCAGTATATCATTGACATCATAACAGTTTTCGATTTCTTATTGCGAAATCCAATCAAACACTAATAGGGATTTAGAATAAAGGTACGCAAGCACCCTGCCACCACAAGCGCAGAAAAAACACCAACAAACAACCACTTATGAATGTTTTGTTCGTCTCAATACTCTCTACGAAAACATTAATTTTATTCCTTTAGAATCCTTACTCACTCCCATAAAACTTAATTTTATTCCTTTAGAATCCTTACTCACTCCCATAGAACATTAATTTTATTCCTTTAGAATCCTTACTCACTCATATAAAAAAATAATTTTATTCCTTGATAATCCTTACTCACTCCCATAAAACATTAATTTTATTTCTTTAGAATCCTTACACACCCCCATAAAAAGAGCAACTAAAAAGCATAGGGACCTAGTACTTAGAAATTTTACAAAGCATTCGGTGTTATAGCCCACCTTATTCTTGAGCTCCTCCATGACTTTGAGACGTACGGGGCTGTTGACCTTGGGGATGGGCGGCGTCGCCGTCCACACCGCTGGAACGCTCACGTCCTAACGCAACAAATGCCAATGCTTTTAAAAAATTTAAGTCAATGTTTTTAAATTAAATTATGTCAATTTCTTTATTTAAACTCAATAATGGATTGAGGATGATGTTGGGACCTCCGTGTGGTATTGCAACGCATCAATTATGTTTGCCGAGGCTCACATAGACAGGTTCTACACCATAGTGCACAAACGGATCGCCTCTCTAATGTATAGGGTACGCGGGAGTACCAAATCCATTCTCGTCGATTTCGAGTAAAATCGAAAGTCTTTGTTGATCACTTGTACAGCACACTGAAAGTATGCAGTCATTTCCTGTAGTCTAGCAAACATTCTTATATTATTACGATATCAAACGCAGAACGCAGGTGAGAGATGCGTCTCGCCATTGACATTTATGCTGCGCCCTTTCCAGTCTAGTCTTGAAGATGGAGTTAAGGGAACTTAACAAGGCTTACCTTGAGCAAGGGGAATATATCTGGATCAAGCAGATGCAGCTTGTGCTGGGTTCGGTGCACGGCCTCCGAGCCGAGGCAGGTGTTCTGGCCGTTCAGCACTAGATGGTGCGTCGTGTCGCCGAAACGACGTAAAAAGGCTTGGTACCTGCATTAATGTTATCTACTATAGTCTATTTCACGTAGGAAGGTGACTGAAATTAGGGACTGTCTTCAGGGAATTTGGGAGCGCGACAGTACCCCCGCCAAGTCAAGTGCAAAACAAACAATGCCGTAATACATTTTCTAGAATAATATCTATATAGATATAATGTCCTGGTTGCAGACAATAAAAAATTACCTTAAGAGTACAAACACAAATGAGAAGACAACCCACGACCGTGCGGTGTGGCGCAGAAGTACTAGGAGGGCCGACCCCAAATAAATTGAGACAATGACCAGGAGAAGACTCACTGACTCATCTATAGATTATCAAAATAGAACTATTACTTCCCATGTACTTAGAGCTGAAATTTGGTACAGATATAGGTTCTAGTACCCATATAAAGGAAACACTTTCAAAATGAATTTGGAAAAGTTGAGAGTATGAGGAGTAATGAATATGATGTATGATAAATGATGAGTATAGAATCCCAGCTTGAGTTGACAGCTTCTTATTTTGTAACACCCTGTATAATATGTATTAAATTAAACGTGTATAAGTAAGTACAGCACCTAGTACGAACTGCATCGGTGGCTCAACCGGTAACGACTCGGTCCTCCTAACCAGAGGTGCCGGGTTCAAATCCGGACGGCCAATGTACCAATGAGTTTTTCGAAACTTACGTACATACATGTACTCACCGATTGCTTTAACGGTGAAGGAAAAAATCGTGAGGAAACGTGCACACACCTGCGAAAAAACTCGAAGGTTGTGTGTGAAGTCGACCAACCCGCACTGGGCCTGCGTGGTCGACTAAGGCCCGATAGCCCTAATTCAGGGTAGGCCCGAGCCCCTCGGTGGGGACGTATATGATCTCATATGATGATGATGTATAAGTACGTATATCAGTCTCCGGTTCCCATAGGAAAAGAAATCCTAGCTTGGGACCAGATGACTGTGTGTGATTTCGTCCCGGCTGTAACTAAATTGGTGTAGGTCCCGTTAACTGGGGCTTCTACTCATCATACTGAACAACTTTTGTTATAAAACTGCTATAATCTTCTCTGAACTCTTCATATAAAAATGCACAAATTTAGTCGATCAGCTGATCGATTTTTATGTAGTTTTTTTTGCGATTTCAGCAGTCATAGAACAAAAGTTGTTCAGCATGATGAAATACCCCAGTTAACGAGACCTACACTAATTTTGTTTATACCCTGTATAGTTCTAAAAACCAAAAAAAATACACAACTATTATAAACTTTCCTAAGTGAAAAAGACTATACTTATTCGGCAAAGATCAACTTACGCTGGTTCGTGGAACACGTGAGGAGGCGTAAAGTGCACCACTATGGCGGGTATATTCTCGACTGGGTTGCTGCCGTCGTCGTAGTGAGCGGAGAACTCCGACTCCTTGAGATACGTCAGATCGGGCACCTCCAATACTGCGAAGATTGTTAACAATGCTACAGGAAGTTCATAGTTATTCGAAAAATTAACTGTCACGTTATAGTCATTATCCGTCTCAGTACATCTGTGTCATCAGGTGTTTTTCAAGTTGGTAGGATACGACTTAATCGCGATATTAGTTTTCTAGCACGGTTCTAGAATATGGGATGTTTCTTAAAATATCTGAAAAGAAATTAAGGGGGGGAGGGGGGAGTTCAGCTCATAAAACTCAACAACTTGGAACTGAATGAATGAATTCTCAAAAAAAAATAGACCTGGCATACCCAGTTCGCCATCAGCTGATCAATTTAGTATGACAAGTAAAAGAAAATATCTGATAATTGAGTACAGGTTCCTTGGGTAAAGTTGTTCAGTTTCATGAGTTGAACCCCTCTTAATGTGTACATTACTTGTTAACCCAGGTGTATTACCGCAGATACGCCTACCAGCTGTTACACGAGTAACACCGGAAACTTTTTTTTTATTTATTTTTTCTAAGCTAGTAGAATGATTATAAATCACATGCAATTATAAAAAAAAATAGTAATTTCCGTAGTAAGTGGGTTAATGTGATCCGGCTTCAAGATAAGATAGCCAGTGCCCCATTGCGTGGGGGAATCTTGGTAAGCCCGCTTACATCTTCGGCATCATCGTCACTTACCATCAGATAACCTTACCAACTGTGGAATAAAAAAATAATATATTTTAGGTATTTCAGTAGGACCCTAACCTAAGGGTCTAGACACACGGACTGCAAGCCGTTCCATGTACAGACATAGTTCCCGTTTCCATGTTCGCATACGTCGGCGTTGCGACACACAAACAGTTCTCGCTGTATAACAAACACTGAATGCGCCCTTCTTCAAGCATTGTCAGAATTCTGGTACACTCTTCAGGGGTTAGTGACATGTTTTTTACAGAATTTATTCAGAATAATGAACGTCTGCACAAAAAATAAAAAATAAAGACGATTTTCACATTTGCACATTAAATTTGGTACCATTTGTTTTACTTTTACCATATGACAGAACAGAAACAAAAGCAAAACAAATGGTTCCAAATTTAATGGGCAAATTTGAAAATCGTCTTTATTTTTTATTTATGGTTTTTAATACAATCACCAAAAAGAAATAAAAAGGTTTTACTCTTCAGTTATTTGTAATGAAATAAACCTTAATTTTATTTTTATTTTGAAAGGATTGTTCAAATATTTTAAAAATAATCGCATTCTCTATAACCGACCCGTTTTCTATGCGACCAGTGTAGTACGTACTGCGAAAAAAAGCTATTGAATCTGTCAACAGGTCTGCAGTTGTTCGATAAAATCACACAAGTCTTGCACTTACCAATGAAAACTGGCCCAGGGTCGTCGGGCGTCTTCACATCAGCGGAACGCACTATCCGGCCGTCAGGGAGCATCACGTCGAGGCCTGCCTTCAACTGTCCCAGCATCGGACCCGGCTTTACGCCGAACTCCACGCATTTCGCCAAGTCAAGTGCGCCTAGTCGTTTCTAACAAAAAAAACGAATAGATATAAATTTAAGGACAAATATTATGGGTTTTAAAAGTTTTTGGATACTGTCCTAGCATCGGACCCGGCTTTACGCCGAACTCCACGCATTTCGCGAAGTCAAGTGCGCCTAGTCGTTTCTAACAAAAAAAAACGAATAGATATAAAAGTTAAGGACAAATATGGGTTTTAAAAGTTTATTAGCTTTTGCCGGAGGGTTCGCAAGAGTACACATCGTTTTTTGACTATCTTTGACGCAAGTGGCTCGCGAGCGTAGACATGTCTTCTCCAGATCCCTCGGGAACTATATCGGGCTATCCTGATTAGCAGTATCCGAGAGTAGACATTAGTTTTATCCAGATCCCTTAAGAACTATATCGGGCTATTCTGATTAGTAGTCTATGTCACTTCCCACCACCCCAACTATTTATGTGTAAAAAATCACGTCAAGCCGTTGTTGCTCCGTTGCGACGCCGACGTGCGTGAGCGTGGAAATGAGTTTTCCCCAGATCCTTCGGGAATTATGTCGGGCTACGCTAATTAGTAGTCTGTGTCATTTCCCACGCCCTTAACCATCTCTGTGCAAAAAATAATAACAATCCGTTGCTCCGATGCGATTTTAAATAAATTAACCAAATAAAAAGTATTTTTTAGTTCCCTCAGGAACTGTAGCGGACTATGCTATTTTCACCGAATATAAAGTTGCCTATGGCCTTCTCTATGACACAGGCTACGCGCATGCCAAGTTTATTGGAGGTGTTAAAGCGTGAAGAGGTAATATCATATCAACCGAAACACGTCTACTGCTGGACAAAGGCCTCCTCCAAAGATTTCCACGACGACCGATCCTGCGCTGCCTGCATCCAGCGGCTTCCCGCGACATTCACCAGTTCCCCAGTCCACCGTGTAAAGAGGTAACCAACAAACAAACACATTTTCACATTTATAATATTAATGTAGTATAAGGACTAATAAGGATTAAGTTAAGTAAGTTATTAAAGAACTTACAGTAAAAATATACTAAATTTACCTTCAATGTGCAAATATATGCAACAGCGGCCGACTTTGAATTCTGCTGTAAAACTTGCAATGCCTTCTCAGTCTTCTTCTTGAAATGGTCTGGCGCTGTAAATAAAAAGTTAAGCTTATGACTTAATGGGTAATTTTTAAAAGGGTGAGGTGTTAGGTACATGTTTAAAATAAATTAAAAATATTTAACATGCCTAGCCTATTGTGGGGGTTAATACTAATATTAAAGGGAAGTTTTTATAAATGGCTATGTGTCGTCGAAACTTTACAACCCACACCCTTTACCGTCCCTTTTGGTCAGTCAAGTTAAAATAAGTCCTATTTCAATATTTCTATAGTTGTTTCAGAGTAAATCGCTGCCATTCACGAAACAAAAACAAATATGTTTCGTCGAGGATAGCACTTCACATCCTTGTAGTTGGGACACCTAAACGCATTCTTCATGTGGTACCATTTATAATAAGGGATGCATCAATACGCCTTGTTGCCGATATGATATCGATACCAACACTCTTATAAAAATTTGAGCGATATCGATACCAATTACCGCTTGTTAGCGATAAGACCGCATATATGTACAACTTCCTTAATCATTGTATCTTTATGTTGTGCAATAAAGTGTTTTCAATCAATCAATCAATACTCTTAGTGAATTTTATTTTCTGGATAGTTATTTTCGACGTTAAAGTAGTGTCTAATTCACTTGGATGGAATTTTATTTTCTGGATAGTTATTTTCGACGCTGAAGCAGTGTCTCCAATTCATTTGGATAGAATTTTATTTTCTGGATAGTTATTTTCGACGCTGAAGCAGTGTCCAATTCACATGGATGGAATTTAATTTTCTGAAAAGTTATTTTCGATGCTGAAGCAGTGTCCAATTCACTTGGAATTCAATTGGAATTTTATTTTCTGGATAGTTATTTTCGACGCTGAAGCGGTGTATAATTCACTTGGATGGTACCTCTTCATGTAAATCTACAAGTTAGTGTGTTATAATTTTTAAAATTGATGCCACGGGACACTCTTTTTATTATTTTTTTATTAAAAAGTTTAGTGCGTTTGACTGCAACTCACCTGATGGTAAGTGATGATGCAGTCGAGGATGGTACACGCAAACTCAAATAATTATAGGAATCGGGAAACACTGACGCAGTCAAGTAGTTCCACTCCTGCGCTGTACGCATAATAAATGAAGAAGCGTAACGATTCGTGCGAAAAGGTGGAACAACAAAGGGATGCAAACCTTCCCTGCGTCTCGTTGACCGACGGTGGAATGGAGCCGGGGGAATGAGGTCGTGAAGTTCTTGCGCGCACTCTCCGAAATGAATTCGATAGAATACCGATAGACAGGCGACTTTGCGGCGATGCTCAAGGCTTTGGAGCTTGTCATTGACTAGCTCGTCGTCACCAATGAGTCTCCGTGCGCGTCGGTCGATGGCGTCCAAGGTATCCAGCTGATAGCGGGCGGATCCATCCCATAAGTGTGAACAGTGCTCCATACATGAGCGGACCTGTGCTTGATATAAGGTAAGCAGCTATCCAGGTGTGAAGTACCGTCTCGCCTTAGAGAGAATGCCCAGCTTCATTGCAGCAACTTTTGCCTTGATCTCAATGTAACGACCGAAGTTAAGATTGGGTGTTAAATCCACGCCGAGGAGTTCCAGGTGGTCAGATATCTGAATCGGTTCATTCCGGAGAGTTGGAGTCAAGGTGAATGGACTCCTTTTGACGGAAAAAAGACACGCCGGTGTTTTAGAGGCATTAAACCTTACGAGGTTGGAATCACCCCATTCAGACACTGCCTGAAGTGATAGGTTTATGCGCTCTATCATGGCCTCTCGCAGAAACTGCGTATCAGCACTGTTAGCTCGTGCACTGGACAGGTATCTTTCTACAACCGTGCTATCGTCCGCATAACCAATAATACCGGGTTTCAGCAGATCGTTTATGTGAAGCAGAAATAGAGTTGCGGAAAGAACAGATCCCTGAGTTACCCCGGCATCAATCGCCAATAGGTCTGAGGAACAGCCATCAACGACCACTCGAATAGACCGTTTCCTCAGGAAATCAGCTACCCAGTTACACAATCCCACATGAAGACCATAAGAAGGAAGCTTGCCAATAAGGCTAGCGTGCCAGACCCAAAAGCCTTCGAGATGTCGAGTGACACAGCGAGGGCTTCGCCATGCTTCTCGATGGCCTCGCCCCATATATGCGTAGCATACACTAGAAGATCTCCAGCAGATCGGCCTCGGCGGAATCCGTATTGTCGATTGCTTCTAGGTATGCCAGATTGCGGGTGTTCAATACACGCTCCATAATCTTACATATTACGGAGGTAATTGCTATAGGGCGGTAGTTTGCGGGATCGGCACGACTGCCTTTTTGGGGCACCGGCTGCACGTTGGCCAGCTTCCAGGAATTTGGGACTATACCTGTTTCAAGAGAGAGGCGGTACACACGTGTCAGAACAGGAGACAACTCAGGAGCGCAATTCTTTAGCACTATAGCTGGTATACCGTCAGGTCCACTGGCTTTGTTCACGTCAAGATTGCGAAGTGTTTTGAGTACCTCCTTTTGCTTGATACGAATAGGGGGCATTGTAGTATCGCAAGGAGATAACTGGGGCGGTATTCTATTCTATCAAGACGTGAATTTTCGGCAAACATAGAAGTGTTTTGAGTACCTCCTTTTGCTTGATACGAATAGGGGGCATTGTAGTATCGCAAGGAGATAACTGGGGCGGTATTCTATTCGCTGTATCAAGACGTGAATTTTCGGCAAACATAGAGGCAAAAAGATTAGCCTTCTGAGTTGCCGTGTGAGCCAATGATCCATCAGGTTTCAGCAGTGGAGGCAAAGACGAGCGGCAAAAGTTCGCCTCGACCGATTTAGCCAAGGACCAAAACGCCTTACTCCCAGAAGGGTAGGGGGCAAGTTTCGATCCGATACGGCTTATATGGTCGAGGCGTGCCCTACGCAGCGTCTTTTTGTAGGACTTGGCGGCTTTATTGAAGGCTTTCTTTTTAACTCGCGTGTCCGGAGCTTTACGATTCCGAGCTTTAGTCCAAGCCTGGTAAGCTGAATGCTTTAGTGCTTCGGCCACTGAGCATTCAGCATTAAACCACGGGCGAGCTTCTTATGACGTTTTCTTTAAAATATATACATGTTGCTTGGTAATAGTCAAATGTCGAAATTTCAAAATTATTCTTTAAAAAACAGTTTTGTGTTTTGAAATTAAAATTATTTTGCTATTTATTTTATTTTATTCAACCGACAAGTTATAAAAATAGTCGAACGCAAAATGATTAATTCGTGCCTCGTTTACAAGGAAATAGACGAAACAAGAGGCGCGTTTACATTACTTTTTTAACGCGCGAGTTGAGTTGTAGTTGTATCGGCAATAAAAACATCGCCGATCACGATATATCGGCAAACCAACATATCGACGATCCCGATATATCGTCAAACCAAAATATCGCCGATGCCGATATATCGGCAAACCAGAATATCGCCGATGCCGATATATCGGCAAACCAAAATATCGCCTATATAACACTAAAGCATGATAACCTTGACACTGAGACAACGCGCCATCTGTTCCACGCACCATTCAACCATTATACTGTGTAAACCATTTCTTCATGCATTAACATTAACATTTTCTTCGTTTGTGATGTCTTTAATCGCTTATTTGTGGAATTAAAGACACCTCGAGTGTAAAATAAGCGGAAGTTTGTTTATAACGCTGATAAACACAACAAAGTTCTTGACGTGATATCCCGACAATGGCGTACATGTCACGTTTTCGACTTTGGCGGTGAAAAGGCTAATTGATAAATTATTTTACTTTACCTTGATAAGTGCATTTCGGTTTGTTTATAACGCGCTCATTCTTCTTCTTATCTGGAGATGGAGATCTCGAATGGTTAGTCTTAGCAGGGCTCTTGTAGTAATCAGTATCATCGTTGAAGAATTTTTCATAATCTCTTCTGAGTGGATCTTCCACTTTCATCTTTTTTGTAGCCGGTTTGAGGGTTTCACCAACCAGAATTTCTTCGTGTGGGTCTCTTCTGCAATATACATAGAGTGCTTCAGAAAAAAGAAAAATAAATATCCTATATCATGATCATATCAGCCGAAAGACATCCATTGCTGGACAAAGGCCTACCCCAAGGATTTCCACAATGTCCAATCCTTCGCTGCCCACATACAGCGGCTTCCCGCGACCCTCACCAAGTCGTCCAGGTCACCAGTTAACCGAGTGGGAGGCCTTCCTAAGCTACGTAATCCAGTGCGCGGTCACCACTCGAGAAATTTACTGCCCCAACGGCTATCTGGTCTACTTGCTATATGCCCTATAATTTCTTATAATATGTGTTATTATTTCGTGAACCATAAAATTCTAACTTTTCCATCAATATAATTAAGTAAAACTGCAATGTTTGTTTCAAAACATAATTATTATCTATTCTTCTTTTGTACTAATGCCCATCAAAAATAAAACCTAGTCCTGCCAGAGGAAACAATTTAAATGTTCAAAAACAGTCCATCTCCCAAAGTACATAAAAACATACACAATTGCATAAATACTATATTTTTTAATGAAGTTCTTTAAAACTCTACACAATTAATGAATGCCCTGCTTTCTGCATGCCAAGATGCGATACTCTTATAGGGTAGATACCCTGATGGTACATATGTGCTACCTAATAATATTTACAACACCTTTTGTTGAATGTCAGGTACATATAAAAACAGCTTAAATAAATATGAAATATGAATATTCATAGGTAGGTACCCAGGTATTTCTGCACTGCAATTTGTCAGTAAAAGTGCTCTCAGGAAAGCTAATATTACATAAAACCTAGTACATAACTATTGCACTGAGATTTTGGGTTAATGAATGCAACTGTTTACATAGGTGTCTAGGAACCTATGTATAGTCTGTAGTTAATTAGCAAATATAAAAATTCATTATTATTATTATTATCTTCGAAATCACACCACGACCTCCCGGGCAGGATGCGGCGCACTGGGCCGGCCTGGTCGACTAAGGCCCGATCGCCCTAATTCAGGGTAGGCTCGAGCCCCTCGGTGGGGACGTATATGAGCTGATATGATGATGATGATTATTATCTTAGAGAGCCAAACTAATTTATTAAACTATTTCAAAACTAATTTATTATTTATACATACTTGGATAATGTTCCATTTCATACTTACAGCAATACATATTTAACATTCATAGTTCCATCCTCAAATTCCTCATTGGGAGTACATTTCGCCATTGTTACTTGCATGTCCTTCATTATAACGAACCTCTTTGTTGCATTGTACAGGGTGTCCTGAAATATCGTAACAACTTTAAGAAACATGAAAGATGTTTATGTAGTACAGGGTGGGGTGTACTGAAATATCGTAACAACTTTAAGAAACATGAAAGATGTTTATGTAGTACAGGGTGGGGTGTACTGAAATATCGTAACAACTGTAAGAAACAGGAAAGATATTTATGTAGTACAGAGTGGGATGTACTGAAATATCGTGTAACAACTGTAAGAAACATGAAAGATATTTATGTAGTACAGGGTGGGGTGTCCTGAAATATCGTAACAACTGTAAGAAACATGAAAGATATTTATGTAGTACAGAGTGGGATGTACTGAAATATCGTGTAACAACTGTAAGAAACATGAAAGATATTTATGTAGTACAGAGTGGGATGTACTGAAATATCGTGTAACAACTGTAAGAAACATGAAAGATATTTATGTAGTACAGGGTGGGGTGTCCTGAAATATCGTAACAACTGTAAGAAACATGAAAGATATTTATGTAGTACAGGGTATTTTAACCGCCTCCGTAGCTCAGCGCCAAAGTTCACTGATTTTACACAGGAGGTCGCGGGTTCGATTCCCGGCGGGGTCAATTGTAAGACTCGGTTTGGTTGGGTGTAGGGCATTTTCTAAGCCCGCCTGGCTAGCTACCACCATCTTATCTAAGTCTTGCCGCCAAATATCAATGTTGATATATTTGGTGTGTTCCAGCATGAAGATAAGATAGCCAGTTCCCCATTGCGTTGGGGAATCTTGGTAAGCCCGCTTCCATCTTCGGCAACATCGTCACTTACCTCACCAGGTGAGATGTTGTCAAGGGTTTACCAATTGCGAATAAAAAACAAAAAGAAGGGTGTATTATGGCAAGTGTAATATTATTTTTGGCTATGCTGCCTTTTATTTAACTTGCAATGCTCGTAGGTATGTAAGTAGTTGTCTGATTCAGAAATTGTAAGGTAAATTTGACCAACTTTTCGGTTTCCGATTGAGCTGAAATTTTCCATACACGTTTAGTTTGGATGACAGTGCATGGTTAGCTAAGTGACATTATTCTAAATCCAATATGGTGGCTCACAAAGATGTTATTTTTTTATGTTACCCCCATGATATGGGTATCAAAAAAAAGGGTTTGCTGAGAAGAATACGAAATAATACATTTATTTTCAAATAAAAGCTTGTACTCAACTAAAAGTTTTTAGGTTTTTCGAAATTAGATTAGAATTTTATCATATTTATCATACATTCAAGAATTTTTTACACTACACTGCTGTAAGTATGGCAAGATGACCTATGTCAGGGCATAGTATGATAATTAAGTTTTTTCAAATGTTTTGGTATTTGGACCAATAAAAAGTAAAAGGAACCAGAAAACTAGTACCAATACCACCAGGTGAGATGTTGTCAAGGGTTTACCAATTGTGAATAAAAAAAATAAAAAAAATACTTACAAATGTGGATGGAAACTTGGGAGTAATAATGAGTAAACCATAATAACACTTAGTACTAAGAACTGTAAAGGTTTTCTGTAGATAAAAAGTAATAATACTCATATATTAGGTCAGGGAAAAAGTTTCTACGCATTTAGTATGGAGATTCAAACAGGGCGAACAAAACAAGCTGCATCTTGAAGGTTAAAATTTCCATACTGGAAATGCTTGAACCAAGTTTGTGTTACTGATTGATACTGCAATAGGTCCATATAAACAACACAAATTTTATTCGCGGCCTGTGTTGCATTTTTACCTTTTTTTTACATAAAATTTCAAAACGTAGCGCTTATCTCATAACAACCACTCATTTTCATAGACAGAAAAACAATTGAAAAATGGCGGGAAATTTTATTTTTTATTTTTGTTAAATCTTGAATGTTCCCCCTTTTTAGTTTTATTATAACCAGCCAGTTACAAATAATACAAGCAAAGAGATTTGATCACAAATTTCTACCCACAAAATACGAAAAAACTTTTTCCCCAACCTATTATATTTTTTTTTATTAAAAGTTTGAGTGCATTTGGCTGCACCTCACCTGATGGTAAGTGCCGATGCAGCCGAGGATGTAACACGCAAGCTCAAATAGTGCCTATTCACTCTCGACTTGAAGATTCCGAAATTCAACAATCATCATATTTGGCCATAAGAAGTTTACTGATGACTATAGGATTCCCAAAGGATTTCCGTAATGACCAGTCCTATGCTGCCCACATGGAATTGAACACCAATTCATCCTATCCATTGGCTTCCAGCAGGTGGTCAGGGTTGGTTTCTTAAGTAGGGATGCATCAATATCCCTTTTTGCCGATACTATACCGATACTATTATAACAATATCGGCGATACCAATTCCGATACTAATACTCTTAGTGAATTTTATTTTCTGGATAAATATTTTCGACGCTGAAGCGGTGTTTAAATTTACTTGGATGGTACCTCTTCATGTGAATCCACAAGTTTGATGTGTTATAATTTTTAAAATTGATGCCACGGGACACATTTTCCTTTCAATACTTATGTAGTGCTTCAGAATTATCAAACGTCGAAATTTCAAAATTATTCCTAAAAGCACTTTTGTGTCTTGAAATTGAAATTATTTTGCTATTTATTTTATTTAACCGACTAGTTACTAATATACTCAAACTAATTAATTTTGATACGTAATTTTGCATTCTATTTAGCATTGAAAAAGTCGAACTAGACTACAGTTTTTGCCGCGTTTACAAAGAAACAGTTGAAACAAAAGTTTACATTACTTTTTTAAAGTGTGAGTTGGGTTGTAGTTGTATCGGCGATAAAAATATCGCCGAAGCCGATATATCGGCAAACCCAAAATATCGCCGATGTATTGGTATCTGTATTAGATGCTTCCCTGTTTTTTAGATGAAAAATATTATATTGAGCGTTGGTGACTTAACGGGTAGTGCCGCTATCAACGTTCCGGGAGGTCGTGGTTCGAATCCTGCCATGTACCAATGTGTTTTCAAACTTGATTTCATATGTGCGTTTATCCGGCGCTCTGTCTATGAAGGAAAATACTGTGAGGCAATCTGACCACTCTCGTGAAGAAACTCGAAGATTGTGTGTGAAGTTGAGCAACCCACACTGGGCTCACATGGTCGAGTAGGGACGATCACCCTAATTCAGGGTATGTTTGAGACCCTTGGTGGGGGCTTATATGAGCTGATATGATGATGAGAGATGAAAAATAATACAGGTTGAATAACAGATGAAACTAAACCAAATTTTCTGGTCAAATCACAACAACTAATAGATTTTGGAATTTTCGAAAGTTGAATGATCATTAATCAGGTAATTAATTTGTACAAAAGGCCCAAAATATTTTAGGGTTTACCAAAAGTGAATAAAAAAAAAGAAAAATATCATAGGTTCCTTGAAAAAAAAAGAGTTATATTGAAATGTGTCTGCTGTTCAACCTGTCAGCCTGAATATGCATTTTTTAAACATACCAAGCCTTCAGGTCCATGAAGGGTGATATTTGGAACTCCAACATCCTGCAGTGTTAGAGACAGACCCGGCAGCCCACCTATGTTCCGCCATGTTTTGTTTGTGATGAAAATATGTTCTAACTTCGAGAGCCGCACTTTGTGCTCGTGTGCAAGCCGCTGGGTACTTTCTCCGCAGTTAAACAGGTATCTATTGATGATAATTATAAATTTAATTGAGGTTTGATAATTATAACTATTAAACTAGTGGAGGCTTCATAATAATAACTTGTTTTGTATTAAAAAATATTCAAAATAGGTGCACAAGTTACACTCTTTCTGATGATCATGAAGTAGTAAGAAAAGTTCAAATTAAATTATATTACTTACAAGGTTAAACTGGTCTCTTATAAATGTTAACTCTTAGTTTATATAAGCTAATCTGAAAGAGACTCCTTACTTGAATTTAAACTATTTTTATTGGTATCATGTACTAAAAAGGGTATTTATTTATATAAAAATAAAAAAATATTTAGATATATTTTGTAAAAATAAGCATTGCTCTACAAGTAAACCAACATACAAAAATAGCATTATTTATGGGTATTTAACCCTTACCCAGGCCTGAAGATTTTTTCATTTCGAGTACCAATTTAGTAGATTGAAGATAATTAAAAACTTCCTAATTTCTTGTTTTATTATTAAAAATAAATAAAATTTCTTTAATTATAGAGTCTATACAATTATACAACAATTATTATTATTTCCTTCAAAAATACCTGTGGACTCCATCATTGAGGCTGATGGACTGCTACAGGAGGTAAGAGCTGATGGGCTGCTACAGGAGGTAAGGGCTGATGTGCTACTAAAGAAGATAAAAGGTGATGGCTGCAACATGAAGGGCTTATCAGCTGCTACATAAAGTGAGAGCTATTTAGCTGTTACAGGAGGTGGGGCAGGATGGCTACTACAGTAGATGAGAGCCAGTTGGCTGCTAAAGGTGAGGGCTGATAGGGTGATACAGATGATAGGACTGATGATTGCTGAAGCCTTTTCAATTTCATTATAGCAGTATTTTTACCACTTGAAATTAATAAACATATTTCGTCAGAAGTGTCTTATAAAAGGTTTGGATGGTGCGACGGAAAAAAAAATGCGGTTTAATACCGAGGTAAGGGTTAAATCTTATTTCATTTTCTTAACATAATTGTGAATAAAAATTTATTCTGCACACGTCTTACAAGATTTCTAATGATTAGGTATACCAATTGGAACATTACCGTTTCTGGTCAGTAAACAGATACAGAGTGTTCGGGGCTCCTTGTGTTCCGGAGCCCAGCACTTGTAGGTACACGGTGCTGGCTCCATACTTCTCAGACTTCTTCGATATGTGCTGCCGCTGCCTCTGAACTTCCGCTATACGACCGGAATTCGCTTTCGGCATATCGGCTAGAAATTCCAACAGTTTCTTAGTGCTTTCCTTTTTATAAAACCGACGGCTACTGGTACTAGCTACTGGACTAAAAACACTTCGAACATACATGTGTTTTGAGGTTATATATTTTGTTTTCGAAGTTCACGAGCATTCGACGCCGATTTCATTTGAGATTATTTTTGGCATAATTATTTTGAAATTTTCGATTATTTTTATCACTGACGCATTTTTAGATTTAGAACCAATGCAAAATATTTTTTCGACAATTTATTTTCATTACTTATCTATCTTTTGTCTTGTCCACAGACTAAGTAGGGTTCTAAAGAATTGTCACTCTCACTTTTTAATAATATAATTACGTCTCTAGGTACTAGCCTTTTTGAGTCAGATTTCATTTGTAAATAGACTAACTTTTTTATCTTTTAAATTTCCTGAGTTTATGCCGGTGCATTACAAATCTTCTCTGGAGTTTTTGACAGAATTTGCAACAGCCTCATTCTAAGGTGGAGCACCCAGTTGCAGTAAGTCGTAGGGCCACGTTAACAATCAACAGCATAGCACCACTGGCGAAGTTTATGTCTGCGGAGGGGGGGGGGGGGGGGGGGAGGTGAATGTCGCAATACTATGTTCAAGGGCTATCAACCTCCATCACATCTGCTAAACAAAGAATATCTTTTTCCTTTTGTTCGTCCGTTCTGTCGTTTTTTTTTATATATTAATATCTCTGGGTACAAGCCTTTTCGAGACAGTTTTCATTTCTTTTTTGATTTGCAATGCTAGCACCATGCCGGTGCGTTACAATCATTGACAGCAGCCTGGTTCTAAGGTGGAAGTATATACTGTAGCATAATTTTTTAAAAGAAGGAAAATAGCCTAGAGAGGTTTTGCTACATGATACGTAGAATTTAGGATAAGTAGGCCAAAAGGTTGAGTTATGAAATGGAAAAAAAATGAAATAAATATAGACTATAATTAATTGTCTAGATAAAAAAGGAACGAAGTGCTTATAAAAAAGGAATGGTCACCGCAGTTTATTTTTAACGTCTTTGTTAAAATAAAATGGAATTTAGAAATAGGATGTGTCTATTACACCTAATTGAATACAAAGTGCCGATGTGAAATTACAACCTAAAAATCAACCCGGGGTTCAACTTTACTTTACTTTTCTTTAAATAGCCCGCTAAAATTGAATCCGTCCGTTCCATTTTTGGGGGCTATTTACAGAAAAAGTAGACAATCTACAAACAAACTAACTATGTCGAAACCGTTACGTTTGAAACGTAACGCTTGTTTATCCTTCAAATTACAA
The DNA here is from genome assembly GCA_947284805.1 of Coleophora flavipennella. Taxonomy (NCBI): domain Eukaryota; kingdom Metazoa; phylum Arthropoda; class Insecta; order Lepidoptera; family Coleophoridae; genus Coleophora; species Coleophora flavipennella. The sequence continues at coordinate 10,282,646 of OX369306.1, read as the reverse complement.
AAAGCTAAACTCAAACAAACTAAGTATGCCGACACCGTTACGTTTGAAACGTAACGCTTGTTGAATTTTCAACATCTGCTCGGGAAAAAGCTAAACGAATAAAAAACGAACACAAAAGTTTTCAGGTGTTTCGTCGTCTGGCCCAACTTAATTAGTCAATCATTCCTTACTGAAAGCGTTACGAATGGCGGTTGTGTTAAAATAAGAAATTATTTTTCAGTTACTGAAAGATTTTTTAGTTTTCAAGCCTCTTGGAGCTACGGTACAAACCACAAAACGATCGTAATATTTTTGAGAGTAATGCAAAGAGTAGTATTATGAGTAATGTATATGTCTGTTTCTTTGGCTGAGCCTGTAGCCTTAACGGCTTGATGGATTTTGAATGTGTCGTTCGTTAGATCCGTCTTTATTCCCTGATTAGTTAGTAGAAAAGTGGCAGAACACAAATAAATCATTTGCGAAGTCGCCTGTCACACTTTTCCGTATAAAAAGTAGTCTGCCTGTGCCTATGCTCAATGCCAAAGAAATATATAATAAACTAAATGCTCAATGCTGTGGCCACACACACCTTGTTACAAATAGTGGGGATCAGTGGGCCACACTGGCACTGGTGGGGTGGCTAATAAAAATGGCGTTCTGTACAGCTGTAGGTTGCGCAATTTTTATGTAAATCTGCTCGAAATTGTTAGTAAAATCAATTTTCTAAGTGCAAAAAATAATCTACAGTGTTGAAATGGTCTTCGTGTATAATTCTTAGTGTGTAATTGTATATATTTGCTATTTTCGTCTAAGTGCAAACCTGTCATGGACTGTGTATTTTTTGTGTTGTGAAGTTATGTGGTGACGATAGATAATGAAAAGAAAAATAATGCGGCTGTGCAAATAATGTGACTATGATGAGTGTGATATGGGTGGTGATATTTGTGGCCCTCGCCGGCTTGCAATCGGGCGGGGGGCTGCCTCTCAGGTCGACGCCGGAAGCATACCCTCACGGTAATTCAACCTTGCTTCAATTATTATCAATTCCTTATTGGAATCCTTTAGTTTTTATCGTATTCTTGACTCTAGTCAATTCTTCGTATTCAGTATGCAATACAGTGCTCGTTTCTTGACCACACTGGAAAGGAATTATTTTTATTCATAAAAGATCAGAGGGTAGTTTTTCTTACTAGGAACTATTCCTTAGATTTCCTGGTAACTCAAGTGCGTATTACACTATCCTGAATTTAGGAATCTTTACTTCATAACAAAAGTGACAAAGCTGTATGTTAAACAAGTGATGTTTTATGTCCAAAGGGAATATGTTAGGAAGTTAAAATTTTTGAATTCAGAGTAGTGTAATATGCAGTTATGAGTAATCTTTGTGTATTAATCATTATTTAGACATTAGTAAAACAACTTACTCTACTCAGTAGATCCTGGTTGAGATTGAGACTATACCTTTAGGACACAGTGAGATATTAGGACCCACTTAGTCGCCATTCCTATTCTCCTGTTATCATTAGCTCTAAAGGCTTTACACATTAAGGGTCACCATATTTTTTTAAACAAGCATCATGGATAAAAAATACCTCAGTTGTTTATAAGTACTGTAGGTATTCAAGTAATGCCTACGATTAAGGTCTGTCTACTGGTGTGCCATATTTTATTTAAATCCTATAAATGTATCAATTATTTGAGACAAAACCTGCATACAAACAAACTTTAATTTTTATTGTGAACTTGAGTTCCTAATACGTTCAGAAGCCTGATTCTTTGCTGACAAAGTAAAATATTTTGGAAATGCTCTTCTGAAACAGGAAGTGCTCATACAAGGGTGGACAAAAAACTGGGTCATTCGACTTAACCCTGTTAAAGCTTGTTGAAAGAATCCTAGAAAAACATAGATATAACATTGGTAACTCAGCTGTACAAGCAGTAAGCTCACAAAAGGATGTCTCATATCATCTGATCTCAAGTGGGCTACTCACATTGATGGCATTGACAAGAAGGCAAACAGTGCTCTGTATGTGATTTGGTGATCATTTCAGTACCTGAGTTTGAAGACACTGTTAAATGGTCTATAAAACCTACATCCGACCCCTATTTTGTCATGGATGTAAATCATTTAGTTTAGAGAGTGTACAATTGAAAGCTACGTAAATTCCAATCTGCCTTTGTAAAAAGTCATATGAAGAAAGATTCCTAATGATACTGGAATCCCACCACATAACTTGTACTTGTACGATCGGGTTGGTTTCCGCAACCAGGCGTCTAGTGCGCCCATTTTGCGTGGTGGCTGGCGTCACTGCTAGCCCAGCTCCTCCAGGAAGCCCAGTAGCCCCTGCAGGTTGCTGACGAGTGTCCTCAGGTTTCTGAGATGCTAGGCCCTGTACGCCACCACCTCTCCGCAGTCCAGAAGGATGTGGTCGGCTGTCTCCTCGGCCGCCATGCACGCGCGGCACATCGGACTGTCTGTTCCCACCACATAAGAGGAGACATTATGGAGACTTTCAAAATTCTTATAAACAAATACAATTGCAGAGGCTTCTTGAATATTTTAACATGAGCAGCACCCACCACGCTAGACATGCCAACTATATGAGATTGGCTCATTACCGCTCAAACACTAATGTGGGACATTACAGAGCAATCAACATCTGAAACAAGTTGCCTCAGGATGTGGTTGATGCCCTCTCCTTGAATAGTTTAAAACACACACTGGACAAATGGTGCTGAGAATCCATTTTAGTGCAGCTTACATTAGTGTGGATGACTATTTTTTATTAAAATACTACCACAGATATTCAATGTTTCAAATATACAAAGTATACAAAAATATACAAAGATATAGGCAAATCAGATATAAGCTGCTCTCCTATTACAACATAATAATATTGTATGCACTTGCATATAAGGGGCATATAACATGCATATAACAGTTTTTATTAGTCCACTTCATGTAAGAACACAGTCCTACAAACAAAGTAAATACATGTTACTATCAACACAGTACAAGAGGAAGCTTAACAAATAGAATCATCATCATCATGTTAGCTGAAAAATGTCCACTGATGGACAAAGGTCTCCCCCAAGGATTTCTACAATGACTGGTCCTGTGCTACTCGCATCCAGTGGCCTACCAGTGCTAGTATTGCTGTTGCCACTCTAGAACTTTACTAAATAACCACCTCTTCATACCCTAGACACTTCATACAACGGGCCAGAAATGACATTTCACAAAAGGAATTGCAGAACAAACAAAATGGCGGTGAAATCCTATACGTTCGACAATCAAACTGTCACCAATCTGTATCAATCTGGGTGATGAGGGGGTGAGGTCGCAATCTAGAGAGCGGCAGGGAGTGTCCATACTGTATGTTAGTACTAATATATATACTTTGACTTAAGTGTATGGATTTTGAGGTTACCTTGGAACAAATAGGGGAACGTATCTGTACTATGTGACAGGGAACATACCCAATACTATGTGACTGGTTTAGGGGGAAGGCAAATCCAATATACTACACATGGTTATATGGGGGGGTGGGAAGTTTAGGTTTCTGTCACATACTTTTAACAGGAGTGTAAATTTAAATAAAAAAATCAAATAATAGATGTAAATGTATGTATTTTAAAGCTAACTAATAATCTTGAGAATTATTTTGTATGTTTATTTATATATTTTTTAATTTCTAGATAATCTACCTATATACTTTTATTACACTATGTGACAACCCAGGGTGAGGGGGGAGTATTGATATGTTCCCTAAGAATACTCAGTACAGAAACTGGTACTACTACACATAGCAGCTCTTCCTCCTGTAATAACAACAATGCATTCTCCCAGGTCCAAATGCCCCATCGTTGGAGGTGTGGAGCAACAGCGGATTGTATGCACTACCAGCTCTGCTGCTGGTCCTCACAGCGGTAGGCCTCCTCTTTGGCTGCACCTGGTGTTTTAGCCACAAGGACTGCAAGGTAAGGACTGTACATATAAGTTTGATGCAAATTAATTCACAGGAGGAGCTATGATAATTATTCACAAGAGATATTTTACAAACATTATCCTTGTGAAAAAAATCATGTTGATCCGTTGCTCTGTTGCAGAGTAAAAGAAGGACAAACAAACATGTATCCCACGGAAACCGATTAAGAAATCGGGATAAAAGATAGCCTATGTCCTTCTCCATGCTACAGGCACTTGCATGCTAAATTTCATCAGGCTGGTTGATGTGTTGAAGCGTGAAGACTGAAGAGGTAACAAACATACAAATACATTTTCACATTTATAATATTATACTAGCCTTTGCTCGCGTTGGCTGGCAAGCGTAAACTTGAGTTTTCTCTAGATCCCACGGGATCTATGTCTATTTTGATTAGCAGTCTATATCACTCCCCCCCCCTCAATTATTTCTGTACAAAAATTCAAAAAGCGTGAAAATTAGTATTCTCCAGATCCCTATGTCAGGCAATTCTGATTTAGCACTCTATATCAGTTTCCACTTGTTCAACTATTTCGTCAATCTGTTATGTTTTGGTTTCTCATTCAAAAATTGCAATTGGTTGTTACTACATAATATTTGAGTTCATTCCATAGACCAAGTTTTCTAATACAAACCTGACAAAATATCTGTGATTGTAATAGTATATTAAAGAACATTATAATCTTCTTTTATTAAGGTACCTACATACCTACCCTTTCGAGCTAAGCGGCGAAGTAGACGCGGTGTATATAGCGTCACCGACGCATCGTCGATAAAGCGGCATCAGTGACGCCTCGTTAACTTTAGATGCTCTCGACAGACTGACTACCAGTTGCATCGCCTACTAGATAATTTTGAACAAAAAAAACCGACTTCAAACAGGAAACTAAGGTTCCCCTCGATTTCTCTGGGATGCCATTATCAGATCCTGGTTTCCTTATCATGGTACCACCCTTGGGATATTTCCTTTCCAATAAAAAAAGAATCATCAAAATCGGTTCATAAACCACGAAGTTATCCGCGAACACACATAAAAGAAATAAACAAATATATACGGTCGAATTGAGAAACCTCCTCCTTTTTTTGAAGTCGGTTAAAAATGATGATTTTTTATTTGGATATTACCTCAGTTTAAAATAAATTAATAAAATTTGCTTAAATTATAAAGCAATGAATGCTGAGATACTAATGCAATACAAATTTCACCCTCTTCCTTGGTGAACATCTCGAAAAATGCCATATTTATAAAATCAATTGTAAAATAACATCAAAATGCACGAATTCAGGTTCCTACGTGTACATTTATTTGGCGCTCGTTTCGCGGCGAAACTGACGCTACAGTTGGTTGGCTCGAAAGCTTACCTTTAGGTGTGCTTTAGGTTTTCTCAAATCATCGGGAAGGGAATTTGTGTTAATTAGAGGCATAAGACCTTGGTCACTGGGACCATACACAAAAACCGGCCAAGTGCGACTCGGGAGTCATACAAACAGGGTTCTGCACAAAACTTAAATTACCAACAGAATAAGATCTTTCACTACATACTCTGCTTTAGGTAAATAGGGATCTACTTGTTCTGGACTATAGAAATTTCATTTTTTGTGTGGGAACGGAAGAACTTTAGATTATCTCATAGATTGTCCGGTAATTTATGCATTTAACCTCATATACTGTGATTTTGTTAAGACTGTAGACCCAGTGTGGGGGGGAATAGTCAATGTTCGCCTATCTTCTTAAATAACTTCAAACTATTTATTTAAAATAATAAAAAAATATATTTGATTTTCTCAAAACAAGCCTTTTCATTTGATATGTTACATAATAAATTTTCTAATTTACCCCCCAAAAGTGAGCATGTTTGAAATTAATTTATTCACGTTACATGTCCGTATTTAGGTCACCAACTTACATAATATTATGTGTACCTTTAAATTCAATGGGTCCAGTACTTTCCGAGCAAAATGCTTGTGACAGTCGTACGGACAGACAGACACATGAGTGATCCTATAATGGTTTCATTTTACCTTTTGAGGTACTGAACCCTAAAAATCAATGCAGACGCAGTAGGCAGATAATTACAAGTAACAGCCTATTTGATAGTAACAGCATGGATGTCATCGGCATGGGTGCGGTCGTTCCACTGCGCCCTCTCTAAGGACGTATTACAGACAGACGGACGGATGTCACATCTATTGTTACACGCGGATTTGTCACAGCATCAAGCGATTTATTGGAATGACGGTAAATCGCGTGTATAACATTGAAATGTGATGAGTCATCCTTATTAGATAGGTATATCTACCTGTATATCTAAAGTAAAGTAAAGAATTGGTGTAGGACCCGTTAACTGGAGCTTCTACTGATCATACTCAAGGAACACCCATAGTCAATTCTCAAAAAAAAATGGACCCTCCCTCCATACAAAAACGCACTAAATTCATTCATTTCATTTCATTTATTCATTAAACAATATAACATTGTATCTGAATATCTTAAATCTACAATTACAGAATAATAAGTTATATGATAGATGAGTTAATTTAAGCTAAAATAATGCAAAAGAGTACTAGTCTACATTAGGAATAATTAACATTAAAAATTAGTCAACAATAAATTAAAAACGTCAAATAATAATTCTTATGTAGATGTCAAAATTATAATTGAAATTATAATAATATTAATTGTTTAATAAGCTGATCGATTTTTCTGAAGAGTTAACATTCCTTTTTTGCGATTTCAGCAAAGTCATAGAACAAAAGTGGTTCAGTATGATGCGATTCCTTTTTTGCGATTTCAGCAAAGTCATAGAACAAAAGTGGTTCAGTATGATGCGTTCTGCGTTCTCCCCAGTTAACGGGACCTACACCAATTTTGTTACACCCTATATTATATGTATGAGAAGTTAATTTATTGATGGACATGGCGTTCTTTTTATGTTGTAAGTGAGAGACCCGTATCTATCATAAGTGTCAAGATATGTGCAAACTACCAAACTATATTTCCCAGTAAAATGACAGGGACTACGAAAATTGCTGCGGCGGCTCGGCGGGTGGCACGATTGAACTCAAAGCTGTACTTTTGACGAGAGTGTTTGTCGGGAGAGCGGTCAAAGATGCGGTTAAATGAGCGAACGAACTATAGTAGAAAATGCGCCGCCGGGAATACCATTCTTTTCCGTAATAAGGAATGACAATAATTACATAGCCAAAGTAGTACTTACTACGTACCATATATTTTTTACTATCTTACCCTCTGTTCCTTATGTACTCAAAGTACAAGACTATCTCAGTGTGATTTACATTTACTTATACTTACTTATTAAATACAGCGGAGTCTCACTATACTTATTAAATACAGCAGTCTCACTAAACGGACCCTTGAGTAAATCGGCACCTTTACATGTGCCTACTTATTAAATACAGCAGAGTCTCACTAAACGGACACTCCAGTACATCGGCACCTTTACCTGCCCCTACTTATTAAATACAGCAGTCTCACTAAACGGACCCTTGAGTAAATCGGCACCTTTACATGTGCCTACTTATTAAATACAGCAGAGTCTCACTAAACGGACACTCCAGTACATCGGCACCTTTACCTGCCCCTACTTATTAAATACAGCAGTCTCACTAAGCGGACCCTTGAGTAAATCGGCACCTTTACATGTGCCTACTTATTAAATACAGCAGAGTCTCACTAAACGGACACTCCAGTACATCGGCACCTTTACCTGCCCCTACTTATTAAATACAGCAGTCTCACTAAACGGACCCTTGAGTAAATCGGCACCTTTACATGTGCCTACTTATTAAATACAGCAGAGTCTCACTAAACGGACACTCCAGTACATCGGCACCTTTACCTGCCCCTACTTATTAAATACAGCAGTCTCACTAAACGGACCCTTGAGTAAATCGGCACCTTTACATGTGCCTACTTATTAAATACAGCAGAGTCTCACTAAACGGACACTCCAGTACATCGGCACCTTTACCTGCCCCTACTTATTAAATACAGCAGAGTCTCACTAAACGGACACTCCAGTACATCGGCACCTTTACCTGCCCCTACTTATTAAATACAGCAGTCTCACTAAACGGACCCTTGAGTAAATCGGCACCTTTACATGTGCCTACTTATTAAATACAGCAGAGTCTCACTAAACGGACACTCCAGTACATCGGCAGCTTTACCTGCCCCTACTTATTAAATACAGCAGTCTCACTAAACGGACCCTTGAGTAAATCGGCACCTTTACATGTGCCTACTTATTAAATACAGCAGAGTCTCACTAAACGGACACTCCAGTACATCGGCACCTTTACCTGCCCCTACTTATTAAATACAGCAGTCTCACTAAACGGACCCTTGAGTAAATCGGCACCTTTACATGTGCCTACTTATTAAATACAGCAGAGTCTCACTAAACGGACACTCCAGTACATCGGCACCTTTACCTGCCCCTACTTATTAAATACAGCAGTCTCACTAAACGGACCCTTGAGTAAATCGGCACCTTTACATGTGCCTACTTATTAAATACAGCAGAGTCTCACTAAACGGACACTCCAGTACATCGGCACCTTTACCTGCCCCTACTTATTAAATACAGCAGTCTCACTAAACGGACCCTTGAGTAAATCGGCACCTTTACATGTGCCTACTTATTAAATACAGCAGAGTCTCACTAAACGGACACTCCAGTACATCGGCACCTTTACCTGCCCCTACTTATTAAATACAGCAGTCTCACTAAACGGACCCTTGAGTAAATCGGCACCTTTACATGTGCCTACTTATTAAATACAGCAGAGTCTCACTAAACGGACACTCCAGTACATCGGCACCTTTACCTGCCCCTACTTATTAAATACAGCAGTCTCACTAAACGGACCCTTGAGTAAATCGGCACCTTTACATGTGCCTACTTATTAAATACAGCAGAGTCTCACTAAACGGACACTCCAGTACATCGGCACCTTTACCTGCCCCTACTTATTAAATACAGCAGTCTCACTAAACGGACCCTTGAGTAAATCGGCACCTTTACATGTGCCTACTTATTAAATACAGCAGAGTCTCACTAAACGGACACTCCAGTACATCGGCACCTTTACCTGCCCCTACTTATTAAATACAGCAGTCTCACTAAACGGACCCTTGAGTAAATCGGCACCTTTACATGTGCCTACTTATTAAATACAGCAGAGTCTCACTAAACGGACACTCCAGTACATCGGCACCTTTACCTGCCCCTACTTATTAAATACAGCAGTCTCACTAAACGGACCCTTGAGTAAATCGGCACCTTTACATGTGCCTACTTATTAAATACAGCAGAGTCTCACTAAACGGACACTCCAGTACATCGGCACCTTTACCTGCCCCTACTTATTAAATACAGCAGTCTCACTAAACGGACCCTTGAGTAAATCGGCACCTTTACATGTGCCTACTTATTAAATACAGCAGAGTCTCACTAAACGGACACTCCAGTACATCGGCACCTTTACCTACCCCTACTTATTAAATACAGCAGTCTCACTAAACGGACCCTTGAGTAAATCGGCACCTTTACATGTGCCTACTTATTAAATACAGCAGAGTCTCACTAAACGGACACTCCAGTACATCGGCACCTTTACCTGCCCCTACTTATTAAATACAGCAGTCTCACTAAACGGACCCTTGAGTAAATCGGCACCTTTACATGTGCCTACTTATTAAATACAGCAGAGTCTCACTAAACGGACACTCCAGTACATCGGCACCTTTACCTGCCCCTACTTATTAAATACAGCAGTCTCACTAAACGGACCCTTGAGTAAATCGGCACCTTTACATGTGCCTACTTATTAAATACAGCAGAGTCTCACTAAACGGACACTCCAGTACATCGGCACCTTTACCTGCCCCTACTTATTAAATACAGCAGTCTCACTAAACGGACCCTTGAGTAAATCGGCACCTTTACATGTGCCTACTTATTAAATACAGCAGAGTCTCACTAAACGGACACTCCAGTACATCGGCATCTTTACCTGCACCTACTTATCAAATACAGTAGTCTCACTAAACGGACCCTTGAGTAAATCGGCACCTTTGCCTGCACCTACTTATTAAATACAGCAGAGTCTTACTAAACCGACACTTTAGTACATCGGCACCTCTAGTGGTCCGGCACCCTACGCCGCCACTCCTACCGCCGCTAATCTTGATTTTTGTATGTCAGAGTACTCAGAGATGGCTACCCAAGAAGGTAGGCATAGGGTGTCTGTACAATTTGTTTCATCTACTGAAAAAGTACTTAGCAGACTAAAGTACCCGACCATATTTTTAACTAAGAAAATCCTAACAACGAATCTTATTGTCCTTATAAGAGGAGTGTATTCTTACCACGCTCCATGCAAAGGAAGTTTTTTTTCAATATTAATCAATCAAGTTTATTTAAATTTTGTAAATAATTACGTTCTAAAAGAGTAGAAATTAATATCTGCATTTGTGGTTTTTGTCAGATTTCCTAAAAATGTAGTTTCAAAATAAAACAAGTTCAAAGATGTTAATGATTAACTTCTTAGAGCCTGTGCCACTTTGAAACTACATATTGAAACGGAAATCTGATAAACCACAAACACAGATATTATTATAACAGTTTCTAGAACATGTTTACTAAATTTCAATAACTAATGATTAATCTATGGACTCCAAAACGGCTAGACCGATTTGTATAAATTTTTCTGGGAATGTAGATTATCCTGTGAAGAAAAAAACGCGGGCGTAGCCACGGGACGGGTCGCTATTATTCAGATAAGAATAAAATTTTGCTAATACAAGCGCGCTAGAGATTCACTCCTCTTAACTGTGTGTGCTGTGAATCACTTAGCAGATGGTAGCCTGCAGCTTCTGGTTGTTCTAAAAAACAAAGCAGACCGCAATCATCGCATTACAGCATAACAAAGAAAAGTGCTCTTATGTTAGCGATCTCACAAGATCATGTTACTCGATGAGATGAGTCACCGGCAGATGTCTTCCCGTTTCGGCGGGTAGTTGACAATCTCTATGAACGGCTGAATGGATTTCTATCAAACATGGATAAGAACCATCTCGGTTAATCGAGCTTTTAAATGGAAAAACCGCATTGAAATCTGAACACCTATAGGAACGGTGTGTTTCTACTCTTCGAGAGCCAAGGGACATATCTCCGCCAGGCGAGGTCGTATGCCTGGGGTCCGACCGTGGACCAATCGTTTTTTTTCGAAAGGACAAGCTTGTTCTTGGCCGTGCGTGGGGCTACGAATAATTCGTAGCCGTGGGGATCTTTACAACTTCACCGGGCAGGGGAGGCGAGTGCGGAAGGCACTACCTAACCAATCGTTGTTTTTTTTTCGAAAGGACAAGCTTGTTGTTGACCGTTGGGGCCTTTACAACTTCCCGGGCAGGGAAGGCGAGTACGGAAGGCACTCAACCTAGTAATGCCAATCTTTGATGATTGGTACTTGTATTTATACTCAGTGTTGAAGAAATGTTAATAGCACGTTCTAGATATCGCATTTCTTTTATCCTCCCGTCGCCGTCGCTTTTATTAAAGTTCAGTGGCGGGTTACTGCCATTGCCGCCACACACCCCATTTAGGAACAGCTATGACATGTAAGTACACACAGAACGATAGACATATGCTTTAAACTTATAACACTCTTCTTCTGGCGTCGTGGGTTTAAAATTGATATCCCCGAGGCTTGCAAATAATGCATTAACGAACATATTTCAAATTTAATTACTTAAAATCAAGGAATGTGCTAGTTGACTGATAGTCATTTAAGTTGCTTTTTATCACGTGTTAATAACTTAAATTTAATAAAAACACGTCTGCGTATAAAGCATTACTATGTTTCCTATGTCACTCACGGGACCAAGATGAATCTAACTATAGCTCGCACTCTAATTCAAATTCAATATATTTAAAGGTGCAAATTACACTCTTTCTGATAGTCATAAAATAATAATAACAATGTAATTTGTGTAGAATCAAGAAATAAACAAATATTAGTTAATAACGTCAAAATTAAATACTTGATATAAATCCGATTATGTCATTAGAACATGAAAACAATATGACACGAAAAGTTATACATAAAAATCATTGAATGCCTACCTATGTTAAATGCATTTAACATAGGTAGGCCAGTTCACACGGACAGTACCCGGTCGCGAGTATAACGCGAGAGTCAGCCATCGCTCCCATCAACCATATTAGAGGGAAAGGAACGACCCGGCTCCCGATGCGCCACCATCAGCACGTTAAAATCCATCAAAAGGTTTAGAAGACATCGTGGAATAAAGAAATACACATACATTAGTCCTGAAAACAATGCACTTCTTTTTGTGGGCAGTCGTGTAAAAACAAAATCTTGCTCTAAAACTGTATGAAATAGGAATGCGTGACGTCATAGTTTTTCAACATCATTGATGTACTAATATTTTGTTTTTGTTGAATTGAAAGTTGAAGACACACACACAAGAAAAAAAAACTCCGGGAGTGCCGACAGAAGTGAAAACTATACAGAGGTGTCTGTTACGGTAACGGTAATAGTGTCGGGAGTTTAATGGCTTTTTTCTCATCTCTAAAAATGCCAACATGTATCTATGTAACTATACAGAGGTGTCGGTTACGGTAACGGTAACAGTGTCGCGAGTTCAATGGTTAATTCCCATCTCAAAAAATGTCCGACGCGCCTAAAGAAGTTTTCACTTCAAAATGAGTAAGATTTTTTAAAATTTCAATTTAGGTAATAATATTTAATAATTTATTTTTTGGTGCAATTAACTGCCCTCTTTCTACATATTAGTACCTAATATAACTAATAATATGTAGAAATTCCCTGCCTAACATGTTCAGTTATGCGTTAACGAAACGAAAACCAACGAATAGTGAGTTATCAAATTGCACTCGCATTGGGTTTCCTGAACATTGCATGTATACAATTTTTCCCAATACGCTATCCAGTTTTTATATATTATTATCTTACTAAAGATTTAGTCTTCATATTTATATATAATATAATATGCGTCGCAGTAAAATAGATAATTTTCGAAAAACCTAAAAACTTTTAGGTACAAGCTTTAATTTGAAAAGAATTTTATTTTTTTTCGTATTTTTCTGAGCAAACCCTTTCATTTGATACCCATATCAAAGTATATACAGGGTGTAACAAAATTGGTGTAGGTCACGTTAACTGGGGCTTCTACCCATCATACTGAACAACTTTGCTGAAAACGTAAAAAAATTTTTTTACTCTTCATACAAGTCGATCAGCTGATCGACCGATATTGTGCATTTTAGTATGGCGGGTCCCAATTTTTTTTTGAGAATTGACTATGGGTTCCTTGGAGAAAGTTGTTCAGTATCATGAGTAGAACCCCCAGTTAACGGGACGTACACTAATTTTGTTACATCCTGTATATTAGTACTAATCCATATCATGGGGTGCATAAAAAGTTACGCATCCGCCGTTTTTGGGAGTCCGCCATATTGGATTTAGTATTTCACTTGGATTTAGTACGTCACCACACCCCGGACACTCCATACAAACGAGCGAGAAATGATATACATAATTATAACTGACGTATCTATAGGCAAGAATGCAGGTAGGGTTGAATCACACCGGCGGTATTGGTCACGAAATGTTTGTTAGTTATTTACTGCATGCACACTGCAAGATATATATACTGTGCTGCAAGCAACAATCAACAGTTATCTTACATGATTAAGTAACTTACATGGATAACATTGTTCATTTGTTCTTCAAACACAGGAGCTTTTGTCCGTGAAACAATCTCATTTAGCAACCTACAATAATAGTCAAACTCAATCTATAATTTCGAGATCACATTTTATAATATCACACTACTAGATATTTCTATACAACTCATACTTTCACACCATCTAATCAAATTATCACAAGCCACAATAACAAACTGACATCTGACATATAAAAAACATAAAGGAACTACATTTCTAAAAAAAAAAGATTCAGCTAGTATGAAGATTCATAGGAACTGATTGTTCTTAGATTTGGTCGTATAATATTGGTGGTCAGCCAATCATGATACGAGGCATGCTGAGACGCCGCGGCCGCCTCAAAGAGAATATAATACACTACGTTTCGGCCGCCTATTGGCGTCGAGCGGTGAGCGGCGCGCAAAGTAAATATAAGTGACGTTAATCGCGCATGCGTAGTTCGTTCTTTACGTTCGGTAGGTAACTAGTTGCTTTTTATTCCGGTGTACGAAATCACAGCGGCGCGCAAAGTGAATATAAGTGACGTTTATCGCGCTTGCGTAGCTCGTCCTTTACGTTTGGTACCCAATCTACATCCAATCTGAGTGACGGGGGGGTGAGGTCGAATTTAGAGAGCGGCAGGGAGTGTCCATACTGTACGTTAGTACTAATATATATACTGTGACGTCACTTAGCTCACTATGCAAACATAACGTGTATTCAAAATTTCAGCTCAATCGGATACCGGGAAGTGGTTCTAATTTAGCTTCCAAAATTTGTCCTAAACTAACTAACTAACACGACGAGCTAATATAAAGCTTGTAAAAAGGCCGTGATCGATGGATAGTTGTACGAAAGAGGTTCATAACTAACTTTATTTATTTAATCGTATGGCTTTTTCTATTTAGGAAGTAGTCTTTTTACAATCTTATATCTAAGGTCTTTGTCCAAATGGCTGCGTCGAAATTACCGAGCTACCACATACCGGAACATTCTTGGGTTATATATGTCACCGGGATATTGTCAAAACCGCGATATTACAATCTCACTACACTAAATTCAGTTAGATTATAATATGACGGTAAATTGTTAATCGGCTTGCAATTTCACGGCCCATCCGAATGAAAGCGACGATTTCTTCTTCTGCGAAGCATTCTGCTACCCAGGGGGAGGGGAGGGGGGGGAAGACCTGCTTCGCTAGGCTCTTTGACTGTTTATTCAATCAAACCTGACCGAACCTAACATCTCTCGCCTATTTATTTAATGTTATTCACTTCGCTTAGTGTTATTGTAATGTCACTAGTGAGATTACAATGACACTAGTGAAATTGTAAGCAGTATATTATGGTTCACAATCTTTCGACAGTCCACAATCTCGTGAGATAGATCCCGTTAGATTATATTATAACCTAACGGTTTCTACAATTTTATTGTGACATATATATGTTTAGCGCTCTACGAGTATACGGCAGCACCACAATCACAGGCAGGCGCATCTCTCCATCCGCATTTATGCGTATGCTCTCTCTGCGACCCGCCTGGGTAATGAGAATCCCTCCAGCTTTTTAGTTGAGTCGCGTGTCGTAGTCGAGACGCCATTTGAATTCCACTGCTTCCTCCATTTTTCCGTGATGACAGTCTTAGCAGTTTGGTATGGAGGGTGGCGAGATTTCATTCAACCTTTGCATGGCCAGGTTACAGAACTCATTATCTACAGGGGAGTTTAGGATTTTGCTTCGTTGAGCTAGGCTTGTCGGTTTCTCAAACCTGGTGAAGGTATAAGGCTGGGCGCCGGTAGCCTAAGGAGTGGTGTACTTTTGATACATTTAACTTACAAATATTTTTGCGTGGGGGCTCCTATTTGCGTTAAAAAAGTAACCTAAACTAACCTAACAACTATCTACTGCAGGTACACATAATATCAAGGTTTTTGATGTGTAACATCTTTGCTCTCGCTTTCCTGCAATTTGTGGGAGTGATTTCGTGAAATTGGACGGAAATTTGTAACAGGAAATGCGAACGTTTTTTAATTCTCGAAAACTAAGGTTGTCATAGCCATTCCGCCTAGTGTGATGGTAAAGGCAAAGATGACATACTACTATTCGAAGGGTCGGCCCGTGAATGTACGACCCGATAATTAATTAATTTCATAAGTATTTTGTCACATTTTACACATCATATGCGAGTACTGTAGGTATTATCTTACCTATCTTATTGCTACATCCACGTCTCAAATTTGCATTTTCAGTTGGAGAATTGATCGTGACGTATATCGATATATGGAAGAACCTTTTTTTTTAACTACAAAGTTAACTTTGTCCTTCAATCTGTTTGTTGTACTCGTTGATGTTGATGTTTGCGTGTATATGTCGCCAGGATATTGTCAAAACCGCGATATTACAATCTCACTACACTTAATTCAGTTAGATTAGACTTCTTGTATCTACGAATAAAACCGATGATTTCTTCTTCTGCGAAGCATTCTGCTACCCAGGTTCGCGAGGCTCTTTGACTGTTAAATCAATCAAACCTGACCGAACCTAACATCGCTCGCTCATTTATTTAATGTTATTCACTTCGACACAAGTGAAATTGTAAGCAGTATGTTACGGTTCACAATCTTTCGACAGTTCACAATCTCGCGAGATAGATCCCGTTAGATTATAATCTAACGGTTTTTACAATTTTACGGTGACATATACAATATACATCATCAAAAATAAATTTTAGACATCGATATGTTATATAACTAATCGATATATTATTTGCAAAGTTTGGATTCAATCCGGCTTGTAGTTTTTGTATTAAAGCGGAACTACGTTTGTATGGAAACTCGAGCCGCCATGGGACTCTTGACTTGGATTACTGGCTCGGTTAGCTGAAAGTAGCGTGCTAGCGATAGCGATATCTAGAGCTTGTATTCTGTACACACAAGGCATCCACGTGATTAAAGGTAAATAATTACATCTACAATGTGTGCCTTAGTCATTGGACGTGTTTATTTTTATGGTCCTCAATCTACACACACACACACGCGGTAGTGTGTCAGCCAAGTTCGCAAAGGAAAAGGGCGATACACCGGGCCGTAGGTTATATTATATTACACGAACCATTTCGGGCCATTTTGTAACTTAAAATCTGTTTGACCTACTTGCGATTTTTGTGTCACCTCGATTAAATATAATCCCAATTTTCATAAATATATGTTTGTCAGGGTTCGAAGTGATAATTATCATTCATATCTATAACGTATATAGTTGTCTTGATATTTATAAAATTAATTGCAAAAATATTCTATTCTAAAATCGTATAACTTAATAAGGCCTACTTTTGTTTAAATCTACGACAATTAATGTTGATTAATTTGCAAAAACAAAACAGTAATTATAGACAAAACGCTAGAGCCTCGCGCTATGTCCTGCCATGTTTATCGGAACACAATTTGACGTTTCGTTAAATTATTGAAAGACGTCATACCTCGCACTGAGAAAAAAATTCTCAAAAAGCTTTTTAAGCTTTTAATTTGAATTTTGCATACACGTTAGGTTTGGAGCACAGTGCATGGTTAACAAAGTAACGTCATTCTAAATCCAATATTGCGGCCTTTCAAAGATGGCGGACCAGTAATTTTTAGCTTTCCGTACCCAAAGGCTACTACTAAACGGGACCCTATTACTAAGCCTCCGCTGTCCGTCAGTCACCAGGCCGTATTTCATGCACCGTGATGGCTAGATAGCTGAAATTTTCACAGATGATGTATTTCTGTTGCCGCTATAACAAAAAATACTAAAAATTAGAAAAAGTGAAAAATTAAGGTAGGTTCCATAAAGAAAAACGTGTTTTTTTAAACATGAAGAAACAAGCGGATCTAGTATGATGTTTTTTTAAACATGAAACTAGCACCATCTAGTATAATGATACGGAACCCTATGTGTGTGGTTCTGACTCGCACTTGGCCGGTTTTTTATGTACCCCCGTGATATGGGTACCAAAAGAAAGGGTTTGCAAAGAAGAATACGAAATAATAAAAAAAAAATTCCAATGAAAATCGTGTACCTAAAAGTTTATAGGTTTTTCGAAGTTTATGTTGCGCGATTTATTCGCCGGTCGTGAACCGATTTCGCCAATTCTTTTTTTAAATATTAGGTCATGCCTCCAGGTGAATCCCATATTGTGTATCGGTTACATACTCTGTTTGTAAATAAATAAATAAAACAAAAATACCAATTTGTACTTGGTTGTAGCGGTTGTAGTGTTTAGCTTTTCCAATTATCTTCCATCCATTTGTCCACAATTCATAACTTCACTTGCATTCACCTCAATGCCATGAATCTATCGCGTAATTATAATTATTTAACGATCATTTGATATACATACACCTTACTATCGCGTGTTTGCACAACCAAAAGACGACCTGCAATTATCTAAGTATGAATTAGCCGAATTGCCATTTTGGGTAACCCACACCACTCTTGCCATTCCCCGATTGCCCCACCTCCCTCTAAAACCATAAACTAATTGTATTATCAGTTTCTATAACTAAAATCAAAACAATAAATTAATTATAAAATAATTAACCAACGAAAAAAGGTTATAAATTGTATAATTAATTATTTACTAAAGAAGAAGATTCAAAATTCAAGGTCTTTATTCAAAATAGGTGCAAATTACACTCTTTCTGATATAAAATAATAATAACATAATTTCCTTTGTGAACAATCAAGAAATATACAATCATTAGTTAATAATGTCAAATATCAATCCTTGAAATAAACCAGATTATAGAGTAGGATGTCATATAAGAGGAGTGGCGTAATATTGGGTGGGTTACCCTAAGTAAACAATTTTCGTGAAACCTCACTATATTCAGTAAGCTGATTGTTAATGGTAAAAACCTTGGAAGCAAATGCGCGTAACTCTACGATGACGATGTATTTTATGGACGGCAAATACAGGTCTTCTATACATATTATAACCATCATCAGTATGTTTTTCACATTATACGTCATGTTGTTGTAAGATTAGCCAATGGCGTTAGCACCGCGTGGTTTCCTAAATAGCAATTGGCATTGTCCAAAAAATATAAGTAATTTTTGTATTTTTAAAATGAAAAACAAAAAAAAATTATTTGATTTTTTTTTCTTATTAAGTACTGGTTAATTTTTATAATTTTTCTGTTAAAAATGTGGTGACTTCACATGCCCAATAGTATGAAAAAACCCGCCAAGTGCGATTTGGACTCGCGCAATGTAGGATACCGTAGCCTTAAAAAAAAAATTAAAAAGCCCATGACGGGTAATAAAACGTAATTGAAAAAGGATTAAATAACTTTTCAAAGTGCCCCAGCTAGAATAAAATAAGAATCAAAAGATAAATAAAAAAAAAATCCAAGAATATCCGTGTCTGCCATCACCCACTCTGTCCCAAATTTCAGTTTAAATATAGTAATTTATATTGATTGAAAACTACATTAATTTACATTCTGCATTAGTCAAACTTATAAAATAAAATTTCGTAAGTATATTCAATTCATTTCAGAGCAGATAATGGCAGTCCCAGATGGATATTTTTTGATTTTTTAAAATTTATCTTTTGTTTCTTATTTTCTTTTCGTTTGGGGGCTTAAACATATTTAATTGTTTTTCAATTACGTTTTAACACCTGTCATGGGCTTTTTAAATTATTTTTATTTTAAACTTTTTAGAAAGTTCCTACTTTCAGTAAGTTTTCCTTTCCATTTAAAGCCTTGATCTACTTATTCTTAAAGGTTTTGCTATCCGTATGTCGTAGATTCTTTAAATTCGTCACGAACTTTTGTTAAATATGCATGGTTCATGAGTTTTTATTGAGCTGCAGCGCCCCCTGGTGGTCTACGACTGTAAAACGTGTCTAGACTAGCTCTGAATAACCTAACCAATTTATATAACTAAAAACCCGACTGCAAAAAACATTAACCCTCTTTTTTGGGCAGTCAATGAATCATAATATGTCACTTTCGGGATCAAGAAAAGTCTAACGACACTCCGCACTCCAAAATCAATCAAACTATTTGGTTTACAGGTTCAGCCAAAGTAACGGACATACATGTATACACACCAGGAAAACATTTTGGGTAGTCTGGCAAAAATGACACTTATACAAAGCAAGAAATCAGTTTAATAGTTCTTTTAAAACCCTCAAGCGCCAACAATCCTGGCTGCTGCAGCCGCCGCCTGGTGGTCTACCGCCATAAGACATATCTAAGAACCTGCTCTGATATGATACCTTTTAAATGCGAAAAACAGCAAGGAAATTGGCCCAGTAGTTTTCGAGATTTATTTTAGTTGCCATTTATGGCAACATTCGTTTACACACACAATCAAACAAACAACCTCTACGCATACCCCTTCTTCGTTTCGTCGTGGGGTAATAAATGGATATTTAAAAGTCATTTTTTTGCAGTTGTTAAATAGAAAGTTAGTAGCAGAATCTTTAACAGTTAAGTCACCGATGCTCTTCTTAATCTTCTTTGATACAAAAATATATAAAAAAAGTTGTCCGCTTCAAAATTTGTAAGTTAAACTTTCCGGTTTCTGATGCATGCCTAGCTAAAAAAATATGTATATTTTCACAAATAAAATCTTACATAAAATGTTCGAAATTATATTCTGTTAAACATTAGTGACAAAATGTATCACAATTTTTGTTTTGATAAGAGTTTCTCCTTGTTTGTTCACCCAATTTAAGGCGAGGTATTGATTGGAACAGTTGTCTCTGTCTTTTTCTTTAGTTTGAAGAGTGTAGCAAATAACCACACTTTTTCAATGGTTTTTCGTTTCAATCAAAAACTACAATGAAAGTATAAAAAAAACATTACTCACTTTGTATTTTCATAATATATATTGTTGTATTTTTTTAAAATTTATACTTCAAAATATTTGTCATACGTAACTAGAGTTGAAAGTAACGGTGTAGACCTATCTTTAGGATTTTTTTCTATCAAGCCAAAACTGCTCAATCGTGTTTCTAATAGCTTTTGACTTTAAGGAACATCATAAACAATAAGGGCATTTTTTTCAACCTTGGGTTTTCTATCGTTTAGGAGTAACTAGCTGTTTCCCGCGGCTTCACCGGCGTAGACAACGTTTCTATGACTCTTCGAGGGTGCGCAGTGCGCGAGCCACAAGCGGCTCGCGAGCGTTAAAAATAGCAGTCATTGTGTTAGTCCAGGTCCTAATCTGTCTACCTACTAAATTTCAGCGAGATCCGTTCAGTAGTTTTTGCGTGAAGAAGTAACAAACATACACACTCACAAACTTTCACCTTGATAATATTAGTGTGATTGACGTCAAAAATAACGAAAATCTGTAATATTACCGCCTTAAGTTCATCAGCTTTTGTTTGTGTTTGTTTACGTCATGAAAACTTTTCTCCCTTCCCCGCTATTCCGTCGCCGACCTCCTAAAAGGTCAGCACAAATTAGGTAGTTGCTGTTTCATTCATACGCCAACAGAAAATTACATAATCATAAAAACTGTGTTAGCAATCCGCAGTTGTTATGACGGCCTCGGGCGGACAAACAAACAGCGTGATAATGCTATCTGTGTGACTCAGAATCGCCCACCTGGTTTGTCGATGAGACGGGCACGAGAATGTACTAAATGTACTGTGAGTATAGAGTAACTAATTAGTAATCTGTGGTATAGGTACTGAAGATGGTATTGTAGGCTTTGTCAGTTTGATCAAAATGTGCAACAGGGTATATGCATGAATTTTTTTATCGCATAAAACTCCGTAAAAACAATGTCAAAAAGTGAAATGAAAATTTTAATCGGCCAAGAAATACGGAAGATATAAGCATTTTCAACTACTAATTAGACAGAGAGATCCGATATGTAAATGTGACGACATAAAACACACGGTCCATATAAACTCTATGCTACATTCTGTTTTGCTAGAAGATAGGGATACATCTTTAATGGCTTATATCTTGGTTATTTTTATAGTTAATAAAAAAAAATATTTGTATACCGTTTCTTATATGAATGAGCTTTTATTAAAGCAAAAAAAAAATATCATGCATATTCCCCATTGACCAAACCTGTGTGAAGTTCTATATCTCTATGACGAAGTCATCCTTTTTAGATTTTTTTCAATCTGTTTTTATAACATCTTCTTTTAATTTGTTCTTTTTTTATGTATGTTATTCAAAATTTGATTATGACTGCTGCTGTTCCCTTTTTCCTATACTGTTCTGTTCTTTTTACTGGTTTTATTCACCTGTCCATTTTTTAAAATATAAACTTAGCTTTGATGGTATCATAGTTTTGTATCTTTTACGACCCTGCCCCTACCCTCCAATACTGAATTGAATACGTCCAATACGTGCTAGAATCGACGCGAGCAAGGAGGGCACGCCGAGGCTGCACCACTAGGTATGTACATTTAGCGGCTGTTTTTTTATCTAATACCCGTCAAAAACTCAGTTACGTTATTACTAATATATACACTTTGACTCAGTCTTGCGTTTTCAATCTTCGCAAAAGAGAAGCCAAACGAACCCTTAAGGCCCAAAGCCTTAAGGTCAAATCCTAATATTCAATTTGAATTATTGAAAGACTAATTGAAAGAAAGTTATCACTATTGAAAGAAAGCTATCACCATGGAAAAATATATATTATACTTAAAGTAATAAAAAAAAACGATTTAATTGAATATTATTTTAAAAATATTACCACTTTTGATGTAAAAAAATATCATACCCTGTTTTTTGCATTAATTGCAAAAATTCTCGAAAACAATTTGTTTATGTTGAATGAAACCGACACACAAAAATCGGTGACTTTAATTCCTTTATTTTAATTGAACTTATTTGAAAGTGAAGAAAAGTAATAAAAACATGTAAAAATCGAGAATTGGGCGTATAAGTCGTATTAAAGCCCCTAATATTACGTGACAAAACGTGTCGATTGCCCACAGTCCTAACCTAAAATACCTTGATATTACGTTGGACAGGTCGTTAACGTATAATCGCCACTGCAAAAACACCAAGCAGAAAGTGGGTGCACTTGTCAATCTGCTGCGTCCACTTACCTCTACCGGTGGAGAACCTCCCCCAATGGACTAGCGCTCTCCTTTTCAGCTGGCGCCCGTTTGGAGCCGCTCTGCGCACACGTGGCTTGTGGATACAGCCTTAAATGACACCTGCCGAATTATCACGGGCTGTCTAAAACCAACTCCCGTCGAAACACTGCATCTTCTGGCCGGTGTTGCATCACCAGACGTCCGTAAATAAGTGGCGAGCTCAATTGAAAGAGCCAAACAAGAAGATCCAAGGCACCCAATGCTACGTCACGTTCCTGTGCCCGCAAGGCTCAAAAGTCGGCGCCGCTTTATCAAAGAGGTGCAGCCTCCAAAGCTCGCTTGAGTCTCTGGCAGGAGAGGTATTCTGCGGCAACACACATCCCAAGAGTCCCCACTGGACACATCCTTCCCTGGCCAGCATGGAAGTCTTGAAACAGACTCGGAACTCAAATTGGCCGGTGCAAGGAAAATATATGCAGATAGGGCTACAGCGGGAATAAAACATGCGAGTACGGTGCCTCTCCCCAGACCATGGCACACCTTTTGTCCTGCCCCGCGTGTCCTAGAACCTGTAGCGAGGACCTGTACAATTCAACAGACAATGTGGTCTTTGTGGCAGAGTACTGGTCTGAAAAGGCTACAGCGGAGATAATACAGTCGAGTACGGTGCCTCTCCCCAGACCATGGCACACCTTTAGTCCTGCCCCGCGTGTCCTAGAACCTGTACACGCGAGGACCTGTACAATGCAACAGAGAATGCGGTCTTTGTGGCAGAGTTCTGGTCTGAAAAAAAAATGAGCCGAAGGATCGCCTCGCTAACAAGAAGATCTAATAATTATTCACCTTGCTGCAACAGGTAAGGGAACGTACCTATACTAAGTGACCGGTTCAGGGGGTGAGGGGGTATCCAATATACCACTACATATGGTCACTGGGGACGGGGTTTACGTCTATGTACACGACGAAGTATTATTTCTTCACGAAAACTATTATTTCCTCTTTGAACGTAAAGTTCGTGTCAATTCGTGTGAACGGAACCACAGGTAGGTGCTGTTGAAATTACGATTGATTATCGTTCCGTTCCAATAAACTATTGAGTGTTTGTGGTGCGTCGTCCGGCCCCCAATGCTATAGCTAGGCTAGGTACTATAGGTGGGTATTATGCTCATCTGTGGTACTGTCTACTGCCTACTAATAAACACATTAACTTCCTACTCCAAGTTTTTTGACCTGTTGGGCTTATAGATATTTTATTGATTTTTAAGTATGAGTACATATGCTAGGTATCGGAAAAATAAAAAAGAAACCAGCCAAGTGCGACTTGGGGTTACACAAACGGGGTTCCGTGTCAAAACTTTAATCACCAACAGAATAAGACCTCTCACTACATACTTTGTTCTAGGTAAATATAGGGATCTTTCGTTTTTCCTGTGGGAACGGAAAAAAAAAAGATTTTCTTATAGATTTTCCTGTAATCTATGCGTTCAACCTCATAGATTTTAGGCCCAGTAGATAAGGGAGGGGGGAATGGTCATTTTTCGCCTATTTTCTTGAATAACTTCAGAACTGTTTATCTGTAATTATAATTTACCCCTCAAGAGTGGCCCCCATGTTTAAATCTTATAATACGTCCGTCTTTGGGTCACTGACTTATATATGTTTACCACGACTCAATCGGTCCAGTAGTTTCCGAGCGAATTGCCTGTGTGTGACAGACGGACGGACAGACAGACACACAAGTGATCATTTAAGGGTTTCGTTTTTACCTTTTGTGGTACGGAACCCCAAAAACTAGCCAAATGCGAGTCGGACTCGCGCAAAGCAGGGTTCCGTAATATTTTCAAAAAATAAATCTATATTGTAAACAACAAAATGATAATAAAACATTTCGTATGGAAAATCTATGAGCTTTGTACAAATCCAACTGCACGTCTTGAGTTGGTCGAATATTACTGCATAACTAAGAAAGTCTACTTAGCCGTGATCGTTTTCCTTTAAAATTGATTATTATTGGCTTATTACCTACTATTAATATTTTTTTTCAGATATCCTAAAATAGCGGTTTAAACTAGAGGGAGGGGGAGGGGTTGACACTTGACTCTTACAAAAATTGACACTTTACGGCTTAATAAAGCTTAATATATTACAAATGGAACCCTGAATCAAAAACACGGTTTCAGAAAACCCTCAGTACTTTTGAAGCACCTATACGATAAGGTAGGTCAACAAAAAAATCACCCCCTCTTTTCATGTAAGGGAGGTACCCAAAGTAATGTATTTTGCAAGATTTTATTTTACCATTTCGTCGTCCGCGTGATTAATATGTATACTTATGCCAAATTATATAGTCTCTGATTTAAGCCACGGACAGACAAAACTATAAGGGTTCCTTGTTGACTACGAAACCCTAAAAACTAGCCAAGTGCGAGTCGAACTCGCGCACAGAGATTGCCTTCATCATATCAACTAATACACGTCCCCACCGAGGGGCTCGAGCCTACCCTTGGTCGACTTCACACACAACCTTCGAGTTTCTTCGCAGGCGTGTGCAGGTTTCCTCACGATGTTTTCCTTCACCGTTAAAGCAATCGGTGAGTAATATGTGCGTAAGTTTCGAAAAACTCATTGGTGCATTGGCCGTCCGGATTTGAACCCGGTGCCTCTGGTTAGGAGGACCGAGTCGTTACCGGTTGTTCCGCCGACGATTCCTTACCAAAACACATTTGGGTACGAAACTGCAAATATCTACGAGTACTTTACTTTCAACAATCGCATTGAAGAAGAAACAGAACTTTGATATTCTTCGACATGCCTCACGGTCAATTCTCCAACCGTAAATGCAAGTTTGTAATCGCAATATCTTATAATGTGATATAACTACAAACTTGCAATTGTCAGATTTTTCCTCTTTACTTCTGCTGTGAGACCTTGCTTCTTGGCAAATTTCATGATTATCACTAAGTCAATGGAAAGTACCCTATAGATTTTGAATTCATTTTTTTTTTTCATTCATATCAGCTCATATACATCCCCACCGAGGGGCTCGAGCCTACGATGTTTTCCTTCACCGTTACAGCAATCGGTAAGTAGCTATATGTACGTAGGTTTTGAAAACTCATTGGTACATTGGCCGTCCAGATTTGAATATCCGGTACCTCTGGTTAGAAGGACCGAGTCGTTACCGGTTGAGCCACCGATTTGATTTAATTGCAATTATTAAAATATGGGCCTTAATAAAAAGCTTTATGTGGCTGTTAATTTTCATTGCTGTAACATTGAAGCTTGATTTTGTTACAGCTATGCGAAGTGCAACACCAGGCAATCGCCGACTATCCTTTTAAGGGTTCCGTACCCGAAGGGTAAAAACGATACCCTATTACTTACTGAGACTTAACTGTCCGTTCGTCTGTTTGTCCATCTGTCACCAGGCTGTATTTCATTAAGCGTGATAGCTAGGCGGTTGCAATTTTCACAGATGAATATATTTCTGTGCCGCTATAACAACAAATGCTAAAAATTAGAAAAATAAGGAAGGTCTCCATACAAAAAAAAAAGAAACTAGCGCCATCTAGTATGATGGTACGGAACCCTATGTGTTCGGTTCTGACTCGCACTTGACGTATTTTTCCCCTTTGCGGAGGAAGGAGGACAATGCTCAAGCATACCAGTACAGATTAAGACTGTGCCTATCCGCTAAACTTCCCCCTGAAGTGATGGATTTTAGTGCAATACTTGAATCCTTCATCGATGCGACTCTCACCCTGGAGAGGGGGGGCGCCGGCGCGAAGAGAGAGATGCGAGGGGCGCTCCTACCGCTAAGGGAGTAACATTTGTTGTACTAGTGAGGGGGTAGCCAGGAGGAAGTTCAGGTCGGCTGAAATTTGATCGGGAGGATCAGACAGTACGTGTCTTGGTCTTCGGACCATGTAGGTACCTAGATAGTTCGAGTGGCGGGGTATAGTCCGCTGCCCCTCGAATTAACGGATTAGAGAATGCCGATTGCCGACTAACCCTTCACGATAAGAGATAGTTCAATTTCGCGTGAGTGTCTTAACGCGACTTACGTCCTTTACTTTGGGCGTAAATGCATATTTTTTCGTTTATTGCAACGAATTGAAACGATTAGTAAATATTCAAAAAAATTCGTCTGAGCCTTTTTATCAATACCTTTGTTCTCTTACTGTCGGACTGTCGGTATTTATTTCATGCGCCTAACTTATGCAATGTACTTAGGAGAAAAATCCAATACTCTCTCAAAACTACATAGTTTTACAAAGTAAAAAATAAAAGAAAAACTGGCCAAGTGCGAGTCAGAACCGCACACATAGGGTTCCGCACTATCATACATGTCGCTAGTTTCTTCACGTTTAAAAACACGTTTTTTGTATGGAGACCCTTATTTTTTCACTTTTTCTAATTTTTAGTAATTGTTATAGCGGCAACAGAAATATACATCATCTGTGAAAATTTCAACTATCTAGATATCACGGTTCATGAAGTACAGCCTGGTGACAGACGGACGGACGGACAGCGGAGTCTTAGTAATAGGGTCCCGCTTTTACCCTTTGGGTACGGAACCATAGAAATCGTGTTTTTGTTTTAGTTACCCATACGAAAGAAGAAAGTTTAAAGAGTCAATTTTGTAGTTTTTCACGTTCAGCAAGCTTGCGAACGACTCAACATGTTCTAGCAAAAAAACACAAATTTTGGGAGCCACCTCCACGCGTACCTGAGAATATGGGTTTTGACTATTGACAGACAGACGGACAACAAAGTGATCCTATAAGAGGTCCTTTTTCCTTTTGATGCACGACGCCCTAAAAAGAACATTCGCACGCATACAATAATAACAACAATCCATTATTGTCAAGCTCAAGGGAATCTTAACGTAAAACAAATGCCTTGGAGCACCGAAATATACGACTCCCACGGCACAGAACACAATTCCACGCGAATTCCTTACGTTGCACGGTGGACTTTGAGATGCTTCACATTAAAAACTCTAGACTGCGAACGAGACATTCGCGCGAGAGAAAACTTTTTTAACTCCACACACATCAGCATACAAAATGAGCTCTGTCACCAAAGAGCACGGTAGTCCCAAGAGAGATTTAGATGCAAAGACACCGTGGTTAGATGATAGTGCAGTGGCGCTAGCACTTGGCAGGAAGCCCGAGGTGGGTCGCCCCGCCTACGCTCCTAGTTCCCACCACATTTCACCACCCCCAACGCTGCTCTGATTCATACTGTAATACAATATTCACGTGACAAGCCAGAAATGTATTATCTGCTTGTAGAAATGTCGGCGAGAAGTTGCATGGTCACGCAAACACTCTCCTGGATCTCGACGTGTAGATGTTCCTATCTGTCTTCATATTTATTTATTGCCTGATGATGAATTTGACAGGCAGTAGCTCGATGTTGTTATTTTTGGATCTGTATTATAAAGTTCATGATCACGGCTTAATATAGGCAGGTTTAGTATCATTCATTGATTCATTATAAGCTGAACTACGTTAAGCAAAGTTACATGCTCAAAAGTATTATCATTTTTAACCGACTTCAGAGGTTTCTCAATTCGACCGTATATATTTTCTTTTTTATGTGTGTTCGCGGATAACTTCGTTGTTTATGAAAAGATTTTGATGATTCTCTTTTTGTTGGAAAGGAGGTATCTCAAGGGTGGTACTATGATAAGGAAACCAGGATCTGATGATGGCATCCTAGAGAAATTGAGGGGAACCTTAGTTTCCTGTTTGAAGTCGGTTTTTTTTTGTTCAAAATTATTAATGAAAATTTAGACTATTTTTAAAAACTAGTTTGAATTTTTTTAAGACTGGTTATTTTTAGGGTTCCGTACCTCAAAAGTTAAAAACGGAACCATAATACGATCACTCGTGTATCTGTCCGTCCGTCTGTCACAGCCAATTTGCTCCGAATCTACTGGACCGATTGATTTGTTTGGTACACATAATGTATGTAAGTCGGTGACCCAAAGACAAATTGAGGGTAAATTAGAAAATAAAATAAAAAGTTTTGCAAACTATTCGTGTCACATAATCAAATGATTTTGTTGTGTACTAGTGAGAATCTCGATTTTTTTTTTCATTTTAAGATAAATAGTTTTGAAGTTGTTTGTACTTTAGAAATTTCATTTTTCCTGTGGTGACCGAAGCACTTTAGATTTTCTTGTAAGTTTTCCTATAATACGAGTATATGCATTCAACCTCATGTACTGTGATTTTTTCAAGATTTTAGGCCCAGTAGTTTTTGAGATAAGAGGGGGAATGGTCAATGTTCGCCTATTTTCTTAGTAACTTCAAAACGATTTATCTTAAAATTGAAAAAAAAAAAATACATTTGAGAATCTCACAACAAATTCTTTTATTTGATATGTCGCACGATATAGTTTGCATTTTTTTAAAAAAGTATATACTTAGAGGTCTTGTTGTATTTGTAGTTCAATTTTTGGTGCGGAACCTTGTTTGTGTGACCCCGATTCGCACTTGACCGGTTTTTTTACGTATTTTCAAATGATAAAAAGTGATGACGTCACAGGCCGAAATATCTAGTATGAAAAAAACGGCTTCATTACTTACTAATTTCAAGTGACGATTATGAAATCACAAATCAAGTTAGTTATTTAGCGTTATCTATCAAATGACTTTTTGCAGTATAACATCGTTACGTCTCCAAATTTATTTTTAACAAGCCGTTTCCCGCTGCTTCACCCGCGTGGACAACTTTTCTATGACTTTTCGAGAGTGCTCAGTGCGAGCGTGGAAAAAAGTAGCCTATGTGTTAATCCAGGTTCTAATCTGTCTACCTACTAAATTTCAGCCAGATCCGTTTAGTAGTTTTTGCGTGGAAGAGTAACAAACGTACATTCTTACAAACTTTCGCATTTATAATATTAGTAAGATTTACATTCCCTATAATTATAATAAACACACAATGACAATTGTACGATTTGTACGTACACACACAGACGTTTTAACATCCCCTTCGATGTCATTGGACGATAAATAATTTTCGAAAAACCTAAAAGCCTTTTGGTACTAGCTTTTAAAAGAGTTTTTATGATCAAAAAGCCAAATGCTCTAATGAATATAAATTAAAATACCCCTCGACAAAAAAACCGCTAAAAAGTAGAAAATAATATGTCTTGGCCCTTTGCGATTAATATAAGTAGTCAGACATATTATTTTCTACTTTTTAGCGGTTTATTCGTCGGGTTTTTTTTAAGCTTCATTTCATGCTTTTTAAACTTAACGTATCACAAAGATGATACCATTGTCGTAAGTTGGTAAGGAGTTGGGTATTATGCAGATACCAGGAGATGCTGCAGCATCAGGTCAAGGTTTCCATGTTCTATCTTAAACCTATTCTTTGAGACTATTGCAATGAGCCCAAATACGATGCCTGTGTTGTAAGTTGGTAAGGAGTTGGGTATCCTGTAGATTCCAGGAGATATTGCAGCATCAGTTCAAGGTTACCATGATTTCGCAATATTATTACAGGAAGAGGGCATCAAATTTTGAATCGATCAGACCTGTATAAGTTGCCCACCTTCCTTCATCCATCACCTAAATAAGGGCTGATGATCCTGAAACGGCTGAACAGATCTTCATAAATTATAACTAAGAACCACCTCGATCACGTCAGCTTTCAAACAAAAAAACCGTATCAAAATCGGTCCATTCGTTTAAGATAAACGATGCCACAGACAAACACACAGATACACACGTTAAAATTAAAAAAAAACCCTCTTTTTGCGTCGGCGGGTTAAAAAACGCGGTTCCAATTTCAAAAAGGTGAGCACAGTATTGTATTTCCTACGATTCTATTGAAAAATAAAAGATGGTTCTCGGACCTTGATTCCACTTCCAACCTTCCACTTCCGACCTTGATTTCATCATCAGATCAACTTCAAAATAACAAAAGGACCTATCGTCACCGGGATTACGGCTCCGTTCCAAATTTCAGCTTAATCGGCCCACTGGAAGTCGCTCTGAAATCGATCGCAAGATTTGAACTAAATAAACATACATACATAAAAACATTGCAAGTTAAATAAAAGCTTTTAAAAATGTCTGTCTTTGTGATAACACGTCCACAAGGTCTATACTACTACGATAAACCAACCTACAAAAAAATACGAGTGTGCTTTAGACCACACGACTTCAGTAAAACTTCTTTAGCTCCATCTATATGTTTGAAAGTAACTTAGTCTTCAGGAAATAATCAAATATTTTCTGTCAAATGGAGGTATAGACAGTTTATGAAAATAGTTTTACCATCCTCTGCAAATGATCATATCTTTTTTTTCTGCTTTTACTGAGCGTATCTTTTTTAACTTATAATGTTTGTTTTGATTGTTTTGACAACCGATATCGTTGCCTTGGCAACCGATTTTGTCAGTAAAGAAAAATAAATAGTATCTCTTTTTCTATCTTCACTAATTTATATATCTCTCTCAACTTCCGTTCGCCTCGCCCGAACACACTTCCGTAACGCTCTCGTCACGCATCCACCAGCTTACTCCCCAAGTCAAGCGTGCGTAAAGAAGTTTTACTTCAAAAATTGTTTCTCAAATTTCCAGAAAGACATATAATCGAAATCACACATCAATCATCATACAATGAAATTGTCGTACATATATTTTGTGTTTTCGCTTGACACATTTGAATTAAAATGGATCACCGCCCGCATAAAACTTTAATCGACTGTTAATGGTTTAATTAAATTATGAATATGAACTGTCGAAATTTGGAGTGGTCCCAAAATGTATAAATAACGTTTGACGTAACGATAATAATATGATTCAATTACCTGCACGGGTAAATCACTTTGGCCTTGGTATCCTAGTTAGCAGTTTACTCATAGGAATAAGTACTTTTTACTCGAAAAAGGAATTAGGCTACATAAACAGTTTTAAAAAAAATTATTATCGTAATAACAAAATACATCCAGAAACAGCATTACGCGTTCCAAAAAACCACCGAGGTGTGAATAGGAACGTTATTCGGCAGGTGAATTTTTGTTAAATTATGTTTATGTTTTGTTATAAATTTCTAGGTAATAGTATTACAATTGATAACTACCTTCCTCATATAAAAAGTAAGCAACAAATACGCATAACAAATATTTACTATTGGCATCTACTCGTATTGATAGACAAAACCGGTTGTCGACGGTAGATAAACGTCAATAATAATATGCGATAACATATAGGGGCACATAGCTCGTAGAACAGATGGCCTTAGAGGCAGTACAATTCTCTAGTAGCGACCGCGCAGCGTGGGCAAGCCTTCCACTCTGTAGACCAACGACCTGGTGAATGTCGCGCGAGAAGCCGCTGGATGCGGGCAGCGCAGGCTCGGTTGCGTATATGGCTTCACGTAATTATACCTTATATCGACTAAAAAAAAACACAATGTAAACAAACTTAGTAAGGATTTGACAGTTTCAAATGTCAATTCCATAGTGCTTTTGTTAACCTTTTGCTTTTTGTGATAGATATAGGGTATACGTATTCTTTACGTCCCCCATACCACCCATACGTTTTAAGTACCTACGTGACGCGACGAATCAGAGACGCCTCCTTTCGTTTCGACGAGCACTTCCTGGTAAAAAAAACCGAACCTCATTCGTCACCCTTTAGTGGTTTAACTTAAGGTTAATAGGTAGTTGCAACAACGGTAGACGGTTGAAATTACATCTGATGGAATGCCGTTTCCTCTACAAGAACTTAATGCTTTGCCAAAAAAACTTAGTATGTAAGTAATATGTTTATTTAATGTCATAAAAATACATACCTAATATTACTGCCTAGAAATGGCTCTAACGGTTTTCTTCCAAAATATATTTAACCCGGCGCCAATGACGTGTAAAAAATAACGCGGACGGTGACGCTGGGTCAATATGACCCGAATGTTTATTTTCCTTAATTATCTGGTTTTCTGCTGAATTATAACAAATTTAATACAAAGTAAGAACTATTGCATGACCATGAAGTCATTGTAGTACCAAGATGTTTAAGTTAATTTAGATATCAAACTATATATTTTTTTAATGCAACAACATCAAAAGGGCAACTAAAATAATTTCTCTTTTAAATAAATAAATATTAAATAAATATTCTGGGACAAATCACACATGGTCATCTGGCCCTAAAGTAGGATTCCCTGTGTTATGGGAACCAGAGACTGATATACATAC
Source organism: Coleophora flavipennella (assembly GCA_947284805.1). Classification (NCBI taxonomy): domain Eukaryota; kingdom Metazoa; phylum Arthropoda; class Insecta; order Lepidoptera; family Coleophoridae; genus Coleophora; species Coleophora flavipennella. The sequence continues at coordinate 10,249,621 of OX369306.1, read as the reverse complement.
TTAATAAATAATAAATAAAAAAAAAAAAAAAAAAGCCTTATATTTCTTACTAAATAAAAATACACAATTAGTATTTTTTGTTAACTACGTTATTTTAACTACGTACTTAGGAACTATAATATATTAATGTTTTCAATTTTGTGTAGGTAAGAACCCCTCGTGTTCGAAGGTGAAGGCCTCCTCTAGAGATTTCCAGGTCTCCCTGTTTTTTGCTGTTTCCATCCACTCTTTGCCAGCCACTTGTATGATATCATCTGCCCACCGGGCATTTGGTCTACCTCTCCTTCTAGTACCTTGTGGTCCATTCCAGGATGTTATCCTGTGGGTCCATCGATTATCTGTTAGTCTAGCTATGTGTCCAGCCCAGCGCCACTTTAGTTTTTTGCAGTGATTCAGAGCGTCAGTGACTTTTGTCTTTTTTCTTATATTTTTATGTGATATTTTTTGAATTCTTTTAATTTTTAATATACTTCTCTCCATTGCTCTTTGACATGATCTAATTTTTGATTTTGCTTGATGTGTGAACTTCCACGTTTGGCTGGCATAGGTTAGTGTTGGTAGTATACAGGTATCCATTACTTTTTGTTTAATTTTGATCGACATGTCACTTTTCATGATTTCTTTTAGGCTCCAGAATTTTCCCCAAGCATTTGAGACTCTCCTTTCTATTTCATGCTCATTTCTCTCTTTTTTAAATGATATTTGCTTGCCCAGATATATATATGTGTCGACAAACTCTAGTGTTTCATTATCTAGGTATACAGGGGACTCGATATGGTTTGTCATAATATTAGTTTTACTGCGGTTAATTTCTAGACCCACCAGCTGACTTGCAGCATGGAGAGCGTTTAGCATTGACTGTAGCTCGGTTGTACTCTCAGATAGCAATAAAATGTCGTCAGCAAATCTTAAATGGCTTAAATACTGATTGTTTACATATACACCTACCCTTTCCCATTGAAGTTGTTCAAAGACTCGTTGTAATACTGCTATAAATATTGTTGGAGAGACGGGATCTCCCTGCCTTACTCCTCTACGGATGGGTATGGAAGGGCCGGTCGTCTCAAGCCTTATTTTACTGTTACAATTTCGATACAAATATTGTAGAACCTTCAAATATGGCGTTTCAATATTTTGCGATTGTAGAGACTCCCATATTGAGTGGTGATGTAAAGTGTCAAAAGCTTTTCGATAGTCAATAAATATTATGTAGAGCGGCCTTTGGAACTCTTGATATTTATCTATGATCGATTCGATAGAATGAATGTGGTCCACAGTAGAGAATCCTCTTCTGAATCCAGCTTGCTCCACAGGTTGGTGGTTTTCGATAGTGCTTCTGATTCTTTTTTCTAGAATTGAGGAGAATAATTTGTATATTGAAGATAGCAAGCTTATTGGTCGGTAATTGTTTATATTGTTTGGGTCTCCTTTTTTGTACAATAGAGTAATGTCAGACTCGGTCCATTGTTTTGGTGTAATCCCCTTTTTTAGCACCAGGTTAAAAAGCTGTGTTAAAGGGTTCACTAAGTATGGAGCCCCTAGTTTCAAGGCTTCATTGGGTATTTTATCAGGACCCGGGCTCTTTCCAGACTTCAATTTAGCTATTCCTTGCATTATTTCTGCTTCCCCAATGTCTTCTATATCGAATGATGTTTCTTTAGATAGGTTTAAAGATAGCTCTTGATTATGTTCACAACTGTACAGATTTTGGTAGAAACTTGTTGCAACTTGAAGTATTTCGTTTCTATTGCGAGTTGTTTTATTTGAAACTTTAAGTCCTTCTATCCAAGTTTTGTGTGATCCGAGTTCTTTGTTGGCCCTTTTTAGACTTCCGTACTGTAGTACGTGCTTTTCAATGATATTTTTACGATGGACGTTGTAGTCATACCGTATATATTTACTTATAAGTTTGTAGAGAGCTTTTAGCTCGTTTTTCATACTTCTAGTTTTCGGTTTGGTTTTTTGAAGATGTTGCCGTTTTGAAATTAGTTTTTTCGTCCTGTCCGATATAACAGAAGAAGCACTTTTATGCTTTGAAGAATCATGAGCCCTTATGAGACTACTATCTATTGCAGCCACGAGTTTATCGTGAATTTCTTGCACTGTGTGGCTTTTTTGGTCACAAAAAGGATGTTCTATATTTTTGTGAAGTGATTCTAGGTATGTTCTTACTTCGTCTTCATTTTTCAAGGTGCTTTTTGTATTACTTCCGTAGGTTTTTCTATTCTTCTTTGAATCTTGCAGTTTGAAAGTAGCTCTTACCAATCTATGGTCGCTAGGATACTTCACGCTTATCACTTGTATGTTATGAGCATCTTTTTGGAGATTTGTTAGAATGTAGTCAACTTCATTTTTTATCTTGCCATCAGGGGATTTCCAGGTCCATCTTTTTTTGGTATTCTTTTTAAAAAATGTATTTAAAATTGCCAACTTGTTTTCGTATGCAAATTGTATAAGTCTTCTGCCTCTATTGTTTCTCTTTCCGTAACCATGGGATTTCATTATCATATTTTCTTCTTGTTTTGGTTGACCAATTTTGGCGTTGAAATCTCCTATGACTATTTTGTATTTTGTTGATAACTTTAACGCTTTATTTACAGTGCTGTAAAAAAGCTCAATTTCCTCTCCGCTTGCTGACATTGTTGGAGCGTAGCATTGTATTATGCTTATTTCCATGCCGTAGATTTTTAACTGAAGTAGAGCTACTCGTTCTGATAATCCTTCGAAGGATATAATGTTCTTTTTATGGCGCTTGTTAACAATGAAACCTACTCCATATAAGCCTGGTGTTTGTCCCATATAATAGAGTATGAAGTTCTTATGCTCTTCTATAGCGCTACCAAATCGTCTAGTTTCGGCAAGGCCGATGACGTCGTACTTAATATTTTTCAGGGCTTCGTTCAGTTCTAGAAGATGGGAGTAGGAAGATAGCGTTTTAACATTATATGTTGCTACGTAGAGTTGGCTTCGCACAGAATTACTACCGTTTCCCGCATGTGTTTTCTCTAGAGGGTTTTGGTCTACATCTCCCGCGGGGACCAGCCGTATTGGGAGAGCTGGAGAAGGAGGGGTGCAAATTAGTTTTTTTGAACTTCGTATTCGCAATTTTCAGAGGATTTGGGCGTGGTACTTGTAGAACTTTTCGCAGGGTTTAACTGTGAGGAACGCAAGAAGCTCTTTATATTCTGAGATTTATTTTTCTTATGTGCTTGTTTCTCACGTTCTCCCATATTTAATGATTTCCCATTATTTATTGTTTCAGGAGACTCTGATAGAGATCTTGATCTTTTACTACCTGCTATTTCTCTGGGTGTATCTGTTCGTTGTTCTGTAGATTTTATCTTGATTATTTTGTCATAGCGAAGCAGTACTTTTTCCCCAGATAAACGTTTTCTTTGGAACTCCTCCTGGAGCTCTTTGCGTTTTTGTAAAACGGCTGGTGTGTAGTCGTCCTTTATATAGATGCCCGTATTTTCTAATGTTTTCTTCTTTTTTAAAAGTTGAATTTTTCTACTTGTAGTCGTAGTTGTGACTACCACTGGTCTTACCTTGCCATTATTCTTTCCTAGTCTAGTCACCGTTTCAATTTCCCATTTTGGACATTCTATGTTCATTGTCTTGTTTATGATATCTAGAATACATTTAAGCAATTCTTCATAATTTTTTTCAGATTCTGAGATGCCAAAGAATATTATATTTTTCTTTCTCATTTGTCTATCTAAAAAATCTATAGTTTTTTGTTGCGCTTCTATTTTTTGTTCAAGTTCATCAGTTTTCGCTTCGATGCGGTTGAATTTTTCGTCGATATTTTTATTTATAGCCTCCTTTATATTCTCCTCCATTTCTTTCATGTCTTGCTTTTGTTGTGTTAAATCTTGTTGTATTTTGTGCAGGGCTTTCAGAACCTCTTCCATTGTAATGTTAGTGTATGCGCCCTCTAGTGGCAAGTGGCTCAGCTGGTATTAATAAAACAAATAGTATCGAGGTTAGGATCTATTAGGGGCTCGAGGTTCAGCCACTCTTTAACAGATGGCGTTGTTCACCAATTACACTGATCGAAACGGATGATTTTTCGGTTTAGAGGTTGTATTTTGCCAAATTCGCAAATAATAGTTCTTGCTAGACCCTGTACTTGCTAAAAACTAGGACTGACCTTTTGACTGTACTGTTATATAGTTCAGTACCACTGTATGTATGCAATCTGATTGTTTGTGTGTAGTCCGTATGATATGATATTTTCCACTTTTCGTTGTAATTTCAGTGATTCCGAGCACAATAACATTCCTCTTGGTGTTTTGCACTATGCTTGATAGAACTGCACAACTTTTGATATTTAACAAGCTATATTTATATTTTATATTTGAATATTTGCACAGAGCCGATATCAACAGTACGCCCTACCCTCCATATTCCATTCACTACTCTTATATATACGTTTAAATACATACATATATAGATATTTAACACCCAGACACAGAGCAAACAAATCTGCTCATCACACAAATGTTTGCCCTGGGTGGGGATCGAACCCACAACTCTCGGATCAGTAGTCAAGAGCACTAACCACTGAGCCACCGAGTCAGTCAGTCTTTTGGAACTAAAAATGTATGGAGCTGTAGCCGTTTTATTCAAGAAAAGGGATTTTACCATTCTTCACTGGCGCTTGCTTACAAATATACTATGGTACAAATCATATGAATTGAGGTCTTATCTCCAGCTACTGAGAAAACCAATAACGATTATAATATGTTTTTTTTTTCGAATTTCCCCAATTGAAAATCTCTCGGGTCAACATGACCCAGCGTCATTGTTGCCGGGTTAATATATTACCGCTTACAAAAAACTTGTAGGTTAGGTATACAAAGTAAGTCTCCACAAAAAACACCGAAACGAGGTTTATGGCGTCCGGTAAACTTAATTTGTTCGAGAGAAATTTCGAGACCGTTAATTTTAATTACCCTGGATACAAAAATCGCGAGCCCTCTTAACTGCTTTTCAGGCAACTTAGCGGAGGTACTTACTGAACCTACACGTAAAGACTCAATATTACTTCCAAGAAATAGTCTTAGCTGTTTTCTTCCAAGTCGATTGACACAACTCATTGAGTGTATATTCTGATAATTAAAACGCTAAACCAATAAAAAAACCGCCTTCAATCGCAACGACGTAGTACAATTTTTGCGTACTTTTAGGTTTTTGTTAGTTTTCTAAAAAAATTATTTAACCAATTTTGATAAAATTTATTTGGAACCAACCTGAAGGCACACTTCCTACTAATATTATAAATGTGAAAGTTTGTATGTATGCATGTTTGTTACTCTTTCACGCTTCAACCACTGGAAGGATCGGGATGAAACTTGGCACACATATAGGTTAGGTCCTGGAATAGGACATAGGCTACTTTTTACCCCGGGAAAACGACTTATTCCCACGGAAAAATCGAAACAACGCAGGCGTAGCCGCGGGCGGACGGCTAGTATTCAATAAAAAAACGGCCAAGTGTGAGTCAGACTCGCGCACGAAGAGTTACCTACCATTATCTATAAAAATCACGTTTTAAATATTAAATATTTGTTTTATTTTAATATAATTATTTATTCTTAAAGTGAATATATAACTCAATATTCTGTGAAAAATTAAAGCGTCTACCTGTTGCCGTTATCAATATCGAGAAAAAAAGAGCAAATAAATCACGTTTATTGTATGGGAGCCGCCTAAAATATTTATTTTATTCTGTTTTTGCAACATAAATCATCTGTGAAAATTTCAACTGTCTTGCTATCACGCTTCATGAATTACAGCCTGGTGACAGACGGACAGCGAAGTCTCAGTAATAGGGTCCCGTTTTTCCCTTTGGGTACGGGACCCTAAAAAAGGATTATGAAAATCGGTTCATTATAGGCGAGCAAATCTCTTAAAAAATCTCCTTCCTTTTGAAAGTCTCTTAAAAATATTTTGTTTTCCACACAAAAGGCAGTCAGTTATTGAATCATTCATCACCTTCTATTCTCGTGGGAAGCTAAGCTACTTAACTACACTGTAGTTCAGCAGTGGAATCAGAAATCCGCTGGCTTAGGCTCAGATTGTTCGATGCGCAGAACGCTGTGTTCGCATAATTTCAAAAATCTCGTAAACTCATAGAGGTTCAATTCTTGTGTTTACTATATGCGCCTGATTGAACTCTGATGGCATTACACTCACACATAACTAATTTATAAAGCTTCCGTCCGAGTTGGCTCTTAAATGGCTGATGACTGTACAGGCGGATCAACGTGCGTCTTACATTTATTTGGGTCTGCGTAATATGTTACTTCTATTTTTTACAACATGCACAGAGGCCAACACATCAAGCTATACACTCGTAGTGAGATTCTGATCCATACCCATTCGGCATAAGAATGGTACAAAGTCCAAAGTGTGTAGCTTGATGTGCTGGTCTCTGTACCTAAATGAAGTCCGGTGGGTTCATACATTACTGACGTGATGAGACCGTCACATTGAGACGAAGCTTCCTAGTTGGCTCTTGTTTTTTGCCATATTAAGGCGCCAAATTAATATTTTGCCATATTAAGGCGCCAGATAATGTGTATATTATTGGTTGAGTATACGCGATGTTTTGCCTCTCTGACTATCTGCGTCTCCGAACCCCGGTGGCATCAGACGTCCATGCATTACGGATGTGTGTGACGAAGCTTCCAACTTGGAGCTTGATTGGCTGCCGACTGCATGCGCGGGATAATGCGCGTTTTATAATGCGAAAACGGTTCGCCCATCGTGCGTGACTCATGCGCACCTCGCGTGTGCGCTTATGCTAATTACAATGTCCTGAGCACGTGTTCTCCTTGAGAACGCCAATCTATTGATAATGGATGAATAAGTATCTTACAATACTACATGAATCGTGTTATTGTTGGATATGTGATATGACTTTACATTAATTTATTTTTAATGTTCATTCAAGTAGGTACTCTTGGATGGTTATAAAATTAAATCAGTTACTGTGACTGTTCATTGACATCCTACGTTCATTTCATTGCGATCTTTGCAAGAAAAAACATATTTGAATTATTATTTAGTATAGGAATAGCAGTAGTATATTACTGTATCTGAATTATGTATCATAAACATACATAAATAAAGTAGCTCTATAATTATTTCTACAGTCTACACTGTAGGTAAGTACGTATATTTATTATAGTAGCAGATCTTTTGATTATACCTACATCCTTACTAATATTATAAATGTGAAGAATGTGTTTGTTTGTTACCTTTTCCCGCTTCAACACCTCGACCAATCTTGATGAAATTTGTCATGCAGGTAGCCCGTGTCACTGGGAATACCTTTTCCCGCTTCAACACCTCGACCAATCTTGATGAAATTTGTCATGCAGGTAGCCCGTGTCACTGGGAAGGAGATGGCTACTTTTTATCCTGTGAAAATAGCATAGTCCGATGCAGTTCCTGAGGGAACTGAAAAAATACTCTTTTTTTGCTTGATTTCTTTAACCCAACGGATCAATGGATAGTTGTGATTTTTTGCACAGATGTGTTTCAGGAGGTGGGAAATGACAGAATTTACTAATTAGCATATCTTTAGTTCCCGAGGGATCTGGGGAAAACTCATTTCCACGCTCCCGCGCCTCGGCGTCGCAACGGATTGAAGTGTTTTTTTATAAAATTGGTGGGGTGGGGTGGGGGGGGGGGGGGGAAGTGCCATAGACTGCTAATCAGAATAGCCTGATGTAGGTCCTGAGGGATCTGGAGAAAACTCATGTCCACACTCGCGAGCCGCCGGCACGCGCACCACTCACCCTCAAAAGTCAGTCATATAAACTAGGGATTGAAAAACCGGATTTTTGTATTTTATATGACCTGAATCCGGAGTATCCGGATATTTCGAAGGTTTTAAAAATAAGAAAAAGATCTTTTTGAATGAAATCTTTTATTTATACATTTTAAATATTTTACATATTTATCACATGCAAAATCAATTTTTATAAAAGCAACGTTAGCTTGGTAATTGTACAAAAAAGGGAACTATCTATAGTAAGCATTTTAAAATCACAACATCATCACAATCCAAGTCAGACTTGAAAACTAAAAAAATGTAATCATTTTTATAATCACTTTGCATTATTTGCAGTATCACTCAGTCTCTCTCTATACTAAAATAAATTAAGGAGATCTGTCTTTAATTTCAAATAACATTTCAATTGAAAGAGTGTCTTATTTTAGTTTAGGTATTTTCTATGTTTAAGCTATTTAGAACAGGGTATTTTGAACTTTTAATTGCCATTGCCACTATCAAAAATTAGGACCCAGAGCATGGCATTCTATTTTGCGGTTTCATGAAAGATACAAAACAAAATTAAGAATAAATCTTTTGTTACGTCCTATATTTCTGACAGTAACAGTCAAAAGATTCATGAATGTAGTTTTCACCTTAATGCCCATGAAAAGATTATTAACATTGACAACAAACATCCGTCTGTCAAAAAATAACATCTAATAATATAAAGCAAAATAAAGAATGTAACAAATAGATAATTTACTGAGTTAATGCTCATTTTAATTAAAACCTAGAAAAATCAACACTTTTTTCAAGATTCAGTGTATTTATTCAAAATAGGTGCAAGGTACACTCTTTTAAAATAATAATAATAATATATTTTACATAATTACATAATTTCATTTGTGAAAAATCAAGAAATAATAATTAGTTAATAATGTCAAAATTCAATCCTTGAAATAAACCAGATTATGTCATTAGAATATGAAAACAATATGACACGAAAAGTTATACATAAAAATTATAGAATCTCATAGATACCTTTGACAAGAGTAGGGCAGTTCACACGGACAGCACCCGGTCATGAGTATAACGCGAGAGTCGGCCATGGCTCCCTTCAACCATATTAGAGGGAAAGGAACGACCCGGCTCCCGATGCGCCACCATCTTTAACTACTAAAGTAACGTTGGTGTTATACTTTATTCTATTCTAGCGAGTGTTCTTTAAGAAAGAAGATCTCAAAAACATTAAAGCGTCTAGTGTTTGATCACTAAGACGAGATCTTAGCTTGTTACAAAATGTTCCAGCAGTAGAAAAGGCTCTCTCGGATTCGACGCTTGTGGGTGGAAGAGCCTGTAGTCTTCCAAATGCTTTTTTTAGAAATTCTCCACAGGCCCCACCCTTTAAACTCCACTCCATGTTAAAGTACCATTTATACATGGAGTAGCGAAGGCAAATCAGATGCACTTGTTGAACTCGATGGCTGACGTTGGTGATTAACAGCAGCTTCACTTACACTAGCAAGCTGTCGATCAAGTTGTTCAATCATACACATCCATAGCGTGTTGTGATTTGTGTTTCGGAGTAATTTTAGTCATCAAATTTAATTCTATCAATTATAATTTAAGTTTATCATAAATGTAACTAAAATCCGAAAAAACCGGATTTCGAAATTGAAATCCGGATTTGTAAACTGCTTGAAAATCCGGATTTTTCAGATGTTTTCGAATTTCGAAGTATCCGGATTGCAATCCCTAAATAAACGATGTCCACGCGGGCGAAGCCGCGGCGAAAAGCTAACACTTAAATATTCTGAAAAGACTATCTAATTTTGTTTCTAAGAAAGTCAATTACTGAAATACATAGCTAAAATAAAATAGGAATGTTATATTGGCAACATAAATACGCTGTTTTTGCAAAGTTATAACATGCATAAAACACAAGATTTTCTTGGCTGACAAAAAGCTGTAACTTTTGTTTTAATCAAGATTCATAGCTCTACAAGCAAATACTTGAAAGAAAATGAAATGTCAAGACACTTGAAAAACTGCTGTTTATAAAAGTGAATCTGTTTTGTCTCCATTGTTTTATTGTTATCTCGGTTTAGCTTATTTACTTTGTCTGCTAACTAACAATTAAAATTCCGAAGAATAAGCAGGTTACACTAGTGTTGCCAACCGTACATACTATATGGGGTGACTTTTAATTAGTTCTTGATAACAAAAGATATGCATGTCAATTCAGAAAAAAAATTTGATCCTCGTTACATAATAATAAGTTATTAAATCGGCAAAAATGTATGAAGAAACAAAATTATTTTTCATATTTGACATGTTGTTTCTTTGGGAAAGTTGTTTGTGATCACGAGTATATTCATATCCTTCGCTATCAATAACTAATTTAAAGTCACCCTATATAACAGTATTCTACTACAATATTACTACTATACAATTTGAAATAAAAATAAACGAGTAGATATAGTAGGCAAAACTGCTGTGTTCAGGCAAACATGCGGGAACTGGATCTAAATATCGGATATTAAACATTAAAAATATATCAATATAAGGTCTAACAAAATTAGCTGAAACTATTTTAACTAGTTTAAAATAAACTCAAATAATGCCTATTACATAAATACAAATATTATATAAATACAAATTTTTAAATAGTTTCAGCTAATTTTGTTACACCTTATATATCAAACTGTCGTAATTTAGGAATTTTTAGACGATTCAGTTGAACACCATTGTAGACCATTTAATCTCACTGATCAAGAGTTTTCTTCTTATTAAAGCGCTAAGTTTTATTAACAGTGATTCAGATTTATCTTTTTTTTCTTTTAAGAGTTTTGCTTTTTTGGTGCACTTGGCACCAGCTCTATGTTTCCTATTATGTCGTTCATTTCCGTGTATAAAACTGCTTCAACCTCATTCATTGTTTAATATATTTTTTTCTTGGCTTTTCTATGATATTCCTAAATTGTATTATATTTCTTCTATCGAAATTACTGCTATCTACTATATTTATATGGGACTGGGATCGAAAATACTATAATCTGGCACAAAAATAGTTAACGTAGAGCCATTAATTTAATATGCAGGACGTGACAAGTAATGAATGTTTAATACAACCTGTGTTTGTTTAATTGTTTTGTCATACGTCCAGTACGTGCCTCGAAACAAGAGGTACCGGGATCGAATAAGATAAAAGGATAAAAGTACACATTAACAACATAACATAATAAAAAAAAGTACAAAAAACGCAAAAAAAAAGTAGAAAAATATGAGAAGTGTTACCACTGAATCACTGATGGGCCAATGAGTTTTTCGAAACCTAAGTTGGTACATATGTACTATATTATTTTTCTTACTTGAAACTTTAATGTCAATTTTATTTTTGTTAAAATTCCTCTAAACTAAACTTTGTTGCCGAAAGCCGACACAACCTGACACAAAAACTATGGTGTAGCTATACAAATAATGTTAATACATAAAACTGTTACCACATAATATCTGACCACATAATAACATAACAACATCGCTCATTAAATTAGCATAAATTTAGTGAACCAAACAACAGAACTGCAATAATTGTGTCGTCAGTTTTTGGTGATAAAAGTAAAACTATATGTATTTTTATCGTGGTGTCCCAATGTGACTCAGAAAATATTTTTTGTAATAGTTATATATTCGCCTCCTTACTAAGGTAAAACATACATCATTCAAGCCCCCAGATACGGTTCGGGAAATCTTGCATGAACCGCGATAACCCCGGGTGATTCTGTATGCAAATCCTATGCAATCTAGAGCAGATATGATTCCCTTAGCGTAAATATTATGCTACTGCACCGTATTTTTCCTTAGTTGCATATGAAATAGGTATTTGATAGCATCACAAAAAAATTAAGTGTAAAATATTCACTCAATATTTTTTCTTTATCAAAATAAAAAAAAATTACCTATTTAATATTTTAATCTATTTTCAATTTTATATTTTATTAAAATCACTAAATTAGTTCTCCAAAGACAATGACGTCAAATGCCTGTAACATGAATAAATTCAGAACAATAATGTCGTTTTTGATACTTAGTTGATTATGACTAACTTAAATTATAAGTAGTCAATTACCGGGTGGCGTGTTAGCATTGTTTATGTTCTTCTTCTCCTTGGGGGTGCTATATCCTAACGGATGTCAGCTACCACCCACCACCGCACGGAAATTCTCCTTGTTTTCAGTCAGTCTGCAAAGACTGTCAGCGCGTCCTTGCTTTCTTTCCATTTTTCAAATTGTCCCTCCATTTTATCCTCCGTCTTCCCTTCAATGATGTTTTTAAATACACTATATTTTTCGTTTCTGTAAATATGTCCAAAGTATGCTGTTTTACGTTTTTATAGTTGCTAATATTTCTAAATTGTTTCCTCATTCCGTTAAGTACTTCTAAGTTTGTTACTCCATCCCTCCATGAGGTTTTCAACATGAGTTTATACAGCCACATTTTAAAAGTAAGTATTTATTTTTGTTTCGGTGTTTTTATTTAGGGTCCAACCCTCGGTGCCATACAGAGGCACAGACAAAACGCAGAACTTGTTAGTGAAAAGTTTGTTCATTTTCATGGAGGTACGAATACTCCTGGCAATTTCTATTCTGATACGGATTTCTTTCTAAGGGTCCCTGACTTCATTCAATCAGCTTCCCGAATATCTGTATTGTTTAACTTTTTCTATGGTATTATTGTCTATTTTCCATTTACTTGTTTATGTATGTTTATTCAATTGTTTATGTTGAGATAGTAAATAAAAGATGAGTTTATTACATAAGCCTTATGTAATGTGTAAATAGCGGCAATAAGTTATAAGTTATTGTATCAACTATAGCGTAGGTGGGAACGGTGCTTCATCATTTTATATCATATCTGATTTTTAGAAGGAATATTTTTGCTGACAAAAAACTTTACACCATAAAACATTGACCCTCGGTCCAGCAGGCAGAACCTAACCATTGGGCCACCGGGTCAGAAAAAAAAAGGAAAATAATAAAAACACATTCTGATATCTATTAGTTAGAGCATAACCAAAGTATATATATTAGTACTAACATACTCTAGATTGAGACCTCACCCCCTTGTCACACAGGTTAATACAGATTGGTTTATGTTTGGTTCTCGCACGTATAGAATATCGCCGTGATTTCATTTGTTTTTCGCGCCCGTTGTATGAAGTGTCTGGGGTGTGGCGTAACCGTCATATCCAGCCAGCATCCACAAAAAGATCTTTCAAATAATAAGGTAACTCCTCGACTTCACAAAAATAGATTATTTTGCCAATTTCTCTGTCTTATTGGTTCATTGTCCATGGATGAGGGCTATAAAGAGTTTAAAGCGTCATTGTTCGACAGCTCAGCTTCCCGCGAATCGTGAATTGACATCTGTTGAACGATGTTTTGTGTTAGTGATTGTGCAATGAGTTTCCACGAATGTGAGGTAGTGTGGCTGTATAGATTGAGGCGTTCATTGCTATTGTTTGGCACCAACTAAAGCGCCACTGGATACTTGATAGGTCGGTCCTCATGCCTTTAGCTTCTAAGGGTGTAGAATTGTGGATAATAGATTGTGTATAGTTGGAATTTTAAATCCGTCCCTTATTCACTAGTTGCATAATATACTATTTTTCTAAATGTTTTGCATGTCGTAAAAATGTGCTAAACCTCATTGCCTATGTTTTGTACATCTTTATCTGTACAATATTTACAGTCATAAATGATCTTTATACGAACCATACTTCGTTTGTACAGAGCGTACTAGGAATACACTCCTCTTAACAACACTTTATAGGTCTTACCATTAGGTGAGTTGCAGTCAAACGCACTCAAATTTTTAATAAAAATAATAATTAGAAAAAAACTCTGAATCTGGTTTTTCATCATGAAGATGCTGTTCGTGAACAAAGCTGTGTCAGTCAACTGAAAAGACATTTTCATAGTCGTGGCACGAGGGGGACGGACGTACGCTCCGGCGGGGTGGAAAGTTGTTAAACTTTGACTTTATCCTCTAATGAACGTATTCCGGTGGCAAGAAGTGCTCCATATTTTAGAGCAATTTTCCATACAACATGGCATTTTCAAATTAATTAATGAACTATGTATTGTTACGTGACTTATAGAACATAATATTAACTAACAATTTAATTAATTATAATTAGTATTACTATTTAAACGATACTTCAATACTTACCTATATTAACCAAAATTTACAGTAATTACCTAGCCTTATAATATTTGACTTGTATTTTTTGCTAATAAGTCTGCTTTGGTATATGATTATGATAGATAACCGTGGTGGGCTGGCAATCGCAGTGTGCAGTGTGCATCATGGTGGCATAGTACGCGGAAAGGACGCTGCTGCCCATTTTCCGGATTTTAATCCTTTAGTCGCCTCTTACGACACCTCGGTAACAGATGGTGTGGGGCATACCCACACCACTTACTTCGCTGGCTCAGCGACCCAAATATTATTATAATCGTGACCTCCGACACCAAATCACGCCATTTTCTTCTTTCTTGCACCACTTCGTGCCAATCGGCTCTCTATCGGGTCTTTTTACACTTCTCGTCATTCCAGCGGTACATAGTGCGTCCGTCCAACAGGGCGTTTTCCACTTGGTCACACCACAGACAAGGAATTTAATCATCATCATCATATCATCTCATATACGTGTCCCAATCGAGGGACTCGAGCCTACCCTGAATTAGGGCGATCAGGCCTTAGTCGACCACGCGGGCCCAGTGCGGGTTGATCGACTTCACACACAACCTGCGAGTTTCTTCGCAGGCGTGTGATGGTTTCCTCACGATGTTTTCCTTCACCGTTAAAGCAATCGGTAAGTATATGTACGTAAGTTTTGAAAAACTCATTGGTACATTGGCCGTCCAGACTTGAACCCGGTACCTCTGGATAGAAGGACCGAGTCGTTACCGGTTGAGCCACCGACGCTTTTTAGGACTATTGACTGAAGGAAGGAATTTAATACCAAAAAATAATTGCATTGCATTGATAAAATGTCCGGTTCGCACCCACTCATCTAAATGTGATAAGACCCTACACTCGAAGTTGTCGACAAATATGTATACCTGGGACAAACAGTCCAGCTAGGTAGGACCAACTTCAAGAAAGAAATCACTTGACGAAACTAACGCGGATGGACAGCGTTCGGGAAGCTGCGCAAAATATCTCACGTCCGTCCCAAATACTGCAGTGTCTTTGAGCAGTATGAGTTGCCAGTGATGCTGATCACATACGGAACTGAGACATGGTCTTTTTCCCTTGGAATGCGGAGGAGGGAGGAGGATAAATGTGTTTATTCATACATACATTTATATACCTAAAGTATATAATATTTATAAATATACACAGGCCCACTAACAACCCCCTGTAGCTTTTAGGGAGTGGGGGGGAGACATAATCGCTTACTATCGGCCTCATTAGAAGGCGATGGAGTGAGCTATGCTCGGAATTTCTTTGGGATCGAATAAAAATAAGGAGATCCGTAGGAGAACCAAAGTTACCGACATAGCTCACAGAGTCGCTAAACTGAAGTGGCAGTGGGCAGAGCATATAGCTCGTAGAACAGATGGCCGTTGGGGCACTATTTAGTAATCTGTGGTTGGGGTAGTAAAGTTTTTGAGTGGCGACCGCAAGACCGAAGACGTAGCCTGGGCCAGGCCTCCCACACGGTGGACCGACGCCTTGGTGAAGGTCGCCGGTAGCCTGTGGATGCGGGCAGCGCAGGACCGGTCGTCGTAGAAATCCTTGGGGGAGGCCTTTGTCCAGCAGTGGACGTCTTTCGGCTGATATGATGATATAGTTCAGACTTCGGAATTCACAGCAGATACAACTTTATCATAGTACGTATAGCTTACACAATAATGCACTGGCGTTATGTGTTTTCACAGCAGTTTGTCGCGACACAATCTTGCTCCATCAATCGCATAGATTACATTATAGTTGACAAAAAGCTGGACGTTCGAGGAGAATAGCGCTTACTAGTGCGGCCTCGTTCGCACGTTATTGCGTGTTTGCTGAGCAAATACCAACTGTGGATTCGTCGAATACTAATAATACCAAGGGACAAACGGAGATGACATTGCGATCGTGCATCAATCGGTTGGTTGCTACGGTCACAGTATTACAATTTACAATACAGTTTGCTGAGCAAATACCAACTGTGGATTCGTCGAATACTAATAATACCAAGGGACAAACGGAGATGACATTGCGATTGTGCATCAAACGGTTGGTTGCTACGGTCACAGTATTACAATTTACAATACAGTTTGCTGAGCAAATACCAACTGTGGATTCGTCGAATACTAATAATACCAAGGGACAAACGGAGATGACATTGCGATTGTGCATCAAACGGTTGGTTGCTACGGTCACAGTATTACAATTTACAATTACAGTTTGCTGAGCAAATACCAACTGTGGATTCGTCGAATACTAATAATACCAAGGGACAAACGGAGATGACATTGCGATTGTGCATCAATCGGTTGGTTACTACGGTCACAGTATTACAATATAGCGGCTTACAGTAGCGCAACGAATGTACTTACGCAGAGCAACGGAAGGGTTCTAGCGGGGCAGCGGGCGGCGGGGCACACCCTTGCAAAACTCCTAGAGTTTGCCAGGCTGACTACAGGCTAGTATGGGCTAACCTACGCTGCGCCGGTGGCGCATCGTACGACATCAAAAGTGTTGCGCTACTGTAAGCCATATCTTAAGACTGTGCTATGGTTTACAATTTAAAAGTACGTGAGCCAGGATAATCTTTCTATAAATTCTAGGTTATGAACTTATGAGGTCCTTAAATGTTATTACACTAACAGATACCATTTACTGTGCTTCTATTTTCTTAATGTCTCTCGGCAAACTACGTAAACAAAGAAGTAAGGTTGATCGGGGCTAAGGTGCCTACGGGGCTATGGTGCCGTTGCGCCATTTTCCGAACAATGCATAACTATCTATTCATGTAATCCCGCCTCTGTAATAGCGCCAAGTGTCACTGTTTTACCGATACCGCCATTATTCTGAGACATCAGTTTTTTTGGTTGAAGAGATGCATTGTCACTGTAATTTTTAAGTTATAGTTTCAAAGTTTTACATTGTGTTTATTTTTTTTAAATTTTATATTTTTGGGTACAATAAAGAGTATTTATCTTATCTTATCTTATCTGTAACATTATATGAAGTGTGTTTATTAAAATATTGTGAATAATAGGATTTTAATTTAAGGTAAATGGACGCTTGATATGCTTTTTTTTTTTCTTACACCCTAGTATTTATAACGTTTTAATTACAATCTAAGGAAATATATGTATAGATACATTAGCCCTTTGAATATAGAGGTAAGGGGTTTTGTAGCTGGTATCGATAGATACAATAGCCCCTTGACTTTTAGTATGAAGATGGGGCTCACTAGTGATGGGACATTTTTATTCGATAAAAGTTAGCCTTACTTACCTACCATTTTTAACTGACTTAAAAAAGGAGGTTATCAATTCAATTGTTTGTATAGCACAGTATTTGTATAACATGTCAGTCTATGTACGCTCGTGCCACATTTCGTATCTGTATATATTGTATGTAAGTAAATAACTAAGTATTAGTATCTGTTTTTCTTCGCATTTCTCGAAAACTATCAATACTTACTTAAATATATTTTGTTAGATTATTTTTTTTTGTTTTGACTTTGGGAATAGTGCACGTTTCATTAAAATCGCTTCATTAGTTTTCAAGACTGTTAGGTTTTATGATATGAACGGTTTAATGGCGCAATTCATTTTAACGCTAATTTGCGTGGTCAATTATTAATTTAAAAGCTAATGTATTAAAATAAAAGTTTATTTTCTTGTCGATAATTTGTCGATACTCTGCTCAACGTCACTAAATTTGCCTAAAGTAGTTACAATTACCCCGAAAAATAATTAAGTGTTTGAAATATTATTTTGGACCCTATTTTAAAGATTGTAAGGTAAGAAATTTATTGGTTTTATCTTCCAAACTTACTGTTATATAGTTATTTTATAAAAATAAAGTCTAATGTGGCTCTCAATTACACAAGTTACAATAGCCCCGGTTAAGTAGAAGATCCTACAGCCATATTTTTCAGCTCACATTGTAAAAATAAAGCATTTTTGGTTTATTTTACACTTGGAGGTGAAGTTAATTAAACAATCCATGTAACCACGCAAGTATTTAATTAAAATATGATTCTTAAAGTACTTTTTTAGCCTTTCAATTTGACACATGTTAATTTTAGGTTACAATAGCCCCGGTCGACCTTACGTAGTTCTGAACTGTCAATCGCTGTAAATAGTAACTTCAATCCCTGTAACATCTAAAGCAGTGACAACTTTTGGAATGTCATATTATTTATCTGACGTATTATTAAACTATACCAAAACAAGGTTGTAACAAAATTGGTGCAGGACCTGTTAACTGGGGCGGTTCTACTCATCATACTGAATATTTTTCCCCAAGAAACCCATAGTCAATTCTCAAAAAAAAAACTGGACTCTATATAAAAATGCACAAAATTGATCGATCAGCTGACCGAATCGTATGAAGAGTTTAAAAAAAATATTTGTGACTATCTGTGCCCGCGACTGTGTCCGCGTGGAGGTTTTGAATTTTCCCACGGAACTCTTGAATTTTCCGGGATAAAAGTATCCTATATGTTAACCCGGGCTTTAAGGAACCAACATACAAAACTTCATAAAAATCGGCCTGGTAGTTTTTGAACATACAGACAGAATTCCAAAAGTTATTGTTTTGACCTATATATCTTTAGTACTGTCCACCACAGTTATTATTTTCCAAAAATATTTCATGTACAGACACGGCCCCGTTACAGTTTCATTATATGTATAGATTTCAGCAAAGTCATAGAACAAAAGTTGTTCAGTATAATGAGTAGAATCCCCAGTTATAGGACCTACACCAATTTTTTTAACACCTCATGTATACGTCGTAGCGATATCACAAAATTGACCATTTCATGAAATGGTCGTCGTGGAATTGGCCATTTCATTGAATTATTTAATTTTAATTATTTTACTTATACAGATGTATGTATACAGGATTACAGAAAACTCCAAGATACTGTATAATAAGAGTATTGTTAGGTTTAGATAACATTAGAGTAGGATAAAAATAGATTAAGAAGAAATTTTTAAACTCACCAACACTTTTACATAAAACAATAAACAATACCTACAATAATCAATAAAATATAAATGAACAGCTTCATATATAGGACATGTCGACGGTCTATCGCCGATACTCTCACAAAACGCCATGCACACATCATTTACTCTTGTCCATCCATCACCAAGTACATCAAAATCTAGCATCGTTATAGCTTTGCTTAATCGTGATCTACACTCCAGAATTATTTCTCTTTTAATCTGGATATCTATCCACAAGAATTTAAGATAAACTTTTTGATTAATTTATATTGCACAATTAATGAAATTGAAAATTTTTCTAATGTTTGTTTTTTCTTGTTCTCCAGCCTAACGAAGGAGCGGAGAATCAGGTAGAGGTACATTTATTAACGAAAGAGTGTTTTTGTGTTTGTGACGTGTGCTTATTCGTTTGGTTTTAGATAATCCTTGTTTATATCTGTTTAACCCGGCGAGCGTAAGGTTGGGTGTAATACACCCATACGCTAATAATAAATCGTTCGATATTTTGTAATTAAAACATCCAAATGAACTGGGCGTCCGAGTAGCTGCGCGGGGGAGGTGTGTAATTTTATATCTTTTTTTTTGTTAATTTCGTAAATAAATATAAAAATTCATAAATGTTTTTAATTTTACTCTATTAATCAGTTTTCGATCTATTTTAGATAATAACAATAATGAATAAATAATTATTAAAATTAATATTAACCTGTTAAGACACGGGTGTCTTTTTACAAATTTTAACCCTACGCACGCCGGGTTAAATCCATCCTACCTAAGACCTATTTAACTTCCCCAATCAAGCCCAAAAATACGTATACCTATCCCGGATCGACATTTACTTTCAGTAGGAGTTTGTTAGTCCGAATATTTGTCTATCTATCCGACAGATTTCGGTCATGGCAAGGTCATGGCGACCACTTTGAATGACTTCGACTCCTAGTTGGTTTGCCGCGCGTGCGCTCGAAGATGGTGTATGTAGCCAATCTTCGCAGCGAAACTCCTCGCGCACTGAGGGCGAATTGTATGAAATGGGCGCAGTCCGAATATTTACACTATAAGCAAAAAAAATCAATTTAAGACCTTGGTATGCTTATGCTATAGGTACCTACCTAGTGGTTTTTATTTTTGGCGAAAGGTCTACCTATTTTATGTAATACCTAGTGGTTTTTATTTTTGGCGAAAGGTCTACCTATTTTATGTAATGGAAAAATGCATGATTGTGTTGTCCTAAAAATACTGTGTAAAAAAAATGCATGAATGTGTTGTCCTAGAAATACAGTGTAGTGAAAGTACAGTTTACAATTTTTGGTTTTTATTTTTGGCGAAAGGCCTGCTCAACTATTGTATGTATGTAAAGGAAAATGCATGATTGTATTGTCCTACAAAAGCAGGTGAGAAAATAACCATACTTTTGCACTTTTTCAATGTTTTTTCGTTTCAATTAAAAACTACAATTAATATAACATTTGAAGTGTGTGTAGCCGAAACGACTAAGAAAATTTAGAGGTTTAAATCGGTCTGATTTGCGTGTAGAATGCTAATCTCTGTTTCAAAAGAGGTTTCTTTGATATAATATTTTTTCTGTTATAAAAGTATACAAATCGTTTTTCTGCAACTGGCAAAATGAAGTCATTGAAATGAAGACTCAGGTTATAAAATATCACTTCCACATGAGTAAATTCAATGACTGATACATATATATAACTTATTAAACAGTAGATTTTCAGACTTTGTATGGAGTCTTGAACTTTTTGCTCTGATTGTATGGGTTTGAAAAGTTGTTCTGTTTCATGAGTAGCATCCTAGAATTATTGGTAACAAGTGTTACCAATCTATTAATAAAATTATCTAAAATCTCATCATTTTAGCCGCATTTTTTTATATTTTATTTTTTATTCACAATTGGTAAACCCGTGGTCAATGACGATGTTGCTGAAGATGGAAGCGGGCTTACCAAGATTCCCCAACGCAATGGGGCATTACAGCAAATAAAAAGTCATCCGCTATATACAAGCTATTGGTACTCATAAACAGACATTATGAATATTATGATAAATACCTACATATTTTCACCGACCACATTGCTTGACTGACCGAGCTTTCGCGGTTATTTCTAACACCTCGGTTATCAAATACCTCAGTTCCTCTAATCATAAAATACGTGTAGTGATATCGTGAAACTAGGGTTGGCATAATTTTAAATTTTAAAAATAAGGCGATATTTAAGAAATATATATTTTCATGTCATTTTATGCAACAAACGATACAAATTCTGTATCACTTAATATCATTTGACGAAATAATCGACTGGACACACTTGACGTTGCCACCATGCGTATTGGGCCTTAGCGCCTCTCCCGAGCCGCGCGATTTATGGTTCATCATAACCAAGCCTTACTTTACGAATGAATTCCAGCTGTTCACCCCGAGCGCGGCCCTCCACAATGCGCGGCCCAACCCGCCCGAGTCCCTCTCCGAGCCAGCCAATAACAACATCAGCGAAGACAACAACAATGGCCCGATCTCCTTGCGCGAGATGCAGAACATCGCCAACAATAATGCCACTGCATACATTATCAGCGAGAACGAGGAGAGGAACCGGATCAGTAGAGAATCTGTGGTGGAGTTTGAGCCGTTGCCGGCCGCGATCGGTGTGGTGGACCCATTGGAACGCTGCGCGGATTGGTTCGGTGAGTAAACTATACGGGGCATTATTCCCACACTTCTTCTCAGTCTCAGGCGTCTTCGTCAACAGCCCATGACATCCCCCTGCTGGGGCACAGGTCTCTTCCCAAGTTCGGGAAGGTTAGGCCTTACTCCAAACATGGGTGCCAAGTCTTGGTTGTTTGAGGTTGTAGGAGCTCCACAGTCAAAAGATTTTTAAACAGTCTATAATGCATCTAACACGGCTTAACGACTGCCATCTAGTGATAGCAACTGACACCAACGGCTTAACGTGTCTTGTGAAGCACGGAAACGGTCGAGAAAAATGCCACTAACAGTCAAACCCATCTAGGTAATGAGTCAGTTAACTTGCGTGATCAATCCAACCACGCAATTCAAACTGAGCTACGCCGTCTTCCGCCAGGCCCCTATGCGATGGTAATGAACTCATTGAGGTATTATTGTATATGTAATTCATATGCGTATATGATTTAAGTATTATCATTACTCATTAGTTATATATATGTCGCCGGTATATTGTCAATACCGTGATATTCAATTTCACTTCTCTAAATTTAGTGAGATTATAATATCACGGTAATTTGTCAATTTGCTTACAATTTCACCGCCTATTCTTGTATCTCCGAATAAAACCGATGGTTTCTTCTTCTGCGAAGCATTCTACTATCAAGGGGGAGGGGAACCTCGCCTCGCGAGGCTCTTTGACTGTTTAATCAATCAAAACTGACCGAACCTAACATCGCTCGCTCATTTATTTATTGTTATTCACTTCACTTAAGTTATTGTAATGTCATTAGTGAAATTGTAAGCAGTTTGTTACGATTCACAATCTCGCGAGATAGATACCGATTGTAATCTAACGGTATTTACAATTTTACGGTGACATATACATATTTACACTCGCCACTGACTTACTGATCGTTGACTCACTGACTGACTCTGTATCGCTGTCATTTGTTAGATATATTCACAGAAATCGGAATAATATGATAAAATAAACGAATCGCTGCTATATCACACCCCGGAAACTGCATACAACGGTCGTGAAATGACACTTCTAAAAAACAAAAGACGGACAAACAAAATCACAGCGGAATCTTATACGTTCGAGAACCAAACTGTAACTGGACGACGAGGGTGTGAGGTCAGAATCTAGAGAGCGGCAGGGAGTGTCCATAATGTGTGTTAGTATGTATACTTTGGCTATATTGTGTAAATTCATAGTTTTTCCTTTTGTTTCAGTGGGCGAAGATTTGCCTAGGAACCGGTTGCAGTATCTTCGGGAGATATCGCGCGGCTGGTTTGGAAGGGTGAGTTTTAGAACTTTCGCATTTGTATTATTCCGTCTACATTGGGTTTCCCTGTACCGTTTTTGCCATACATTACTTGCATTAGATACAAAGTAAATTGTATAGCCACGCTGTGCATACTTTGTCGCGAAGCCTGCATCCTCTGACGTAGTCGGGTACACACAAATCACAACACTAATCTAATAAACATTAAACTTAGTAGCAAATGATAAATGTCAGACTTGATGAAAAATATACACTTAATATGGGTTTGTATGGGAGGTACTTTACTCGATTTTTTCCTGCAATAATTAACTAGCCAGTGCAGTGGGCCTTATTAAGTCCTAGTTATTCACTAATTTTCACCAAAACCGTTACAACCATTTTTGAAAAAAAAGTAACAAACAACCTGGATTTGTATGGGAGGTACCTTATTCCGGTTTTTCGAGGAATAACAAACTACTGCTTGCTGGTAGACTACGTAAAGTTATAGTAACGTACCGAGTTTCACCAAAATCGTTAGAGCCCTTTTTGAAGAAATCAAAATAGGGAAAATTGGTAAAAACTGCTGGAGATATAAATATTGCCCCATATTTTATCCAAATCCGTAAAGTAGTTTGGGAACTAGAACACAGGACAAACGCATAGACACACACACAAATAGTCAGATAAACACACACACGCATACATTTTTTTTTGTTTTTTATACTTACTAGTATCATCATCATCATATCAGCCGAAGGAAGTCCACTGCTGGACATAGGCCTCCCCCAAGGATCTCCACGACGACCGGTTCTGCGCTGCCCGCATCCAGCGGCTTCCCGCGACCTTCACCAGGTCATCGGTCCACCGAGTGGGAGGCCTGCCTACACTACGCTTTCCGGTGCGTGGTCGCACTAGTATAATACAATCGATCCCCATCAAAATCTCAACTTCGATGTCTTTGTCAACACAATACTTTGTTCACTCCTTCCTCTTCGTCGCTAGAAAATAAAAATTATTTTGTCCGTTTATCATATTCCATCATAGTTTATCATATCACAGCAAGTTTTTAAATGTATGCGTAGTTAAGTTAGTTTTCATCCCATTGTGATTGAAACTTGCTAAGCCCTTGACATCATCTTCCCTGATGGTAAGTGACAAAAAATACGTAATTTAAAAAACTAAAAAACCCGACTGCGTTTCTGTGTAATTTGGAAATGAAAAACCCTAAAACAAGAAAGTCGTCATACCCGATTGCACTTAACTTAAGAAATATTGTAGCAGTCGGGACCCATTCTAGAAATGGAGGCTTAGTGAATTGAGAGCACATACCTCTATTACATTGCAGATTACTCCAATATACTGACTAGACGGCTGACTTTCTATGGGTCCCGACTGCTACAATTTTTCTTAACTTAAGTGCAATCGGGTATGACGACTTTCTTGTTTTAGGGTTTTTCATTTCCAAATTACACAGAAACGCAGTCAGGTTTTTTAGTTTTTTAAATTACGTATTTTATTTTATTAATTTTTAGTTTTATTATTGAATGAGTTTGTGTAGTAACCTATATACACATGACACACATTAAGATTACGCAGATTATTAACTTATCACATGATAGAAAAATATTCTCGTAAACGTTGAAGCTCTATAAAAGAATTCTGATCGTGTGGCCGATTGAAAAGTTTTTTTAGGATCAAGTGTACAGATGACCAGTCCAGCTAATGTTTAAACTCGACTAAGAACTACATATGCTTGACTTTTGGCAAATATATGTGAGCCGAGGTCCACAAGTGTCAAATCGAGTGTAGCACCCTGAAGTTTGTGGACAGTTATAGCCCAACTTAGGATTAAGGGCAAAATCCTGTGTTAAATTTTTCCTTGTCCTCGAAGTGCGTCTAAATCAATCGTACATGATTCAATCCGTATACGAACTCCTGGTTGATAATTTTTTATTGTGCGATCGTCGACAAATACCTTTGTTGTTTTTTTTATTTTCATATATCCAGTGTCATTCTCACAGTAACAACGTATCTAACGACAACCCTCAAGCTATAATTCATCGAGCCGTTCAGGCAGCAGAGCGTGTCAAACATTTGAATTTGGCGCCAAAAATCCGCCATTTTGTTTTTTTTATTTTGATATACCCAGTGTCACTCTCACAGTAAATACGAATTTAGCGACACCTCTCAAGCCAAAATCCATCCAGCCGTTCAGACTGCAGAGCGTGCCAAACAATTATACATACATACATACATACATTCTCTCGAAAAACATAACCCTCCTTCTGGCGCAGTCGAGTAAAAATGGAAAACCTTTTTTTTAATCTGACAGGTTCCTTGATGAAAGTTGTTCAAAATCACGAGTAGAAGCCTTTAAAATATCGGGCAACTTCGTAATGACGGGCCAAGCATTCATCGGTAAAAAAAATAGCGACATTCGCTCCAAAGTTCAAGTGGAACTTTTAATCCCATCCATTGACATCTACCTACGGTTTTGACGATTACGGTCCACTTCTTGATGCGAATACCTCTGTCTACCACCATTTCTGGATTTGACCACTTCCTTAGACCTGCCCTTTTGAACATTTTGCTTATAAAATTTCTCATGCTTACACTATAGCCCGTCAACTTCGTGTGCGTTACGCCTGAGCAGCTGATGCGGGGTGTGCGGGAAGATCTCCGCGGGGGAGCTTGGGGCTAGCGGGGAAGGACATGAGCCTCGTGCCCTTTTTTTACTTACTAACTTACTTCCCCGCTAGCCTCAAGCTCCCCCGCGGAGATCGTGTCGTGTCGTGCTACCTCGCCCCCGCCTACCCGCCCGTACCGAAGGCGTACCGCGCACGTCGTTGACGGGCTATATATAATAGTCTAGTATGCTATGGTTCTCTCGGCAGTCACTGCTAACTGACAACTAGGCGCTTTGTCACTTTCAATGTAAACGATGATCCGCCCTGTCTATTAAAAAAAATTGCTTACATCCAATAGATATGGTTTGTCATACAAAAGCGTCATAGTCGCCTTTCGGGGGGCTGAAGCAGATGAGGAGGAGGGGTTGTGTTGTATGTAAGTGTTACCCTTAACATAAGGCCATAAGGTTTCTTTTATCTATTTGTTACTAGCGACATCAATGGAAAGTTTTCCACTACAGGCAGCCACTCGCCGCCTTACACAGAAGCGGAGCGAGCGTCGCTTTTTTTTAAATCTATGGCCCGTCATTACCGAGTATATTAAAGGCTTCTACTTGTGATATTGAACAACTTTCCTCAAGGAACCTGTCAAATTAAAAAATATGGGTTTTCCATTTTTGTCACTTACTATCAGGGAAGATGATGTCAAGGGCTTACCAATTGTGCATAAAATAGAGGAAGTGTATTGTATACAGTGCCGCAAGCGGCATTGTATCGCACTCGGTTCTGGAACCGTAAGTTTTACGGCATAATAGTGACACCGTCTGCCGTAAGGAGTATGTATGAAGTAATAACGCGACCGTTTAAAGAGCCGTAAAGTTTGTATTGCATAGCACTGTCATTTGTTATTAAACGACTTCAAAAAAGGAGGAGGTTTCCCAATTCGACCGTATATTTTTTATGTGTGTTCGCGGATAACCATATTCTTGATTGATGATTTCTTCTTCTGCGAAGCATTCTGCTGCCCATCGGGGGGAGCCTCGCTACGCGAACCAGGCTCTTTGTATGATCAATCAAACCTGACCGAACCTAATTATTGCTCGCTTCGCTTGCTCATTTACAGTTTAAGATAAAACTTAGTAAAAAAACTGTAAATGAGCCAGCGAAGCGAGCGATATTAGGTTCGGTCAGGTTTGATTGATTATACAGTCAATGAGCCTCGCCCCATGGGTAGCAGAAAAAGGCGAGTTAATTAAAAAGGTGACGAGTTAGGAAAGTGTCAAGTTTGAAAACGAGACCAGTTAAAAAGGTGACGAGTTAGGAAAGTGACAATTTAGAAAAAAGACATGTTTAAGAAAATGACGAAGTCTAACTGAGCGCGGCTAGTAAGCCGCAAGCTTACGGCACTGTAACTGACTGCACTATGTTACCACTTACGGCTATTTAAAATTAGTTACTAGTGTGCCGTAAATTTCGTAAGTTAAGGAATTTCGGTCTGTATGGGAGGTACTTTACTCCGATTTTTCCTGGAATAATTAATACGCAGTGCAGTAGGCCTTATTCACAAAGTTTCATTAAAATTGTAACAGCCATTTTTGAGAAAAAGTAACAAACGACCTTTGTATGGGAGGTTTTTTCTTGGAATAACAAACTATTGCGAGCTGTAGGCCAGGCAAAGTTATGGTAACGTACCGAGTTTCATCACAATCGTTAGCGATTTCATTTAAAAAATAATAATGTGATTTTTTTATTATGGTGGCTACCTTAAAAAATCAAGATAAAGAAAATTTGAAAAAACTGCTCGAGATATAAAAATAATATTGCCCTAACTCAAATTTCACCCAAATCCATCCAGTAGTTTGGGAACTAGAGCACCGGACGGACGACACGCATACACACTCACACACACGCACGCACGCACTCAATACACAGTATTTAATTCGTTTTGTTTTTAGACTCTTATTATCCCCATCAAAATCTCAACTTTTATTTCTTTGCCATCACAATACCTTCTTCACTCCTTTGTCGCTCGAAGTCGCTAGAAAAAGTTGTCCAGAATTATAAGTAGAAGCCCTGTATGAAATTCGGGTAAATACTATTTATTAACTATCAGTGCTTTATTTCAAGCGCCAACGGTTAAGTTTTAACGGGTTCGATTCCCGGCGGATTCCAACTTTATACGACTCTTTTTGGTTGGTGAAAGGGCATTTTCTATGCCTGCCTGATTGATGGTTAGCTACCAACACCTTATCTAAGTCTTACCGTTAAAAATCAATGTTACCAGCATTGACGTGTTCCGGTTTAAGATTTGCGTTTGGGAATCTTGGTAAGCTCGCTTCCGTCTTCGGCATAATCGTCACTTACCATCAGGTCGTCAAGGGCTTCATCAGATCAGCTCATATACGTCCCCACCGAGGGGCTCGAGCCTACCCTGAATTAGGGCAAATCGGGCCTTAGTCGACCACGCGGGCCTAGTGCGGGTTGGTCGACTTCACACACAACCTTCGAGTTTCTTCGCAGGTGTGTGCAGGTTTCCTCACGATATTTTCCTTCATCGTTCAAGTAATCGGCGAGTATATGTACGTAAGTTTCGAAAAACTCATTGGTACATTGGCCGCCCGGATTTGAACCCGGCACCTCGGGTTAGGAGGACCGAGTCGTTACCGGTTGAGCCACCGACGCCATTAAAAAAACCTCATATTATATCATGTTCTTTACGTCTACTTATCTATGTTTCTAGGTGGTAGAAGGTGAGATAGAAGATCAGCAGACAGGCACAGCGTCTTACGTCGCCGTGAAGATTCTGAATCAGAACGCCAGTTTAGACGACAAAGCGCGCTTTCTGGACGAAGCCAAGATGTACCGTGATGTCAGCCACGAGAACGTACTGGCTTTCGTGGCGAAGTGTCTTCAGGAGGATCCTTGGATACTGATCTTTGAGCTATGCTCTATGGTACGTATTAATAATAATAATAATAATTCTTTTATTGTCAGACTAAAAATCCATAAAGTACAAAATTCAAACATCACATTAAAATAATATACAAAATAAGATAAAGATCACATTCATTCAATAATCAATTAGGTCAAACACAATAAGTCAAGTTAATAATAAATGAAAAAATAATATTAAATTTCCAAAAAAGTTGTCAAATTCTATTATTATGTCAAAAATAAAAATGTTGGTAACAATGCTGAAATATTAATGCCAATGAGTTTATAAATCTTACAAATACAATACTTCTTCATGGCTCGATGGAGAAGTTGAGTCAAGTAACACAAACAAAGACGTAGCCGAGAAAATTACTCTATTTAGCTGACTAAAACTACAGCAATTTATGTATGAAGAAGGAGTGTGTCGAACGGCATACTTCACGTGGGGCCATGTACTTGAAACATAGAATCTCTCTCTGGAGATATAAAAGCTCATTGATTAATGCCCAAAGGCTTTTTGATCATGCACTGTCCTAGGATATTACCACTGTAGGATGAAGAAGGTCAGAATATTTTAGATGTCTGCCAGGAGAACACGTGTATACTGGCTTCTATAAAACCTGTTAAGGTTAGTTATAGCTATATTTAAATGACTGACCCGTTGGTCCAGTGACAGAGCTGCTGCCTACTGGGCCGAGAGTAGTGGGTTCGATCCCCACCCAGAGCAAACCTTCGTGTGATGAACAGGTTTGTTTGCTCTGTGTCTGGCTGTTTAATATCTATGTATGTATGTATGTTTTATGTATGTATGTATATAAGTCTCTGGTTCACATAGTACAGGGAATCCTACTTTGGGGCCAGATGACCATGTGTGATTTATAAAA
This sequence comes from Coleophora flavipennella, assembly GCA_947284805.1. Classification (NCBI taxonomy): domain Eukaryota; kingdom Metazoa; phylum Arthropoda; class Insecta; order Lepidoptera; family Coleophoridae; genus Coleophora; species Coleophora flavipennella. Next base: position 10,220,182 of record OX369306.1, on the reverse strand, counting down.
AACTAGCTGTTTCCCGCGGCTCCACCTGCGTAGACAACGTTTCTACGACTTTTCGAGGGTGCGCAGTGCGCGAGCAATCCAGGTCCTAATCTGTCTACCTACCAAAATTCAGGCAGATTCTTTCAATAGTTTTTGCCAGAAAGAGTAACAAACATACATCCATAAATTCTTACAAACATTCGCGTTTTTAATATTAGTAGGATTATTAGGAAGTATCTAGTTCCATTATTGGGGATTCTAGATTTTTAAAAGACCATAAATATTTATTTAGTTGATTTGTTTATGCTTTGCAATTACTTCATTGTGTAACACCACCTGTGCTATACCTGTGCAGTTTGTTCAAATACAATTAAGATAACATTGTTTTTTTGTTGCGTGTTTTGTACCTATTAAATTAATATTTAATCTACTTTAATGCGCATTGGTTATCTTTAACTGAAAAGTTTATGAATATTCTTATTTTAAAATAAGTATCGCGTCAGTTCCAAACAAACATAAAGAAGAAGAAGAAGAATAAGTGTGACTTTGGATGAAAATGTCTATACGATTATGAGGCAGGAGCGACTGTATTTATATACTGTCTTAGCTTAATATGAGTCTAAATTACTTAATTCGCATGCTCAGCTACCTAAATAAGATCTTGACCTTCGACACCAAGTTCAAGTCATTTATTGTGCAGGAATTTAAGTTTATATACTCGTAGATCGAACATATATGAATAATAATAGAAAAACGGTAATTTAAAAAACTAAAAAACCCGACTGCGTTTCTGTGTAGTTTGGAAATGAAAAACCCTAAAACAAGAAAGTCGTTATACCCGATTGCACTTAACTTAAGAAAAATTGTAGCAGTCGGGACCCATTCTAGAAAGTCAGCCGTCTAGTCAGTAGATTGGAGTAATCTGCAATGTAATATAGGTATGTGCTCTCAATTCACTATGCCTCCATTTCTAGAATGGGTCCCGACTGCTACAATATTTCTTAAGTTAAGTGCAATCGGGTATAACGACTTTCTTGTTTTAGGGTTTTTCATTTCCAAACTACACAGAAACGCAGTCGGGTTTTTTAGTTTTTTAAATTACCGTTTTTTATTTTATTCATTTTTTAGTTTTATTATTGAATGAATTTGTATAGTAATCTTTATATACACAATGACACACATTATATTTAAGCAGATTATTAACTTATCAGTTGATAGAAAATCCATCGAGCCGTTCTGGCTGCAGAGCGTGCCAAACATTTGAATTTGGCGCCAAAAATCCGCCATTTTTTGTTTTTTTTATTTTGATATACCTAGTGTCACTCACACAGTAAATACGTATCTAACGACACCCCTCAAACTAAAATCTATCGAGCCGTTCAGGCTGCAGTGCGTGCCTTACGTTGGAATTTGGCGCCAAAAATCCGCCATTTTTTTTTTGATATACCCAGTGTCACTCTCACAGTAAATACGAATCTAACGACACCTCTCAAGCCAAAATCCATCCAGCCGTTCAGGCTGCAGAGCGTGCCAAACAATTATACATACATACATACATACTCTCGAAAAACATAACCCTCCTTCTGGCGCAGTCGGGTAAAAAGTACAGTTAAATTCTACCTGAATCAGGTTTACACAAAAAGTATTAGTACATTAAGCTGATACAAAGTCATACAGTATTCGAAAATAAATTAATTATTTTCAGTATGTATATAAATAAGGTGTAACAAAATAAGCTGAAACTATTTTAACTGGTGCTTCTACCCATGAAACTGAACAACTTTCCCCATGGAACCCATAGTCAAATCGCAGAAAAAAAATTGGCTCTCCCATACTATCTCGATCAGCTGATCATCCAACTGAGTATGGGAAGTGCATTTTTTTTTGAGATTTGACTACGGGTTCCATGGGGAAAGTTGTTCAGTTTCGTGGGTAGAAGCACCAGTTAAAATAGTTTCAGTTAATTTTGTTAGACCTTATATAAACTTAAAACAAAGTAAGCACAAATAACAAAAAAAATAATCTTACTATATTAATGATGTAAATAATATTATTATATGAAAAATCTAATCATATTTTTTTCAAATCATGTTACATTCTTTTGTCCTGCAAAATCATCATCATCATACCAGCTCATACTTGTCCCCACCGCAGGTTTCCTCACGAAGTTTTGCTTCACCGTAAGAGCGTAGGATAAACGTACATATGAAATCTTAATTCGAAATCACATTGGTACGTGGCAGGATTCGAACCACGACCTCCCGGACAGGAGGTGGCGGCCCTAGCCGTTACGCCACCGACGACAAGAGCAACATTTCGTGCCAATCGGCTCTTTGGAAGGCGCTCCTCATTTCAGCGGTACCTGGGGGTGCAACAGGGCGTTACCCGCTTGATCGTCCCTTGTACACTCTCTTTACAGCACGGTCATCTTCTATCCTCTCTAGGTGGCCAAACCAGCGAAGACGAGCTGCCTTTACTTCGCCAATAATATTGGGTTCAGACACCGAGTCTTCAGTTTCATTGTTCTTTCGAAGCCTCCAAGCTTCCAAACTTCTATCCCGAGTCTTGTTGGTTCCATCATTTTTCGAAAAATGTTTCTTTCTGTCACTAAGAGTTTGTTCCCCTCTTTTAGTGTTAATATCTAAAGATTCGCTATCGTACATCAGATACCAACTAAAGCTAGCGAGATAGATACTTGAATCCAGAACACTCTTAAATGTTCAGCAGCTCTCCATAAAATTCTAATATCCAAGTTATTAAGCAGAAACAGCAAAAATACGGTCTTTAAATCTGAGTCTAAGGTGTAATGAATTGAGCAAATTCACATTTTGTTCGAGGGGAGAGATGGCTGACTCCCGCGATAGATATACTCGTGGTTGCTGTCCGTGTGAAGTGGCCTACTCTTGTCAAAGGCATTAATGATACATACATACATATAATCACGCTTCTTTCCCGTAGGGGTAGGCAGAGACCACTTCTTTCCACTTGCTACGATCCTTACATACTTGTTTCGTTTCGTCCACTTTCATTATTCCCTTCATACATGCTCTTCGGTTTAGGGTACTCTTGACCTGGCCTTTTTTCAAGACGTCCCTGATTTGGTCTCGAAACGTCCGCCTAGGTCTACCCCTTCCAACACTTTCATTCACACTCGCCTTATACACTTTTTTCGTCAATCGTTCTTCATACATTCTCTCGATATGGCCAAACCGTCTCAGCATACCTTTCTCAATTTTTGTCACTACATCTTTCAGACCACAACGTTTTCTTATCTCACTATTTCTTATCCTGTCACTCAGTTTAACTCCCATCATACTTCTTAACGCTCTCATCTCAACTGCATTTATTCTGCTTTCATGTTTCTTCTGCCATACCCAACTTTCACTTCCGTACATGAGTGTCGGAACCAACACCCCCTCATGCACAGCCAAACAAACCTTGTTAGATACCTTCCGACTGTTCATAAAGGAGTGCAAAGCTCCATTCACCATGTTTCCTGCATTCACTCTTCTTTCATTATTACTCTCACACTTTCTATCTCTTGTAAACTTTGAACCCAGATACACAAACTCATTCACCTGTTCAATTTGTTCATCTCCAATCACGATATTGCAGTCTGTCACTGCCTCGTTCAAACACCATCACTTTTGTCTTCTTTACATTCACCTTCATTCCCTTTCTAACAAAAGCTCCACTCATAGCAGTTACCATCTCCTGCAACTCCTCGGCCGAAGAAGCAAGTTACCTTTGGTCATCAGCATAGATATGTTATTAATTAAAAAATAGTATTAATGATATGTTTAATAATTTTATGTATAACTTTTCGTGTCATATTGTTTTCATCTCCTAATGGCATTATTTGTTTTATTTCATTATTTTGACCTTATTAACTAATGCTTATGTTTCTTTTTAAATATTTTTTACATTATTTATATGTAATTACTATTTTATGACCATCCGATAGAGTAACTATTTTGAATAAACATTTTGAAATCATGAAATTTAATCTAGCTTTCAAATGAAAAAAAAAAACACATTGAAATTGGTGCATCCGTTTAGCAGCTGCGATGACATGTATGGACACACAGACAGATTAAACTTTTCTTTTTGCGCCAGGGTTAAAAAATACAAAAATAATCCGTTTCGGAACGATCTGTCAACACTGTCAGTATAAGCAAATAGGCAGTTTGGATGTCAGTTGTCAAAAGTTACGTTCCTATTCAATGAACTATCATGAAAATAAGAACAAAAGAATCACTCTTCGGTATCATCGTCACTATCATCTGGTGAGATGATGCCAACGGCTTATCAATTGTACAATTATACATAATTAAAGATATTTCTTGCGGATTTGTTTTAGTGTAACAGATTTAAAAGAAAGTTTACAGTGTTTGCAGTTGGATAATTTTAGTGCTTTCATCTGTGTAAAACAGGTGGTATTCAAATGAGAACAAATTGCCAGTCGAATTTGAGGTCGATTAAATAGAAAGTGTTATAAAACTGTGTTATGAGAATGTATATATTTTAATTACTAAGGAATTAACCTAACTCATTTAATTTTTTTTTTAAAGTTACTTTATAACTAATACATTAGCATTTTTATTAAGATTTATCTCTCAATAAGTTAATTTTTTATAAGTTTTATAAAGCGTCGGTGGCTCAACCGGTAACGACTGGGTCCATCTAACCAGAGGTACCGGGTTCAAATCTGGACGGCCAATGTACCAATGAGTTTTTCAAAAACTTACGTACATATCATTACCGATTGCTTTAACGGTGAAGGAAAACATCGTGAGGAAACCTGCACAGGCCTGCGAAGAAACTCGAAGGTTGTGTGTGAAGTCGACCAACCCGCACTGGGCCCGCGTGGTCGACTAAGGCCTAATCGCCCTGATTCAGGGTAGGCTCGAGCCCCTCGGTGGGGACGTATATGAGCTGATATAATAAGTTAATTTTTTTTAATAAATGAGGAATTAACCTAAATATTTTTTTTGATGAAAAATATTAGTTTTCAACTAATACAATGTGCGTTTTTTTAAAGATTTATCTCTCTCTTTAGTTAATTTTTTTAATTACTAAGGAATTAATAATAATAAATAATAATAAATAAGCTTTATTTCGGAAAAACAATATCCATAGTATATTAGTGTATTAGTAACAATTAACACAAATAATTTTTGTTTAAAAATGTTACTTTATAACAAATACAATACAATAGCTTTTTCATTAAGATTTATAAGTTTAATGATGCTCTTAATGACATTTGTTTAAGCCAACTGTATAAAAAATCTGCAATGTACGGGATTGACCAGCGAGCTTATACAGAACTTATTTTACTGTCTACGTTTAGCGCGACATTGAGCCGCCTGCGAAAGCTACTTCCTGTGAGATTTGCCTCTGAAAACACTTAAAAATATTCCCTTTTTCACAGGACCTCCGGCAGTACCTAGCATCGAACCGTCCAAAGATGGCTATCCTGAACGAGTGTGGCGTACCTCTCCGACTCATGAGTGACGTCACAGCTGCACTTGCGCACCTACACTCGCGGGGATACTGTCTCGTTGATATGTAAGCACCATCTATATATTAGCAGAGATAATATAATTATTTGAGATCATCAGTCCGTTTCCAAGCAGTGCTAGACATGTTCAGCTTTTGCTGCTAGTTAACAGACTCAGAAGCGTTTTGGATGATTATAAAAAAATCTGACATGAGCATTAACCACAGTCCAGCCATTAGTACATTACATACTTGTTTTACTAAATATTTGAGTGTGTTTGACTACATCTCACCTGATGGAAAGTGACTATGCTGTCGAGGACACGCAAACTCAAATAATGCCTATTCACTCTTGCCTTGAAGGTCCCCAAATTGTAAGTCTGGAAACACAGACGCCGGCAAGGAGTTCTACTTCATCGCTGTCCACATAATAAATGAGGAAGCGTAACACTTCGTAAGGATATGCAGAATATCAACAACTAAGAGGTGGAAACTCGGCCCCTCGTGTGTGGTACAGGGCCTAACCTTTTCGCCTTATAAGGGACCCTGGCCACACCAGTTGGGTCACTGTGGGCTCTTAAAAATTCCTGGTTTAGTACTGAGGTCTCCGTGTTAATTTGTAAGATGTAAGTCAATTGGTAAAGATTTACCGCCGCGGATTCTAAACGAGAGATAACGTAACTGCTGCTATCAGGTATTAGATATTGTCAAGTTATATGTAAGTTTTGATGAGATAACTATACTCAGCTTTCTCTGTTAACTTGTAACTCTAACTGCATCCAGTGCCACTGACGTATAATGTGTTTCCAGAACGTTCACTACGTCTCTATGTTGCGTCTGTGCGTTCTTTTGCATGTTTGTTTAAGGCACTAAAAAACGACACCTGGTGAGAGCCTTTGGCACATAAGTGGAAATAAATAAAATAATACAATATAAAAAACCTGATATAATAATATCTCCTTCCAACAGGCCAATATCGTGCGACAACGTGCTAGTACGGAACCCTATAGAAGCACCGCGCGCAGTATTGGGCGCGTACGTGCACGCGCGTGCTCCGCACGAGTTCATGCCTCCGGAGACTCGCCGGCAGCCGCCCGTGCATACGGTATGTACTGTGACACTACGCGCTAGTACAGTACCCTATGGAAGCGCCGCGCACAGGTCTGGGCTCTTACGTGTCGTGCTCCAGGGTTAATGTCGCCGGAAACGTGTTAGCAGCCGCCGCGCCGGTGCACACGGTATGTACTGACTCTAAAGAAGTAACAGTTCACAGTACACACACCCATATACTCATAACCTAGTATTTAAATTAAATATCTGAGCATGGTCTATTCATCTCATATAAAGAAATCTCTAACTTGTCGGATCGTCTCTGCTAACCAGGAATGGGCGTTAATGGCAACGACACAGTTTGTAACTAATGTTGCAGTTATCCAACACTGTACGTATATAACTTTTTTTGGTTCCAAATGAGACGTCTAGACATGGTATTCGTTCGGGGGTCTAGGGGCTAGACGAGGGAGATCGAGCTCGAATTGCCAAAGTCACCGTTTTTCATCTACTCGAAGGGCCAGCGCAGCGCTTCGTGTAGCTCCAGCGGTAACCAGTGACCAGTGATGTCGGCTCTGACGCAAACTTGGACGCAAATCAAAGGTGTTAGTACAGAATCCTGTGGAAATTCATGCCGCCGGAGACGCGCTGGCGCGTACACACGGTAAACTAATCGCCATGTCTTTCCTCCGTTTCCCACCTTACTACCAGACCTTTCTACCAGTAGTAAATAGGGACACTTTTATTACTCACCTTACAACCAATGCTTGCAGTATTAAGGGCGGTTTTTTTATTAACCCTCCTTACTACCAAATAACCCGACATACTACCGCGGTCTTTCCCTCAGGAACTGCATCGGACTATGCTATTTTCGCAGGATAAAAAGTAACCTTTCGCATTACACAGGCTAAATTATAAAAGGCTAATAAATTTCTTCAAGATTGGTAAAAGTCGTGAACAGATAACAAATAAGCAAACACATTTTCACATTTATAATATTATTAAAGATATTTTGTTAAAACCAAAGAACTTGCATGTTCCTCGGAATAAAAGTTTGTGGCTAAAATAAAGATAACTAAAAACTCTGGATTGACATTGGCATTTCTTTGCTCGCAAAGTAGTAGGTACGTATAGTATCACTGTTAATATTTTTAATACAAACAATTGGAACATAGTGCAGCAAAATTTTGTGAGAAAAAATTGCAAAAGAATACTTGAATTGACATTTTCTGTACGACTCTGATTGCAAATTGTCATTTTCCTACAGACAAGTGCAGACGTATGGTCCCTGGGAACGCTCATCTGGGAAGTTTGCGCGTGGGGCGGAGTGGCCCCTCCACAGCACCCACCGCCGCCGGACCTGCCCTGTCCTTACCGGAACCATCTGTAAGTACCCTAAAATTCAAAACTACTATATTATATAAAGGGGTATAAATAATCTTGAAAAACCGTTTTCACTTCTCATGCTTGTAATGTTGTTGTTTATATCAAGAGAAGGCTGCATAAAATGGTTTTTCATACTCTTGCATAAAGTATTTTTTTAAGACTAAGGCAATTAGGCCTTACAGCCACATACGCAATAAAAACAAATACGCAAATATTTATTACTTGTCATCAAGGATCTGACCATAGTCAAACGTCAAGTTTGACTATGGTCAGATCCTTAATGAAGTTGAAGGTTTAAAAAAATAAGAAAAGATGTATGGCGGGAATCTAATTATTCGTCAAAACTAGCGAAATTTATTGTATTGCGGTTGAAAACTCATGAAATTATTAGTAATTACACAATGATGTCGATTCGATTAAAACACTCGACTTAACTAAAGTAAATTCCACTAAAATAAGTTTAGTTGTTTTCATGTGCTATTCTAATTTGCGCACAAACTTTTTTTTTTATTTGAATGCCATTGACTATATCTCACCTGATGGTAAGTGACGATGTAGTCGACGACGGTACACGCAATCTTTCCATGCTCCGCTACCAAAAAAAAATTGACAATTCACGTCCCTGGGACAGAGGGAGGCTCATAGAAGCGCAAACGATTCACCGCGCAAGTTCAACTTAATCTACAATGCCCTAAATTCTCTGCTACCAGTTAAAGGAACAATCTGAGTAAACGTGGGTGAGCTGACATTCAACACCGAATAGCCTCTCGAATTGCTCGTCCAGACAATTAAAACTAGGACTATAATATACCGTCCCTGTCTCAAGCTAGATAGCGACTTGCTTTACTTGCCTGAGACCAGGACGCTACAGCCCTTGCCATGCAAATATCATAAGGATTAAAGGGAGTCGTGACAATGTCGCCACAGCTCGCTTATAAACCGAGTCTCCCACCAGAACCTCTGCAACTCGCGGGGTACCGTCACTACCCGGAAACAGGTTGAGAATGCGCCCCCGGCGCCAACGTAGTGGCGGTAGGTTAGCATCCTTAACCAAAACCAAGTCACCAATGCTGGGAAGGTCAGTCCTGTCCGACCACTTGAGGTGCTGTTGTAAAATATGCAAATATTCCAACGAAAATAACGATACTCAAACAGCGCATTAAGTGGTTGCCTAATCAAAAAATGCCCTGGGGTCAGAGCTTCTAAGTCATTTTGGTCAGAGCTCAGAGGGCACAATGGACGCGAATTAAGCGCTGATTCAACTTAATAAAATACGGTCGCGAAATTAGAAAATGTTTAAATCGTTGACCCAAAGACACGTGCGAGTTGCGTTTTTGCGGACTTTACCACCGCTTCAAAGATACCAGACGGGTCGATCAAAAACCCAGCTACCTAGTAACACAGATGACTAGCAGTCATCATCCCTATTCCATCTATCTTTTCGTTACTTAAAAGGTAATTAAATTATATTTAAAATAATAATTAAATTGTACCTTTTCCGTCAGGTACCAAGTAATGCAACTCTGCTGGAACCCCGACGCTGAGGCGCGGCCGACCGCAACTCAAGTCTACGCGCTAATTAACCACCTCCTCACCACGCATGCGCAAACTTCACACGACACCGCTAACGAATTCGAGGAGCGCTGGCAACGACTCAAGCCGAACTCCATCCCGAAAATAGACGAACACGTCGCTATAGTGCATGCACCGTCCACGTCTATGGCCTCACATTTCACAGGATCAGACCAGGAAGATCTGCCCACGGATACGATTAGCCTAGGCATAGATACGGCTGTTTCGAGGTCCAGTAGTATCATGTCGGATAAAGATCCGCTGTCGATTCAAATAAAATCCGAAAGTCTAACAAATTTGCACGGCTCTCTAGAGGATGTAAGGAATATTTATCTAACTCATAATGAAACGGCGATGCTCGAATGTCACCAAGGAAACATAGCGTTTGAAGAGAGAGATAATTCCGATAGCTCGGTTGATCCGTGGCTAAAGGATATCATAGCGGGCACTCAGGATGACGTCAGTTATTACAAAAATGTCAGTGATGTCATCAAGGATCTAGATAATATCCTCAACTCGGAGAAGACTTCCAGTTCGGAGTCCAGCCATCACGCCAGCCCGTCAAGAGATAATCTTAGTCTGGATTGCAAAAAAGAATATTCTGTCCAATCGAGTATGGTGAAGTCGCCTGGTATAAGCAACTTCCAGAATCTTCTTCAAATGGGGTTAGATGATACAAAAGATGAGATCTGCGATGATGATGAGGTAGATCGAGAAACAGTAGGGACACTCAGTCATTCGTTCAACCGTCACAGTGACAACACAAGTCAACATACTCTAGAGAATTTAACTCCCGACACGCCTTTAAAAGATCTTGAAATCACAGCTAAAATTGAAGATGAAACAGTAAACGAACGTGATCAAAATATTATAACAAGTAATAAACATATAGAATTACCGAAAGAAAAAGTTGTAGATTGTAGTTATAGTGTACCCAAACTGAAAGAACTGTGTATAGCTATGTCTAGTGTAAGTGAAAAACATTTGGATGTAAGAAAAGACTGTGCAATGCCGTGTGATAGTTATAAAATCGATATTGCGACTGAAAGTGAAGTGGAAACTAAGTCAGTAGATAATACTAATCAAAGTCTTGAAAAAATGCAAGTCGATAAAATGACTTCAGGGGCAGTAGTTGAAAACGATTCAATAAGAGGTCCTGTATTAACAGAAGTATTAAAAAAGGAAAATGAAGAAAACCTCTTAAATGTAAACTTAACCGAAAATCCAGTAGCTGAAGAAATAATTGATACTCACAATCTTGTTCAACAAGTCCAATCAACATCTGTCGGATCAAAGTCAGAAAATTGTTTTTTTGAAATAAAACAAGATAAAAATGTAAATAATTTATTACCAAGTGAACAATCAAACAGTGAAAACAACGAAAAAGTTATGTTACCAGACCTTTTTTCTGATGTACATGAATCTTCAAAATTTATTGTGAATGAAATTGATGATGAGAAAAAGTGCGCAACTAAAGAATTGGTTATTACAAATAGAATATTGCTTGAGAAAGAGCTAAAAAATAAAACGGCAGAAGAAAAGCCTGATATGAACATCATTATAGAAATGGCACATACAATTGTAAATCAAATAGAAGAAGAGTTAGCTGAAAAAATGCAAGGACTACCTGAGTCAGTACAAAATGGAAACTATAGAATTTCAAATAAAGAAATTATTCCATATACAGAATGTGTTGAATCAGAAACTAATAAATATAATGAGCAAAACTTGGAAGCCCAAAAATTGCCACCTGAGATAGTACAAAGTAGTGGTAATCAGGCTGAAAGCCCTGAATCGGAAGAACACACAAATTTCGAGAAAAGTGATACAGTCAAGGTGGAAAACAGTGATTTTAGATCTGATAGTTCTGGTACTGTATTAGAACATGACACAAACGATAGTACTATTTATATGGATCTCATTAATGATACTAATAGTAAAATAGTGAATGATAACACTATTGATGGTTATGTTGAAAACAATTTACTTTCTCCCATTTATAATAATACAAGTGGAAGTACATGTTTAGCCAATAACGAGTCCACAGTTTACTTAGATCTGCCTAGTATTTTGAAGCAAACCGATGATTTTTTGCGCTCTGAAAAGTTGGTAAGCAGTCAACATAATTCGAAATCTAACATTTGTGTGAGCACGCCTAAAGGAAGCGATACTTTTAATAAGAACACTGTAGGAAATTCGGCGAAAGATGATTTCTCAGCGACGAAATTACCCGATTACGAACCAGGACTTTCTCTTCCAAATTTTGAACAAAGATACGTTCCAGATAGTCTGAGTTCTTTAGAATCTCTATCAAAAAGCCACCACACAGACACCTACGACGAAAACAGCTCTGTAATGCTAGGTTCATTCGAAAACTGCACATTGGAACTATTCAAAGGTCTCAAATCAGAAGAAGTTGAGTTACCAAAAGAAGAAATACTTGCTTTTTCTTCGAACTTTAGTGAAATAAACCTTGAGACTCCTTCACCGTTGCGCGACGGAAACTTTCTAAATGAAGTCCCTGATATAGTTCACAATGAGTTTCGATACGATGAAGTTACGATTAGCGAAGTGAATCAAATAAAAAATGATGCAACCACAGAAAATACAGTTGAAACTGACCAATCTGGAACGACAATACACGTATCGCCGTCCACACCTCCTAATTCTCCAGGAATTTTTCTCGCCTCAACATCTCAGCAGAAGTACTTGGTGGATATAGACTTCGACCAACCCGAAACTTTACCTTATCCTCCAGTAGATTTAGATTCAGGTCTCAGCTCTTTGCAAAAAGAGATTGACATGAATCAGATTGAATTAACAGCCAAGTTAGCGATGGCAGAGAACGAGAATAACTTGAATATTGAGTATTCAGGGCCATTGACAGTGGAGGGTATAGTGACGGATGACGAGGTCATCCTGGGAGAAAGTGAGGCAACGCCGGAAGAGTTTCTGGCGGGGAACGGCGGGTCGGTCGATGATGTAAGGGTGACGATCTCGTTGAATGATGAATGCATAAAGGCGTTGAGAAATGAACTGGAATTGAAGTTGCCTTTGGCGCAGGTAAGTGACAAACTAATAATAGATCTCTATTCATCATCATCATATCAGCTCATATACGTCCCCACTAAAGGGGCTCGCTCGAGCCTACCCTGAATTAGGGCGATCGGGCCTTAGTCGACCACACGGGCCCAGTGCGGGTTGGGCGACTTCACACACAACCTCCGAGTTTTTTTCGCAGGCGTGAGTGATGTTTTCCTTTTCACAGTAAGAGCGTCGGATAGACGTACATATCAAATCGAAACTCGAAAACACATTGGTACGTGGAAGGATTCGAACCACGACCTCCCGAACAGGAGGTAGCGGCCCTTGCCATTGCGCCACCGACGCTCCAGATCTATTACTATAAAGAAATGCTTGGTAATTTTTTTATTATATCCAAAAAAATTACACGTACCATAAAAAAAGGTTAAGAGGGCTCGCTCACATTGGTATTTTTTTTATTATATCCAAAAAAATTACACTTACAATAAAAAATGTTAAGAGGGCTCGCTCACATCATCCTCCCCTCAACCCCTTCGAAGCCAACTTAATATTATGTTAGCAAAACCTTTATTTATTAACAATTTGAATTTGTTTGACTGCTCAGCTGATGGAAAGGACGATGCAGAAGAGGATGGTACACGCAAACTCAAATAATCACTGTGAGAGTTATTAGGCAATGTTCAGATTGCAAGCGTTGAGCACGCATTTTCTGCGCATCACCTGCTTGAAAGATAAAATTCAAGAGCTCTTCTCAAACGATGTGTAGAGAAACGCCCGCTCAACGCCTCTCACCTGAACAGGCTCTTATATTTCAATTAATGCAGGTGGCATCAATAGAGCCCACTTGCGAGCCTGAAGAGCAATGGATGGAGTTACCACCGCCAGAGTTAGTTGTGAGCTACTGCGGCAGCGCGCTCAGCCCCATCGTCGAGGAGACGCGCCACCAGCTCTGCGCATACGAGAACGACGCCTGTGAGTACCGATGATTAGAAATTTTTAGGGTGCCCTACCCAACAGAACAAAAACCTATTACTGAGGAGTCCGAGCTGAGTGAAACAAAAGTTTTAAGGCCCTAAAATGGGTCAAATCACAATATTCAATACAAATTATTGAAATAATGCGCAAAGCCATCACTATGGAAAAATATATATTATACTTGCAGTAATGAAAAATCTATTCAATAGATTAATTAAGAAAATATTACCACTTTTGATGTAAAAAAAATGTCCTGTGGACCCTGTTTTTGGCATTAATTGCAAAATTTCTCGAAAACAAACAGTTAATATTGAATGAAATCAACTCGCAAAAACTGGCGACCTTAGCAACTTTCCATTTTAATTTAATACATTTTTTTTATACCTTCACTAAATGAAGAAAAGTAATAATAAAGGGCATTGGCATTCGGTCTCAACGTAACCGCCGCGTTGAAGTCCGCATTGATTTGAAACTAAAATGAATTAGGTTACGCTCGATATTATTTTATCACGGATCGACCTTCTTGAGTTGAGTTATAGTTATTTATGATACAAGAGTGGTAAATAGGTAAATAACAAACGAGTGACTTTGTGAGCCCGAGCCGTAGGCGAGGGTTTACCATCGTCACGAGTTGAAAAAACACGTAAAATCTATCTAATCTAAATGTAATTTATAAATTGCAAATCACGATCACAAGTTAGTGAAGTTAGGCCTATTGTAAAGACTGAAAATATTGACAGCCACAGATGAGAATGTGGTCTAAAAATTTAAAGAAGCACTCGTGCGGTAAAATCAATTTTCCGCATACTTGACTGGCATATATAGGGACCACTTTTCGAGCACATTTACCACTTTTGTATTGAAAATGTCTTTTACATTTAAATTGAAGTATATCATTGTTGTAGTCGTTCATGTTTTTATAGTTCCGTACCCAAAGGTGTGGTGGAACGTAACCTTTGGTACGCGAGTCCCGACTCGAACTTGGCTGGTTTTTAGGGTTCTGTACCAGGCAACGGGACCCTATTACTAAGACTAAGCTGTCCGTCTCTCTGTCTGTCAGTCCGACTTTTGAAAGGCTGTATCTTTTGAACCCTTATAGCTAGTCAACTGACATTTTCACAGAACATGTTAATCCCCAATTAACCAACAAATAATAGCATAATACAATAATAAGGTTGTCTGGCAGGATCACTACTTAACGATAAGACCGCCTAAATGTGCATCTTCTTCAATCATTGTATCGATATTTTTCTCTTATGTTGTGCAATAAAGTGTTTTCAATCAATTAATCATTATTATATACATATTAAAAAAAGAGTGAAAATTATTTTTTTATGAAACGTGTTTTTTACAGCTTGTTTTGTTTTTGTTCTATGATAAAAATGGTAATGCACATAAGAGTGAAACTCTCTGTAATTGTATTACTAATTCTAGAGTAAAACAACAAATAATAAAAACCGTCTAAGTCTTGCTCACGAAAGAAAAATGAAATTAAAGAAAAATGTAGCATTCTTTTGTTTGAAATTAATAGGTGTCATTGTTGTACTTATGTTGAGAGGTGTGGTGGTACAGAACCCTCAGTGCGTGAGAACGACTCGCACTTGGCCGGTAGTTGTCAGTACTGGCGTGGCGCTTAGCGCTTACGAAAATGACGCCTGTGAGTACCGCTCACCTCGCAGCACATTGTCACAGCCAATGCGCAAGCAGTCGACAGTAGTCGACAGTACTGAAGCGGATCTTATCGCGTACGAGAACGATCCCTTTGTGTGCCGCGAGCCTCGCACCTCCTAGCAGCATATCACAGCCAGTGCGCAAGCAGTCGACAGTACTAGGACGAATCCCCCGTGTACGTCCCCTTGTTTAGGTGGCTTTAGTTCCCTTTAATACTTGCTATATTCATGTATGGAAACGTGCCGCAGGGAACCCATGCACCCGCACCGAATCATCGGAGAGCTATCTCGAGCCGTGTAACAACTCAACTGACGAAGTCACTGACTTGCCCACCGCTACCGCTGGTCAATCCACCTACACTGTGCATTTGAGGCAAAGCGACACATACACCGTTCAAAGGGACATACCCAGCAGCCAAGAGTAAGTACTACATGTTATAAGCAAAAGTCCTGTATTGTAAAGTCAACAGTTTTGCAACCAAGGAAAGGGGTCCAATAAATATGATTAGCAGGGCGTTTGTCCGTTTGTCGATAGAATTATTAACTCTTCAACTTGAAGGATTTTTTGAATATAGTCGACCTTGATAAATACATATACAGTACAGTAGTACAATATACAGAAAATGTACTTACAGTTCTTTTGAATTCATTTTTAAACACCAAATTCATTTGTAAACGTTATCGATGTGCACGATATTTTATAGTACTAGCTTTTGCCAGCGGCTTCGCTCGCGTCATCATAGTTTCAATGACTGTCTTCGAGGGTGCGCAGTGCGTGAGCCGCAAACGGCTCGTGAGCGTGGGAAAAAGTTGCGTATATGTTAATCCAGGTCCTAATCTGTCTACCTACCAAATTTCAGCCAGGTACGTTCAGTAGTTTTGCGTGAAAGAGTAAAAAACATCCATTCATACATCCATACATACAAACTTTCACATTTATAATATTAGTAGGATGGGGTCTAACTTAAAAAAAATGTTGTTACAGAACGACAATGAGCGCAGACAGCCTGAACGGCAGTCCATACAAACAGCCTAAAAACGCACAGTCGCCAATCAACGATCGAACGTACAACAAAGGCGACGACAAAGTATCGGACTGCGAGAGAATCTCGCAAGTGTCTCCTTTCGTCATGAGCCCCACCACAGAGACTTCAGTACCAGTTGGCTCGGACGCCAACAACGCCACTGGAGTGTCAACTCTATCGAAAACCACAGTACCTACTGACGCCAAGCTATCTAAGCCTACCGATGGCCTATCTAAAGCGACGAGCATCGATTCCTGGTGCTCGAACGATACGCTCTACAACGTAGAGGAAAACTTCGATGATATAGCCCTAGATGCAGACGTACCAATCGATTTTGATGAAACACGTGATAAAAGTGACACTGACACGCTAACTCATCACGACGATGATGATAAAGAACCAAGCCACTGCTCAACCTACATCATTCACGATGACAGCAAGTCAGATCGTGCTGAATCTTTCTCGCCAGATTCAATAACAGCTAACGACAATGATTACTGCACTTATACTAAAGTGAAAACTGATGCTGCTGAAGCGAACACAGAGATGAACGATTCTATTAAAAATACTCAAACTAA
This sequence comes from Coleophora flavipennella, assembly GCA_947284805.1. Classification (NCBI taxonomy): domain Eukaryota; kingdom Metazoa; phylum Arthropoda; class Insecta; order Lepidoptera; family Coleophoridae; genus Coleophora; species Coleophora flavipennella. Next base: position 10,203,403 of record OX369306.1, on the reverse strand, counting down.
AGACTTAGCTTACGGCACGTTGCCCTCATATTCGAATTGCACCACAGAAGTGCTAAGCACAGATGATGCTTGGAAACTAATGCAACCAGAATTGGTGAGAAGATCGCCTCTCAATGACAATGTAACAATGACGCCACCGAGATATATTGATGAAACCGACAAAATACAAGAAGATAGTCATCATATTGTAAACGAATCTGCTTCTATCAAAAAGATGGACAGTGTTGAAATTAGCTGTCTTCAAGATGAGGTTATCGATAGTCAAAACAAAACTGAATCTTCGGAAGGTCAAGAAGTATTATTAGTCGATTTAGATGACAGTCCAAAGTACAATTATAGCAAAAACATGGCACCTTCACTCACTAGTACTCCGTTGACAGAACTGTCAGAGGATAACGATGAAACTGATCCCATGTCTACGATACCTGAAATAACAGTTGAAAGTCCCGAATTTCAGTTGAGTAACATACCGAACTTTGTTATTTTTCAACAGTCCGCAGAAAAAAGACCTCAAGATGTATCGCCGAGTGCAAGCAATGAGCTTGCAAGCACCAACACTGATTTGCTGTTAGAAGCGGAGAGCGAAACGATGAACATTATTATAAACGATCGTACTCCGACTTATTCTGATTTTGAAAACTCAGCTGTAATGAAACCGCAAGAAGTATTTAAAGATAGATCTAGTCAGATTACAGAAAGTGATGTTAGTTCTGGGTTTGGACAGTTTAAAAATAGTATTTGGACACGACCACAGGATTTGTCATCTATTATCGAAGCCAGTGCTATGCTTTTGAATAGCGAAAGAAAGTCGAGCGAAATTGCAATGTCTATTTCTAACATAGATTTCAATCAAACCGATTGGATAGAAAGACGAATCGATAGTGGCGAAAATGTAACACTAGATGTGAGAGAGTCTTATGACATGAATTTAAAAGAATCTCATGAAATCGACAATACAAATGAGGTACAAAACTTTTATACAACTGATTTAGATTTGGAAGAAGAAACAGAACAACCTCACTCAATTATAATTACAGATATTCCCATAGAAACTTCTGTAAATTCAAACAGAGAGAACGAAAGTCAAAACTCTAAGTTGGTTACAGAATCTAATGAAATACAAAAAGAAAGTTTTGATAGGACTTATGACTCTCATGGTGAATATATCATTCAAAATTTAAACCATACTTACAACTCACATTTAAATGTAAACGGGATTGACAACAGCAATAAAGAACAGCCTGTTAACAGCGGAGACGAAAAACAAAAAATAAATGTTCACAGTGCTAGTGATACTGATGTAGAACCTAAATCTTCAAAAAACGAATCGCGTGAAGTAAAAACTTCTAAAATAGAGGCTGTTGAAAATTTAGTAGAAAATTTTGAAGAAAAATCTAGTACCGTTATTGTAAACTACGTAAGAGATATACCAAACGGATCTTTAACAGAAGAAACAGAGTTGAAATGCAATGGCAATAGCGAAAATTTTGCAACTGTGAATTTTATAAACGAAACGTTTGAAGAACTCCTTGAAAGCAACGTAGATGATGATAACAAAGATGTGAAAGCTTCTGGAGATTTAACGCCCGCTCAAGACACAGATAATTCCAACAAAATCGTAACAGAAAGTCTAGAGGAAATGAAACAAATCGTAATTCCTGAAGAACCGCCATCTCCACAGAATTATTCAGAAGTAAAAGATAATCCAAAAGTGAATGGATTAGTCGATGGTAAGGCTGCGTCAGTGACGGAGGATTTTTTACAAAATGAGAAGAAATTTAGCGAAGTTGATGCGTACATACCGCTCTTGAGTGATATCAGATTTACAGGTATGTTATAAAAAAATTGAGAAGCTTTGAGACGTTGCCTAAGGTCGTGTTGTGCGGATGGGACTGCAAGCAAGTACAGTGTCATCTATCTAAAGCGACGTCTCATTTAAACAGTAGGCCTATAAAACTAAGTACGAATAATGAACAAAATTACACCAATTAACTAAAATTCGGGAGCTTAACAATATTTCTTGTACTTTCATAGGACCAGCAGATGAAATTATGAGCACATCTTTTACCCAAGAATCACCAACCGAGCCTACGCCGTCCGAATGTGAACAAGATAACAAACCCGACATCGTAAGTGACCTCGTGAAAGAATGGGACAGCGATACTGAGTCGGAATCCAGCAACTCTTCGAGTGGTGAATTTATTTGGAAGGTAAGATAACTGTTGACTCTTTTCTATATGCCTTTCTTTAATTTAGTTTTGTAAATAATCTTATTTTGTTTTTTAAGAGTGATGTGGTTTTATAATTTGACGTGTTTATACGAATATGTCCTAATTTTACTCCTGTAAGGGTTTCAGCATTTGGTGTGTGGTATAATCCCTTTCTTTACCATATTAGCATAATCAAATCTTTAAAATAGGTATACGAATGGTTTGTGTTAAATGGGGAAAGTTGAATATTTAGTTTTTAAACAATTTGACACGATAGTTATTTTTTTGATAAACCTAATTTAAAAAAAATACATTTTTTTGACTATAAAATCTGTCTGCTAATTCCTTCTTAGTGTTACCCGATGTAACTCCACAATGCGAAGTGAATATTCCTCCGAATTGATGGACGTACGTTCTTACCTCGCCTTATCAACATGTACGGTACGATGCGATGTTAATTGTAATTTTTGTAAAGGAAATCAATGATGAACTGACATTCAGACTTGTGGGCGGCTTTTTAGACTGGATAGAAGTACAAGCGTATACCGGGTGCGCATTCGAAACTCTTTGAAAATAGGGAGGTATTTTTAAAAATGAAAGACCTAAAGTATGTTCCTACGGTAGGAAGCATTGCGGGAGGTGTGACTTTCGACGTAACAGAACTGGGATGCGGGCGCCAGGTTGGCTCGACTGAAGCACTACACTTAAAACAAATGACGGAACAAACGAAACCACGGTGAAATCCTTTGCGTTCCAGAACTAAACTAGTACTAATCTGACGGGGGGTTAGGAGGGGGGGAGTGGCTATACTACTCCTCCCCACCACTCCCATACCGCATGAACCGTCTGAGTCAAGCGTAGAGTGTGCTACCAGCTAAGGATAGACTCTGCTCGTGAAAGTCCTGTGTTGCCAGAATTACTGTAAAATGCTCCCCTAAAATACCCTACGTCAGTTGTACGAGTATGAAAAGTCACTTTATTGTGCTTGGTTTCTCAACTTATTCGCTACATTGTGTTTGGCATCATTAGAAATAACCGTACAAGGCTTGAGCATACCGTACAACTACGGTAATTACCGTAAGTCTGGCATCGCTGCGTGAAACTCAAAAAAGTTCCCCAAAAAACCTGTATCATTTAAAGAACCTCCTCAGAACTCAGTATCATCATGTGGAAATAGTCACCAGTGTACGGATGTACGGTAGTTGAAGGTTGCAGTGGAGATGGAAAAGTGACTAAGTTTGCAGTTCACGAAAGTCCGAATTTATTTGAAATTAAATAAATTGATTTACAGAAAGAAAGGTTATGTCTTTAGCTAGACTATAGCGGGAGGCGGGCGGGGAATGACTGGCGAGTCGAACCCGGTGCATTAGCAAGCTGCCTACGAAGCCTAAAATAATATATGTACAACTAAACCGAATCTTAACCCGGCGAGCATGAGGTGGAAAAAAATTACATCAAGCGTGTGGCAGGGTATGACATACCCAAAATTTAATGTACCATAATATAGTTGATTTAAATTTTATTTTATTTTGTCGATTGTATGTTGTTAAATAATGCATTATTTAATAGAATTAAATGAAAGAGAAGTTTTATTTATGAAATTATTTTTATTTATTCATGTTTTTCTTATACTATGAAATAATAGGAACAAAAGTTTAGAGGTTTACAAAAATCAACAATTATAACAAAAAAGTAATTATTTGTACTATAAATCAAATTTAAACTGAAAGATAATGAGATCCTCTTCTTAAAAACTTAATTATATATTTTTAATTGAATATATGATTAATCACTGCCATCGAGATCAGTACAATTTTGGCACCTAAATTTTGCGTGCTCGAAACTGATGAAAAACTGAAAAGAATAACACAATGTCAACCAAAATAAATTATAAATAAGAATAAACAATAATAACAACTTGATAAAATAATTTAAAAAATAATACATAAAAAAAATACATCAAAAATGAGGCAGGGTGTGACATACCCGAAACAGGTTCGTACACGAATATTCCGGCCGGCGCCTCACGCCACACTGCGATCACGCCACTATCCCCTCCCGCACACCACTGGCTCCAGCTACTGAGCGAGCTAGAGTTGCCAGACAAAAAATAAAAAAAACCGACACTTTTTTAATACTACCAGGGTATCAGATACCCTGGCTCATGCTCGCCGGGTTAAAAAGTTAGACCCCGCCGGGATCGAACCCGTAATATGTACCCCTACATCCCCATTATAAATTCTAATATGTACCCCTACATCCCCATTATAAATTCGCAAAAAATTTTGACTTTGATTTGAAGTTGGCCGATCGATCACGATTTGTATGAAAAGTATAAAATATATAATTTTTTTAGTATGAATCCGCCTTCTTGCTGTAATGGTTCTGTCCATTAGCTTCACATCAGGAGATCGCGGGTTCGATTTTCCGCGGAGTCTAACTTTATAAGACTCGGTTTGGTTGGTGGACGGGCATTTTCCAAGCCCACCTGGCCAGCTACCAACATCTTATCATAAGTCTTTCCGCCGAACATCAATGTTAACAGCATGGATGTGTTCCTGCTTGAAGATAATATAGCTAGTTCCCCATTGTGTTGGGGATTCTTGGTAAGCCCGCTTCCATCTCCGGCATCATCGTCACTTACCAACAAGTGAGATGATGTCAAGGGCTTATATATAATTGAGGATACAAAAATTAGTTTCTTAGAGATAGTTGTTAAGTTTCATAAATAAAGCCTACCATTTCGGCCTTCACACTATAAAAAACACGACATAACAATTTACAACACGCGCCGTATTTTGATATACCGAGGCCTTAAGAGGAAACGTGGTCTAAAGAATAAGTATTTGAATAAAATGTTGCTGTCTCCCTCCACAAAACCTCTGTGTGTACAGAAAGAAAGGGAGAACTGAAGCCATACCGATAATAGGTACAAAAATTTACCAAAACTTATGTCCTTCTCCAAAATTTGAGCAACATTTATTAATAATTTTTTTAACATTTTTTTCAAAAATAATTAAAAATAAGCTTTACCTATGACTATGTTTTCGTTTTATTTTTAATATCCGTATTATTTGGTGGGTGTCTGAAAATGACGTTTTAATTGGGCAATCTTCGGTTATGAAGACTCGTACTTCCTATTATAATTAGAATACGGAAAAATACAAAAAATAGGGGGTAATATGTTTTATGAAAAAAAAATGCTTTAATGTCATTATCCAGAGAGGAAACAGGGAACTACGTTTAAAAAAAATGGCGCCCGCGTTTCCTCTTAAGATGAATAAAAGCGTGTTGGCCGACTTGACACCAACCCGCCCCAAACCCTATATTTGAGAAAGCTCTGTGTGGCCATTTTCCTATAAAATGATTGTCGACGTCATCATCATATTAGCTGAAAGACGTCCATTGTTGGACTTCCATCGTCGTGGAAATCCAGCAGTGGACATCTTCGGCTAATACGATGATGATGATGTCGACAAATATTTCCTGCGCTGCCTGCATCTAGCGGCTGCCCGCATCCAGCGGCTTCCCGCTACCTTCACCAGATCGTCGGTCCGCCGAGTGAGAGGTTTTCCTACGCTACGACTTCCGGTGTGTGGTCACCACTCGAAAACTTGCCTCCCATGCTACGTCTTCCGGTGTGCGGTCGCCATTTACTACCCCAACGGCCATCTGTTCTGTCGACTTAAATATTCATAAATATTTGCGGAATCCTAAGTCTGACATGTTTTTCAAACGTTTGAAACTTTGAAGAGCCTGTCTTTATATTAGTATAACGTGAGTATAACCATACAGTTAAAGAAACGATCTGCAAATGGCGGCTGGTATCATGTTATCTCACTCACATCGTATATCTTATTCGTATGTCTTATTACCTGTATAACTCATTATTAAGATGCCAAGGGCTTACCAAATGTGGACATTAAAAAACAGAAAAAAGTGCCTTATTATCAGTTATTAACTAAATCTGTAGAAACTGCCAAATACTCCCTTCCTAGAACTAGTGAAAACTTTTTAACTCTGTGGAAACCTTATCAATGTCAAATTTCACAAGTTTGGAGTTGTCAAATGCTCGTAAAAGTAAGTTGGTTTCTTATTATTACAACGAACAACTTGATTGACATTAAATCATTAGTCAAAATCGAATAGAAAATATTTTTGAAGTAAAACTTCTTTACGCACACTTGACTTGGGGAGTAAGCTGATGAATGCGTTACGCGAACGGTGATTAAGTTTTACTTCAGTCGTGTGGTCTAATGCACACTCGTTTTTTGTTTTTTTCATGTATTCAAAATATGACTCCTTTTCTATTACATGAAAAAATTAAAGAAAAGCAATAGCTTCTTTGTTATTATTTTAGTACGGTTCTCATATTCACACAGCGTTGCGTTGTACTGATCAAAATATAATCAATTTGGATTAGCGCATGCTGCCTTACTCGACGCGTTCTGGATCTTTTTTTAATTCTGCTGCGTACTTTGGATAATATTTCGTAGACAATTAACTTAAAGTTGTATATTTAGTTGTCTAAATAGCGAATTAAATTAATCATGCATTAAAAATAATGTATAACTATCCTTACTAATATTATAAATGTGAAAATGTGTCTATTCGTTACCTTTTCACGCTTCAACACCTTAACCAATCTTGACGAAATTCGGCATGTAGGAAGCATGTGTCACGGGAAAGGACAAAGACGTTTCATTTCGTGAAATGGCATAGTCGGATGCAGTTCCTGATTCCTGAGAAATCTGAAGCGCTCGCGCACTACTCATTCTCAAAGACAGTCATAAAAACTATGTCCACGCCAGCAAAGCCGCGGGCAAAAGCTAGTAAAAATAATTTTAAAATACTTCGAACGACCTGCTTTGCTAACTTTTCCATAAGTAACCGCCGCCATTTTCAAATCGTTTCTTTACCCGCACGAGTTACATACATCTACCGTACATGTTGAGTGCCTCGGTGTGCGGGCGTGCATGAAGTGTGTACCTATTGTGTGGCGCTAGGACGGCGACGGCCACGAGACGGCGCTCGTGCCCACCACGCAGTTCGACCATGTAAGTGGACCATCTGATTGAATGCTACTCTTGTAGTTGGTGATAGGGAAACCGTTCATACTCAACCTGCTTTGAAAGTAGTACTTGATCCAGCATCGATGGAGTACGGCAACGAACCGACCCAACTTTCAATGAGACGATTCATACTTAGACTCGCCGTCTATATTAATTACATACGTACTTCGTGAGTGTAATTTATTTGAAACAAATAAGTATGGTCGGTTTCTTTAGTAATTACAACCATCTACAACGGAATGATTTCGGCATAGCTTCGTACGCTTGTGCTGGAGATTGCAGCGATTTGCAGCATGCTTCGTTTATCCAGAGCCTCTTTCAGAATCTCCTGTCCACATCACCACCATTCATCACTTTGTTAACACGTCATTTAGAATAACGGAATAATTTCACTACAAATTTCGTCCGCTTTTTTTAACTGTTATGTAAAACCACTATTTTAATAGCATGTGAAAATTAGGAAGCTCTATCTCAACAGGGATCATATTTGGTAATATGTAACTTTCATCTACTCCTTCGTTACATTTACATTAGCAAAAAACCATCATGTCACTCACACGCATGATCGAATCACTTAACAAGAACGAATACAATACTATTTCATGAGAGACGCTTAGACGTCACAATGTGGGTCCCCAGTTCATGTCTGTATCCGCCCTTTACTCTGTTACGTACTTAACGAAAAACTAATATGTACTAGTGAATATTAAGTTTTATCTTGAGATGTAGAAAATTCAAAACGCAGATTTAATACTAGTACATATCTATTCACTGTAAGTAGGCACTTGAATCCGACAGTTGGTCATTCTGAAAATTTATATTGTCAATACGTGGTGACATATTAGCTCGTCGTCACGTGCAAACTAATGAATCAGTGACCTGGCGCCTCGATCGATGGCGTCCAGGGTACCTAGACAATAGCAGGCTGATACATCCCATAGGTCTGTGCTTGCTAATCAGCATGCTTTGGCATGTGATAAGATAATAATCATTATCACATCAGCGAAAAGAATCAGGTTGGACATAGGCGTCTTCCAATGTTGGGCAGGGATTTGGCTTAATTGCCACTCTTAGCAGGTGGGTTGTCGTCTGGCAATCGCAGTGATGTGGTGGCATATTACGCGGAAAGAACGCTGCTACCCATCCTCCGGTTTTTTGATCCCTTAATCGCCCTTTACGTCAATCTCAGGAAAAGATGAAGTGGTTCTATTTTAGGGCCACACCATAAGCAAATGGGTGCTGGACATAGGGTTTTCTGTCAAACTGTCGGTTTAAGATGCTATCTTATGCCGCATCCACATTATCGGTAAATCTTTCGACCAACGCCCTAGCGAAAGCGATTACGCTATATAGTAGAGGAAGATAATTTTATAGACATCTTCGTCTAACACATAGTGTTAGACTGAAAAATTTTAGATTTGAAAAATTACACTAAACCAACGTTGTCATAACAGCAGCGTGGCGGCCCTCCTCCCGAGGGCGGCGGCGGCGGTGCGCACGAAGGTCGCGCCGGTTCAGCTGGCTCGGGGTCCGAGGGCTCCGGTTCCGAGGGATCGGGTTCGGAAGGGGATGAGGTGGAATTCGTGCCCTCCTCGTGGGACTGCCGAGCGGCGCCCGCTAAATCCTCCATGAGGAGTTTGGAGCAAGCGGCACCGGTAAGTGTCTCAACTCTTAGCGTAAAAATATAACTCTCGTCAGTATAAATGAGTTGAGAAGGATGGTTCCGCTATGTCGGTGTCCGACGAATCTTGTTTTTAAGGGGCCTGAAGGATATGAGATAGAGACTACACTACCGGAGTAGAGCAACTTTGCTTGCAAAATCTTCGCTCGGATGATTCGCTTAGTAGGTAGTACAAATGTCAGGAGTCTAAAAGTTTAACCCTGCAGTGGTCGCGCGGATTACACATATGTATTCCATGGTAATTAAAAATGAAATAATTCGGAAACAGTTCAAGTGTGTTTCATTTCGAATATGTATGTAATTCCTGTTTAGAAAATAATACTTGATTTGTTGTAGCAATAAGCGTTAACGTGTATTAAGGTCTCATATAATCCAAAGTAAATTTTTAGAGACAATTTATAAGAAGTTTGTGTTTTGGTTTATTTTGACAAAACTGTTCATTGTTCTGTTCAGTTTCTTATTATTATTTAACTTTAGATAAGGATGCTTGCCATTTTTCAATAAAAAATTATAATATAAATGAATTTTATAAAAAAAAATTGAAAACAATTTGGCATACATATGTAATCCACGCGACCACTCAAGTGACTTTTGAGGGCGCGTCCACTGCAGGGCTAAATAATCTAACCAATTTACTAAAAATATAACCGTCCTTTTGGGCCAGCTGGTAAAAATAAATTAAATACCGATTATTTAAAATACATCCCATGACTTTCACTCATTAAGCTGTTTAACCTACGGGATAAGCTCGTAGAACAGATGGCCGATGGGGCAGTAAAGTTCTCGAGTGGCGACCGCGCACAGGAAAACGTAGCGTAGGCAGGCCTCTCACGCGGTGGACCGATGACCTGGTGAAGATCGCGGGAAGCCGATGGATGCGGGCAGCGCAGGACCGGTCGTCATGGAATCCTTGGGGGAGGCCTTTGTCCAGCAGTGGACGATTTGTGGCTGATATGATGATGATGATGATAAGCCAAAGACACAGATATACCATATAGTGTTTTTCATAAATCCATTATTGGTAAGCCCATGGCATCAACTCAACTGATGGTAAGTGACGATGATGCCGAAGATGAAAGCGGGCTTATTATGATTCCCTAACGCAATGGGGAAACACAAGATATGTTTTCTAATGTAATCCCACTTTCGTAGGACAACAAGAAGCGCGTAGTATTCAAACGGCAGAAGTACCACTGCGTGTACGAGTATCCGCGGGAAGCGGCCGACGTCGAGACGCACTCGCCCGCCTACCTGCCCGACTTCTCCACTTACTGCGGTGAGTGAACTACATTCATATTTTATCCGTTGCTTCTTGCAGATCCTTCACTTTTTACGTAAGGGTTTTGGCATCCGACACCAAATGACGCTACTTTTTACCCGCCAGTTACTGTGGGAAGGAAGGAAGGGTTATGATTCATACAGGCTATGTATGTTTCGTTCGGCGGATTGCACAGCCTAAAATACTGTACCGGTTTTAAGAAATGAAGGGTCCTTGAATTCTTTTTGCTCCACATTGGGTCCTAGGCTACATAAATCCTTAATAATATTATAAATGTGAAAATGTGTTTGTTTTTTTTTTGTTTGTTACCTTTTCACGCTTCAACACCTTAACCAATCTTGATTAAATTTGACATGCAGGTAGCCTATGTCACTGAAAAGGACAAATGCTACTTTTTATCCCGTGAAAATAGCATAGTCCAATGCAGTTCCTGAGGGAACTGAAAATATACTTTTTTTTGGTTAGTTTCTTTAACATTGCAACGAAATTATGGATTGCTCTGATTTTTTGCACAGAGATAATATATAGACATAATTTACTAATTAACATATCCTGACATGTTTTCCAAGGGATCTGAGCAAAACTCGGTGCTACTTAACTCTACGGACTGAAGTGGTTTTAATTGGTTGAGGGGGTGGAAAGTGACATAGACTTCTAATCAGAAAAGCCCGATATCGTTCCTGAGGGATCTGAGGAAAACTCATGTCCGCGCTCGCGAGCCGCTTGCGGCTCGCGCACCCCTCACCCTAAAAGACATATAAACGATGTCCTCGCGGGCGAAGCCGCGGGCAAAAGCTAGTTCAATATAAATTCAACATTGTCTGTAATGCAGCCTGTCATAATTTATCAAAGAAGAGAGGTAGGTAGGTACCTACTTACCTTTTATTAGGATTTCTCGTTATAGGTATGTGTCGCATTAAGATCGATTTAAGTAGTACTTTTTTTTAGAAATTTAACAAAAACCAATAAAAGCGAAATTTTACTTGGATAATGCGATTGAAGCCGGCTGTTTTTAACGTGTTCAGCGTTGTTAACTATTGTAAATGAAAACTCCTACGGGTTCCTGTTAGTAAGTTCTTGACATCCATGATTAAAGCCTACTCTTTCTTAACGTTTTGCACACTATTAAAAACACCCTGTATAATACGAGTGACGACAGCATCAGAAATAAATTATGAACTCTTGGTTACTAAATTTCCCTTCTACTTAAACTTCGAAAAACCTTACTCGTTTTGTTTTCCATCTAGTCTTCGATTTTTAATTCACCAAAATAACAAAATGAGTACATTACTACATAAATGACGCTGCAAAACTATGACATCCACGCCTAGGATTTCAAACATTTTTAGAACAAAATATCGTTTTTGACAAATGATAAAAAGTAAATCAGATGACTAGCATTCGTCATCCCTATTAACTGTTATATTGCAGAGTGGGACCCCACGAGTGCGGAGGAGGCTGAACTGGGCTACGGACAGCTGTACGGCTCCCCTCTAGACTTGTACCCGCTGCGCGCTGGCATTGCCTTTGGTGCAGGTCAGTGTTATGATGCCTCGAGTTTACCATCAATATCATTTTGTTAAACATAGACCTCGGTGCGCAACAAGAGCGTCGGTGGCGTAACGACTAGGGCCGCCGTTCCCTGTCCGGGAGGTCGTGGTTCGAATCCTATCACGTACCAATGTGATTTCGAATTTAGATTTCATATGTACGTTTATCCGACGCTTTTACGGTGAAGGAAAACATCATGAGGAAACCTGCACACGCCTGCGAAGAAACTCGCAGGTTGTGTGTGAAGTCGACCAACCCGCATTGGGCCAGTGTGGTCGACTAAGGCCCTATCGCCCTAATTCAGATTAGGCTCGAGTCCCTCGGTGGGGACGTATATGAGCTGATATGATGAAAACCTTCACCACACCATACACACACTGTAAGAATCCATATTGTGGTCCAACATATATCTCCCTTTGATGTTTGTATCAAAGCAGACATCTTTAGCATAAGTCACCTTCTCCGCGGCCGCCTGAATGATTGGATTATGTCGGCGCTCTAAATGGGTGAGGGATTGCGTCGGAGATAATTAATGGTTCATATGTATGGAACGGAGACAAGTTAGTATTAGAAGGCTTCCGACCCAGTATCGGAGTTGGGAAAAGAAATTATAATCACAAGGCAGTCGGGCGTCTTAGGAGGGAACAACAAACAGATTTGACATAGAAATGGTACACAATTAAACAATTTAAATATAAAGGTTTGGAAGGAACGAAAGACATCGAATAAACACATAAGGCATACCCTGGACACTTCATATAACGGGCCAGAAATGACATTTCAAAAAAGGAATGACGGAACAACCAAAATGGCGGCGAAATCCTATACGTTCGACAACCAAACTGTAACCAATCTGTATCAATCTGGTTGACGAGGGGGCGAGGTTGCAATCTAGAGAGCGGCAGAGAGTAGGTATCTACAGTAACGTTACATATTTACAATATTTATTTTTATATCGACCACGCACCGGAAAACGTAGTGTAGACAGGCCTCCCACTCTGTGGACCGATGACCTGGTGAAGGTCGCGGGAAGACGCTGGATGCGGGCAGCGCAGAACCGGTCGTCGTGGAGATTCTTGGGGGAGGCCTATGTCCGGCAGTGGACGTCCTTCGGCTGATATAATGATGATTATAATTTACTATTTACTAATTTTGAGTTCCAAAATTATTTATTTTAAACTTATTTTTTATTGCTCATGATATACAGTTAGGTTTTATATCAATTTCCATTGATAATGTCCAATACGAAATGCGATAAACCCTTTAAACCCCTGTACTATAACTACGAAGGGGGCAGATAAAACTAAATAGGTGCCATCGACCACCGGGGTGGTAAACGCCACCTAATTAGTGCCAACCGCCACCCCGGTGGCAAGCTCCGAAGAGGGCAGATGGGAATAAACGGGGGTGGTGAACGCCACCTAATTTGTGCCAACCGCCACCCCTGTGGCAAGCTCCGAAGGGGGCAGATGGGAATAAACGGAGGTGGTGAACGCCACCTAATTAGTGCCAACCGCCACCCCGGTGGCAAGCTCCGAAGAGGGCAGATGGGAATAAACGGGGGTGGTGAACGCCACCTAATTTGTGCCAACCGCCACCCCTGTGGCAAGCTCCGAAGGGGGCAGATGGGAATAAACGGATGATTTTTATATACGTGGGACGATACGGATTTTGTCAAATTTTATTACCCTATTTATTCAAAAATCTTATATACAAAAAAATCAATGTTTGTTTGATCGTATGGTATGCGCTGCCATCCAATCGCGTTGCAACTTCGTATAGTTGTTGCACGCACGCCCGGGAAGGTAAAAAAACCCACCGCGCACCATCGATAGCCGCGGGCACTATTCACTAAATAGCATTTCTCCTACAAGAGCACAAAAACTTGATCATATTAAAATCACCAAATTAGTTCGTCAAAGACAATGAAGTCACATGTCAGTAACACGAACAATTTGAGAACAAAATAATATTAAACGTAATTTTTCAATTTAAATTCCTCTTGCTTGTAGATTTCGACGAGGACTTCTTCATTTCCTCCTCTGCGCGTCCATTCGAGAGTCTGGGCATCATGTCCACCACCAGCCAGTTCTTCCCCGGCATGCACGTGAAGCCGTCCGCATTGCTCGAACGCGAGCCTGATGACATCACAGAAGATTTCCCCCCACCTCCCTCCCCACTCACCACAACCTCTTTACAACAAATACCAATCACCGCTTTACAAAAAACCACAACGCCATCCCTAGACTTCACAACACCCGACTCGGGCGTAGAAGATATAACCCCAGGATCAACCAGTACCGACGAAGATTTCAAAACCAAGAAACTTCATGACAGCGAGGTCAGTGTCAACCCTTGCTGGAAGACTGTCGACAGCGGCTCCTCTAGCGAATCTGTCAGTCCAAGTTCTCCCGGAGGCGAAGCGTTAGGAGGTTTAAGACATACCAGAGACAAATTGAAGCTGGATCTGCCGCCCAGTCCGCACATCCCGTCACCTAGACACAACCGGGTATTCAATTTCGTCCTCGATAAGCCGAAAAGACATCGCATTCCCGAAGAGAGACCACCAGAAATCAGTTCGACTCCCCTAGTAATGACAGATGAGACCCCTAACGTGACTTCTACATTACCACTCCAGAAGGAAAACGAAGATGTCATCGTCCCGGAACCAACTTTCTCCACTTTTGGAAAAAATACACACAACACATTTGGAAAGAGTAATGAAAACACAGATTCAGAACAAAAGATTATTTTAACCGATGAAGATGAAGAGTCTCCAGTGGTCAAAGAAGCAAGTCCTGTTAAAGAAACAGTCAAAGGCGAAGGGACAGTCTTGGACAGTGGCGATGAGGATTCCGGTATAGAGAGTAGCTCGAAAGCCTCTCTTGAGAGAAACAAGACGCCTAACGTATCGTAGAACAATGTATACTTAGATCTAGTTGTGTGAAATACGTATGTTTGAGCCATTGTTTAAAGAGAGCCGTTGGCAAGTCTTCTAACTTATGTTTAGTTCAAATCTAGCTTAAAAACAGGCGCACTTAAGCGTATTTTTTTTCTAAAATCAAAATACAAAAACCATAACAATATAACGTTGCGAATACGTATTTTGCTCCCGTGTGTGTAATATAGTCTAACTTTCCCGTTATACAGGGTGTTTCACACACTGTCAAGCGGTGTTCTAATATGGAGCACCTCATGGGGTATCTGAATCACCCCTACGTACTTTCCGCGAAAATCTACGGTTTTTGAGATATTCGCATTTTTATTTTTTAAACGTCTTCTTCTTCTTGGGGGTGCTATATCCTAACTAACGGATGTCAGCTACCACCGCACGGAAATTCTCCTTGTTTTCAGTCAGTCTGCAAAGACTGTCAGCGTCAGTTTGTAAAAAAAAACATCATACCATTAGCCAGCCGAATACAAGAAAAACTTCATTTCATCAACTTTCCAAAAAGGTATAAATAAAAAAAATCACAACAAAAGTTGGGAATTAACCAGAAGATGTATCGCGTCACATACATTTTTCTCTAACAATTTTGTATAAAAATAACCTATGTTCTTATTTTTCGGATTTAAGGATATTAAAAGACTCACAGATGTCTGATGATAGATAAGGCATGATTAATCTTTGAAATTATAAAATCATAAAAAAAAATTTTACTAATTAGTATGGGACCTGATGTAACCTTTTTTACAGAAATCATTAGTAATTTTGGTAATAAATAAAATACCATATAGTATCATTTATAAATAAATAAAAACCTACTCG
Organism: Coleophora flavipennella; assembly: GCA_947284805.1. Classification (NCBI taxonomy): domain Eukaryota; kingdom Metazoa; phylum Arthropoda; class Insecta; order Lepidoptera; family Coleophoridae; genus Coleophora; species Coleophora flavipennella. Next base: position 10,187,841 of record OX369306.1, on the reverse strand, counting down.
GACTATAAATAAATAAAAATGGTGTAATTAGTTTGTATTTATTTTACTTTCATTACCTTTTTTTAAATCTGACAAAATGAAGAAGTTTTTCTTGTATTTGGCTGGCTTATTTGTATGATTATTGTTGTTCACAAACTGACGTCAAAGTCCAGCAAAGATGTTTTTCATACAAAATCTTAAAATAAAATTGCGAATATCTCGAAAACCGTCGAACTTCGCGGAACATACATGGGGGTAATTCGGATACCCCATGAGGTGATCCATCTCTAGCCCACCACTAGACAGTGTGTATGAAACATCCTGTATAAGAGGTAAACAGTGGTACGGGAACCTACTTCCTCACTGCACTGTCTCGAGTTTCAATGTCGACAACTCTAGTGATTCTGTCGTTGCTGGGATTCAGTCATGAAGCCTTTGAGTGATTATCAGGACCGGGTTCCCAACCGCTATCGTCGGTGGTTGCGAAACTTGGGGTATCTGAACAGAGAGAACGTCAGCAGTATGTGTTAAAGATGGTGATATTGTTCGAAACAGATACCTCTTTGAGTGCAGCAGATTGGTATTGGGAAAATACATACAAGAGTACTGGTTCGAATCCAACAGATTCAAAGGCTAATTCAGGTAAGGCGCTTGACTTGAGCAAGAGGGCGTTTTTTTCAGTGAATATTATGCAGAACTAATGTACAAATAACCTATTAATATATTTAAAGTTAGATCGATCACTATGGCGAAACCATTCTTGTAAACTATCTGGGCTTTATTATTAATATTAGTGAGAAAATATTATCATGGTCCATCCAGCATCCAATATTAATGTGATTGTTTATAATGCAAACGAAGGCAACACGAAAAAGTTATGATCTTACATTTTTACACACATTTCATGCTTTTTTGAATGCAGCGAGTGAGCCCATCGTGGTGATGCTAGATTTTCTATACGTAAACATTTTTACTCTCATGTCCCTAGAAAATTAGAATTATTATACCTAAAAATATGTACTCATAACATTAATGTCATTGTTTCTATAATCACGTTTCGACGATATGATAAAAAAACAAAGTAACAAGTTATCCGTCTAAATTTTCATTTGTGAAATTGAACATACGCACAAGTGGATCTAAATGCATCTTCCATATCTCGTCGTCTCGAAATTATTATCAAAATTAATATTTCGGTATCGAGTACAGAGGTTGAAGCCAATTCTTATGTAAGTGAAAATTTATATTAGGTAAGTGTATAATTAGATTTATCGAGTTGTGGTGATAGACCGATAATGCGTTTAATAATGCGAGTACAGTCGGCAACAGAAGTGTTAACATTTCATTCTTTTAGGAGCCTATTCACGCGGAATCAAAAACTATCGAAATCTCTACCGTATGAAATTGTTGAGCTTTCTTGTAAGTAGATTCTAAGTGTTGCTGTGGCGGACCATACCACGGCTTGTGTGCCACTAAATTACGTCACCATATTATTATTATGCAATACGTCCATGTGTGAACCTGATGTGCAATTTTTCTCATTTCCATATCGCGTTTTATTTGTTTAGTTAATGGTGTAAATATAATTTATAATGTGATTCTATCAAAAAAGTGAAAAAAATGAATATATAAATTTATTGATTGTATCAGTTGTACTACGTGATTTTTATTACTTATTGTTCTGAAAATTATTATTTTTACAGTTTTTAGATACTTTTCGTTAATGTACAGATGTAAATAATTGAGTAGATGTTCATTTTGTTACTGTGTAGCGAGGTCACCGAGTATAATATTATTAAAATAAATATGGTCAGGTTATATTTGTAATCGAAAAATAATAATAATATTGTTATATGTAGACCGTAGGACTAAGTATTTGGTCTCAAAATTATTGAATACTAAAATTAATTTGATAGCTTTGAGAAATCTCCGACAGAGACGAATTTAGATTATTTTCATTATATATTACTAAAAAAAAGGAATTATTTGAATGAATTGTCCAAAATACATAATTATGGTATTTATTGTAAGTTGTTACTGATTTGTAAGAGATGATGTCTGTCGCCAGTATTTAGTGAATGTGAACGTATCTGAAGTCTTTTCGTATTGTGACCGTCGAGTCAGAAATAAAATAAAACTTGTGACTCATATAAGCCTTTTATTAAGAAAATAACAGTATTCTTCAACTAACAATATTGTCAGTTTTAGTTGTGATTTTTTAATTTTACAATTTGGGAAATCAAACAGCTATTCTTTAACATTTACAAACTAGATAGTATGACTTTCTAAAGATTCCACAGCTAGATAATTTAGAAGGATATTACTACAAACTTAATATATTACATAACATATTCTAACAAACTTGTACAACCGATGTTAAGTTATACAAGAAAAAAATATTGATTAAACATACAAAGTTCAATCAAATCATCTGATTTGTATGATGAGTGACATGATAAATTGAGGAGAAAGTTTTAGTACCTACCTATATAAACCTTGATAGTCGACGACTACACGGTTATTTATTTTGATTTAATACTGTAAAACAATCAATTCTTAGTCCATGACTGTAACGGGGTGAGAAAAAACAAAATCTTTTGATTTATCGTCAATCAGCAGTCGATCTCTACTGCGGTGGTACCAACAGGAATGGGGTCTGCCTCGTAGTATTAACACTGGTCGTAGTGTAACACTTCACAAGGAACGAGTGATGGAATTTTGCAATTTAAAGAAAATAAAACAAAAGTTGTTTAGTTTCATGAGTGAAAGATTCATGATGAAAGATGTGTTCAATTCTACCTAACACCCTATGCTTCTGCAGAGAAGAGGATATCATATCACAGTGTAAAAATGAGATGTTTGTATGGGTATCTCGTTTTTTGACATCTTCTTTTACGAGTACCTTCATCTTTAGCATCTTCATGAATCTTCAAGCACGTTCAGCATCTATAATAAAGGGACAGCGTGTGATATTATTAAAAGAGTTCTTATCTCAAGTAGGACAGAGTTCTTATCTCAAGTAGGACTAATGGTACTAGTTGGACAATTCGGTACCAGATGTACCATCAATGGTACTGTCCTAGTCCGGCGGCCTCTTGTCATATTTCATTATAATCTAAATTCATTATTGCTTTAATTTTTTTTTACTTAAAATTTTACGTCATTTTTTAGTCTGTAGGCTATCGCAAACTAAGCTTCAAATGATTAAAAAGACTTTGGTTATCTAGTATCTCATCTGTGCTTCAGTTAAATGTTTCCGCTATATTTATTAACCGGTCAGCTGACCTTGGGTACTGCGGGTACCCAAAAATTTTCCTCCGTTGTCTGACCTTGGGTACCTGGAGTACCCAAGCCATTATTTCTGTAAAAGGTGTATTTCTCTTTCTAATCTATGACTTTCAACGTATAAAAATATTTTTGTCTCTTATGAACGTAGCAACGAGCTGAAATAATAATAAACACGTTAAAAAACCGACTTCCATCGGAACAACTTAGTACATTTTTGCATCATTATTTTTGGTTTTTGTTAATTTTCTAAAAAAGTACTACACCGATTTTGATAAAATTTAAATGGGACCACACGGGAAGCACTAGCTTTCTAATAAAAAGGAATCATAAAAATCGGTTCACCCCGCCCAAAGTTATGAGGTAACAAACATAAAAAAAAATACAGACGAATTGAGAACCTCCTTCTTTTTGGAAGTCGCTTGAAAACAGCGTCCCACCATAGAAAATAATAGAGAAAAAAAAAGTTTAGTTAGTCCTTCGTACGACGCGTACCGTAGTGCTCGCTAATATGTGTTTTTTAGTGATTGTTGTGTTTCGTTCAGTGTTATTTGTGGCAAGTTTTATCAAAAAGGTAAGTACAATTGAAATTATATGTAAAGTGTTAATCTGGAGTGCCAATCATAAGTTATTTCAACGCATTACAACACACCTTTTAAACTTTTCTGGAAATGCCATTACGCCATGTTTAACATTGAACTAAAGCATAAAATCATATGAAACTTGGAATGAATAGAAAGCTACATTCAATACTATTACAAAACACATCACTTGAGGACTTTATTCAGAAAATCCTACTCATAAATAGCGATAAGGTGAAGCGCGCCGCCTCACGACATCGGGTTAAATTTTTTGTCCGACTTCAGGTCAATCTACGGTCGAATAAATCGTGCGCCACGTCAACGGAGATTTAAGAATGGTGCCGACCGTTACTAGACCACAATAGACTAAACTAGACCCACCATCTCACAAATTTAAAAACGAAAACTACGTTGGACTAATAGGGGTGACGAATACTAGTCATCTGATTTACTTTTTATTATCTTTCAAAAATGACATTTTGTTCTAAAAATGTTTGAAATACCTAGGCGTGAAGTCATAGTTTAGCAGCGTCGTTTATGTACTCACTTTGTGATTTTGGTAAATTAAAAATCGAAGACTTGATGGAAAACAAAACGAGTCAAGGTTTTCTGAAGTTTAAGTAGGAGGGCAATTTAGTGATCAAGAGTTGATAATTTATTTCTGATGCTGTCGTCATCCCTATTGTAAGTAGTCTATATGGTAAAGGATTTTATAAGAAAAAATATAGACATACATTGAACACTATAGTTATTATCCCCCATTATCTGCTCTACCAGCAGTTAAAAATAATTAGTCGCCAAGTACATTTTACGAAAATTTTAAAGTATGAATTTGAAGAATAGGTAATATGGTTAATTTAGAAACTATCAATTGTGAAATACAGTTCGCTTTAGTTACAGATAGCATAAGTGCTAATGCTATCTGTAACTACAGGGAATTAAATTTTACAAAGTCAAGTTTCTAAATAAAGTATAATCACAGTATTACGATATGGCTTACAGTAGCGCAACGCCTTTCATGTCGCACGATGCGCCACCGGCCGGCGTAGGTACTAGCACATACTTTAGGTACTTAGGTAGGTAGGTACCCTTCCGTTGCTCTACGTAAGTACATTCGTTGCGCCAGTGTAAGCCGCTATATTGTAATACTGTGGTACAGTACTTACCTATTCTTCAATCATCGTGCAAATTTTCGTAAAAGTATGTAGGTGGCCCACTTTTGTCAGTTAAATTCACAGAAACTAAAGTTTTTAAGATACGTCTATGCTTTTTGTTATTCACCATATGGATCATTAGTTCGGGGTACATTTTGCGTTTTCGTTTTTAAATTCAAGAAATAACTTTAAATGTGATGGCGGCGCTAGTGGACGGTCGATGTCCTGTCTTCTTAATATATGCCGGCAAAAATAGTCACACACAGAGCTTTTTCTTTAGCTTTGACGCTATGTGAGGCGGGAAAAATGCATAGTTTCAGGATGACTTAACTTTATGAGATTAAGGAGCAATTGCCTTGTCACTCAGCTCACTGCCTTTATTTAGCACACAGATTTTATTTAGCACACATTTTGCACCATTACATGTGTGTTTAATTGTTTTAAACAATTTTAACGGTATTAGGGCATTAACGTCGTTGCTGGCATTACTTCGGCTCGGCTTGAATTAGTGTGAGGACTGTTTCAAGCCGAGCCGAAGTTATGCCGGCAACGATGTTAACCTTTTCAACACCAACGACGTACCGGATATATCCGTCCGTGCATGCAGTGGAAATAAGACCTAAACACGTTAATGTAAGGTTGACATTCATGTTACTTTTCAAACATGCTTGGCCTGTGAGTGAACACACAGTATCGTAATGTTGTAATTCGTATCGCTGTCTTAAGCTTGGCGTGTGAGTGATGGCTTTTGCATTTGACATGGCGTTGAAAAGGTTAACGCCCTAATGCCGTTGATTATGACGGACTCAAGCAAATTCTTCGTCGCTAGCGGGCAGCTGGCTCTCGTCGTAGTTGCTAATGTATCAGTCACCAGCAGGCGAGCGGGGTGGTCGGCCGCGGTGCTAGATGACGAGGCCGGACCGTCACTGGTGGTTGTCCAGCAGGCAAGCTAGGTTTCAGCCGCGACGCGAGATGATGAGTCCGGACCGTCGTTGGTGGTTGTCCAGCAGGCGAGCTGGATGGTCAGCGGCGTGGTTATCCAGCAGAAGAGGTGAATGATCAGCCAGGGCAACAGATGATGACAAGGCCAAACACGTCGCCGGTGCTTGTCAAGCAGACGAGGTGGATGGTCAGCCGCGGCGCCAGATAATAGTGATGAGGCCAGACCGTCGCTGGTGGTTGTCTAGCAGGCGAGCTGGGAGGTCAGCCACGGCGCCAGATGATGACGAGGTCGGACCGTCACTAGTGGTTTTCCAGCAAGCGTGCTGGGTAGTCAGCCCGCGGCGCCAGGTGATGATAAGGCCAGACCTACGCTGGTAGTTGTCCAGCAGGCGAGTTAGGAGGTCAGCCACGGCGCCAGATAATCACGAGGCCGGACACGTCGCTGGTGGCCAGCAGGCTCTCGTCATAGCTAAAGCTTACGCCCAGCACCGGGTGCGCGTGCCCTGAAAAGTTTAGTATTTGGATAATTTTAAGTCCGAGGCGATCGTAGCTCGGCGTGGTTACGTCGATTACGAAGTTAAGTGACCATAAGCAAGGTCATCACCAAAATGGATTTGAGTGATAGTGGCATCTTCCGTTTCCGCTAGCCCTACAACCTTTACCGATCCGGACTTGGCCCCCGTGTGTGGCCTAACCTATCCTTCCCGATTTTGGGGAGATCCGTATCCCAGCAGTGGTATGGGCCGATCCATTGGCGATCAGCCGGATGACTTTTTTTTTAAATTCACAATTGGTAAGCCCTTGGCATCATCTCACCTGATGGTAAGTGACGATGATGCCGAAGATGGAAGCGGGCTTACCAAGATTCCCCAACGCAATGGAGAACTGGCTATCTTATCTTCATGCCGGAACATACATACATACATACACATCAATGTTTTTAACACACTTGATGTTTGGCGGCAAGACTTAGATAAGATGGTCGTAGCTAGCCAGGCGGGCTTAGAAAATGCCCTACCACCAACCAAACCGAGTCTTACAAGTTGACCCCAACGGGAATCGAACCCGCGACCTCCTGGTGTGAAGTGAACGGACTAACCATTACGCCACGAAGGCGGTTAATAACTATTGAACATAGACCTTCAGCTAGCGTTATGCGTCTGAGCTACTTAAATCCAGCGGTATAATTCACCTGGTGAGGAGGCCAAGGTTGGGGGCCGGGGGGGAAGTGCATCCTACATCTGCCAGTATGCCTATGAAGTGACCATTAGTTTTATAAGCAGTTGCAGTTTATTAACGACCAGCTCCGTACATCCTACATTGTCCAAAAAATAAACACACGCGTCCTCTTACCCGCTGACGATGCACGCGCAGCAAACGATATGACGTGATGATGATGGTGGATTTGCTGCTAATACCTTGTATGTACTTATTACCAAAATTTCAGCCGAAAGACGGTACACTGCTGAATATAGAGCTCCTCTATTGGCTAGATTGGCCTCCATTTAGCGACTTCTTGCTAGCTTCTCTAGATAATCAATTCACCTACGTCTCACTACCCCCTTGAGAACCTTCCCCCCCATCAGTTATCGGCTCTGCAAGCTATACCAAGAATACTATTTACTACGTAAACAAGCGCCAATATATCGTCGCCTGTTACAAAGTGGCACTCCCATGCCGCCGTCACAGCTCGCTATATTAGAAAGAGAAGCACTTATTTAGCTGTGGGCTTACATATAACGCGAGCGTTATCCTGTTTTCTCTCCGACTGATGATTGATGCTTGATGGCCAGCCCTACAAAATTACGCGCACAAACAAAACGTATGACAACTGGCTTGTGTTTTTGTAGTAGTAGGTACAAAAATCGGTCGACCAATATGGAGTGACAAGTTTAACAATAAGTAATACTGGTCCATCTAACCAGAGGTACCGGGTTCAAATCTGGACGGCCAATGTACCAATGAGTTTCTTTCAAAAACTTACGTACATATAATTACCGATTGCTTTAACGGTGAAGGAAAACATCGTGAGGAAACCTGCAACACGCCTGCGTAGAAACAAGGTTGTGTGTGAAGTCGACCAACCCGCACTGGGCCCGCGTGGTCGTCTAAGGCCTAATCGCCCTGATTCAGGGTAGGCTCGAGCCCCTCGGTGGGGACTTATATGAGCTGATATAATAATAAAAAAAAATACCTTGCAATTTGTTAACGACCGGCTGGTCGGCATGCCCCTCAATGTCCAGGAAGTAGACGCAGGCGTCCTCAGACCCGCTGACGACGCACACGCCGCGCCGAAACGACATGATGGGGCAGAAGGTGGACCGCACGCTGTGTTGAGTGTGCAGCACGTCGAATCGCTTCTTGAGGGAGAGGCTGCCGTCGCGGTCTGTTATCCTGGTAGGAGTTTAGTTTTATTTTTATAGCTAGCGGTTATCTACTTGTACGGCTTCATCTATCAGTCAAAAGATGTCCATTGATTAACAAAGGCCTACTCAATAATTTATTGCTATCATATATACAGGGTACAGAAGATCCCAAGTGTACTTAGTTACATATTATAGTATGTATATGACACCCGGCTAGGGCACTGCAACTTTAGGCAAGTAAAGTCGACCTATATGTATACATATTGTGAAACATTTGTAATTAATGTAGTACTTGCTTATTAAACAATAAAACGCATGCATATGAATAAATTATCAAGTCATTATTTGATTCATTTCATAAGAAATTCATAAATGAAAATCAAAAGTACCTACAATGTCATTGTTCATTTTATAAAATCTTGCCAGGATTACCACGACGACCGGTCCTGCACTGCCCGAATCCAGCAGCTTCTTAACCAGGTCGTCGATCTACCTAGTGGAAGAACTGCCTCCGCTATCTCTTTCGGTGCGCAGTCGGAGGTGTACAGCGCTCTATGCAATTACACAATTATAACAAACACCCGCCGCCCCGCGCGCCATTTATTTAGAGGTGCGCGCCGAGGACGCTTGCTAGATCCAGGTCCTCACACCCACAAAAAGGCCTCTAAGAATGTCATATAAAAATATGAAAAAACAATATGCAGACACTTACCTATACTTATAAATATCTAAGGTTTCACGGTGCGTATAGGAGTTTTGTTTTAGTTTTATAGCTAGCGAGAAAAAAATGCAAAAAACAATAAATATGGAATAAATATCTAAATAATCATTGTAAGACTGCCAATTGACGCTTGAAAAATGTGTTATTATTACGCTGTAAAAACAAAACCACCAATATTTGTCGCACGCGAGTTCTTCTAAATAAAAAGATCTATTAGATTTTGGAATACAAACGATAGTGTCCATTTTTCGGCGTCTAAAATCTACTGTGCTCAAAACGCTTCGTGCATAATGGTGGAACATTAACGACAAAAGGGTGGAATTGCATTTCATTTTATCATTGGACGACCTGGCGCGGAGGGCGATTTCACCTAAACTTATTTCAGAAGTTTTGTCGAGCGCGTTTGCCCAACATTTTATACAGAGTAACAATCGCGTACCGCACACTAGCACCGCGTAGCAGTGAATCTAGGCGCATTTTTCATATTTTGATGACGCTCTAAGACCGGCCACTCACCGAAACAAATACAGTGAGTTATCTGTGGCGCTGACAAGTAAAGCGGGGTGGCGCGCCAGCCAGGGGCTCCAACTCAGGCAGGTGGCGGCGCCCCCCACGCAACAACGTCGCAGCTTGCTCAGCGCCCCGCCGCACCCCTCCAGTCGGTAGCTCACGATCACACCCTAGAAAAGTAGATACATAGGTTTTTTAATTATCTTCACCGCCTTCTGTTTGACGTAATAAATAATTAACTTTGTCTGCCTCTACCAACAAAAACATGACAGTTTTTTCGTTTGCTACTCTTACAATTTATAAAAAATATCCTATGTCTATGGTCACAGATGAGATACTAGTTACTTCGTAACAGATACTGCACTTCCTTATATAACGAAAATACCTACGCATTTATTCACCTACTCGTTCCCACTGTCCGACAATACACGGAAACATGGGTATTAGGCGCTCGACTTAGCGGTCATAACTGCGTACACGGGTGGCGCGCGAATCGCGGCAGCGGGGAAAAACCCGATTGTACGTCGATTTAGAGCTAGGGTTGATTCATGAAAATTAAAAAAAAGTTTTACAAGTGATTTTATTTATTTGATTAGTTTAAGTTACAGTCGTACTAGTTGATCGTACTTAGAATGTGCGCCAGCCTAAAAATAATTCCAAGTTAGCTTTAATTTTTGTTTGGTTAAAAAAATATATGCGCGGTACTAAATAGGTAAATCCTGATTCACGCGTTCTGATTGCGACCCGATAGTATTTTTTTCAATCCATATTTTATCTTCAAGCCGAAACACATCAATGCTGTTAACACGGATGTTTGGCGGCAAGACTAAACAAGATGGTGGTAGCTAGCCAGACGGGCTAAAAAAATGCCCTACCACCAACCAAACCGACTCTTACAAAGTTGACCCCCCGGGAATCGAACCCGCGACCTCCTGTGTAAAGCCAGTGAACTTTAGCGTGAGCATTAACATATTACTTAATGATCGACAAATGCACAGTACTAGCTGATCGCTTATATGAACGTCATCCAAAACCATAGCAGTGGTCTGCCCTTGTCTTTTCACAATTAAAAGTAGGCATCCTGTATCCTGCCAACCAACATCCACTTATACGTGGTGTGCGGTCTGTATACGTATTTGTATATAAATGAAGCGTATAATTTGAACTTGCTAAGTTATTTAAGTAATTAAGAGGCGTAGTAAGTAGGTAAGTGTAAGTTATTTTGAGACCGATAGTTAGAGGCGTTGTCTGTAGATTCAAAAATGTCTTCTTTCCTCCACCAGTTGCTTGTACTTCTTTTACTGTTGAATGGACCACTGCTATGGTTTTGGATGACGTTCATATAAGCGATCAGCTAGTACTGTGCATTTGTCGATCATTAAGTAATATGTTAATGCTCACGCTAAAGTTCACTGGCTTTACACAGGAGGTCGCGGGTTCGATTCCCGGCGTGGTCAATTGTAAGACTCGGTTTGGTTGGTGGTAGGGCATTTTATAAGCCCGCCTGGCTAGCTACCACCATCTTATCTAAGTCTTGCCGCCAAATATCAATGTTGATATCATTGGTGTGTTCCGGCATGAAAATAAGATAGCCAGTTCCCCATTGCGTTGGGGAATCTTGGTAAGCCCGCTTCCATCTTCGGCAACATCGTCACTTACCACCAGGTGAGATATTGTCAAGGATTTACCAATTATGAATTTAAAAAAAAAGACCAAACTATAAGCTTAAAAACTTTATCCGATTATTTTTAGGGCATGTTACCCGTGGAAGTAACTAATAATATGTCACCTAAGCCCGTGGTCCTTCTCATAGTCCCTTGAAGGTACCACAGGGTATTAAAGTACCCGTGGTCCCTTAGTTAGATATAACCCTAGTTATTAGTTAAATTATGACATTGTAATTATCTCATTTTCACATATCATCATCACATTAGCTCATATACGTCCACACCGAGGGGACTTGTCGAGAGGCTCTACTGAGACCATCGAGCATTGTGCCTAGGTCGTCCATAGTCTCAGCCATGACCACGATATCGTGGGTTATGTACTCGCCGTTGATATTGACGCCGAGTCCACCCCAGTCCCGGGCGGAGTTCAGGGAACAGTTTCGGAGATATTATGTCTCCCTGTACATGGTGGCGTTTTCATACAAACACTTCAGTACCTCGATATATCGATAGACAATTTGGCACCGCTGGAGAGACTGTAACACAGCCCAAGTTTCGACCAAATCAAAGGCTTTCTCATAGTCCACATGGAACGAAAAAATAAGAATAAATAAATAAAATTTATTTACGAATAACAAAGGCTATAAATAATATAATATCAAAAGAAAAAAGTGGAGATAACTATGAAGTCTTGAGGGTAATAAAATTATTTAACAACAACTATATGCGAGTATTCTAAGAACCTCTTGGTGTTTAATTTTATTGCAACCAACTACGTTTAAGGAAAGACAAAGTGATCATCACCGCTTTCAGGAAAACATTAAAAATTATAAACATTATGTGACACTAATAATGGCGAACGGCCAGTAGTTGTTGCCATTCACGGAAATGATATATAAAATTAAATCACAGCCAGCTCTATAGAATTAGATATAGTAATAATAAAACAAGATAATTTTATTGCGCAGTTAATATGTCACATGGCTAATTATTAAGTAGGTATTACCACCAACAGGTTGTTTACTGACATACAACGCTCAGGTTTAACTAGGAACTGAATAGGTATACATAGAAACAACATAAAAATTCTTTCGAGAATGTGGTGCAAGTACAAAGATTTTTCAAAAGTAAAGTTTAGGAAGTACCCAAAGCAAAGTATATATTATATTAGTACTAACATACAGTATGGACACTCCCTGCCGCTCTCTAGATTGCGACCTCACCCCCTCGTCACCCAGATTGATACAGATTGGTTACTGTTTGGTTGTCGAACGTATAGGATTTCCCCGCCATTTTGTTTGTTGCGTCATTCCTTTATTGAAATGTCATTTCTGGCCCGTTGTATGAAGTGTCCAGAGTGTGCCCAAAGTGTAGCAAATGAACGGATGGCCGTTGGGACTTCCGCGCATCGGAAGACGCAGCGTGTCTACGCCTGTCTAGGTCACTCACTAGGTCCCGGGAAGCCACTGGATGAGGCTAGGGCAGTACCGGTCGTTGCGTATCCTTGTGGGAGGCCTAGGTCTAGCAGTGGACATACATATTTAGATTAATATGATGATGATATAAAATATGCGTCGCGGCGCACCGGTGCGCCGTGTGGGGATCAGTGGCTCCGCGATGTAGTTTAATGGCTAACAGGTGCCTCCCAAAAATAACCTAGCCACTCCGAAAATGTCGACAGAAGTGAAAACTTTTTACAGTTTTATAAGTTTTGACCCTGCGAATGTTCGGTGACGGTGTCGCATCTCAGAAAATGCCCAACGCGCCTAAAGAAGTTTTCACTTCAAAAAGGTTTAAAAAATGATATTGTCAATTATCTAAGCCCAGATAAGCTAGTTCTCGTTTCTGTGGCACCGTAGCTCTAAAACGGCTAGACAACGTCGATGCAGTACGATAACGGCCGGAGGGGTCATAATTACACCTCGTCCTTTTTACGAGCCAACTCGTGGTGGGTAGCAAGCTACTAAATTATAATAGGTAAATAAGTACTATCGATGGTAGTACCTTATCATTTGCTGCCCAGAACATCCGTCCGCTGGAGTCGCACGCGATAGATAGTACCCGTCCGCCCAGGATACTGCTGCCACCTATATGATAGATAAAAGAATTACTCACAAAACGGAAAACTGATAAAACAATATAAAGGAGTTTGTACATTCTTGTATGGAGCGTAGCATGCAGTGACAATAAACATACTTTTTTTTTCTAAATCTTTCGCACACAATTTAACCTAATTTTGATAGAGAATGTAAATACAAAACGAAAAAATATAAGAATGTTTTGACCTAAAGCGTCACGTTACTGAGATATTTGGAGTAAAAGGTTGTCAAAACACTGACTTTCCTCTATACCTCTCAAAATATCTCAGTAACGTGTCGCTTTAAGTCAAAATGTCTACATATTTTCGGTTTGTACATTACCCTATGTCCAGGGGGGCGCTTGACCCGGGGCGTCGGTTTTTCGGTTGTTCTTTCGCCAGAAAAAAAAAAAAAATTTGAATTAGGTAGTCGACAATTTCTTATAGATTTTCTTTAATAAAAACAATTTCAATAGACAAAGAGTTACCAATATATCAAGTAGCGGAAAAATATTTTACGCGAGTTTCAAAGGGTACTTCAATGTTTTCATTGTTACTAGCGCGACCGCACCGGCGGCGGCGGGGCGGTAATAAGGGTGACAAACCACTCGAACATGCAAACAGAAGGTTACATACAGTAAGGCGAAGTTTATCGTGTGGCAGTAATGGTTCCGTTAGCGCGCAACTCCGACTCGCACTCGGTCGGTTTTTTGTCAATTAGAGGGGTGGATTTTTTTTGTGCCCGGGGCGCCGGATTCTTAAATACGCTTTAGGGTTTGTATTTGCATATCCTATCGAAATACATAGGTTATCCTCGTATACGGATGACGAATGCTAGTCATCCGAGTAACTTTTTATCATCTGTCAAAAACTACATTTTGTTCTAAAAATGTTAGAAATACCTAGGCGTGACGACATAGTTTAGCAACGTCATATATGCACTCATTTTGTAATTTTGGTGAATTAAAAATCGAAAAGTTGATGGAAAACAGTACGAGTAAGGTTTTCCGAAGTTTTAGTAGAAGGGCAATTTAGTGATCTCTAGTTCATAATTTATTTCTGATACTGTCGTCACCCGTATTATACAGGGTGTTTTGTCATTATGCCCCAGAGATTCGTGTCTATTTGTATGTACATATATGGCACAGAGGTTCGTACCCATTGTTGGAAAATTATAAAAATAAAAAAAGCGTTTAATACAGGTGTAGTTAAAAACATTGGCAATATTAAAAAAAACAGAGATCTACTTATTATATTATCGGAGCTGAACAAGTTTTCTGAAGGAAACTATATGATTAGATAAATGTTAGGTCGGGGAAAAAGTTTATTCGTATTTTGTAAGTATAAATCTGTAATCAAATCTTATTGCAGGTATTAGGTACTTTTATCTTGTTGGATAAAATAAAAAGCTGAATATTCGAAACTTTTACAAAAATTAAAAATTCCCGCCATTTTTGTCTATCTACAAAAATGGGTGAAAGTAACGAAGAAAATCGCTACATTTTGAAATTTTATGTACAGAGTCAAGCACATCAAGCTAGACACTTTGGACTTTGTACCGTTCTTATGTCGTATGCGTACGGATCAGAATAGCACTACGAGTGTCTAGCCTGATGTTCTGGCCTCTGTACAAAAGTTCAACACGGGGTCACAGGCCGCGAATATAATTTGTGCTACATATGGACCTAATGCAGTATCAGTCACTAGCACAAACTTGGTTGAACCGTTTCCAGTCTAGAAATTGTAACTTTTAAGATGCAGCTCGTTCTGGTCACCCTGTTTGAATTTGCATACAAAGAACGAAGAAACTTTTTCCGCGACCTATTGTTAATCTTTCGTTAAAAGTTTGCAAATCAGTTAATTGCTTAGCATGAGAAGCTTACATCACCAATATAGAATAACGAGCTTCACGGACACGCGGTCAAAAAGTGTCCGAACATAAAGGCACCCACCCTTGTGTTCACGGAAGTGTACTTTCGCAGTTCTCCCTCTCTGTTTTACACAGCTATTTGAATATTTCTGTCCTCCTCTCCTGTCAAAAAACTGTCCGATAGTTTTTTGAAGTTTACTTTGTATCAAACCGGAAATCTTTACACTATTTAACTTTTTTTTAACACAATTTTTATTTAAATAAATCCAACAAAAGGCAGCAAATACTCGTACATAGACAACAAAAAACTGAGTGTACTAAAATAGTGAGATAGTGTCATGTCTTAGCGATCATCATAGAACGACCCTGTAATAATAGTTCTCCTTTTATATGTGATCGAAGATGGGAAGTATTTTTTAACATATTTCAAAAAAAATATCTCGCGTTTGACTGAACCGATTTTGATGCGGTTTTCAGAAAAGTATTTGTTACACTTAGGAGAAGGTTTTTGTATTTTAACCGACTTCAAAAAAAGGAGGTTATCATTTTGGCCCGTATGTATGTATATTGTCCGCGATTATTTTATGTCGGTTCCTTGGACAAAGTTGTTCAGTTTCATGAGTAGATCCTTAGTTTAAAAATTGTCCATCGACCTCAATTTCATCCTGTATATCCACGCCATTAAGCCCACCAAATCCACCAAAGCGGACAAAAGCGGAGATGTACGTATTTTTCACACATTACAGTCGCACATCTCCTTAACGCTGCATTCACAAAAAGTCGCACATCTCCTTAGCGCAGGACCCTTCGAACTTCTTGGGCTCCCCCTTTTCTTTGCATAGCAGTGGATGTTTTTCGACTGATATGATGATAATGACAAACACTTGTACAATCAGGTGCAAAACTGCATACCTACCTATCATAAACTGCGATAATCGTTCCTCGTTATGAATTTAAAGCTTAATAACTAATAAAATACTGATGTCCAGCAACAAAAAGGGTATGTAACTAGGTAATATTATTAAAAGAAACAATACGTGCGCATCGCAATGCGCCCCAAACGTTTATTACAATTACAGGTAGGTAGTTAAGCGCTTTTTCATTCGACTGTACTCGTACATATTAGGATTCAGCATTAGAATATTTTACTCCCATTAGTAATTAAAACAAGCTCCAAAACCTTGAGCATCTCCGCAAAGTCGCCTGTTTGTCGGAGTTCTACCGGATTCATTTCGGAGTGTGAGCAAGAACTACATCACCTCATTCCCCCAGCTCCAGATAGAAACCTCTGGACAACCAGACGCGGGGAGGGCTTCCATCCCTTTGTGGTTAACATTCCACCTATCCGCAAGAAGCGTTACGCTTTCTTATTTATTATGCATCAGTGTTTCCCGACTCTTACAATTTGGGGACCTTTAGAGACAAGAGTGAATAGGCATTGTTTGAGTTTGCATGTACCATCATAAGGTGAGACGCAGTCAAACGTATTTTTTTTAAAATCTGAAAGCCTTTGACCTGATTTTAATTCAGGTAGATACTTTACTTACCTCTTGGATAAATCCCAGTGGAGATATTTAAGACTTCAACCATCCCCCTTGCGTTGCCGGCCTGAGCTCATGAGTTAAAGAAACGCTAGAAAATAGAATCGGACAATAGGCTAATAAATCACCTGATTAATTTGTATGAAGTTCATGTTTATTATTATTATTTATTTTATTTATTAATCGGAAAAAAATAGAACATAGGTAAACATTGGACCCACAAAACTGAATGATCAGTTTATCTGTGGGATCGACAGTCTCACAATTATACATTACAATCACAGATAAGACGTAACTTTGGTAACTAGATTCTGAGTGAATAGGTACATAGGCAAGAGCCAAACTCCCTTACAGGCTGTTTATAAAAAAAAATAGTAGGGGAGTTACGTTTAGTGCGACTTGCGTGGTAAAGTCAATCACGCAGGTTAACTGATCTGAGACACGGTCAATATCTGGATGGGTTTGACTGTAAGTTGCATTTTCTCCACCGTTGCCGTGCTTCGCAAGGCACGTTATCACTAGATGGCAGTCGTTAAGCCGTATCAGATGCCTCTTGGACATTCCCCACTCGTACGGTTAACTGATCTGAGGCACGGTCAATATCTGGATAGGTTTAACTGTTAGTGGCGTTTTCTCGACCGTTGCCGTGCTTCGTAAGGCACGTTATCACTAGATGGCAGTCGTTAAGCCGTATCAGATGCCTCTTGGACATTCCCCACTCGTACGGTTAACTGATCTGAGGCACGATCAATATCTGGATGGGTTTGACTGTTAGTAGCATATTCTCGACCGTTGCCGTGCTTCGCAATGCACGTTATCACTAGATGGCAGTCGTTAAGCCGTATCAGATGCCTCTTGGATATTCCCCTCTCGTACGGTTAACTGACCTGAGGCACGGTCAATATCTGGATGGGTTTGACTGTTAGTGGCATTTTCTCGACCGTTGCCGTGCTTCGCAAGGCATGTTATCACTAGATGGCAGTCGTTAAGCCGTATCAGATAACTCTTGGACATTTCCCACTCGTACGGTTAACTGATCTGAGGCACGGTCAATATCTGGATGGGTTTAACTGTTAGTGGCGTTTTCTCGACCGTTGCCGTGCTTCGCAAGGCACGTTATCACTAGATGGCAGTCGTTAAGCCGTATCAGATGCCTCTTGGACATTCCCCACTCGTATGGTTAACTGATCTGAGGCACGGTCAATATCTGGATGGGTTTGACTGTTAGTGGCATATTCTCGACCGTTGCCGTGCTTCGCAAGGCACGTTATCACTAGATGGCAGTTGTTAAGCCGTATCAGATGCTTCTTGGACATTCCCCTCTTGTATGGTTAACTGATCTGAGACACGGTCAATATCTGGATGGGTTTGACTGTTAGTGGCATTTTCTCGACCGTTGCCGTGCTTCGTAAGGCACGTTATCACTAGATGGCAGTCGTTAAGCCGTATCAGATGCCTCTTGGACATTCCCCTCTTGTATGGTTAACTGATCTGAGACACGGTCAATATCTGGATGGGTTTGACTGTAAGTTGCATTTTCTCGACCGTTGCCGTGCTTCGCAAGGCACGTTATCACTATATGGCAGTCGTTAAGCCGTATCAGATGCCTCTTGGACATTCCCCTCTCGTACATATACCAGATACGCTAAATTACCAGGTTTATGATATAGCGTCCCCACTCACCGACAGCTAGGTCATATAGTGAGAGCCGCTATTCCTGCCAGCACCATAAGGCGAAGACAAGGACCAGTTGCGGTAGGTTTTGCCGCCAAGACGCTTGTTCTGGTACTCTGCAAGGCGAGTGCCTCGTGTAAGAGAACCACTACCTACTGTCCAGGTAGGTCCGGAGCTGTAGGCACGCTCACCTCCCGCGACTTTCGCTGCTGGCGGTTCGATCCCCGCTCGGGACGCCAGAGAAGCTATGCCTTTTGGACAGTTTGAAAACTTTCTGACAGTGGAGTTAGCCACTAGCCGTACAACCTACACCAACCCTGACTTATATAGATATACTTTGTATCTTATTGGCCCAATAGATAGCCACGCGTATGCCACTATCAGTGGCCCCTCAGAGGTCTTCCATTGTGCAGGTGTCCGGACACTCGGGGCAAGCCAATAAATGCGTCATAGTTTGTGAGCTGACTCCACTTTGGCACTCTTTTCCGTCACAGAAACCCCAGCGACACATCACTATTGGAAAATAGTATACTAAAAAAGTGATTCTGCCTACTCTGCTATACGGCTGTCAAACCTGGCCTCTTACAAAAAAAATAGTTAAGAAAATAAAAGTTTTCCAAAGAGCTACAGAAAGAAGTATGCTGGGCATAAAACTAAGAGACAGAGTTCGAAACGAAGATCTCCGAACGAAAACAAAAGTGATCGACGCAGCTGAAATGGTATGCCGCCTGAAGTGGAGATGGGCGGGTCATGTGGCGCGAAGGACCGACGGGCGCTGGAGCGAGCGCGTGCTGCATTGGTACCCGCGAGAGGCGCGGCGCCTGCGCGGCCGCCCGCGCCACCCCTGGAGTGACGACATCGCGCAGCTAGCCCGGCTGCACCTGGACCCGCCTCACCCTGGACTGAACTACGTGGCAGCGAATGGCAGAGGCCTACGCCCTAACAGTGGGTGTCCCAATAATTAGATAACTATGCCTATAACAAATATAAAAATATAATCAGAAAAATGTGAAAACTATAGACATTTATTGACATAATTTAAATATTGTTGGAATTGATTATTGCTTCATTTAATTAATGTAACTAATTTATGAAAAAAAAAGTAATCTAAATTAGTAAATTAATGAGTGTAGGTACATAGCAGATTAAAGTGCAATCTGATATTTTAATGATATTAATTTACATGTTTTATTATTTATTTTGATATTGTTAATGAATGAATGATTATTTTTAAATACCAATGTATTATAGATCAAATGTAAGTTGATTTGATAAAATGTAATGAAATAATTAATATTGCATGTTTGTTGCGCTGAAATTTATATATAGGTATAATGTAAAATAAATTATTGTAATGTAAATAACGAACTTAGTTACTCATAATTTTAAAGTAATACTTTTGCATGCAATACAATGTTAATGAAAATTTTTGTAATGGGAATAAATGGCTTATATTATTATTATACAAAAAAAATGTGTAAAATATATGTGTAAAGGATACGATGACCATATTGTTGTTAGCGGGCTGGAAACAGCAGCACAGCAGAGGTGCTCGTAATTGATCGGCCACGCAGCGCAGGCGTGTGCGGCGAACGCAGTCCCATAGGCAGAGAGCGCCGTCGAGACCGCACGTTACTAGCAGCTCGTTTGATGCCGACCAGTCCACGCCTGGGAGTCAAGAACAACTCGCATTATGATGAGCGTAAAAACCAATTAGTTAAAAATTTAAAAACCTGACTGCGTTATAATATTACCCTCCATTATTGGCCATCATCATCATATCAGCACATATACATCCCCACCGAGGGGCTCAAGCCTACCCTGAATTAGAGCGATCGGGTTAAAACGGTCTAACCATTTGGTAAACAACTTGGCTGAGACTATGGACGACTTAGGCAGAATGCTCGATGGTCTCAGTAGAGCCTCTCAACAAGTACGTCTTAGAATGAACATGGACAAGACGAAAATTATGTCAAACGTTCATGAAGGTTGGAGGCTCTACGCTCGAAGTTGTTGCCGAATATGTGTACCTGGGACCAACAGTCCAGTTAGGTAAGTCCAACTTCGAGAAAGAGATCAATCGTCGAATCCACCTCGGCTGGGCACCGTTCGGGAAGCTTCGCAATATCTTCACGTCCCAGATACCGCTGTCTTAAGACCAAGGTCTTCGACCAGTGTGTGTTGCCAGTGATGACATACGGAACTGAGACATGGTCGCATACTATGGGCCTCATAAGAAGGCTCAAGGTCACCAATAGGGCAATGGAACGTGCTATGCTCGGAGTTTCTCTACGTGATTAAATCAGAAACGAGGAGATCCGTAGGATAACCATAGCTCTCAGAATTGCTAAACTTAAGTGACTGGGCGGGGCACATAGCTCGTAGAACAGATGGTCGTTGGGGCAGTAAAGTTCGTGAGTGGCGACCGCGCACCGGAAAATGTAGCGTTGGCAGGTCTCCCACTCGGTGGACCGATGACCTGGTGAAGTTCGCGGGAAGCCACTGGATGCGGGCAGCGCAGGACCGGTCGTCGTGGAAATCCTTGGGGAGGCCTATGTCCAGCAGTGGACGTCCTTCGACTGATATGATGATACAACTTGTTATATTGAATATAGAAGCGTGTTTGGATAACATCTGTCATGGGACGCCCCCGCTAGGAAAATCGGTATGACCATAACAGCTTGATAGATTTTGGAGTGTAAGGTATCGCGTTTGATCCGTCTTGATCCCCTAACGGACATAGGATACTATTCAGTTCCAAATTGCAGTAGGGCTTTCTTTTATTCTGGTCCAGAGTTTAATCCTTCGAAGTCTACTATTCTTCGGCACCATCGTCACTTACCATCAGGTGAAATGATACCAAGAGGTTATCAATTGTAGATTTTTTTTTAAAGATACGCTAAATACCCGGATTATGATAAAACGTTCCCATTCAGCAACCTTCCGGTTGCAGTGACGGCTTCACCGTGGGGCGAACACTTGGACAAACCGTCTCAGTGGTACATACTGCAGGTCTAGCACCTACGTAGGGTAGGGAGCGGTACGGTGACATGAGATGTAACAGCACCGGGATGCGGGTGCCCGACTCACGTCTATGTCCATCACGTAAGACCCCCCCACCCCTCCTGCTTCACTACGCAGGAACCTACTAAGTTAAGCGCTAGATCTGTAGATGTCGTACTGTCTCTACTATGTTAAGAGGAGTAGAGTATCGTTCCATTCTAAAGCTTGGGCAGTATTATTACCTGTGACGGCTTTGGTGTGTCCTTCGAGGATGAAGCTGACGCGCGGCGGGGTAGCCGTGACGTCACACACGGACACGCTGCCGTCGTGCGACGCGCAGCACAACTTTGAACGGTCGTTGTTCGCAAACTTTACCACGCTTACTTGGTCCGTGTGCTGGGGGAACATGCGTAAGTTAATTACAGTATAAGGTTTATTAGAGTTCTGTACCCAAAGGGTAAAAACGGGACCCTATTACTAAGACATCGCTGTCTGTCCGTCCGTCTGTCTGTCTGTCTGTCCGTCTGTCACCAGGCTGTATTTCATGAATAACCGTGATAGCTATACAATTAAAATTTTCACAGATGATGTATTTCTGTTGTCGCTATAACGACAAATACTAAAAATTAGAAAAAGTGAAAAAATAAGGGAGGGGTCTCCATACAAAAAACCTGTTTTTTTTGACATGAAGAAACTAATGCCATCTAATACTATGGTACGAAACCCTTTGTACTAGTGCCATCTAGTAGGATGGTGCGGAACCCTTTGTGTGCGGTTCTGACTCGCACTTGGGCGGTTTTTTTCTAGTTGCAACCATAGAACCGCTACAATTTTAATCGAAACATTATGATAATTTATGAACTTCTTAACAAAACAATATAAAATATATTGTTTTCTTTCTTTTGGAAATTCTTATTGATTGACGTAATAGCCACGCACTTTGCAGTACGAGCTGTCAAGCACTTTACTTCCAAGCTGTTTCATTCGATGTATGAAACATCGTGAATCGAGTTGCTAATTTTAGGGACGGAGGAGCCTTAAAATAAGTCAATGTTGCAGATATCACATTTTGGAACCAATTGTGAAAGTTTTTTTATTAATAACAAAGAAATAATTTCACTTAAATATGCATATTTATGAATCGAAACTCCTACGAATAACTGGAAGAATAACTGTTGTACAAGACGTCCTTTGCAAGATATCTATTGTTTCTATGGCAAAAACAAGGCAGTGAGATTGCTTATCGTCTCTTTCTATGACCGGATGGCTCATTCCATGAATGAATTGGTAGTGAACAAGCTACATCAAAGGTATCATCATATCGTCGGTCATCGGCCAACTGTTAAGAAAATTGCCACCGAATGCCTTAAGTGTAAGATTTTGAAGGGCACTCTGATCACGCCACCTTTTGGCGATTTACCTCCTGAATGGTTGGCCCACCACTAAAGGCCCTTCACTAACGTTGGACTCTATCGGACCACTTCAGATCGCAATCGGTCGTCGCCAGGAATAACGATACGTGAGGTTCTTCACTTGTTTGACGGTGCGTGCTGTTCATCTCAAGATTTTCCACACCCTAAGTATAGATTCAGCGATTATGGCACACCGCCGCTTTATTGCTCGACGCGGTACTCCGGCAATCTTATATTCAGATAATGGAACGGCTGTCGTAGGAGCTAGCCGAGAACTCCAGAAGTTGTGAAAGAGTTTGCGGTGAACCAGCGCATCTCATGGAAATTCATTCCCCCTTCCGCCTCTTTCATGGTAGGATGTTGGGAGCGACTGGTGCGAAGCGTCTTAACGACCATGACTGCCACTCAAAGGACCGCACCCTAACGGAAGAGGTTTTGAATACCCTCCTATTGAAAGCCGAAGCCATTGTGAACTCGAGGCCGCTGGCTGATTGTTTTCGTTGATCTTAACGAAGAGGAGGCAATCACGCCATTTCATTGTGTGACGGGTAAGTTTTCATCCTATTCTGTACTGGCTCGGACCGAATATTCTGATATATCTCGTCGACTCAAGTGGAGTGTGGAGAAAGGGTCTGCGTCTGGCAGATCATTTCTGAACTCGCTGGGCGCGCGAGTATTTACCTAGTCTAGTAACTAGATCGGGGTCGGGGCCCAAGAGCCGAAATTTTGAATTGAACGATCCCGTCCTTATAGGATCCTGTCCCGGGGAGGCCTCGAAGGCGAATTGTAAAGGTGTTCCCGGGTCGCGACGGTGTGGTTCGCGTCGTGGAGAT
This sequence comes from Coleophora flavipennella, assembly GCA_947284805.1. Taxonomy (NCBI): domain Eukaryota; kingdom Metazoa; phylum Arthropoda; class Insecta; order Lepidoptera; family Coleophoridae; genus Coleophora; species Coleophora flavipennella. The sequence continues at coordinate 10,164,226 of OX369306.1, read as the reverse complement.
CGCCACCAAAGCTAGCGTATTGCGCCATCCCACCCGCAAACTTGTTCTCCTGGGTTAATATCGCCACCCTAAACTATTGTGTTGCCACACGGGGGTGACCATGTTGGCGAAATTAACCCTGGCAGCCAATTTGTTATGCAAGCTTTTAGCTTTTAACTTTTTTTATATTGTCAGTTGTTAATAAAAGGTAAAAAGGTTGAGCAGCGTTTTCTTCAGAGCGTGTTATGCTCGGGGTTTCTCTGCATGATCGAATCAGAAACTAGGAGATCCGTAGGAGAACTAAAGTAACCAACATAGTCGCAGTGGGCAGGGCACATAGCTCGTGGAACAGATGGCCATTGGGGCAGTGAAGTTCTCGAATGGCGACCGCGCACCGGAAAACGTAGCGTAGGCAGGGCTCCCACTCGGTGAACCAATGATCTGGTGAAGGTCGCGAGAACCCGCTGGATGCGGGCAGCGCAGAAGCGGTCTTTGTGGAAAGCCTTAGAGGAGGCCTATGTCCAGCAGTAGACATCCTTTGGCTGATATGACTAAATGCAGAAATTTATTGATATTGCTTTTATTACAGAATGTTCAATGTCCCTGATGAGGGTAGATTTATAAACGGTATGTTTAAACAATTACAGATAAAAATTACCTGATCAAAAATATGATGCACTCCTGTAAATGCATAATTCTCTGATATTGTCATATCATTCTTTTTCTTGGTATTTGAGCTTGTTGGGATATCTTCAACTGCTAAACTGGCCTAAAATATCAAGACAGTACACATAAGTAATTCTATTTCTTTATTGGTCAGTTTACAATAAGAGCTTACAGTTTCCCAAGACGCTTTATTGTTAATATTTACAATTACAAATTACTGTTCTTTAAAAAGATGTATAAATTAAGTGATTATCGCAAACTTATCTTGTCGCCAAACATGTGCAACAATTATGTATTCCGCCTAAAAGATAAGATAACCATATCCCCATTGCGTTGGGGAAACTTGGTAAGCCCGCTTCCATCTTCTGCATCATCATCACTTACCATCAGGTGAGATGATGCCAAGGGTTCACCAATTGTTTATAAAAAAATATATAAAACAAAGGATCTTCCTAAAAATCAGTTCGAATCTAAACTCGTGCAGATAGACTTTCTTGCTAATTTGACCCAATCAAAGCATCTATTATGGAACAAATTAAAGGAATCAAAATGTTGACTCACTTTGCTGCTAGACCTTGCCCGGGATGAGGCAGAACTGATAGAGATATTGTCCTGCACTCCATATCGACGTTGTAGGAGTTGGCTTCGGATGTTTATGTATTTCTTTATGGTCTCTATATCCTGGTAAAACATAACATATTAAATACTGTTATTCTTATACAGAATATATTGATACTGTAATTATTATTTAAAATCACAAACTTGAAATCGGAGGTGTTGCACACTACACTTAATTTCACAAAGGAAAGTGCCGCTTTTAACAAAGGAATGTTTGTGGAGTCATGCTCAATTTAGTGGTGGCATGTTTTGGAAATTTTAGATTGTTTTTTAAATTGAAACTATTTAACCAAAATTTTACCTTTGCAAACTGTTTTATAAAGGTATGGATGCAGCCAAACAAACTTACATGTTTCCAAGATATACATGGAGGGCAGTGTCAGTATTCTTAAATTTCTAAAGAGTGTTATAGGTATTCTAAAGAGTTCATCATCTGTGAAAAATGTGATTCTGTTCTAAAATTATTTGTGTTACAAAAAAATTCAAATTCAGTTTATTATCAGACAATTACAGTCCATAATATGTTAGTTACAATGTCACTTAAAAACCTATGTTAGTAAAACATAAATAACAAATAATTAAGAAAGCAGTCGAAACAAAGCCACCATTATTTTGCAGCCCGATTTGAGGGCGTCACATGCTTCCCGGTCCAGTGAGCAAAAAACGGTCCATCGACCCTTCCCGCTACAGTGGCCAGGAGGCTGTTGGGGCTATCGCGCGCCCGCCGCCACAGGGACGCGATTCGCTTGCGCATCAAAGCTGGGAAGTCATCCACTCGTTCTTCCGCGAACATCCCTGAGGCGCTGCAGAAGCGCGGCAACCCCAACAGCACCCTGAAGGCATTGTTATATTGGATGCGTAGGACGCTGTAAGTTTTTTGAGTAAAGTTGATCCACAGGCTGCAGGTACACAAATATGTAAAATTTTGATGAACTAATTTTGTGACTTGATATATATATATATATAACTCAAAGGTGACTGACTGACTGACATAGTGATCTATCATCACACAGCCCAAACCTTCTGGACGGATCAGGCTGAAATTTGGCATGCAGGTAGATGTTATGACGTTAGCATCCGCTAAGAAAGGATTTTGGGAAATTCCCACAGGAACCACAAAAATCGGGATCTGCGCTAGTTAAATATAAAATTAAAAATTAATATTTGATAATTTTTAAAAATTTAAGAGCGTCGTTGGTGTAACGGTCAATGTGTTTTCGAATTTCAATTGCATATGTATGTTTATGTACGATGCTCTTACGGTAAAGGAAAACGTCGTGAGGACACCTGCACACGCCTGCGAAAAAACTCGAAGGTTGTGTGTGAAGTTGACCAACCCGCACTGGGCTCGTGTGGTCGACTAAGGCCCGATCGCCCTAATTCACGGTAGACTCGAGACCCTCGTTGGGGATGTACATGAGCTGATAAGATGAAGAAGAAAAAGATTTGATAATTTATTTTTTATACTGGAGAAGATTGCTTTAATAAATTGTTAATTGAGTACAGGGCCACCACAATACAGGCATTGCCTAATGCCTAGTGTGGGGTCAATGTAAGTTTTCGTTGAAAAAAGACAGCCATTCTATGCTGAAACTTGCATGATGGGTAATCAATATTGATATTATTTTTATCGGTGAACTAATTCTAATCAAAATTGTTTATACAATTAATAGACAATCACAACTGTATGTGTCCAAGCAAGATGTTTTCTGCACTAGACTCATTTGCCAAATGCACTTTCATATGTTAAAAGTAGTAAAAGAACTGTAAACTTGCCTTGAATTTTGCATTCTCTCTGAGCAGCTGACTGCGTCGACGAATATACAGTGTTTCTGTAATACAGAATACAGAGTGTTGCATTATCCATTGTAAAGGTGTACACGTTAAAGGCAGCCTCATGCTGCGGCAGTATGCTTATGTGCATTTGTTCAACAATGCTCAGTCTTAGCCTTTCTTCGCCACCTAGATGCCTTGACCCAAGCAACACTGGGCGCTTGGTACATTGCCTTTGGGTACTCCAACATATGGCAAGAGCCATGCATGGCGAGGCTGATTAATTACCCTGATGCTGCCTCTAATACATATGCACCCTAACATTTTAAGATACTGAGTACTTGAAATAACCAAAAAAATAGTCCTGTGCATAAAGTTTCTTAAACAATTCTTATCATTTTACATTTATTTTATAATTCATTGCCCTCCCTTCGCAGATTTCATTTCATTATGAAAATCCTTGAGGGGAAGCCTTTTTGTTCTGCAGTGGAAGTCAATGTCCCAATTAGAGAGTAGTCATAGTTCTTACAGACAAGCTGGCTATTTGAGTTAATACAAATAATTCAGGAAAGAATTTAATTTAGAGAGTTGAGAGTTTAAAACATATGGCATTTAAATGAAGAATTCAGAAAAGGAGTTTTTAAGCTTGATTTAAATTTTATTGTTTCCTAAGTTGTTAAAGTGCAACATCAACATCATCATATCACTAGTGAAAAGATGTCTACTGCTGGACGAAGACCTCTTTCAAGCATTTCCACACAACCAGTCCTATCACTCCTATGCTCTTCGCAACCAGCTTCACCTGGCTGTCAGTTCAGCTATGCTTGTAGTTTTCTAATGATCAATTCAGAAATGAGGAGATCCGTAAAACCAAGGTAACCAATATAGCTCACAGAAACACTAAACTTAACTGGCAGGGGCAGGGTACATAACTCATAGTACAGATTGGCCGTTGTGGTTGTAAAGTTTTCGAGGGGCGACCGCGCACTGGACAATGTAGAGTAGGAAGACCTTCCACTTTATGACAGAATAAACTTACTAAAATTCGGATTGTTAGGCGCCCTGTACGCGTTAAATCTAGCATCTAACGCAAATATTTGCTGCTGGAACGCAGCCGCCATGCTGTTTGTTTTCAATTCTTGCTGGCTTCAGTTAACGAAGAATCGATAAAAGCCCGATAAGGTGACAATAACTAAAAATTTACACTTATAAATTGATATAGTTTAACACATACGTGTAAGCAGAGCGTCAGTGGTGTCCGCCTTAGGACACAGTTTTGGAGAATGATAACAGAGAAAGAATAAATTAAATATAGCACATATAAACCAAACGTTGTTTTTATATTTTCACAAACGAGACATTGACAACTGACATAGGTATATACTCTTTTTCAAGATTCAAAACACATGTAGTTAAATAGTTTGAATACCCACACAGTATACAAACTCCTTCAACACTTTCCCTTATTCAATACTATTCCAAGGGCATGGCAAAGGAAAGAGAATCTTGGCCGCGGTAGTCCTTTGGTTAAAATATCAGCTGGCTGATCTGCAGTGCCAATTCTCTTGACTTCCATTGCACCTTCAGCAACTTGCTCTCGAACGTAGAAATGTCTAATACGAATGTGCTTTGTTCGCTTATGGAATTCGGGGTTATGTGCTAAGCGAACTGCTGCTTCGTTGTCAACATATAGTGTAGGAATATGCCTGAGTTCAGTTAACTCCTGCATTACTCTGGTGAGCCAAACCAACTCTCTGGCTGCTTCACTGGCTGCTACCAGCTCGGCTTCGGTAGTAGAGATAGAAACGGACGCTTGCCGTTGACTGAGCCAAGATATCACACCTCCTGCATAGCGACAGGCAACGCCTGTGGTAGATCGGCTGGTCTCTCGATCGCCTCCATGGTCAGCATCGCTGAATGCTTCGAGTATTCCTGGTTTATGCTGTCCATACCTAATTCCATAGGCAGACGTTCCTTTGATGTAACGCAAAATCCTTTTTACACCAAGGCAGTCTTCCTTGGAGGGGGATTCCAATTTTCGGGAGGCAACACCCACTGCAAAAGCAATGTCAGGACGTGTTCCGACCATTAAATATGCTAACGCACCGACTGCTTCTCTATACGGATACTTCACGGTTTCGGATTCGACTTTCCCTGATTGAATAGTCGTAGCATCCTTCTCAATGGGTGTTGCGACAGGATTGCATTCTGTCATCCCAAAGCGCTCCAATATTTTCTTTGCATAGGCTTCTTGATTTATGAAGACAGAGCCATCCTTCTCTCTTTCGATTTGTAGCCCTAGGTAATATGAAGCGGGCTTCGTCGTTATCTTCAAACGTTTTCGTAAATCATTAAGAAATGATTGCGCTAAGTCTTCATCACTTGCGGCTACTAATCCGTCATCTACGTACAACGTGATCAATAGTTTCTTGCCATCTGTTTCTTTACTGTATAGACAACAGTCAGCCTCGCATTGCTTAAAGTCCATATCAAGTAAAATGCTTTCAAAACACGAGTTCCAACATCTTGGAGCTTGCTTTAAGCCGTACAAGCTTCGGTTAAGTTTCCAGACCTTAGTCGTTCCGTCGCTAAAACCTTCGGGTTGTTGCATGTATATTTCCTCCACAAGCTTTCCGTTGAGGAACGCAGTAGCAACATCAAATTGTACTATATGCATGTTCTCTTGAGCGCTGACACTCAACAATGCTCTGACAGTCGCTAGGCGTGTGACAGGACTGAAGGTCTGATCGTAGTCGATTCCTCTTCTTTGTTTAAATCCCTTCACAACGAGTCGTGCCTTGTATTTGTCAATAGAGCCGTCTGGGTTTCTTTTTGTTCGTAGGACCCATTTGCAAGGAAGCGCTTTTCTCCCTTTCGGTAGATCACATGCCGTCCAAACGTTGAGGTCCTTCAGTGACTTCATTTCACTGTGCATCGCTTTTCGCCATTCTTCGCTGTCGTCACGATCCATTGCATCAGCGAAATTCGACGGGTACATCTCTGTAATGCATACGTAGTCATTATATCTCTCAGGTCGTCGTATTTCGTTGCGATTGCGCAAGTTGTAACGCGGCGGTTCGGCGTCATAGTCGACTACTTCAGGATCATCGTGATGAGGTTCGAGTTCGTGTACTTGGTCTTCTTGGACCGGTTCGGGTTCATGTACTTGGTCTTCTTGGACTGGTTCGGGTTCCAAATTTCCTCCCTCAAGGCCAAGTTCATTATCGCTAGATACATTATCTTCAGCATCTTCGAAATCTTCCTCGGGTTCATCTGGTGATGGATCATGATGTACTTCAGGAAGGGGAGCCGGTTCCTCATTGCTGTTGGAGTTACCCAACGGCAGCTGTACTATGTACTCCCTCGTATTTGTGTCGTTGTTTACACAAGCTGGGTGAACATCTTCGTTAGGAAGCGGTCTTTCATCGAAAGTGACATCACGTGAACGGACGAGCTTGTTACTTTTTCCGTCAGTAATCCATACCCGGTAGCCATCTTCATCGTAACCGACAAGTCGTCCTTTAATGGCTTTTTTGTTCATTTTTTTTCGTTTCTGCTTTGGAACGTGGACGTAGGCATTGCATCCTATGATACGCAGATGTTTGACAGTCGGTTTTTTTCCAGTCCAAAGTTCATACGGTGACTTGTCGTTGTTGTTTGTCGGACCTGTTCTGTTGAGAATGTACGCGGCCGTATTTATCAGTTCTGCCCAAAGTTCTTGTGGCATAGGGTCATGCGCGTACATCATGGATCTCGCTGTTTCAACCAAGGTGCGATTTTCACGTTCGCTTACACCGTTCTGCTCTGGTGTGTAAGGCATTACCAGTCTTTGTCGAATTCCATGGGAGTCTAGTATATCTCTAATGGACTTGTTGTCAAATTCGCCACCGTTGTCGCTTAACAGGCATTTTACGGCATATCCTTCATTCTTCGTCTGAGCTAGCATTAAGGCGAGCTTATCCTTAACCTCCGACTTGTATCTCAGGAAGTATACCATACGATAGCCTGTATAGTCGTCTTTGAACAACACGTAGTACTGGAATTTTGAAAAGCTTGGTTGAAATGGTCCACAAATGTCGGTGTGCATGAGTTCTCCTGGCGCGGTAGCTCGGGTCCTCGTACCGAATTTAAGTCTATGAGCTTTTCCATATATGCAGCCCTCACACAGCTCCTTATCAAGAGGAAGATCTAAGTCCAGTTCGCGTTTCACTGTAGCTTTCACGTGCCTCTTGTTCTGGTGTGCAAACCTCTCGTGGTATAGTTGCATAGTATTGAATGTTGCAAAGACTTCAGCGGGGTTCTCAGGATGTACAACTTTTAAGTCTAGTTTGTACAATCCACCTTCTTTCTTACGTCTTCCTATTAAGCACGCTTCTTCGTTGACATAGACGTTGCATTCTTTTGTCGTCGATACGAATTTGCTGTTCGGAATCCTGTCGTGAAGTGCTAGTACTGAGAATAAATTCTTCGAAATGGCTGGAACGTACCAAACATCTTGAAGGGTCGCTCGTTGTAGCTTCCCTCTTACATTTGCTTCGATAATTACTGAACCTTTGCCCTTAGCACGAATCGATTTGCCGTCAGCCGTTGTTACAGTATGGATATCGTCAAAGCATTTGAAGGTTTGGAATAAATCAGCCCGGTTTGTCACGTGGCTCGTGGCGCCGTTATCCACGTACCAGTTTTCGATGTCGGGAACGATTGAAAATACTTCTGTGCTATCGATAGACAACAGGATCATGTTTGCGGATTTAGAGGTAGAACGTGTTGCTTGCGGATTACTGCTTTTCGGAGGCTTGCCGTCTCTGATCCACTTCTGACAGTTTCTCACTCGATGGCCGATAGCTTGGCAGTAGTTGCATTTCAACTTTCTATCCTTCTTCTCTGCAGTAGACGTAGTGCCGGAATTTGTAACGAGAGCTTCTTGTTGAAGTACGTTATTACTCTGCAAAGCTCGTTCAAATGCACATAAATGGCTTGTAAGGCTTTCGATGGTTCGATCAGATTTAGGTAATAATAGCCAGCTGCTTCTAAAGGAAAAATAGGTTTCGTCGAGCGTATCGAGAATCTTGCAAAGGAGTAGAAGTTCTGGTAGCTCACCGGTTTTGTCCTTACTTAACTCCTGATTAAGCTGCGTCCAAATATTTTTCAACTTTGACATGTGTGTGGCTATGTCATCTGCCGGATCTTTTCTAAAGCCAAAGAAGCTCATACATAGATTGTAGGACTTGTCTTCGTCCGTGCCGTCGAAAAGTCTATGTAGCTCAAGCCATACGTCTCTTGCATTCGTGTATCTCATGACCTTTCGAAGTGTCTCTTCTTTCATATTGGTGGTTACGATAAGCAGAGCAGTTGCGTCAGCTTTTACAAAACGGCCTAGTTCTGTCTTGTACGTGGTCACTGCAACTGTATCTGTTGGAAGAACAGGTTCTGTGGGTTTCTTGAACGAGCCCACCACTACCTCAAGCGCGTCCGGGACGGTGCGTAGCAGACTGGTGGCTTTATATTTCCAAGTATCCCAATTTGCTTTCCCTTCCAACAAGCCAATTTGTAATTTACCGAAATTCTCCATATTTGTAGGTGGGACCGATAACCTGATATAGTTTAACACATACGTGTAAGCAGAGCGTCAGTGGTGTCCGCCTTAGGACACAGTTTTGGAGAATGATAACAGAGAAAGAATAAATTAAATATAGCACATATAAACCAAACGTTGTTTTTATATTTTCACAAACGAGACATTGACAACTGACATAGGTATATACTCTTTTTCAAGATTCAAAACACATGTAGTTAAATAGTTTGAATACCCACACAGTATACAAACTCCTTCAACATAAATAACTAAAACCTTCCAGCTTTTTTATAAATCAATTTACAAAACAAACAACACGAACGCATGGAACACACACACAACAAGCGAATGTCAATGTCAGTTGATTTGACGACTTGACAACAGTAATCACACAGATCTACTGTAGAGTAGATCTGTGAGTAATCAGCTGTTTGTACCATGTAGAATAGCGTTTAAAAACTTAATTAAAAATTTAAAAAAAACCCGACAAAAACGTCGAAAAAGTAATAAAAATAATATGTATTGGCCCTTTAAGTTTATTATGTAGTAATATTTTGATCCAAGAGTCGTCGCCAAGAAGTTTATAGGTTTACCTATAAACTTCTTGGTCGTCGCGGAGGGAGACCGCCAACCAACCCTACTTAGTCTGTGAGTGATTTCTATACTCCTTGGTCTGTGCCGCCAAGTCTCCGTTCCTTGAAAAAATCATAGATGGCGCTGTCTAGTGTACTTAGCAAAGAGAGTTAACAAAATAAAGTTTTTACTTAGTCAAAGATGACCTTTTATTCCCCATATATGTATATTATTTGGGTCTAATTAAGTTGTACTTTTTTACCCTGATATAACTGCCTCCTAGACGTAATGGTTAGTACATTCGCTTCATACTAGGAGATCGAAGGTTCGATTCTTGGTGGGGTCAACTTGTAAGATTCGGTTTGGTTGGTGGTAGGGCATTTTCTAAGCCCGCCTGGCTAGCTACCACCATCTTATCTGAGTCTCGCCGCAAAAAATCAGTGTTAACAACATTCCGCTTAAAGATAAGAAAGCCAGTTCTCCATTGCGTTGGGGAATCTCGGTAAGCCCGCTTCCATCTTCGGCATCATCGTCACTTACCACCAGGTGAGATGATGTGAAGGGCTTACCAATTGTGAATTAAAAAATATATAAATAAATAAATAAGTTGACTGATAAAATATGTCCTAATTTTTTTTTTGGATGTGTGCAAAAAAGAATTATGCCTACACATGATGCAACATATAGGCACGACAGGGACAAATCCAAACCTATAGTTTAGACAAGAATAGACTGTGTTTTTCTTGTCGTTATAATATTTGACCACAATTTGGAAGACCCGAGATTTTTTTCTTATCTGTGTATACGACGCTAGTTGGTTAGAGTGGCTCTGGTCAAAGATGACCATTAGTCTCATTTCATCCATTCGCATTGTATCTGCTTTGTTCACTCAATCATTCTATATCTTCTCTCAATCTGTATCATCTCTTTATGACACGAGCTACAGATATTGTGTTTAAGGAAAAACTTATACACAATGTAATTATAATGTATTATGTAAACAAAACAACAAATTTTTCAATTTTATTTACAATTTTTACAAAAAAAATTAATAATTTTACTTAAAACTAAAAATAACGAAATTGAAAGGTAATCAAAAATACCGACTTCAAAAAGAAATAAACACTCAATACATATCAATATTTTCATTAAAATTTATTTGTTTAAAGAGATTTAACTTTCATATTAAATATCGATTGTTTTTATACTACTACAGTACGCGTCACATCACTAGTTATATAATAAGTCCGAAGCGTGGTGCGGTGTGGTGCGCGCGGATTAGTAGATCTGTGGCGCGGATCATCCAGCCCCGCCCCTCACGTCTCCTTCACCCCCGCAATGTGTGATTAATTTTTAACTTAAAAGTATAAAAAATGGACTTATAACTGAAATTTGATAATAGATTTGTGTTCAGTATGTTTCCAAGTATCGTTTTTACAAGATTTCACTTTGCATTTGACCATTTTAATAGAATAAAATATTTAAAATCGCTGCTATGAATCTACCACTGACGCACACCGCTAGCAGTCAATTATGACCACTAGCGCCTGAGGGCGTAACGTCGCGTTGTTCTCACCCGTGCCTACTGTTCTCACTAAAAAAGACCCAGGTGAGATGTTGTCAAGGGTTTACCAATTGTTAATAAAAAAATAAAATAAAAACCCACATAATACATATGGGGAATAAAAAGTCATCTTTGAATAAGTAAAAACTTTAGTTTGTTAAACTCTCTTTGCTAAGTACACTACACAGCGCCATCTATGATTTTTTTAAAGAACGGAGACTGGAAAGTTCCTCTAGCTAGGCAGGCGTCCCACGCGGTGGAACGACGACCTGGTGAAGATCGCGGGAAGCTGATGGATGCGGGCAGCGCAGGACCGGTCGTCGAGGAAATCCTTTGGGGAGGCCTTCGTCCAGCAGTGGACGATTTTCGGCTGATATGATGAAAGGAATTAATAGTAGTTAAATAAATCAGTTGTATTCTGTTTTAATTTTATTAACTTAGCGGTCCCGAATCGGGGATGAAACAAAGTTTCTGAGACGCTTTAATGAGCTAGAAAAGGAGTGGACAATATTTACTTTTTTTTACCTAGGTATGCCTACACCTCTGCTTTAAGTTGCTGAGAGGTTGAGTATCCTGCAGATTCCAGGAGATACTGCAGCAAGAGGTCAAGGTTACTATATTCTAATCTAACACCTATTCATTGAGGCTATTTCAATGAGCCCAAACACAATACTTCTACTGTAAGCTGGTGAGGAGTTGGGTATCCTGCTGATTTTCCAGAAGATGATGCACAGGTTAGGGTTACCATGCTCTACCTTATAGTTATTCATTGAGACTATTCCAATGAGCCCAAACACGATACCACTGCTGTAAGTTGGTGAGGAGTTGGGTATCCTGCAGATTTCAGGAGATGCTGCAGCATCAGGTCAAGGTTACCATTAGGGTGGTCCTTATTTTCCGACTTCAAAAAAATCATCAGGGCACCCTATCATTCGGTTATCTACCCTAAAATAATCCGTACATATTTTTTTTGGAATTTTAGAAATAGTTTTAGGGGTCGCTACCATCAGTCAAAGTTTCATATAAGTCATAGTATGAAGGATTCGACCATGTAGCCAACTTTTCGACTTAGTTATTGTTATTAACATAAAGTCAAAGTGAAAAAGCATCGAGATCAACTCGCCCTCTCCCCCCTCCCTACCGACACTCATCCAGGCCCAGCCCCGCCCCCACACTTCAGTTGCGATCCAGTAATTAGCGAGGTCACGCGCGTGCATCTTTCATCAAAGTATACGATTGTTTTTACTTGCGATGGCGTCCACAAGTCGTGGCGGGAGTTTACTAACTAGAAAAAAAACCAACATTTGGCTCATTGGCCAGTCTTCACAAACTCTGAATCAATCGAAATTGCCTAGTAAAGGTGAAGTAATGCGTTTGTTTTTTTACTACAAAAACGACGAAAAGAAAACTATTCGTGATTCTGCAAATGCCGCTGCATGCGAGGTGCTAAGCTTGTGGGAAAAAGCTAGTTTACCAACCAGATTGAAAAAACATGTGGTGAGTAAAATAACAAAATATTTCAAAGAATGGCAGAACCTCAAGAAGAATAAAGAAAACAAGAAAAAACGGTCGGAAGCCATAAAGAAAAAAGAACAAGACTGGCAAAAAAAATTAGATGATCTATTTGATATTGCTCACTCTAACGCTTTAAATATTATAAAAATAGAAGAAGACAAGCAGTTTTTATTAGCACAACGACAGCAAGGTCGCCAGGGCTTGATTGGCCCAGTAGACAGAAATAATTTGCAAAAAATTAAGAAACAAAAACTAAAAGCTGAACGATATCAAAGATTACGTACTCGTGAAAATAAAAACATCTCAGCTATCACAGCGAAGTGCGTACTTTCTTCTTCGACCATGAGTGAATTACTTTCCTCTTCCACCACCAGCGTATCTGATTTGGAAGTTGGATCAGAAGAACAAGAACCTTTAAAACTGCCGAAGCCAAAGAAAGATCAGCCACCACCAAAGCGTGCTCGAAAAGACATATTTGATAGCCACTTGGCTGCTAGTCTTGATGTCTCTAAATTAAGTGACAGAAAAGCAACTGTGGTCGTAGCATCAACCTTGAAAAGTGCAGGTTGTGACCCTTCGAGGTTTACTGTTAATAGGTCTACGATTCGTCGTCAGCGTATAAAACGACGAAAAGCGATTGCTGAGTCACTCAAAAGAGAGTTCAAGCCCGATTTGCCACTAACAATTCACTGGGATGGCAAGTTAATTGAGGATATCAGCGGACATGAAACAGTAGATCGCCTGCCAATATTGGTATCAGGAAATGGGGTTGATCAGCTTCTAGCTGTCCCAAAGTTAGACCGTGGAACAGGCGAAGCATGTGCGACAGCTGTTCATGAAACCATCGTTTCATGGAACTTGAGCGATAAAGTAAAGTGTTTATGTTTCGACACCACAGCTGTGAATACAGGTTTGAGAAATGGAGTGTGTGTTCTTCTGGAGAAAAAAATGAAGAAAAGCATGATCTGGCTTGCCTGTCGACATCACATAATGGAGATAATGCTAGAGGCTATTGTGAGTCAAACGCTCGGCGCATCCAGTGGACCTGATATTCAATTATTCAAACGATTTAAGAACAACTGGCAGCAAATGGATCACAACGATTACAAAACAGTGACTTCTGATAACTCGTCTTCCAGTATCGTAGGCAATGTTGCTGCAGACAGGATCTCTTTCGCTCAAAACCAACTTCAAGTATATCAGCCAAGAGATGACTACAAGGAGTTGTTAAATCTTACAATAATTTACTTGGGAGGAGTTCCTGAAAAAGAAATATCGTTTCGGAGGCCTGCTGGTCTTCACCGTGCCAGATGGATGGCGAAAGCCATGTATTGCCTGAAGATTTTCATGTTTAAACATCAGTTTAAACTAACAAAAACAGAAGAGAAAGCTGTGAATGACATATGTATTTTCACAGTCATGATTTACATTAAATACTGGTTTCAGGCCCCTGCTGGATGGTCGGCACCAAGAAACGACTTGCAGTTGTTGAAAGACCTTAAAGCCTTTGAAATTGTAAATCAAACGATGGCCAAAGCCGCCATGAAAAAAATACTAGGCCATTTATGGTACTTGTCGGAAGAGCTTGTGGCTTTTGCTTTTTTCGACGATGAGCTTCCAGTTCAAGATAAAAAAGCAATGGTAGAGGCACTGAAAAATAAAGGCACAGATAACTGCCCGAAAAGAATAAGCATCGATGCAAAAACTATCCCAGAAAAAACGATCCAAGATTTCGTTTCTTGCAACTCCTTACGATTTTTTGAGATATTAGGGGTATCATCGAATTTTTTGAAAAAAGACGTCGAGACATGGATCGATGATCCCGATTTTAAAGCGGCGAAAGAAATCGTTTATTCTATGCGCGTAGTAAACGACATTGCTGAGCGTGGAGTTGCTTTAATGGAAGAATTCAATAAACTAATCACAACAGACGAAATCCAAAAGCAATACTTGCTTTTACTGGTAAAGGAGTATAGAAAGAAATACCCTGATACTAAAAAATCAACCCTTGTATCCAGCTTGCCTATCAGTAGTTCTTATTTTTAGTATTAAGAGTATCATAATTTGTAATTACCTGTAATATCAATAAATATGACAGAAAAAAAATAATAGGGCGTTTAATTTATTTTCATAAAAATTCAAACCTTGGTAGCAACCCTTAAATATTGTTCAATATTTCTGAAAAAAAAACTGAAATGGTTTCTAAAGGTAGATAACCTATTGAGATGGTGCCCCATAAAAAAAAGAACTTTTTTTTTTTTGCATACTATAAGGACCACCCTAGTTACCATGTTCTACATAACACCTATTTATTGAGACTATTCCAATGAGCCCAACCAAACATGATACTCTGCTGTAATTTAGTTAGGAATTGGGTATCCTGCAGGTTCCAGGAGATGCTGCATCATCAGGTCTAGGTTACTATATTTTTGCAATATCATTAAAGTTACAGCACAACAAATTTCGAATCGATCAGACCGGTATAAGTTGCCCACATTGCTTTATCACCTAGAAAAGAGCTGATGATCTTCAAATTGCTGAATTGATTTTTACCAAATATAGTTAAGAACCACCGCGAAGAAACTTTCTTTCACGTAAAAAAACACATCAAAATCGGTCCAGACGAATTTCAATTTCATATGTATGTTTATATACGATGCTCTTACGGTGAAGGAAAACGTCGTGAGGACACCTGCACACGCCTGCGAAAAAACTCGAAGGTTGTGTGTGAAGTTGACCAACCCGCACTGGGCTCGTGTGGTCGACTAAGGCCCGATCGCCCTAATTCACGGTAGACTCGAGCCCCTCGGTGGGGACGTATATTAGCTGATATAATAATAATAAATAATAATAATATCCTTAAATATTTCCATATTTTTTTTGGTTCAAATCGTACTCAATGAGCCTCGAATACCACGTTCTTGTGAGTAATAAGGAGGCAGGTTGTTAGCAATTAGTAGGTATTAAGTTAAATAAGACCAATAAAAAGAATTAGCATGCATGCATTGAATTAGTTAAAACATTTAAAAGTTTTTAGTTTTGGTTGATATTTTGACAGTTATTATGAATAATTTAATTTAATTATCAATGAGTTTAATAAGTCTGAATTTGTTTAAGAATTTGATGATGAAAAGAAATGAAATATAATAGATATTGTTATTTTATTTCATTAAAATTTTGATGTATTCATAAATAATTGTTGCGATTGGAATGCTAGGCCCACTTACATAAATATATAGTTCCTAAAGCAATAAAAAATTGATATAATAAATACTCTTTATTTTTTTGAAAATATTCGTATATTATTCGAATAATTCGAATAGCACTCGAATAATATTCGAAAACCAAAACTATGGAATTTTTGCAACCTCTATTTCTATCTAATAGACAAAAGCGACTGCTAGCTAAGTCATTAGCATATAGTATTCTTTACCGTACCGACTGTATTCAATATAGGATGCAAAAATAACAAATAAATGGTACGAAATCAAGGGGTTCATGGGTAAAGATGGGTGTTCCTCAAGGCTCTATCTTGGGACCTTTCCTTTTTTTAGTTTATATTAATGATCTACCATTCATGGTTGAATCACTGTCGAAAATTGTGTTGTTTGCGGATGATACATCACTAGTTTTGAAGGTTGACAGAAAAACTGATATGTCTGACGAAGTAAACGACACTCTAAACAACTTAGTCTTAAATGCGAAAAAGACCAAATGTATTAAATTCACATTACCTAATGTTATTGAAGTAAACAACAATTTATCCTTAGCTGGTAATGTATTAGAATTTGTAAATAAAAGCGTGTTTTTAGTGCTTTGCTCCGGTTCTGGAAAAACCGATAAAAAACCGGAGATAGTGAAAACCGGAGAAAACCGGTTTTTATGTAAACGACCGGTTCCAGAAAATTATAATGCTGAAGTGCTCTATTGTTAATAAGAGTTCAGCCAATTCAGACTCAGAGGCGCTTATGATAGTGGTGTTATGTGTAAATCGGAGTTTGTTCAGAAAGTTATTCGCATCAACCATCCTCATTATGTTTTCACCTATGAGACTGAACAGTAACGGTGACAGGATGCATCCCTAATATACTTCTCTTTCAGGGTTGAAAGGATCTGACACGCTATCCTACAGTCTCACTCTTGACTTGCTGTTCAGGTACAGGTTTTGTAAAAGAAAAGTTCGATGATGCGGTATTCCCATTTCACTCATAACATTGAGTATTTTCTGTCAGTCAATGCGATCGAAGGCATTGGAGTAGTGGATAAAACACATCGCTATAGCGATGTTATGCTTCCTGATTTTTTTTATTAATTGTAATTTGTTCAGAATCTGAAGGTACGAGACCTTAGCCTCTTACGAATCCCGCCTGCTCTTTGGGTATTTGTCTATTGATGTAGGTTTCAAACCGCTTGATCAGGATGCGTAAAAGGACTTTGCTGCCATATGAAATGAGTGAGATAGTTATTTCGGGTTTTTGGTTTAGAATCATATAATATTATGTAATAATTATAGTGGCCAGTATATGAAACTGGACGAAATTACGAGAACTGATTAACTGACAAATAAAAATTTGTATATAAAGGATAAAAGGACATATAAAGACTAAATTTAGCTTTCTTTTAGTACTAAGTTTAATTATTTCAATTTGAGAAATTGAAATGAAGTAGATGTGCCTATTTGAGACTGAGTAAAGTTAATAAGTCATTTGTGGGGCTCTGTATAGGATTCTACAAAATAAATTCCAGAAAATGTAACTAGTTTGCCAAATAATAAATTCAAGTCTCATGTTAAAGCGAGTGGTGACTCAGTGGTGATCCTCTTTGGGTCACTGAGTC
This sequence comes from Coleophora flavipennella, assembly GCA_947284805.1. Taxonomy (NCBI): domain Eukaryota; kingdom Metazoa; phylum Arthropoda; class Insecta; order Lepidoptera; family Coleophoridae; genus Coleophora; species Coleophora flavipennella. Next base: position 10,147,127 of record OX369306.1, on the reverse strand, counting down.
AGTGAAGTAAGTAAGTATGTTGAAAATGTGTATGCTCTAGAAGATATTAAAATAATAGATTACGCAAAGGAATATATTATTATAGTTATGTATTGATCTTTCGCGAACACCATAACTTGAGAGTGTAATTTTAATTAGTGACATTATTTGTAAGACTAAGGTTTTTCGACGAGACGCTTGACGATCTGTTGGACGATATATATTCTATAATGACGTTATTGCTCTCCATTATACTCAAAAAACTTAAAATCAAAAAAGGTACACAAACTTGACATTTCTCCGGAGATTCTCCGGTTTTTTCATAAAACCGATTTTAAAAAAACCGGAGCTGAATTTTGTCTCCGGTGCAAAGCACTAGTGTTTTTTAGGATTCACTGTAAATTCAAGGCTTCAATGGGGCCCGCATATAGAAACACTAGCTGGCAGGCTTAGTTCAGCTACATACGCAGTAAAAAAAAACAGGCTCCTTACGGATACAGACACCGCAAGTTAGTATATATACTGTGCCGCAAGACTGGTATATTTCAGCTACTTCCATAGTACTAAGTCTTATGGGATACTTTTGTGGGGACATGTAGCTGATATAAACCATATTTGTTCTGTAAATAAAAAGAGCAGTTCGCGCGATTTATGGAATACGTTCTCGTGAGTCGCTCCGAGATAAGTTCAAAGATATTAATAGGTATAATGACTTTCCCGTGTCAGTACATTTATGAAAATATAATGTATGTACGTAAAAATCTGCATCTCTTTTCACTGAATAGTGACAGGCACAGTCGAAATCTTCGGAATAGGAATAAACTTCAACTAACTTATACCAGACTTAGCAAAATCAATAAATCCTTTGTGGGACAATGATCACTCATGTATAACAAATTACCCGATGATGTGTTAAATTTGTCAGAAAAACAGATTAAAAATTGTATCAAAAGAACTCTTTGTAGAAAAGGTTATTATAAGACATCCGAATATTTAAATAACAAAAATGGCCCTAAGTGACCGGATCCAAATGTATGGGTAGTAGTGTTTCTTAAACACTACTAATCACGTTTAATAGAAATAAAATGATGAACAACCTAAGAATTGATGTGGAAGCGATGAGACATGACAAGTGTTTTAATAAATATTTTTATCTTAGCATAGACATGAGTGGTGCATGCTCGCATCGCACTCGCATCGGGAGCCGGGTCGTTCCTTTTCCTCTAATATGGTTGATGGGAGCGATGGCTGACTCTCGCGTTATACTCGTGACCGGGTGCTGTCCGTGTGAACTGGCCTACTCTTGTTAAATGTATTCAATGATTTATAAGTATAACTTTTCGTGTCATATTGTCTTCATATTCTAATGACATAGTCTGGTTTATATCAAGGATTTAATTTTGACGTTATTAACCAATGTTTATTTCTTCATTATTCACAAATGACATTGTTGATGTGTAACATCTTTGCTCTCGCTTTCCTGCAATTTGTGGGAGTGATTTCGTGAAATGGGACGGAAATGTGTAACAACGAGAGTCCGACTCGCACTTGGTCGGTTGCTCTCGCTTTCCTGCAATTTGTGGGAGTGATTTCGTGAAATGGGACGGAAATGTGTAACAACGAGAGACTCGCACTTGGTCGGTTTTTTTCGTTACTGTCAGATCCGCCACCCAGGTACAATATCGTCATCAAATCTAAATAACCTAAAGTATTTTGTCACATGTTACACATCATATGCGAGTACCTACTGTAGGTCTCGCTCGAATTTTTTTATTATTATTTTATGACTATCAGAAAGAGTGTAATTTGCACCTATTTTGAATAAATATATTGAATTGAATTGGATGTGGGCAGCGCAGGAACGGTCGTCGTGGAAATCCTTGGGGTGGGGGAGACCTTTGTCTAGCAGTGGACTATTTCCGGCTGATATGATGAAGCACACAGCAAGACGTTCCTCAGTAGAAATACTTTCACGCATGTTAGTATATTTTTTTAATGTCATCCTTAATTAAATCGTGAGTTCACGATTTCACGAATTCAGATTCATCTGCATGAATGACGCTCTTTGGCGTCCGAAATATATTTCAAATTAGTCCCTTGACAGATTATTATACAGGTTGAATTCACCACGCTCCTTTCTAAACTTTATGTGTAGTTCTATCCAAATCCTTAACTTTTTGGTTCATGACAAAGTATAGCTCATGTAAATCAAATTCAAAGTCGGCTTCGCCCTCGGACGAACTGTCTAGTAAGTCCACAGAACACTATTACTCCACAAGTCCAATAGCAACATACGCAAACTCATTTTCATAATCATCTGTATAAAGCGTTTTAGGGGAGCTCATTCAGAATTTCAGACTCGTATCAGAATGTTGGGTTTCATATACAGGGTGACTTTTAATTAGTTCTTGATAACAAAAACCATGCATGTACCTACTCGTGATTAAAAACAACTTTCCCAAGGAAACTATATGTCAAATCAGAAAAAAAAATTTTGGTTGTCGATACGAGTACATTATAAGTTATCAAATCGGCAAAAATGTATAAAGCACCCAGAGATATGCTATATACAGGGTGTAACATAAAGGTGTGGTGATACTTTAAGGTGGGCTTGTACCCATCAAACTGAACAACTTTCTCCATGGAACCCATAGTCAAATCGCAAAAAAAAATTTGGCTCTCCCATACTAACTCGATCAGCTGATCAGCCAACTTAGTATGGGAAGTTCAAATTTTTTTTTGCGATTTGACTATGTGTTCCATGGAGAAAGTTGTTCAGTTTGATGGGTACAAGCCCACCTTAAAGTATCACCACACCTTTATGTTACACCCTGTATAAGGGGAGGTAGATAGGTTACATGCATCCAAAAAGTGAAGCAAAAAAAAGATGCCAATTGGCATCTCTTTTCTTGTAGCATTCGGTGCAATGGAAGCGAACTACCTATAACATTGTGTGTGTAAATGGCTTCGATTTTCAAATGTTGTTTGTTAGTGCATAACCCATCTATGGTAACAAATCTCTGAAAGCACCAACATTTTTTTGTCATATTTGACAAAGTTTCTTTGGGAAAGTAGTTTATAACCACGAGTATATTCATATCCTTTGCTATCAAGAACTAATTAAAAGTCACCCTATATTATAAATCCCGTGTACTAATACTCGCAGATAAAATATTATAGTATAGGTCCCGTGTGTGTGAAGGATTTACAGGTCTTGATTGACCTAAATCTATTGGGGGGAGTTGTAGTAGGTAGGTTCAGCTTTAAGCTGTGAGTCCCACATAACCAGTATAGCCGGGCTGTATTGGCATGCATGATGCATCACTCCCCCTCCCTCTGAATAAAAAAAAATTGACAATCGATGAACTTTGCTCGTTAACTCTCAGTCGCTCGAAAGTAAAAATGACGACGTTCGGTCTTACTTTCACCAGCGTTGAATGCGATTTCAGCAAAGTTGTAGAAGAAAAGTTGTTCAGATTGTAGTAGAAGTAAAAGCCCCTTTTAAAAAAATGCTATTACCTACTTATTTTACGTTACATTCTGTATCATAATAATATCAGCCTGTATATCACCTATAAATACTTCCCGCGTCTAAGAGTATATAAATATACTTTATTGCACGCTGAAAACAACACAGCACCAATTAGTAGAATAGGTACATAAATAGGTGACCATTCTCACACTCACATAGGTGAGTGATACTAAACATGACTGCATCATTAATCTTATTGACCCCACCAACTGAATTCATACATTGCATTTAAGCTGCATAACAAAAAACGACGTATTGATCACGCCCACGCACGCTAGCGGCTAGCGGGTTCACCGAGCGTCCTTTAGTCGTCCACCGAGCGAGCCAAGAGGCCAGCGATTTCCCAGAATCCTTTTATTTCCGATTCTAAAATAAAATACTTGCCGCTCGTCGCCTGGCGCGCCTCACTCCGGTCGGACGCCATGCATGTGCCCGCGCTTCGGCCTCGCTAGCGCGCGCATTACCAAGAAATCTCGACGCGCGTTATTCTGGGGCAATGCGGTGTAAAACCCAAAACAACTCTTTTAAGTCTTTCAAGTGCCTTATTACTCTAGCCGTTTTTAATAATCGGAATATTTTTGTGGAAAATCATATATCAAACTTATTCAGTTTTACCGAGAGATACTTTCTGCTTCTTTATAAAATTATTAATTAATTTAAAAGTAGAGAATAAAAACAAAAATATAAATATTTATGTCTCATTTTATTTCATGACTAATAAAAAGATACTTAGCAACATTAAAATTTCTACGTGTATTTACTATTTACATTGATTTTATTTTATTAGTTTTTACACAGCTGGACTATTGATAACATGCCTAATATATACGTTGCAAAATAAAATCCCAAAATGTAGGTCTAGTTTCTAGACTGCCTAGCCCACATTCCAGTTATCTTCATAACAATAAAATTATTTCATATTTCAAAACAAATTTTAAGCTGACATTTATTTATTCCTATTTGTTTAGTACACCATCGTTGCATTGACTAATATTGTTAACTAGATTGATCATTCATGAATTATTTTTTACTAACAATGAACAGAAAATATAAAAATGCATTGTAAAATATAAGTAAACTCTAGGTAGACTTAGGTAAATTACGTAGATCATTTGTAATAATAAATCGATCAGTCAAAACTTAACATACAAGGCAAGTATTACATCTAAATACAACTTAATCATACTAAATAAAATAATATCTAATTTATATACAAAATTATACATAAAATCATCATACAGTTGTTGTAAAGCTTAAATGTAGGTGATTTGTAATAGTTAAAAAAATAATGATTTTAAGAGGATTTTTAAATTACTAATTATATTTAAAAAAATGGCCGTTAATAATTTGTATAAAAACACGTGAACGACAATAAAATGAAACTTAATAACTTTATCGAAAAAACAAAAACGTATAAGCCTACCTTTTGTTCTGACTGACAACCTATCAAAAATTGGTCCAAGTCGGTTAACATTTAAGAGATGAAAATCGTTAAGGCCGTTTTTATGAAAAGTCGCAGCTATCCTCTTCCTTCCCTCTTAATTCCCTTTAAATAATGAAGTAATAACTGCAGATACAATATGGTTTGATAACACTACACTCAGCCGAAGCTAAAATACAAAAAACTATGCTAAATTGATTTTTCAATACAGTTGCTCAGTGTGGTTCCTGTATAACCGTGTCGTAAATTAATCTCACACACACTCACAACCGATGCATGCAACGCACCAGCATACGCACTTCATTATCGCAATTTTATATTTAGTTAACTGATTGAAAACCGTCATATGTAGGATACACGGGCGTCAAAGGTTATTGCAATCTCGTGAAGATGGTAACAAACAACATAATATGTCACCCGTTTGCAATCATTATTTACGTCCTTTGTATCACAATATACTGCTATATACAGGTTGTAACCAAATTGGTGTAGGTCCCGTTAACTGGGGCATCTACTCATCATACTAAACAACTTTTATTCTACAACTTTGCTCAAATCGCAAAAAAAAAAATTTTTCTTCATACAAATCGATCAGCTGATCGACACATTTTGTGCATTTTAGTATCGAGGGTCCAATTTTTTTTTGAAAATTGACTATGGGTTCCTTAGGGAAAGTTGTTCAGTATGATGAGTAGAACCCCCAGTTAACGGGTCCTACACCAATTTTGTTACACCCTCTATAAACTCACTTATTCAGCTGCAAAGTACTCGTACAGTTCAAACGCACGCTGATTATTCGATTCGTTTTTAGAAAGAGCAATCAGCAAAACTGTTAATGGTACGTAATTTAATTTTTAAGAGACAGGAATCAGGTTTCAAGGAATGGCGGTTCTGAGGATATAGGGCTGTATGAAAATGTAATTATCAGAAATATATGTTCGTATAATCTGCGCTTGGTTTGAACCGTGACGCTGCCGGTAGGTTTACATAATAAATATAAACATAATTATTTTATATGACCACCATCAATCCCAATAACGGATCAACAGAAAAAAGTTTCAGATATTTGTACTAGCATTATTAATTAATGACGGTGAAAATTCAAAACAAACGATAAATTCGTTGACCAACAGATTTACCGTAGTTCGTGCTTTTCGGGTTTTAATTACATTTACAAATAATAAAATTTAAATGGTTGCTGACAGACGGTTAGTTTATTTGGAAACTAGATTAGTTTTATACACAACACATAAAATACACATTCGATCTCATCCTTCCCATATAGTTTTTTTTCTCAGTAATTGACAAGCAAGTCTCTTTACTTAACTAACACCGCCACACATTATTACGAGTCAAATTCCGATAACAGCAAGTTATTGCGCTAAAAGTATCTATAGCACCACTTATACAGGAAATTTGTATGGGAGCGTATATCTGGGGTTACTATCATTCCCCAACAGACCCCATAGTCAATTCGCAAAAAATTGGACTCAATAAATAACCCTTTTTTTGAGAACTGACTGTGTGCCTTGGAGTAAAGTTTTTTTTTGTGACATCCATCTGGACTCAAACTATGGGAACTAGAGACTTATATACATACTTACGAGTATATAAGGTCTAACAAAATTAGCTGAAACTATTTTAACTGGTGCTTCTACCCATGAAACTGAACAACTTTCCCCATGAAACCCATAGTCAAATCTCAAAAAAAAAATTGAACTTCCCATACTAAGTTGGCTGATCAGCTGATCGAGTTAGTATGGGAGAGCCAAATTTTTTTTTGAGATTTGACTATGGGTTCCATGGGGAAAGTTGTTCAGTTTCATGGGTAGAAGCACCAGTTAAAATAGTTTCAGCTAATTTTGTTAGACCTTATATAGGGTGACTTTTAATTAGTTCTTGATAGCAAAGGATATGAATGCACTCGTGATTACAAACAACTTTCCCAAAGAAACTATATGTCAAATCAGAAAAAAAATTTTGTTCATTTATAATTTTTTGCCGATTTGCTTATTTATTATGTATCGAGAGGAACATTTTTTTTCTGATTTGACAAATATTTTTTTTGGGAAAGTTGTTTGTAATCACGAGTGCATTTATGTCCTTTGCTATCAAGAACTAATTAAAAGTCACCTAATATACGTTTAAATACATACATATAAAGATATTGAACACCCCCAGACGCAGAGCAAATAAAACTGTTCGTCACACGAATGTTCGTCTAGGGACGAAATCGAACCTACGACTCGCAGCCCAGCAGGTAGGAGCGTCGAGCGCTGCTACTGGACTAACGGGTCAGTCGAAAAGTTGTATGATGAAACGAGTCCAACAACATTTTTTACACCTGTATAAATTAATAGATAAGCACGGGAGAAATAAATCTTAGTTGCTGAACTCAGCATAATTTACAGGCAAGACATGGCTTTATCACACGATATTTCGTGGCGCATTACCTTGCATCAAGACTTTTTTACTCTTTATTCTAGTACCAATTTAGAAGCCGCAGTAAACAGGTCCTGCACTAATTTTGTTACATCCTGTAAATAAAAGTTGTTTTATATAAATTACAGCTTTTTATACGTATTCTTTCTTTCTTCTCGTGTGGCACAATTAACCGTGTTATCCAAGGGATAGACGGCGGTTGCCTGGTGTTGCACTTAGCATCACCCGCGGTCACGTGTAGGGCATTTAGATTTACACCTACGGACGTGTGTGTTTATACGTATTAACTTTACGTAACTGTGTATGTTTTTTCGTTTTTAAATACCTTTCGCATGTTCAATATTAATTAAAAATATGATTTTAATTAATCATCATTGGCCACCACATTACAGATAATCGTTGTAGGCCGTAATTCTTTGTCCACACAAGAGGGGCACATTCACATGACTATTTCTTGAGAATTCAGCTCGACACAGCTAGCATACAAACGACGCTAAAATAGAAAACAAGTAAGACAACGAACGGTTTCCTTTAAATATTCTTTTAAAAGTTTTCGAAATCTGTGTTCAGAAAAGTTACACTAAATGTCGAACTTATTTAATAAAATTTAATTAATTTATTCGTGCTTCGTAATTAGTTTTATTAGAGTTTGAATTGTTATTGTAACTGGCAGGCTTCACTTCGGGAGTTACATAAAAAACTTTCATAAGTTTGTTTGTTTTTACAATACATAAAAAAATACAGGGTGTAAAAAAATGGTGTAGAAACCGTTAACTGGGAGTTCTACTCATCATACTAAACAACTTTCCCCAAGAAACCCATAGTCAAAAAAAAATCGGACCCTTCATAATAAAATGTACAAAATTGGCCGATAAAGCTGATCGATTTGTATGGAGTAACATTTTTTTTTTGCGTTTTCAGCAAAGTCGTAGAACGAAAGTTGTATAGTATGATGAGTAGGAGCCCCAGTTAACGGGACCTACACCAATTTTGTTACACCCTGTATATAAAGGCGGACTATAAGTTTATAACTTTACGACGTCGAGGTCAAATAAAAGGTTATTTTTCAAAATGTTTATTGATTACAACAACTAACAATTATTATTTTATCTGATACGAATTTTAGTAGGTAGCTTAAAAACGGGACCCTATTTCTAAGACTTCGCTGTCCGTCCATCTGTCCGTCTGTCACTAGGCTATATTTCATGAACCGTGATAGCTAGACAGTTAAATTTTCACAAAATATGATGTATCTTTTGCCGCTATAACAACAAATACAAAAAATTAGAAAAAGTGAAAGTCTCCATACAACAAAACGTGTTTTTTTGAAAACGTAAAGAAAATAGCGCCATCTAGTATGATAGTACGGAACTGAAGAAACTAGCGCCATCTATGTATGATGATACGGAACACTAGTATGATGGTACGGAACCCTGTGTGTGCGGTTCTAACTCGCACTTGGCCGGGTTTATTTTATTTTTTCAACTATTTTCGTCTAGGTGATAGATATCGCGGCCTGAATGTTCGATTCTGAGAATGGGTACAAAACTAAGTACAGAATAATATTTAAAAAAATCTACAATGAGAGCGCAAATGGTCTGTTGCCAGCAATAAGCAAAGGCTCGATACGAATATACGAGACAGCACAGCACACTCGCTCGGTACAAATGTTCTGTCCGCAAGTTATTCTCACAGCTCATTAATTTTCATGACATCACTCTTTACGTACTTCCCACACATTCCCGCGTTTAAAAGGCAAAATATGAAAAATACATTTTTACTGAAATTACACAACTGTGCGAATTTTGCCATGAATGGTATTTTCCACGATACTTTTTCATTATACCTATTGTAATACTAAAGATTGCATGTAAGGTCCTTTTGACAAAATACTATATTAAATTCTAAACACCATTCACTAGTAACTATGTGTCCCATCTAATTCACGTAAGAAGGTGCGGCTGACACATTTTAGCCAACTGTTTTCTTGTTAAAAGAAAATAATATAGTTGGTAGCCTGTGGTGCGGCCCCAGAGTAGCATCACCCCATCCTTTCCGAGGGCACAGTATTACAATATAGCGGCTTACAGAAGCGCAACTAATGTACTTACGCAGAGCAACGGAAGGGTACTTGCGGGGCAGCGGGCGACAGGGCACAGCCTGGCAAACTCGTATGGGCTGTACCTACGCCGGTGGCGCATCATGCGACATCAAAGGCGTTACGTACGCTACTGTAAGCCATATCGTAATACTGTGCCGAGGATGTCGTAAGAGGCCACTAAGGGAACAAAAATCTGAGGAGAGCAACGTACTTAACTTGTACTATGTCAACACACTGCTATCAAACTCTCCAACTCGGGTTAGGGGGTACCAGCAGTGGACGCCTTTGGCTAATGTGATGGATGATGGTCATCGTCATCATATGCCAAAGACGGCTGATTTGCAATATATGCCAACCTTGCCTGAAAGCATGATTTTGATTGAGCCCATCGTTTGGCTGAAAAAACAAAAAAACTACACAGCCTTCCTACATGAATTACTTTTAGATTGTAGACTAAGAAAGACGGAGACCTCTATCACTGTCAATGACATATATTACTGGCGTAATCACTGTGTTTATATTCTAAGTACATAAGAATATAAATGCAGTGACAGAGGTTCGCCGTCTGTCTGAGTACTGATGCACCTATAAATAAGAGATAAATGTCTTACTGCACTGCTCGGCCCCTCAGTACGCAAAGTCAAGGACGGTGTGAGAAGATCAAAACACTTCTGTTCGAATGTCACATTCCACCAGTAGTTTTACGTAAATATCATCATCATATCAGCCGAAAAACGTCCACTGCTGGACAAAGGCCAAGGATTTCCACGACGACCAGTCCTGCGCTGCCCGCATCCATCGGCTTCCCGTGATCTTCACCAGGTCGCCGGTCCACGGCGTGGGAGGCCTGCCTATGCTACGCTACGTTTTTACGTAAATACAAAAAGGGGCTTTACGCACACACAGATCGTCATTTGCCTCACCTTTTCTGTTGAAGGGAAACGCTCTTTCTATGTGTTCATATACACGAATACGTATCCCATGGGATGAGTACATTTTAAGCAGTCCCTTTTTGGTTTTTAATTAAATTGTTTTGGCGCATTTACACTCAGCTCTGTTGGGCAGGAAAGTGGGCAGCGCGAGAACTAAATAGGTCACTCGCGCTGCCACTGCTCCTGCCGCTGCCGCTGCCATTGCCACGATTGTCGGCTTTCGTGCGGATGTCAAAGGAATCGGCTGAGTGTGAACACTCACTCGCGTCGATGCTGCCACAGAAGTATTTAGGGCAATATTTCCGCCAGTGGCAGAAACAGTGGCAGTGGCTGAGTGAAAATCCCGGGCTTAGGTTATTGCTAACATGATGTCATATTCACTAGTGAAGTACACTACTGTAGCTCAGTGAAGCGGACGTATCACAGTGTGATTTGCGTGGTTTGGTTGATCACGCAGGTAAACCGACCTGAACCACGGTCATACCTAGATGGGTTTGACTGTTAGTGGCACTTTTTCTTGACCGTTTCCGTGCTTCCCAAGGCACGTGTAGCTGTTGGTGCCGGTTGCTATCACTAGATGGCTGTCGTTAAGCCGTGTCGGATGCCTTATACTTAGTTAGGCGGTTTCTAACAGTGGGGTTCGTCATTAGCCCTACGACCTCCACCAACCTGGACTTGACCCCCGTGTGTGGAGTATGGCCTAACCTTCCCGAGCTTGGGACGAGACCCGTGCCCCAGCATAGGGGACGTTATGGCTTATTCTTCTTCTTCTTATCAGCTCATATACGTCCCCACCGAGGGGCTCGAACTCACCCTGAATTAGGGCGATCGGGCCTTAGTCGACCACGCAGGCCCAGTGCGGGTTGGTCGACTTCACACACCTTCGAGTTTCTTCGCAGCCGTGTGCGGTTTCCTTACGATGTTTTCCTTCACCGTAAGAGCGTCGGATGGGTTGTTAACGAAGTCATATTCACTAGAGCGACTATTTTGTTTTGTTATACACATATTTGGAACTGAAAAGTTTTCGATAACATCAACGTTAGTTACAAACTGTGCCGTTGCTATTAATTGGGAAGCCTATGGCATTATCTCCACCTACTGGTAAGTAAAGATGATGCCGAAACCCAAGATTCCCCTACGCAATGGGAAACTTTCGCACCTTTACCTTCTAAACTTAGTAGATCCTACATATTACATAATTTTTTTCGCCTACATCGCTCAGTTATGCCCTGGCTAGCGCTCCGTGCTAAGAAATGTGCACTGCTTGCATTTAAATAACGATCGAGTAATAACTGGGTAGCTTATAACCCCAGACTAACGAGCGAGCGGCGCTATCGCCTCTTGAATCTACGTCGTCGCCGACATTTACGTGACGACTAACGTGACGTAAAAATCGCGTGACCTTCATAAAAATACGCTACTACTCGTAACACTTAAACAAGCAATTACTGAGCGTTTTCTGTACCAAGAGGCCTGTTATCATTTTTAGCGTTGCTTTGAAATAAGGCGCCGTTATTATTTATTTTATTCATACTGTGTCTGTTCCATGTAAAGGATTAATTTACGCAGCAAAAACACAGGCTTCATTATTTGATTAACTAATAAGCGTAGGTATGCCGATGTTGTCTTGATTTCTAAGAAAAAACATAGTAAAAATATCGTGTTTTTTTAACATTCTACAGAAATGCTAATCAGTGGAACCTGCTGATAGTTTGCGGGGAACTGCGTCTTTCTTTGGTCGTTATTGCGGCTCGCGCATGCGCTCTAGGGCTACCAATAAACTCTGTATAAATTTAATAAGTTCCATTAAACATTTATTTAAAGCGTAGCATAGGCAGGCCTCCCTCTCGGTGGACCGATGACCTGATGAAGGTCGCGGGAAGCCGCTGGATTCGGGCAGCGCAGAACCGGTCGTCGTGGAAATCCTTGGGGAGGCCTATGTCCAGCAGAGGACGTCCTTCGGCTGATATGATGATGATGAAACATTTATTTCAGATAAATTCATAGTTAAATGTATAGTCGTTGTACGAATGAGCTCTGGCAGCATGTAGTACAAGCCCATATTAAAGCACAATTGTATTTGTCAATCTCAGGACAAAGTATGTATGTTGTGTTTTTACCATATAAAGACGTCTCTGATATATCAGGTAGGTATTAAAAATTATGACAACACTAAAGGGCCACTTTCGCTTTTATATGAAACTTTGCGTCTGAAATACGTTTTTTTTAGTTGAACTACTTTCAGAGTGCTAATTACGTTTTATCTACATGGCGATTTGTGTATGAAATGTTGTTTACCTATTCGATTTCAGTTGTGTTATTTTTTTGGGTCACTGAGTCAGTTTTGTGCTCTTTAGGATCCCTATAAGATCGTTCAGTCCTTTAGTCCGTGATACACAGTCAAAAATTCATAACTTCAAAAAAAAACTATTCTAAATCCAACTTTTAGATCTTTGTACGGAATCGCATGAAATTTGGCACAAATATAGAAATGATTAAGATCTACATTTTGAATGATAAAAAATACAATTTTACGACTTTTTTGGGCACCTCGGTACATGTTAAGAGAGGATGAAAAATATTTTTTCAAGTGCACTGCCTGAAATTTGGCACCAATTAAGATTATCTCCATTTTGAATTATGTATAAAAAATATAATATTAATTTTTTAGGACACGTTTTTTCAAACGCACCCTCTTGTGTGCAATATCGATGGTAGGTCTTTAAAAATAAAGAACAGTTTTTGTATCTACTGTTTGCAAGATACAGGCCGCCAAAGTTATTGAAAAAATTTGTATATCCCTGGCGATTCCTATTCGTTTTGACCTAGAAACTTGAAATTACCGACGACGTAAAATAGGTTTTAGTAGAACATCTCCGCGAAAATTATTTCGAGCATCATGTGATTATTAAATTATGAAGCAACGACTGCGGAACCTTATAATATGCGTGGGCCGACACGCACTTGGCCGCTTTTTTTAAGTTCAGCTATTTATAGCGTGTCCTTGCTGCCAGCATCAGCCCTGCGTACACGCACCTTCCACGAAACGAAAGCGAGATAGTCGCTAGTGAGAAATGTGATTATCGTAATAACGTCCCGGAACCCGGCCGCGGCCCTTCCGAACTCACATTTGGTTATAGTAAACACAATTACGGCAAAAAAGCTTTTTGTGGTTGAATGAACCAAACAGAAAAACAAGTTTATGTATTCAGTTCGATAAAACAGATAAGCTAACGAATTATTGGAAATGCTAGAACGGGAAAAACAAGTTCATGTACTCAGTTCGAATAAACAGATAAGCTAACGCATTATTGGAAATGCTAGAAACGGTAAAAACAAGTTCATGTACTCAGTTCGATTAAACAGATAAGCTAACGCATTATTGGAAATGCTAGAAACGGTAAAAACAAGTTCATGTACTCAGTTCGAATAAACAGATAAGCTAACGCATTATTGGAAATGCTAGAAACGCTAAAAACAAGTTCATGTACTCAGTTTAATTAAACAGATAAGCTAACGCATTATTGGTAATGGTAGAAACGGTAAAAACAAGTTCATGTACTCAGTTCGATTAAACAGATAAGCTAACGCATTATTGGAAATGCTAGAAACGGTAAAAACAAGTTCAAGTACTCAGTTCGATTAAACAGATAAGCTAACGCATTATTGGAAATGCTAGAAACGGTAAAAACAAGTTCATGTACACAGTTCGATTAAACATATAAGCTAACGCATTATTGGAAATGGTAGAAACGGTAAAAACAAGTTCATGTACTCAGTTCGATTAAACAGATAAGCTAACGCATTATTGGAAATGCTAGAAACGGTAAAAACCGACTTTAATCGCAACCAACCAAGCTCAATTTTGCTAACTTTTTGTTTGTTCTGTTTTTAATAATTTCCTAAAAAGTACGGAGCCGATTTTCATAAAATGCATATGAGACCAACCTGGCAGCAAACCCTATCGAATAAAAAATTAATAATGAAAATCGGTTCACAGTCTGCCAAGATATCGCGTAACTAACATAGGAATAAGTTTTACAAAGTGTACAGTCAAATTGAGAACCTCCTCCTTTTTTGAAGTCGTTTGAAAATAAAGATTAATTTTAGTATGTACATTGAGGTAAAACGCGGCCTAATAACGTAATAAATGATGCAGCACTATGGTCTGAATTTAGGACGCCTGACTTGAGGTGTTAATATACTATACACGATACTAATAAAAAAAATGTTTTCAAAAAAAAATATTTTTTACACAAAGTTTATTTGTATGAAGTGTATTTTTTTACTTAAAAAAATGGTAAAAAAGGTATTGAAGAGGAGGGTAATGTTTTTATGCAGTCGGGATTTTAATTAAATTATTGAAAATATTTTTGTTCCATTATTCTTTTTGGATCAGTGATGTGCATATACTCCTGAGTCGGGCGTTCGTTGCTGAGTCAGAAATGCTGACCAAAACCTTCGAAAGTGAACACTTTTTAGCTAAGCACCCCAGAATTATCACAATTGCAATCACATTTTGAAATTACCCAACTCACTTTGATTTATTTCTCTCATTCTCACCGTAATAAGTAAGAACTTAGCTATTCGATTTACAAAATAATAGTAATACGTGCACTACACATCAATGAATAATAATAATTATGAACGATTACCCAGAAACGTATCGTATCAGCACCACATATATTTACGCGTAGACTCACTCGTTCGTAGCAATTATTTATAAACCCAATAATTACAATTAAATAAGATAGCTCCTATATTAAAAGATTACATTAAAATTATAGAATCATCCCAATAGCCAAAAGTATTCTAATCTAGCATTTGGAAAAGTTTCCAAGAAGCGCGATCAAAGTATGAGCCGAACGAAATGCGCCTCGCATGGCCGTCCATCGCTGTTGCCTTACGTAAGAAACAATCAATGCCTGATCATTTCTCGGAGTGCACTGGTTTAATGCGTTTAGCCGGAAAGGATGGGCGTCCGCCATTGGCCACTTACAACGAGAAAAAATATACGGTTCTAATGAAAACTCCTTAGAGATGAAACTACCATTACTTAACATTTAACAATGCTCCATAATAACACATTTACCGGCAGAAACGAGAATTTTATGTGGAAATTAATATTAATAAACATGTTGTTCTTTAGAAGTTCTCGTAATGGAATGTACTGACAGAATTCTATAGAATGCGGAGATTTATTACACGAAATCGCTTGGGTGAACGAGCTAAAGTGGCGGTCGACGACTCTTTTTTAATTTTTCCAAGAAATCGTGTTTATGATAATGTATGCATGTATGTTGGGCAAGTTTTCTTATAAAACATTTCCCGAAGATAACCTGGTCATCTCTGTAAAATCTTATTAGTTTATTTATTGTATTGACATTTTATATGAAATTGACTATATTTGTAGGATCTTTTGCACCTTTTACCATAGTAAAAGGAAACAATTAGTAGGTTATCTTTATACATGGTACATTGCGCAGTTTGTGTGTGCGCGTCAGTAGGCATAGGCACTCAAACTACAATAATAACAATATTTAAAACTACTGCAACGTTATTATTGTAATGTGCGTGCGTGCCTACTGAGATGCGCACACATACACACCGCGCGATGTACCATTGTATGAAGATAACTTACTAATTGTTTCCTTTTACTATGCTTTTACTCTCTTCTTGTATATTAAAAAGTGATTCTTCAAGTACAACCCTACTAGGCTTTTTTTAACGTGGCAGAAATGGGAGTAAATAATTTAAATTTACTTACATTACTGCATACCTGAAATTTTAACTTGTGTAATGTGTGAAAAACGATCTGTAATTTATTGAAAGATTAACGCAGACAGATGACAGACCTGATGGTGGTTGTTCTTTTTACAACAGACACAGGAATTACTCCCAGTCGTCGTCGCTGGAGGAGCGCTGCGATGTGGAGTCCTCCCCGGCAACAGGTTCAGGTATGATGTTGGCGAGAGTATGCAGCACGGTGCCGCCGCCGCCGCCGGCTCGCTCTGCGCCGGAGATGCCACGCCGGCGCATAGTCAACTTGGCGTGGAGGTCGGCCATCAGGTCCCCTGATGGCGCCTTTGACGTCTATGACAAGAGATAAAGTGGTGTTAGACTTGGCGCCTTTGACACCGGTGACAAGATCATTTTTTTCTGTACATTATTACAATTTACCTATCCTGTTTGCCATGCCCTAGCAGGGCCCATGTACTCGTACCATGCTATAGTTACATTATTATAAGACCTTATTTTTGTACATGATTGCAAACGATAAATAAATTAAATGAGATAAAGTTCTGTTAGACGATTTGTGAAGGTCTGTAAGTAATTTAGCCTCTAAGTTTATTATGACGTCTACTATCTATCCCTTGGATAGCAAGGTTAATTTTTCCACACGTTAAGAGAGAGATGATTTCCTAAATAAGTACCTAATTATTATTGGCGCCTTAGAACAGGTTCGGCCATCAGGTGTCGGTGCTCTAGATCCCTATGACGAAGACAGGGCGGTATTAGAAAAAATGGGAGTTTGCTGGCTATGTGTAAGGTCCTATGATACGCCGACGCATTAACCTGGCGTGGAGGTCGGCCGAAGTGCATATCAGGTGCCCGGTGGGCACCTCTAATCTTGATGACAAAAGATAATATAGTGCAAGATATTTTGTAAAGGTTTGGTGGCTTTAGGTAAGAGCTATGAGTAATTAAAATCCAGTTTACTTTATCTTAGTGGAAGAGCTGCGCCGACGCACA
Source organism: Coleophora flavipennella (assembly GCA_947284805.1). NCBI lineage: Eukaryota > Metazoa > Arthropoda > Insecta > Lepidoptera > Coleophoridae > Coleophora > Coleophora flavipennella. The sequence continues at coordinate 10,129,947 of OX369306.1, read as the reverse complement.
GAAATTTTTGAGTGAAGGCCAATATAGTGCAAGATATTTGTAAGGGTTTGGTGGCTTTAGGTAAGAGCTATGAGTAATTAAAATCCAGTTTACTTTATCTTAGTGGAAGAGCTGCGCCGACGCACAGAAAACTTTGAGTGAAGGTCAATATAGTGCAAGATATTTGTAAGGGTTTGGTGGCTTTAGATAAGAGCTATGAGTAATTAAAATCCAGTTTACTTTATCTTAGTGGAAGAGCTGCGCCGACGCACAGAAAACTTTGAGTGAAGGTCAATATAGTGCAAGATATTTGTAAGGGTTTGGTGGCTTTGGGTAAGAAAATCCAGTTTACTTTATCTTTCCGACGCACAGAAAACTTTGAGTGATAATCAACCATCAGGTCCCCGTTGGCGCCCAACCCAAGTATGTAGGTAATCTCATGACAAAATATTAGGTGGTACCTACACGTATTTAGAAAATTGGATGAGTTTGCTTGCTGTGTGCCACGATTTTTAATTTAAAACGATGAATGTTACGAAAAATTCCATTGTTTGTTCAGACTATATTGAGTGGAAGAGCGGTTATTGCAAACCTAAAACTCTAGTAAACTTTAAGAGAAAGAAAGAAAGAGAGAGATCCTTGCATTGACGTGAAGGTAGGTCATCAAATCCCGGTTGGCACTTTCAACCGTTATGACGAAGAGATAATGTGGTGACGGTGAGTGATTCGCGAAACGCCGCCATAGTCTCATAAATACGACAGCGCTCACCCGAATGTCCAGGTGACTAGTAAAATCATTAAACCTAAAAAGTCTGACAAAAGCTGGACAGGCCGGACACCATCTGATTTGGCCGGACACGCATCCAAAAAGCCTGACCCTGTCCGGCTTTATCCGGACGCCTGGCAACGCTACACACGGAAGGTTACGTAACCGAAAAAAAATCACCTACTCTTTATATATGTAAGGGACGTATCCTAAAAATTTTTTTCAACAAAATTTTATTGTACTACTTTGTCGGCGTGATTAATATGTATACTTATGCCAAATTACAGATTTCTAGTACTAATAGTCTCTGAGCTATCATGGCGAAACTATAAGGGTTCCTTGTTGACTACGGAACCCTAAAAATGAATTAGGTACTTCGTCATTAATGGCGGCTGACGCATTACGTTTATAATACGCTTGTCCCTCTATAACCACGTAAATAAATTAATATAGAATGAAAATAATAATATTTACGAATATGCAGCTCGCAGTTTCAGCAATAAAGCTTATTTACCAATTTATTAAGAGGGAGGCGGGCACTGCTTTTTCCATACAAACGTTCTCGACAGTTTTCTCATTGATTTTTAACACTAAAGAAATGATTTAATACATAAAATAAATATAAATTTCTTCTATGCTCCTATGTCTTCCTTTTTCAATAACAATTTTTTTTGAGCAACTGGAACCCTTCAAAAATGCTAGAAAAATACCTAATTTTTATCACCACTAAAGACGTCTAGAGTGGGGATTCAAAAAGTATTTACAAAAAAACCTAAACATAGGGGCCTAGCACAACTAATTATTATTCTATGTAAATAATTTCTTTAACATAGGTCTAATTTTGGAGGAGAAAATCGTCGAGAGCCAAACCTCGAATTTTGCAATTTTTTATCGAAGTATTCACCGGGAGCTGCAGTTGTCATTATCGCACGGTATTTAGAGGCGGTTTAGTCAAAGCGCAACAGCAACAATTGTTTTAAATACCTATTTTCCAAATGTCTCTCAGCTAGCGCCCGCTGTTAAAAAACGTTGGAGCCTGCCTCAGTACCAATCAGTACCCTTCCTACCTACTACCCACCTACCACGCAGGGCAGTAAACTCTATCAGATATAGATCAGATATCCTGTCTAAGGGTAGTAAGGTAGTAGGGACTTTGCATCAACAATGCCCGTGACGTAAAAACAACAGCGGGTTGTGCTGTAAATTATTTAAGTGCTTCTTATCCCGTCTCTTTACACTCCTGCAATTGTACCCCGGCACCAGCAGCATTACATGTCGAGATATACTTACAGATGAAGACATAAATTATTGAATACCCCAGCTCAATAGGCCTAGATCCCAGAGCCATAAAATTATTTTAAAAAACCGGCCAAGTGCGAGTCGGACTTGCTCACCGAGGGTTCCGTACCACCACATCTCTAGATAAGAAACCTTAAAAATAATAAAATCGAAAACTATACATCATAAAGATAATTAATAATATGTTTAAGCTTATGCCAATGAAGCCCTTTCATACGAATTACGATATACTTACCCCACATGACACGGTAAACTCAATACAAAATTTGGACCGCCGCCGCACTGTCCTTGCATTATTGATTTGATTACGTACTTTAAATAAAGACTATATGATTTTATTACAAATGAACAGTTTTTAGATTTTTCCCTATACTAGTAGTATAAGCCGTCTTTACCGTTATTACTTGCCAAATTTCATAGATCTAGGTTAGCGGAAAATATTCTATAAATTTTGATTCCCTTCATAGTGTCGTAATATACGTTTTTTACGACATAAACGGCTGTATCTTATTCTTACGTCAACTTAGAAGTTTGATTTTTTCACAACTTCAAGAGACTGTAAGCCGGAGTATATGGTTTTAATTTCAACTCGATACTTCCACGCGTTCCCAAGATAAAGTGTCTTGACAGACAGACGGACGGACAACAACGTGATCCTATAAGGGTTCCGTTTTTTCCTTTTGAGGTACAGACTTCTAAAAAATAACGATTAAAAACGTAGATACTATGAAATTTTTGTGACGTAATAATTCTCAGAAATAAATAACACATGATTTTAATAGTACTACGCAGAAATCAAATCAGAAGAAGGAATTCACGGCGGCGCATTTGCTTAAAAGCTTTATTATTTCAATCATTTAACCGCCTCCGTGGCGTAATGTTAGTCTATTCGCTTCAGGTCGCGGGTTGGATTCCCGGCGGGGTCAACTTTGTAAAACTCGATTTGGTTAGTGGTAGGGCGTTTTAATAGCCCGCCTGGCTAGCCACCACCATCTTATCTTACTCTTACCGCCAAACATCAGTGATAACAGCACTGATGTGTTCCGGCTTGAAGATAATTAGCCGGATCCCTTTGCGTTAGAGAATCTTGGTAAGCCCGCTTCCATCTTCGGCATCATCGTCACTTACCATCAAAAAAAAACACTAACATAACATAAATAATAACTAATGAAAAATCATGACTGATTCAAAAACGTAATAATCTTATTATATAATCGGAAATCAACTTCTCCTGCTTTAAAAAAAAGTTGTTCCGGGTGTGACGTACAAAATTATGAACCACCAGACCCTAAACAAAGAAGTATTTACATAAAAAAAAAGAATCTGCACCAACTAAAGTAGAAACGGGATGAGCTAGAACGCCACATAATACCAGAGACCCGTTACGATAACCTTTAGACGCCATTCATTGGTACCTAATGGAATAAGCGGTAGATAGACATTCAATCTATCCATCTTTATCTTAAACTAAATGAAAACAGATCAGCAGTTATTAATTAACCTTACTACGGCACATTATTTCTGCCGTCCTAACAAAGAATGCCAGTAAGGACGTTTTTCATAATATCGAGAAAATGGCGCATAAAGTTTATTTTTGTTTTTTAATTTTTTTTAGTACTTATGTGTTACCCTAAATTTATTATTATTTATAAAATTTGTTTTTTATTCATAAAATTAATAAAAATTTCAAGCTTTATTAAAGCTAACCCTTCTCGTTGTAAATTTATTGAAACGGTTATAAATTATAATTTAAGAATAACACTTACTGCATTCTTCGTTAGGACGGCAGATTTTCCTTGGAATAGATTTACTTATATTTAACTGGCTATTGGTCATTACAGGGCTATTGTTAACACATGTGACCTATAGCTTATCAATCATTTCCACTTGGAACTTACAATGACGTTTGTATGTTTATCAGAGGGAATCGATTACGAACATAAATAATAATAGTTTCGCAAGGGAAGTGCTAAGTGCTAAACCTATAGGTATAACCCTTCAAAATATTTTTTTTAGATAATTTTTCGTCATTGTTGATCATTACGTAGGTGTTGCCGGTAATCTGCAAAATGCAGGAATTCCATAGAATCCTAGGGAATGTCTAAAATCTCCACCGTACACCCGGCTTTTAAAGATGGCACCAAACATGCTTAAATAAACTAAATAATTTTCGAAAAACTTGAAAACTTCTAGGTACAAGCTTTGAATATTGCAAATGTCACGCGATATACATATGCATGCAAAATTTCAGCTCAATCGGAAACCGGGTAGTGGGTCAAATATAACTTGCAAGATTTCACCCGAACAAACATACATACATTGCAGGTTAAATAAAAGCTTGTAATAAATTGTCGGATGTACGTTATTTATAAACATTCCCTAGGCATTCTATCGAAGCCCTGCATTACACAAATTGCCAGTGACATATCCACTTTAATCTCCCACTAACGGAAAACAGAACAGTAATTATTAATCTTAGACTGTCCCGTGTTTTCTAGAGAGATTATAATGACTTCTATTTAATTAACCATAGCTATTTGTTATCTCGAGTTTATTGTTAACGCGCGTGTAACCTTTAGTGACTCGACTTAGCTTTACATTGCCAGCACTTTTAATATTGTTTGCGTGTTTATCATCACAGTAAAATAATTATGAACATAAAACAGTTAAGGTACTGCAATGGAAGTAATAATAATATACGGAGACAAATCACACACGGTTACCTAGTACTATACTAATACATACGTCGTAGGCACATATCGGAAATGAAGACTAATACGATAATATCCTTATATTTACCTATTGTGAACATTCTAGATTTCGCATCCCAGTAACAGGTGAATAAAGATAATATGTATGTACATCCTTACTAATATTAAAAATCCGAAAGTATGGCTGTCTCTTACTGTTTTAATGATAAAACTACTAAACCAATTTGGCATAGAGCTAAAGTAAAAGGCGGAGAACAACATATGATATTTTTTATCCCGAAAAACTAACTAACTTCCTAACTAAACGTACTGTGCACCCTCGCATGTACTTAGTCATAAAAACTATATCCACGCGGGCGTGGCAATAATCCACGGAGCAAACACACCTGTTCATCACACGAATGTTTGCCCTGAATAGGGTTACCAGATGTTAAATTGAAAAGTCCTGACAAAAAGCCTGATTTTATTCTAAATTCCTGTCATTTTACTGAAACTTGCGCGCGCGCGGTTCGACGACGCAGTCATGGTAATAAAATACCACTTAAAGTAATTTCTTTTGAGTGTCACTCGCCGACTCACAATCTGCCATTGAGGCTACTCTTACTCTCCACACAGTGAAAAATCACCATTCGTTTAAGTCCATGGTCTGCAACAGTACCTTGATGAAGACCCTAAAATACCTAAATAATCCAAAATCTCCTGACATTTTCAAAGTCCGGCCGCAATCCTGACATGTCAGGACAAATCCTGACGTCCGGTAAGCCTAGCCCTGAATGGTGATCGAACCCACGACCCGCAGCCCAGTAGGCAGGAGCGCTGACCACTGGACCACGTAGTCAGTCAAGTAGGTACTTAAACATACTTAACCCTTGCATGTATAACAGGTATATTTGATGAGATTTTGTTTGTTACCATAGCTCTGCTTGTTTCTAAAAAAAAAAACAAATCAATATTACAATATTTCTGTAAATAAACCAGACGTTTAAATATATTTTTCATCTCTCCTGTTCGGAAAGTTTAATTTTCATGAGTAGATAGCCGGGCGGAACATTGCTTTTCCATCCCTAGGGAGGAAAGTATTGTCATCCCTAGGGAGGAAAGTATTGTCATCCCTAGGGTGGAAAGTATTGTCATCCCTAGGGTGGAAAGTATTTTTTTTAATGGTCAGCCACGGAGTCGAAGATAATTGAGTTACATCATATTATTAAATTACATTAAAATAAGAGGTTTTCATATACCTAAACTCAACTAAACATTAAACGACGTGTTTTTTTAGATCTATAGGTTGATATTAAATCATTCTGCTGCGCGCCATATTGCAAAAATGACACTTTTTTTTCAATTTTCGCCATGGCCACCTAGATGCACGTCGTGACCATCTCGATTAGGTACAATCTAGTCGGCCGTGGCTAGCGGCCATTGCGAAAAGGTTGGAGGCTGGGTCTATACCTATGTAAGCTTAAATTATTGATATCTAATTAATACTTTATATCATATAAATAATTCATTTCCTCACAGTCGAAATGAAAAGTAGAGTGTTTAACTCGGGTGAAATGACCCATTCCACCCTCGAACTATTGGAGTGAAATGGGTCACTTTCTTCCCTTGATTAACAATCTACTATTGTAGAGTATGAAAGAGACTACCTACCACAACACAGGGAATCCTACCGTAGAAGGTAAGGTCTTACTACTAAGGAATTTTACTTTATTTGTACTAACATGTTGTAAGTAGTAAATAAGATACTGTAACCTGGATCCAAATAAATAAATGTAAATCATATAAACAAATTTACCTCCCACAACACAGGGAATCCTAGCGTGGAAGGTAGGGTCTTACCACTAAGGAATTTTACTTTATTTGTACTAACATGTTGTAAGTAGTAAATAAGATACTGTAACCTGGATCCAAATAAATAAATGTAAATCATATAAACAAATTTACCTCCCACAACACAGGGAATCCTAGCGTGGAAGGTAGGGTCTTACCACTAAGGAATTTTACTTTATTTGTACTAACATGTAAGTAGTAAATAAGATACTGTAACCTGCATCCAAATTTATTATTATATCAGCTCATATACGTCCCCACCAAGGGGCTCGAGCCTACCCTGAATCAGGGCGATTAGGCCTTAGTCGACCACGCGGGCCCAGTGCGGGTTGGTCGACTTCACACACAACCTTCGAGTTTCTTCGCAGGCGTGTGCAGGTTTCCTCACGATGTTTTTCCTTCACCGTTAAAGCAATCGGTAATGATATGTACGTAAGTTTTTGAAAAACTCATTGGTACATTGGCCGTCCAGATTTGAACCCGGTACCTCTGGTTAGATGGACCGAGTCGTTACCGGTTGAGCCACCGACGCTTTTCCAAATAAATAATGATCCAAATAAATAAATCTAAATCATATTAAAAAAAAAACCTTTCTACGTATTTTATGATTGTATGTTTTCTACACTAAACTCTAAATTCCATTCAGATAAGCCTATATATTGCAGCGACTAAATAACAATATTGAACTTAATAATAAGTAATAACCGACATTCATAATATTAATTCTCATCGTTCTAACTTGTCTAAGTTCTCATCACATTCATTTCAGCTCATATACGTCCCCACCGAGGGGCTCGAGCCTACCCTGAATTAGGGTGATCGGGCCTTAGTCGACCACGCGTGCCCAGTGCGGGTTGGTCGACTTCCCACATCACATACCGTCCCGAAAATTGGACCACTATCAAAGAGTATTAGTATATTATACTAAAGCCATTATGTTGAATTTGACTTATTCAATAGAAACCAAATCTAAATTGCGTAATGACATCCAATGACATAATATAAATGACACATATCCTTATTCGGCCTGTCATAACTGTCAACGCGCCCTAGTCTTTACTGAGAAGCGTTCGGATCTGAAGAAAAAATATTTAATTTACAGTTCGAATGAAATGAATAAAAGGCATTCTTCGTAACGAAAAGGTCACTCGTTCTAGTATTCGCATTCCGTGTAAATGCTTAGCAACATTGTGTTGTGGTTTTTTGTCCGAAAATTTCAGATTTATTTTGTGACAAATGAACGTCTTGTAGTAAAACTGAAAACATGTGACGAAGTCATCCTCTTTCTTTCTCGACCCAGTTAGTACGGTAAGTACGTACGTATGGTAGGTATAGCGGAAATGTTGGTATCGCAAGAAAAAAAAAGGATTTCCAACTTTCGTGAAAATGTGTTCTATATCTTGGCTTTGTAAGCAATATATTTAGAATCTTGATAAGCCCGTTTCCATCTTCGGCATCATCGTCACTTATCATCAGGTGAGATGATGCGAAGGGCTTATCAATTGTGGATAAAAAAAAAAAAAATTGTCCGATTTGGACCAAATTTGGAACTACAAAAACTGAAATAGATGTTTTTTGTAAATCTTTAAAACTAAATATCTCCAAAACGGTTAAGTTCCGGACACCATATTACAGAATGAAATCCATCGGAAATGACTTTTATTATAACGTTCTTTAATATTCTGTACCACTTTTCCTGTAACCCTGTATATTTAAGTATAATAAATTTTATTGAATTTATTTTAGTTTGTTTCAAGGCAGGAGGTACAACTGTCGCGTACAACTTCGGCAGTTGTACTACGGGCCATAAAAATAAATATTTTAAAAATAGGTATTCCAACTGTTAGACCATGGGTACATTTAGTATTCCGTGGTACAACCAGTTAGACCATGGGTCAGGAGCCGTTTTTTTTCTCAAAAACGGCTCTATCGATTTTGATGCAACTTTGCAATTGACTTTTCTACTGTCTTCACTTCTGTCGTTGCCCTATTATCATCGCGGTTTTTTTTTTATTGATTTTATTAATCATTTTTGAAACAGTTTTTAATTTTTATGGACCCTACCCCCAAGTCTTGATTTTAATTGTGCTTGCTAAGACGCGGTAAGAGGGAGCGTCGAGGCCGCAAACATAACTGTTAATCTGAATAAAACTTAGGTAACTTGTAACATTAGAGCTTAGGCCTCTGCGGGTTTCACTCTACTGATAATAATAAATCGCCTGCACTCCGCACCGCTCTATGTCACTGTTGCATATTGCCGAACTTTCATAATACATTTTTACCTGTATCACGTACAAGTTCATTGTGAATTTTTGTGTTGCTGGTACACTCTCTCTATTCACTGGAATTTGGGATCTGAGGACCGTTCTTTTAAAATCTTACACAGTGGGAATTAATCTAGGACTTTTAGTTTTTTATAATCCTTCTACAGGCCTCAAAGTCACGTATATTCAGAGTAAATCACAGTTGGGAGACTATTCGCCATAATAAATACAGTAACATAAAGATTTGCAAAGCGCAAAATAGCATACACACTTGTCACTAACATATTTAAAAATCATAATGATCGGATAATATTAAGAGGCGGAAAAACGTTTTCTCTGTTTGTATGAAGAGTGACTCCCTCTTAATACTAGTATTTACTGTTTTAAAATACAAACACATGAGGTTACTTTGAACTAAACTAAAAGCAAAGAACAAATCTTGTCCATCCGTCCCATCTGTCTCATATAATGAGAGACGTTGGGCATTAAGACTCTTGTTATCCAACGTAATGCCACAGAGCGTCGTTAATAAAATAATATACTTAGGGCTTTAAGACGCCTCAATAAGAGCAGGTTGATACGTGTAAAATAATATGGAACGTAAATCATTCATTTTAAGTTCAAATCAATGCGGGCTTCAACACGGCTGTTACGTTGAAACCGAACGCCCAATTCGCGATTTTTACATGTTTCTATTATTACTTTTCTATACTTTCAAATAAGTATTAAAAAAATGTGTTCAATTTAAATGAAAGGTCTTAAAGTCACCGATTTTTGTGTGTTGGTTTCATTCATTCAACATTAACTATTCGTTTTGGAGAAATTTTGCAATTAATGCTTAAAACAGGCTCCACAGATTTTTTAAATCAAAAGTGGTTATATTTTTAAAAATGTATTCAATTAAATCGATTTTTAATTACTTTAAGTATATTCTATTTTTTCCATAGTGCTTTACACAGTCTTTTAATAATTTGGATTGAATATTGTCATTTGACATATCTTAAGCCCTTAACAGGTTAACTACTATCACGCACCAACTAGTAAGCAAGAAAGTATACTTGTTAATTATTATTATGATGACTTATAGTAATGAATAAAAGTCCAGGTAGGTTCTTATATTAAAATGCCCTGTAAAGGGTTGACTACTGAATCTATGCCAGTTTGTTTACATATAAAAGTATTAAATAGTACGTTGCGTGCGTAATGTTAAAAATTGATTATAGATTTCCCCAAATTGCGTACACTGAAAAGGAAAATTTGATAGGACACAGTAAAGTTGTCTTATTGTTTAATTTCGCCTGTTATGAAAATTGATTATAGATTTTCCCCAAATTGCGTACACTGAAAAGTAATATTTAACATTACGTACGCAACATACTATTTAATACTTTTGTAGGTACCTACCTAACCCAACTGGCATAGTTCAGTTTTTATAAGGCATGTATAAATAAAATAAAAAATTTGGAGATATAAATATTTTATACTGTAATTTAATAACACTAAATACATTTCTTATCATTTTACGATATTTTGGAAAATGGCGGGTCGGCCTGAAGGCAGGGAACGTCAATATTTAAGGCTAGAGATCAATACGAATTGAGAGACATTTCATTTCTTTAAATCGGTTTAGTATTTTAGACTGCGCAGGACAATAACAGAAACATACGATACATAGCCTGTAAGATTCATAACTCTTTCTGTTGACGGGTAAAAATATAATTTTTCATCCCCCCATCTAGGAAATTGTATTTTTCCTCTTCGATATCTGAGTGCAAAAGCCGTTTTTATTCGCTAGAGGATAAAGTAAATATCTGAGTGCAAAAGCCGTTTTTCTTCGCTAGAGGATAAAGTAAATTGAATTTTGAACATCGTGAATTCAAAACATTATTATATCTATTTACTTCTACCTCCATGGTGCCGAATTTATCATACAACCTTTTTTAATTTGTTAAAAACTCAGACTCGGAACCTTCTTGGTGTACTTTTTTTTTTAATTTGCTTTGCGCGCCATTTCTTTTCACGTCATATTGTTAAAACCTAGGTTAACAACTTGAAAACAAGTGAAAAACCTAAAATGAGTGATCTAGCAACGAGGAAGGTCATTTGACGCCAACAGGATTGACTGAAACTGTTTGTAATGCGCAAATGTTTTTTTTTTCATTTAGTAATTTCCTCGCTGAGGTGGAATGAAAAGTTACGTGTTGCACTCGAGAGCAAAGAATTTTTACCCCGTGCTCTTTTGATTCCCTCGCTAACGCTCAGGATTCTAATTTTTACTATTTCGCTTGCTCGGTCATCAAAATTGAGCACGCGGTTAAAAATCAACTTTACACTCTTGTATAACAAATAACTGTTGATTAATTAGGGGTTACACATGTAAAGGGGGATACACTGGAAATTATTTCAAACTTTTTCAAGTTCAACGGCATTTTGTGAGTCATTTGGGCAACATGACTTTTCCGCAGTAAAAAATCGTGCTGAATCTGATTCTGAATGTTGCCAAGCCGAATTTTGGCTCCTATGCTCAAAATTCAAGATGGCGGCCAAAATGGAGCCTGAAATAAACCAAACGTCCTATGATTCGACTCTAGTTGAGTGTGGTGTCCTAGGATGGGTTTTAGTCAGTTCCTCCTACGCCCGTTCCTGAACTGTTTGATATAGAAGCTTGAAATCAGCCAATGTCCTTAGTAGGAACTGTCTTATTATTTCGGGTCTTTTGTGACTAAACAGGTTACAAGTTATGAAGCACCTATAGCTGTGGAACCTTACATTATGCGTTGTTCGACATACACTTGGCTGGTTTCACTTCACGTAAAATCGGGAAGCCACTGACAAAAATCTGCTTACAAAATTAGGGCGATACAGCTAAAAGTTGACCGGAAACTTGTTAAGATACACCGACCGAGACCCAACTTTAACTAATATAGAGTTTGAAATAACTAGAGGTCGAGTAGCACTTGAATTTAGCTAGTAACATTCCCGACCGCTCTCCTGCAAGTTAATTACGATTAGTTTTTATAAAGTTTTGTATGACAACTCTTGAAGCCGGATTAAAAAATTAAAAATCTAAGTTTTCTATGGTTGTTAAAAATTGCAAGGTAACAACTAATTAACTAACTTTCGGAGAGTGTGCACAAGAACTACACGACCTCATTCCCCCAGCTCTATTCCAACTTAGATCAACGAGAGGCAGGGTGAGGTTCCACCCCTTTGTTGCTGATATTCAGCCTATACGCACGAAGCGTTACGCTTCCTCATTTATTAAGCGGACAGCGATGGAGTGGAACTCCTTGGCTGCGTCTGTGTTTCCCGACTCTACAATTTGGGGATCTTCAAGGCGAAAGTGAATAGGCATTATTTGAGTTTGCGTATATCCTCTACTAAATCGTCACTTACCATCAGGTGAGATGCAGTCAAACGCACTCAAATTTTTAATATAAAAAAAAAACTATTGAAACCGTATTTGTTTCTTTCTTTTTTTCAGGCTGGATTTGTTTGTGCAGTAGTTGGTTGAGTGTTTTTTAAAGGGATACAGGTATTTTGGATTTGTTTTCGAAAAGGACATTTCCTGCTCGTATTAGGGTAGTTGACTACCAGTAATTTGAATTGCATTTTATCATCAATCAAAAACGATTTTTTTCTAAAAGTTTTTCAGTGTCATTGATGTTGTGATTTTTATTATAATTAAAGTAAACGTAGCTGGGCAATTAAATGAACAATATTTTTTGTATTAATGTCGTACCACATTGTAGGGTTATATAATATGATTATTAACTTTATGGGTTACTAGCTTTTGCCAGCGGCTTCGCTCGCATGAACATAGTTTCTATGACTGTCTTCGAGGGTGTGCAGTGCGCGAGCGAGAAATTGTAAGTCTTATTGATAGATATGAATATGGGTAGGTATCTACGAGTATACCAACAAAACATAAATGTGTAAGGGGGCTCCCTTCGATACAAAAAAAAATATTGAAATTATTGATATTATTATTTTTTGTCAAGTTATCACATCTATTTGCTCTACTAGCTTTTGCCAGCGGCATCGCTTGCGTGAACATAGTTCCTATGACTGTCTCCGAGGGTGCGCAGTGCGCGAGCCGCAGCTACTCGCGATCGTGAAAAAGTAACCTATATGTTAATCCAGGTCCTAATCTGTCTACCTACCAAATTTCAGCCAGATACGTTCAGTAGTTTTTGCGTGAAAGAGTAACAAACATCCATACATACAAACTTTCGCGTTTCTAATATTACAAGAATGTTACGTTAGTACTTATACAGTTTGGTTATGTTATATTATAAGACTTATATTTATAATTTAGCGTTGTTCTTCAATTAATGATGTGACGAAAATGGACTATTTGTTTATAGACCCCATAATGATCTGGGGGCACGGCAGTGCCCCCGCCAAGTCGAGAAAAAAAGCGGCACGGCCGTACCATCCTTTTCTCGAAGCAGTTCAGGCCATTTTCGACCCCCCCACAACTTCGTTGTAGATAAACCTAGAAGCCTGAACTTTCTGTACCCAAGCAGGAATCATATAAGCACGGTATATTCCAAATTTCATTCAATTTGAACCAGTACTTTAAGAATTATAACTAGTCAAAGTTTCCTAATTTGTCACTCACTGACTGACAGATCATCAAAATTCCAAGGCACTTCAAGCCGACATAGAAGATTCAAATTTAGAATACTATTAGTCTTTAGTGTATAAAGCAAGGAAAAACTCAAACATTTTGCAATTTCAGTCCAGTTTTCTAGTTACACAAACTACATAAATAACTTTGTAATCCCATATAAAATATATAGGATTACAAAGTTATTTATGCATTCGCAGGACCGAACTCCTTGATTAACTAGTTTTTAAGGCGCAGTTCATGAATCAATGTAGTTTTCTACAAAAATAAGTGAAATCCCACCAAAAACATCCTGTAAAAACTAGCCAAGTCTTGATTGAGCTGCTTGTTTTTCTATAAAAAGTAATGAAATCTCTAAGCAAAGCCAAGCCTAGTTTAGGGTTCTTTACTGCGATTTCTTTATTATTATGGTTAGATTTTATGTTACTTGGCCGTTGACTTGGATGTCTCAAGGAGTAAATATGCATAAAGAATGTTCAACGGCAGGTCACATAAAATCTAACCATAATAATAAAGAAATCGCAGTAAAGAACCCTAGACTAGGCTTGGCTTTGCTTAGAGATTTCATTTCTTTTTATAGAAAAACAAGCAGCTCAATCGAGACTTGGCTAGTTTTTACAGGATGTTTTTGGTGGGATAACATGTTTTACTCTACAGATCAGCTAATGCGACGAATAAGCTGTAACCAAAGATAACCCATGCTCTAACATAACAGTGACGGCGCTACATGATAGTGTGCATAGAACAACATTTGTTAAATAATCTAATTAGATTAATTCCCTGAAGCTCAGTAGCGCGTCCATAAATAATTAGTTATTCTATGGAGGGACTGTTAATTAATAATGAATTGTTTGTTATATAATTGCTCGTAAGTGACTTAAGTAGATAGGACTAGAGATAATCACTGTACTCGTACTTTCTGTACAGTAAGCATTTGTTTTTAATTATTTATTTTTGTAATCATTCTCGTTTGTGTGGGGGAGTTGTTGACCAAACAAAACCACACCTGTTTAAGGTTCTAATTTATAAGCTGTCATCCTTGGTTTCTACCCTCGACTCTAAACAACTTTCTACACGGGACCCATGGTCGACTTGCAAAACAGTTTTTGGACCATCCATACAAAAAATAGGCCACTGTCAGCTCATAGATTTGTTTGAAAAAACCTTTTTTTTGCGAATCAACAATAGAATTCTCGGGGGAAGTTATCAAAATTTCAGTTAGAACCCCTGATCAAAAAAAAAAGACAAAAAAAAATTACATTTTGGTTTTAACTTGAAATAATAATTTCTCATCGTTACTATACTCGTAGTTCAATTCAAACTATAGGACTCGAAGAATAGAGTAAACCAGATGTATTGGCGTATTCAGGTGACAATAGTTCTTAGAAATATTGAATTGGAGAAGACTTTTCCTTTAATAAACCACGTCGGTCGCTCACCATTTTTTTGCTCATAAGGTGTGTTATTGACAAAAACAAGTTTATTCGTGGTAAAGTACAAGTACTAAGAGTCCTAAGACAGGTTCACCTGTTAGTATCATTTAGTTTTTCATAAAAGAAGATATCTTAGTTATGCTACTTATAAGACGACCATTTTAAGGCCTCTCAAGTACGTAAATTCTCTTATAATTAGAATGGCTCCTGTCAGTCTTTTCATAAAAAAAAACATTCTAGATTTATTTAATTTCTGACTTTATCTAATTTGTATAATTTATTGGAAAATTCCCCACAATAGCACATACTTTGTGAAAATTGCAGCCAGATACCTATTATTACGGTTCTAAAGATACAGCCTTTTAAAGCACGGACAGACAGACGAACGGACGGAAAGACAGGCAGCGTAGGCTTAGTAATATGGTCACGTTACCTGGTACGAAACCAAAAAAAAATTTAAAGTGGGCGCGCGGGCACATAGCTCGTAGAAAAGATGACCGTAAAATTCTCGAGTGGCGACCGCGCACAGGAAGACGTAGCGTACTCGTTGGACCGACGACCTGGTGAAGGTCGCGGAAATCCGCTGGATGCGGACAGCGCAAGGACCGGTTGTTGTGGAAATATTTGGGGGAGGATTTTTTCCTGCAGTGGATTTGGATTTTGAACTCGAGCCTCCCGGGGATTGTTTAAGAGAAACACTGCTTCTAGTAAGGTGTAAAACCTGTGTCAAACTTCTTGTAGGCGAGTTTTTTTTAACTTACACTCGTATTTTAGACTGTTTTGTTTACTTCTTGTTGCTGTTTACACTTTTTTCATTCCATCTATTCGAAAAGGATGACTTGGTTCGCCTTTAAGTGCACCCAAAGGTCGTGTTTTCTATAACAAACTTTTAGCGGACAGTAATGAGTTTTCAATCCTCTTTATAACTTTTGAATTTTAGTGTACAGCGCCAAAGAAATCGAACGCAAATATTGTTTGAATAAAGACTGGCTGGTACGACGGCCTATAGTCGCGCCGCCGGCTGAATAATAAAAAAAAGAAATCAAAATAAAAACGCGCGAGCTACAGCCCGCGTTTTCGTCAATTTTCACGGATTGTTAGAAATTCATGGTTTTGTTTTGAAAAATGAGTTCGTTTAATTTCAATTTCATTTAAATAATAATATTACAATAAAATATGAGGCGCCTTTTATTTTCTCATAGAGGTTGACGAAAAGTAGAGTGTATCACTCGGGCGCAAAATATATTTTGGGCTCGGGCGACGTACTTTGAATCCCTCGCTACGTTCAGGATTCTACTAAAGAATCCCTCGCTGCACTCGGGATTCTACTCTAGAATCCCTCACTTCGCTCTGGATTCAAAAAAGCGCCCTCGCCTTAAAAATATTATTTTGCTCCCTTATACTTATGATACAATCTACTATTAATGCCTACTACGAGTATAGCGTAGCTTGGATCTCTCTTCATCCCCACGCCGCCGGCCTGCCTGATGGATTCCATCAAGTTGGCGCGCACGTCTGGGACTGCGGGATGTAGCGTGCCCGGCTCTTCTGTTCTATGTACTTATTATGTATTTATCACTCACCGTGGTCAGTGCAGGCTCGACAGCAGGCCGCAACTTGGCCCTCCCCGCGCCGCCAGCCTGCCTGATGGCTTCCATTAAGTTGGCGCGCACGTCCGGGACCGCAGGCGGTGGTGGAGGCCGATTTTTCTCTTCTCTGCAACAAAGCGAGAATGTATTCGTTGAATGAATTATTTCAAGACGCGGAAGTCTCCTCTCAAAAAATGTCATATAACATTTTGGCCTAAAGTGTCACGTTTCTGAGATAATATAGAAGTTAAAAATAATCAAAATTATTATGGAAATTATATGGAATATATATGAATATATTCCATATATATTCAATTATCTCCTTAACGTGACGTTTTAGGACACTATGTTACATGACATTTTTTGTTTGTCTCATTATATATAGGTCTCAATGTGCGACGTCATTTTGAAAAAAAATTATTGTGGCGGACTCCAGTATGCCAGTCTCCATACAAAAATTTTCAAACCCCTTTAATCACATTTATTAGCAACTTTGTATGGAGAGTATGTTTCTTTTTTGCTCAGATTGCATGGGTTCTGGAGAAAGTTGTTCAGTTTCATGAGAATAAGTCACAGTTAACGGGAATAAATAGAATTCAATCTCAGCATTTATAAAAATTAATTGCCACATGTATGACGGAGCATCACTATTCACTTTTTTTTTGTTGGGTTCGTAAATGTCAGAACAATGTTTGTATACAACAAATAATTTTCGAAATACCTAATTTTAATTATTTCGTATTCTTCTCGGCAAAATCCTTTCATTTGATACCCATATCATGGCGGGCGGTGCATAACAAAACTAATCCGCCATCTTTGGGAGTCCGCCATATTCAATTTAGAATGTTTTCACTTAAAAAACCATGCATGCATTTTTCTCCAAACTTAACGTATATGTAAAATTTCAGCTCAATAGGAAACCGAGAAGTGGTTCTAATTTAGCTTCCAAGATTAAGACAAACTAACACTGCAAGCTAAAATAAAGCTTATAAAACCCCCGTGAGCCGCGGGCAACACCTAGTATTTTATATTAATTGATTATAAATTTTACGTTTTTTTAACATGTTTTTTATTTCTTTAGACCCATTACAGAAATTGGTTAGGAAGGCCATAAATTACAAATGCAAATGTGCTACTGCAAATTTGGAAATCAAAACGTGCGCAAGGCTAAACCATGAATAAACGGGATGCCCGCATACGTTTTGCATCAAGATAATGAATCAAGCTTTTAACTGTATACTGGGAAAACCAAGGAACTAGTACTTATTATAGTGCGTGCCACTAAAGATGAGACTTCAAACACCACGTAAAGCATTAAAAACACAAAGTAGAAAGATGAGTTAAGACGTGTACACCTACCTATCTGGGGGCACGGTAGTGCCCCGCCAAGACGATATATTTATTTTTACTATGCCTAGACTAGTCGGACAAAGCTGTCGGACTACGTGGCTACAGGGTATTGTGTCAAGAGAAGCAAAGGATTCTGGATATCTGTATATTATTGATAACTATTTCGACACTTCCTACTTTGTCTTTTTAATGTTTTGCGTGGTGTTTCAAGTCTCATCTTTGATGGCACGCATTATACGCCTGTAAATAAAAATTTCAATTCTAATAGGAGTTGTTTGACATTACTTTTATTTCGAACATAGATTTTGATGATAAGTGCCGAAAGGCAGTAACAGAGCAACACAATTAAAAAGTGTAATTTAACTTTGTTTTAATTAATATATAGTTTAAAAAAAACTTTTTAACTGGGTAATTGATTCCAAAAATAATGACTCTAAAGCTCGGCAGGTACGTGATATAAAATTTTCATTTTTCCTGTTCGGAAAGTTAAATTTTCATGAGTAGGATAGCCAGGTGGAAAATTTGTTTTTTCATCCCTAGGATGGAACGTATTTTTTTTATTATTTGTCGCGGATTCGAATATAATTGAGTAACGTCAGATTATTAAAAAGAGGTTTTCATATATCTAAACTCAGCTTTACATTAAACGACGTGTTTATTACGATATCTATAGGTTGATATTAAAATCATTTTACAGTTGGTCTATTTTTTTTTACAATTACAGAAGATCAACATTTAAAATCATTCCTCTATTCTGCTGCCCGCCATAATGCAATGTTAGCATGACTCTTTTTTTCACGTTTCGGCATTGCCATCTAGATGCACGTCGTGACCAACTCGATTGGGTACAATCTAGTCGGCCGTGACAAGTGGCCATTGCGAAAAGGTTGGAGGTACCTAAATTCGGTAAATTTAATTTATTTCCTTAAAGTCGAAATAAAAAGTAGAGTGATTAACTCGGATGAAACTACCCATTTCACTCTCGAACTATATCTCGGGTGAAATGGGGGTCACTCATCCCTCGGTCAACAATCTACTATTTTCACCTCACACGCTCGGAAAGGTTTTGTTTGTTATTCCGTTTTAGCACGAAAAATTGCGATTTATCCGCTAGCGTGAAAAGTTTTTAAAATTAGACACTTTGTATTCAGAGAAAAAAGCACACAATGGTACGTTTAGATACTCGGTTCGTCATTAGAGTCATAATACTCCGTTTCAGTTTTATTAATTTATTTAACTTTCATTATTACCAATTGTAGTAATTTTACTTCTATTTTTTAATATAAATGAAAACACTAATTTACTGTATTATTTAAGCTGATTTTCTTGCACCTACGAGGGCTGATTGATAGGTAACGAAATGAACAAGAAAAACAAATAAACATTGTGAAAACTCTATATTTTCTACGTAATTTCCTTCTACCTCGATGCACTTCGACCACCGTTTCTCCAGGGCCAGGATACCGTTCTGGAAGAAGGTTTTGTCCAGGATATTAAAATAGTCATTTACGGCTTCCTTCGCTTCGGAATTGGTAGAAAATTTCTGTCCACCTAGCCACTTTTTTAGATTTGGGAACAAATGGAAGTCGCAGGGGACCAAGTCTGGCGAATAAAGTGAGTGGGGCAATAGTTCAAAGTGCAGTTCATGCAGTTTGACCAATGTAATTGACGCTGTATGAACTGGGGCGTTGTTGTGATAGAACAACATTTTTTTCTTAGACGAATGCGGCCGTTTAACCTTGATTTCATCGTTAAATTTTTGCAGAAAATTTGCAAAATGTGGCCCATTTATCGTTCTTCCCTTGTCGAGGTAATCCACAAATATTATTCCACGAGCATCCCAGAAAACAGTTGCCAACAATTTACCGCCCGATAATTTTGTCTTAGCTTTCTTTAGACAGGGTTCACCACTTTTTGTCCACTGTTTAGACTGTTCTTTGGTCTCTGGTGTATAGTGGTGAATCCAAGTCTCGTCGAACGTTATAAAACGTCGCAAATCTCGCTTGAATTGCGCGTAAAGGGCCTCAAACACTCCTCTGAAACGTCTACTCTACTCTTTTTTTGGTCTGCAGTGAGCAAACGCGGCACGCACCCAACGGGCACAGAGCTTTTTCATGCCCACATGTTAGTGTAAAATGTTAAAAACACGTTCAGAAGATTTGTTTACCACCTCTGCAATATCCCTCAACTTCAAACGGTGGTCGTTCAATACGATTTTACGGATTTTGGATTTGGCCGTCCACAGCGATGAGCATCTTCATAGCTCTGTCGCCCGCGTTTGAAATCGGTTACCCATGTGTGGACAGTACTCAATGACGGAGAAGATTCCCCTAAAGCAGCGTCTAGCTATTTTTTTTTATTTGAGTTGCGGTTTTCTCTTTCAATACGTAAAACTTTATGACAGCACAAATTTCTGTTTTCTCCATGTTAATAGAACCAAAACATTGAATTACTTTAAAAAATTCTCAAGCACAACGTAGGCAATAAAATAAGCAGATTATAGGTGTGTACTCCAGTGAATAGTGACAGTTGACAATGCCAATTTTGTTTTTAATTTATTAGATTTTTAAATTTGCTAATTTCGGATACTTATCAACCAGCCCTCGTAAGATTTTTTTTCGCTGTAGTCACAAACGAGAAACTAGTCTGTAGTGAGGTGAAAAATGTGTCTTTCGCTCGGCAGCAAAGTTATTTTGCATCTCGTTCGTACCTTTGAAAAACTCGCTATTCTCAGGTTTGAATAGAGGTTGGTAACTCGCGCTAAATAAAAACTTTGCAGCCTTGCATAACAATAACTTATTTGGCGCGAGTTACCTCTATTAAAACCTGAGAATAGCGAGGGTTTCAAAGGTACGAGACGAAAAATAACTTTACTGCCGAGCGAAACACTCAATTTTTCACCTCACTACAGCGAGAAAATTAGAGAATGTAATGACGAACAGAGTTTCTGAACGTACCATTGTGGTTTTTTTTCTTTGAATAAAAAGGTTCAAATTTTAAAAACTCATTCCCTACTAGCCGGAAAAACGCAATTTTGCGCGCTAAAATGGAATGACAAACAAAACCTTTTCGAGCGTGTGAGGTGAAAATGAAAATTTACCTCGGCCTGCTTTTTTAGTTAAGTAAAAGGAATAGGAAGGGATGGCGGTTACTCCTCCATGGAAAAGAGCCTAGCTCAGAAAAAAAACTACTTGTTTTGACAGTGGCATCCAAGAAGGTTTCAAATTGTGTAATCTATTTGGTGGCATCGGAGAGCCGAAAGCCTCCGAAGCGCAATTTCAGTGCCCCTTTCCCAGTACCTACAACGAATGTATCGATCCGTCTCGTCTAGTCTAGACTGCCTGGCGCGATAACAATGCTTCATAGGTACGTTATTCATTTACGTGTCAAAGGCAACATTGCAATTTCAAATAAATAATTGGTTTTAAATTTACCTGTTTTTATAGGCTTGAAAAACTACGCACTAGCAAAGTATATATATTAGTACTAACATACAGTATGGGCACTCCCTGCCACTCTCTAGATTGCGACATCACCCCCTCGTTACCCAGATTGATACAGATTGGTTACAGTTTGGTTGTCGAACTTATAGGATTTCGCTGCCATTTTGTTTGTTCCGTCATTCCTTTTTTGAAATGTCATTTTTGACCCGTTGTATGAAGTGTCCAGGGTGTGGCACTAGATTGCAAATAACCTAGGTAACCAACTTAATTTAAAATTAAAAACCCAACTGCATAAAAACATTTTCCTCCTTTTTGAACTGTCGTTAAAAATGTGTCCTGTCACTCAGGGATCAAAAAGAATCTAACCGAGGTGTCGGTCTCCAAAATCTATCAAGCCGTTTAGACTACAGACTCAGCCGAAGAAACATGAATAGATACACACAAAAAACATTACCCTCCTTTTTAGGAAGTCGGGGAAATAGAACTTCGTTCGTCGGAATCCAATCAGGCAGGTTTTTTCGCAACGGGCAATGATGCGTAAGTCTATTTATCACTTGGCCACCACCCAAAATCGTCTACAATCGTCTTCTATGTTGGGCACTGTTTAGAATTGAATGTTCTGTATGGCTCCCGGCTTAAAATAGGGCCATCCTATGTCTTCCAATAGGTGTCGTAAGAGTCGACTAAGGGACTTAAACCGGAGAATGGGCAGCAGCGTCCTTTCCGTGATTTGCAGTCGACCTGCAACGCCAATGCGATAGCCAATCCGCCTGCCAAATTGGAATACAGATAGCAATTAGGACGTGGGCATTCGCTAAGAAAAGATACTGACAAAAAACGGGATATGCGCGGGCAAATATGCGGGCACCCACTAGTTATATTATATGACATCACAATATAAGTCTGTGGACATCACATTCTAGTCTTCTTAGTTAGGCAAGCTCTTGCTTAGGCAGGCACGGAAAAACTATTGCAATTTATAGAGCAAAGAAATCCTTCTAGTTATTGTGCCATACTATACATACGAGTATTAATAGATCCGGGCCCTGACAGCTTTTCATCGGTGGGGGTGATAGTGGTAGGGCCGCAAAGGGGTTGTTAAATCGATAAAGGTGTGCAATTCATAGAGTAGACTAGCAGTTCTTTTTTTAACAGAAGCCGGTTAACGTCATTTGGTGAAACTATTTTTTTTTAGACTAATTCGACCCTGCTGAACACGATTTTGCTCGGTGTCAACCCCTCCCCCGCTCCCTTCCCCCCCTTTTTCCCGAAAATGTGTCCCGATTTGCAGTTTTTTCCATTTTTTTTCGAAACTATTATAGATAAAAGAAAACTGTCTATGACAACAATAATCATTATTATGCATTAAATTCTGTACAATACTAACATATAAATCATTTGACTGGCATAATAACATAAGAAATAACGCCTTCCCAAACTGTATAATTATTAAATTATTTCAAAAGTTTTCGCCTTCGCAGTTTATTAATCGAAAAACGGTCAATGCTATGACAAAATAGCCAAGAAGTGAATGAATGCTCATACATTTATCTACAAAACAAGACCTAACTTACCGTCCTACGAGTAATCTTTCACGATTTATAGGTTGCAGCCACTTGCAGCGCAGACGCCCTAACGTCGGTTACGTAGTTATAAGTATTATACAGGGTGTAAGGGATAGCTTACCGAAAACAACGGGAGGATATTTGGACTATGATTCTGAACAACTTTCTCTGAGAAAATATATACCGGAAACAAAAATAATTTTTCGACCTCTCATACAAAATTTCCAGCCCGAGCGTAATTTAAAATTTTGTATGAGAGGTCGAAATTTTCTTTTCGTTTCCGGTATATGGTTTCTTAGAGAAAGTTGTTTAGAATCATGGTCCAAATATTCTCCCGAAGTTTTCGGTAAGCTGCCCTTACACGTATTGTAATATGTAGTAACATTTTGTAGGTGATATGAAAGACTATACTAAATAAAATTAAATTTATTGTATAAATTAGAATTATTGCACATATTAAGTTGGTCGATTATTACTCCTAAACTAAAATCCGTAGTAGAAGAATACAAGAACTAAGAAACCTAGCTAACTAGATAGCAAAAATTACCACCGTGCTGACGTAGCAAAATTAAATACATTTGCCCTGTGCTGAGTCATTGTCATGCACTCTTATATTGTGCCGTCAATGTGTTATCTCGTCCAAAAAAACAATTCTCGATACTGTTTAAAAATTCTCGATAGACAAAAACGCTATGGAACTGTTGACGATTTATCTCGTCACAAAAATGTACAATCAATATCAACAAGTATTGCCAGTAAGAATACGGTGCGTGAGGTTGAAGGGTTCTGTATATGTTGTACTTGTACGTCAGGACCGCGGGTGTAATGTGTCGAAATAAGATGCATTGTAGATTTATTTAATTTGTAGATAACAATTTTATACAGATTTCATACTACTATACCTACAAATGAAAATTAAACAACAAAGTATATATATAAGGTCTAACAAAATTAGCTGAAACTATTTTAACTGGTGCTTCTATCCATGGAACTGAACAACTTTCCCCATGGAAGCCATAGTCAAATCTCAAAAAAAAATTTGAACTTCCCATACTAAGTTGGCTGATCAGCTGACCGAGTTAGTATGGGAGAGCCAAATTTTTTTTTGCGATTTGACTATGGGTTCCATGGGGAAAGTTGTTCAGTTTCATGGGTAGAAGCACCCGTTAAAATAGTTTCAGCTAATTTTGTTACACCTTATATATAAAATATATATTATACTAGCTCAGTACACAGCTGCATAGTTTGCGCACGAGATATCTCGTCAATAGCTTGTGAACTTAGTTTTTACCGAACGACATATCTCGACGTTAGCACAGAAAGGGTTAAATCGACAAAATATACTTTTCGCAAATCCTCAATAGTGTTAGAGAGATCTATTCAACGATACCCTACACAATGGGGTACGTGAATAAAAAACCGGCCAAGTGCGAGTCATAGCCACACACAAAGGGTTCTGTACCATCATACTAGATGTCGCTAGTTTCTTCACATTTAAAAATACGTTTTTTGTATGGAGACCCCCTTATTTTTTCACTTTTTCTTATTTTAAGTATTTGTTGTTATAGCGGCAGCAGAAATACATCAACTGCCTAGCTATTACGGTTCATGAAATACAGCCTGCATGGTGACAGACAAGACATACATACGGACGGTAAAGTCTTAGTAACAGGGGGCCTTTTTTACCCTTTGGGTACGGAACCCTAAAAACACCCCCACTTTACATTAGGGGAGGTCTTAAGGAAGGTACTTAAAACATGTTTTTTTAGATGTTTTCTATAAGTTTATAGGCGTCACATATTTGTATAACCATGCGACTTGTACTCGTACCAAATATTTTCAGCTTTACAGTTTTTTTTTTTTTTTTTTTTAATTCACAATTGGTAAGCCCTTGGCATCATCTCACCTGATGGTAAGTGACGATGTTGCCGAAGATGGAAGCGGGCTTACCAAGATTCCCTAACGCAATGGGGAACTGGCTATCTTATCTTCATGCCGGAACACACCAATGATATCAACATTGATATTTGGCGGCAAGACTTAGATAAGATGGTGGTAGCTAGCCAGGCGGGCTTAGAAAATGCCCTACCACCAACCAGTTGAAATAATCTGCATAAAACATCAGTGACATACCGACGAACTGACTGACGTGGCGAGAATATGTACGTATAAGGGGACCTAGTTTGACTACGGAACCCTAAAAATACTCTGAAGCATCGATATTTATGTTTGTCCTAAAGATAACAAAAACGTTGACCGCGATAACAACGTTCATGTTTATTTTTATTATTTGTATTGTTATTTTCAACAGTCAACTTCGGATACCTATATGTTATAAGCGTCGTCGGAAGATGTTCGATCGAATAAAGTTTGGAAACGGGGACAGGTCTCGGTCACTTCTACGAGTTGGGATATAGTTATTTATGATACAAGAGTAGTAAAAAGGTAGAGAAATAGAAGTAGATATTATTATAACAGCTCATATACGTCCCCACCGAGGGGCTCGAGCCTACCCTGAATCAGGGCGATTAGGCCTTAGTCGACCACGCGGGCCCAGTGCGGGTTGGTCGACTTCACACACAACCTTCGAGTTTCTTCGCAGGCGTGTGCAGGTTTCCTCACGATGTTTTCCTTCACCGTTAAAGCAATCGGTAAGTATGTACGTAAGCGTCGGTGGCTCAACCGGTAACGACTCGGTCCATCTAACCAGAGGTACCGGGTTCAAATCTGGACGGCCAATGTACCAATGAGTTTTTCAAAAGAAGTAGATACTATAATATTATTATATTTAATTAATTACTTAATTACATGCAAACGCGCGACTTTACCAAGGGTCCTGGTCGCACTGTGACTGTATATCTCTAAAAACACATACATACGCCGATCACAACGCGGCCTCGCACTGCAATACTCTTGTACCCTCTATCATAACAAACGAGTGGCATTTGTAAGCCCGAGCCTCAGGCGAGGGTTCACCATCGTCACGAGTTTGTTGTTTACTTTTACACCAATTACACCCATGTTTCATACGACATTTTTCAATACAGTTGTGAGAAAACAGGTAAAATAAAAAACGACCGTGACAGGAAAACAAAATACATGTATACCTGTCAATGTTTCGGCAACCAAAGTTCATTTTACGCGACTTGTGGCTCATTTTAAATGTCCGGGGAGTAATCTCACTTTGTTTTTTTTATACATACACATAAGTATAATTTTTATTATACGTATATTAACTATTCATAGTTTTATTTATATTCACAACTAAGACAACTCAATTCCGTTTTACGAAAATTGCGCTATATCAGGCATACGTACGTACGCATGCGTAAGTTTTTTTTCATATAACCATAAAAAGATTACACTAAGGGCTTGGGATAATAACAACACTATATCGTTCTCCCTCTACGTCTTACTACAATTCTTCAATTTCAACATCAAATTCAAATTAAGTGAGTGGTTGCCATGTGTAATTCACAACTATGAGGCAAGTTGACCTATTATTACTAGCGAACAAGAGGCAAATATGCGAAATTGAACTTGAAAATTAAGCAAGTTAGTGAAGGTTGGCCTATTGTAAAGACTGAAAATATTGACACCTAAAGATTAGAATGTGGTCTAGATATTAAAAAAATGTGGTAAAGTAAAAGCACGAGTGCGGTAAAATCAATTTTGCGCACACTTGACTGGCATATAAAGGACTACTTTTCGAGCAACTGTATTGAAAATTTTATCAGTTTGATTGGTGACAGTTAAAACTGTTTAATAATTAACACGAGGAAGTAGCTGCAGAATAGAAACAAAAATGTTTTGAATTAATCTAGATAACATCCGACTTTAAACTTCACACCTGCACTTGCACGGTTGTAAGTATCAAAACAGTTTTTGTATGGGGTGGAGAATACATACTAGATAGTAGTAGGTTTAGGAGATCTGTGGAATAATTTGGAATATACCTAGTAACACACGGTCACTTGTAATCAACCCGAAACCTAAGGTGATCGATCTGTTTGCTCACTAAACTGAAGAACATTTTGTCTTACAAATTAATTTCATTAGACTTATCATACAAATCGATCAGCGGAGCAGTCTTTGTAAGAAAAGTTCAATTTTTTTTTAAATTCCTGCAAAGTTGTAGAACAAAAGTTGTTCAGTTTCGTCTGTAGAATAACCACCTGAGGATTCAGGTTTATTACAAAGTGCCATAAATATGTGACAAAAATATTGGAAACGGGGGATAAAAACCCTTACGGAATTTGCCACATAAAATACGTAAGATTTAGAGGTTCGGGCCTAAAGGGAGTTTTAAGAAAAATATTATGGGGTAAATTAGAATATATGTATTTTATAATTTTTCTAAAAAAGAAGGAACAATATACTAGAAAAAGATGTGATTTACATTGGTTGACCGTGTTGATATAAAACAATAATCTAATATATTTTTGGACAATTTCCGGAAATAAATTTAAAGTAACAACTTTATTTGAATATAAAAAGGTTATTTTATAGAATGCCGGTAGACAACGATCGTCGCCGTCCCTTTGGTACTTAAATAAATTACTAAGTTCTAAAATAATTAAATTTCACTTTGGTCTGAATTACCCTATCGTTCTAAAAAAACTCGTATTAGGTACAAAACATTTTTAAAATTTAAAACAAATAACTAAATCGTTAGAAACCGGAAGCAGAAATCTTATAGGACGGCAGAAACGTCAGAGAGTCAGAGAGTCGCTCGGGATAAAAGATAAATTAAATATTCACTTCCCTTTTGGCAAGCAGCTGGGCGGGCAGTGGAAAGGACTGGCTGGTGATCAGCACAGCTCCATCCCAGGATCTATCCTTAGTCAGATGAACCTTCGGGGACGTCGCAAGGGGAGTGGAAGAACCCTATGGACATATATAGATCTACTTCGCAGCAGTACCAAAAATACACGCAAAGCGGTTTCCTTATACAAATTACTTACCACTGAATAAAATAGTGGGCCTCAACAAAACATTAATATAAAACCAAAAATTTAAATATACATAACAGTCAAAGAGATCACGGTCAACCTTTATTTTTCCTCTTGTCAAAAGTTGTCTTGTCAAATATTTTCAAATTAAATTTCCATAGAGGAACAAAATCAAAAGATAATTTAATTATGAAACGCAACAAAAGAGATAGGCTCGAAACGATAGTTTGCGTTTCAAAATACCCACAAACTCACAAAAAAAGGCGAGAAGTTCAAAAAAATTTGAAATTTGGACAACCCTATAGACGTTGGACAGCCCTGAAGAAGAAAAAATAAAAACTCTCTAAGTAACTAGTTAACTACAAACGTTTACTTGAAGCTGGTAGAAATTGACATTTATACACGAAGCTACACATACAAACGGCAAAAATTCCATCTAAAAGTGAACAGACTTAATAACCCCAACAACACACTAGTGTTAAGGATCGCTGTGTATTGAGCCTAAAACTAGTCACTTAAGAAAACAGGAGAAATCAAACAACTACTAAAACATTAAAGACCAATAGGGTTGACAAAAACTGAAAAAAACTTGCAAATATTGTCGGTTACCCCAGCGAAAATGTGGACAAAAACGGTAAAGGCGGATGCGTGAAAAATCCGACTCACGTATAAAATTAACACCGGAAGTCTGAAACGCGATACGCAAGAGTCTAAAGGGACAACTCTACCGAAAAATAGGCCATTTGAGGTAAGACAAGGGCAAGAATAATGAAAGAAGTTTGAAAAATGGGAAATTGTTATAAGACCTCAAGAAATCTAAACAATACTGCGGAATAGAGAAACGTTGTCACATAAAAGTGAACAGGGTACGCCAAAAATTTAAGGAGTACCTCGCAAAGCAACGCGTAAAAATATTCCAAACAGTAACCCTTAAAGATTTTTCCCTTAAAACAACGTTAAATAATCGTGAACTAAAAGTAAGTCTGTCCCGACTTTCGATTGAAAGAAATCTAGAGTCTGGGCCATCGACTACTTAAATTAAAAATTCTCTTGGAATCGTAAGGGAATACACAGGCAAAAACAACTCAACAACACGTAAGCAATTATCCGAAAGAGGTATAATGCCATTAAGCCGGGAAAAAAAACGACCCGTGTGAAGAAAAGCAAAAAGATACCGTGCATACAAACAAAAAAACCACACGTTTCCAAGAAAACTGCACGATTAAATTAAGTAAGGGGGTCTTGAGGTATTAAAACTTGAACCATAACATCCGGAAAACGGATACAAAAGGCACACTTAAAAAACCATTGAAAAAGTGTGGTTATTTTCTTTACTCTTTACACGTAAAGAATAAGACAGAGACAACTGTATACCTCGCCTTAAAAACCGATCTTCATTCCATGCCGCTTTAAGGGAATGACTCTGTTTTGGAGACTTTACGACTGATATTTAGTATTTTTTGCTTAATACCTACGTACAATGGAAAGAACAAAAGTTCCATCTTAAACCAAGGTCAGTATAAAATCTGCACCAAAGCGGTCTGATTTCATGGTTATCCTAGTTTAGAAATCAGCGCAACAATTGTGATATTTCTCAAAATATTAAGCCATTTTTATGAAAATATCTTAAATAATCAGTGTGATTTATGTCAAATAAAAATGTGCCTATTATCTAAATAACAATAACGAATACTTAATGTCATTTTAATAACGATTACTTTCAATAATTTATGTCTGTATGAAGTACCCTCTGCGTGCTATAAATGCACAAAGTCAATACTCAGTATTCCAAGCGGGCCACCTGCCACAGTCCACAAAATCGTCTGCCAGTGAACAATAAACAAACATGATTAGCATGTACATCAAACTTAATTTGCGTACTAAGTATGAGATCACCGTGATTTGTAGAGGCGATCCCTAGCCATCGAAGACATTAGCTACGGCTATGTTTGAAGAATGCAACACTTTGAATGGATAGTTAATGATAGGTGAATTAAACTTTATCTATTGTAGTATCAGTCTATACCAATGTTATAAAGAGGTAAAGTTTGTATGTTTGTACGTAGGGGTAATCTTTGAAACTACTTATCCGATTTAAAAAATAATGCGAGTGTACTTTAGACCACACGACTGAAGTAAAACTTTTTTAGCTTCATCTATGAAAGTAAATAGGTACTTAGTCTTCAGAAAATAATCAAATCTTTTTTGTCTTGTCGAAATCCTTGGGGCCGGCAGTGGACGTCCTTCGGCTGACATGAAGATGATGATAGGCTAAGAAAACAAACCCGCTCACTCTCGATATCCACGGGGGCGAAGTCACGGGCAACAACTAGTAGATAATAAATTATGAATATTTAAATCTTTAACGATCAGCTAATGTTTTTCCTGTTCGCGAGGATACGTATGGTGTGTGTGAAGCTAAGTAATCGCAAGTAACCAACTAAATTGAAAAATCACGCCAATCACGCGAGTTCACTAACGATAATAAGCAAGATCTTAACTTGGATGGGTTTGACTCGTAGTGGCATACATCTCGATCGTTTCCGTGCTTCGCAAGACACGATAAACCGTTGGTTTCAGCTGTTACCACTAGATGGCATTCTTTAAGCCGTGTTAGAGGTCTTATAGGCGGCTTAAAAACTTGTGACTGTGGGATTCATCACTCCATCTTTCCGAGTTTGGGAAAATAAATAACTTGTGCCCCAGCATTGAGACGTTGTGGAATATTAACGAGATTTCCCTCTGTTTTGGCAGACTATTTGCCATAAACAACGCCCTCATTCATTTAGCAGCATTTTAGTGCACATATTATTAAAAGGTTGATTGATATGAGACTAAAAGCACAGTACAATAAAGAGTACTAGCGTACTAAAAGAGTGGCGAGTATGAATGCGGGTGGGCATACTGGGAGAGGAAAACGTGAAAAATTAAAAATAGTTGCGAGTATGAATGCGGGTGGGTATACTGGGAGAGGAAAACGTGAAAATTTAAAAAGAGTGGTGAGTACAAATGTTGATGGGAATAATGGGAGAGCAAGTCTAAAGAACAGACAAAAGTTCTTAGCTAGCTTGTTTTTTCGAGTTAAGGTGCAGATTTTTTTTTGTTTGAAAGCTGATATGATAAAAAACAATAGTAAGCCATAAAACTTTCTGGTAATATGGGCAAAATCTTGATAAATTAAGATTTAATTGAAAAAAACAGCTTATTAAAATGCATTTTTATTACAAAAAGTCAAGTTTAATTCATGATAGCTACTTTTTTGCAAGCTATTTGCTACTTTATTATCTTTGCCAAGTATTTGTCGTAATATTTTTTGTTATTTCAACGAAATCGACCTATTACTTTGGAAGAAATTAATATTTTTGCACATTAGAGTCCTTGTAAAAATTAAAATCTTAAATCTGCAATAAAAAAAAATATATTTTTTATTTATTTTTTAACTATTTTTTTGACGATAATTTTTGATCTAGTTTCACCCTCTTTCGGGGTTGCACTTTATCGCGGGACACCCTGTATATGTAAGTCGGTGATCCAAAACGGACGTGTTACGTAAATAAATGAATTTTATACATGTAGGCCACGTATTAACTTTAGAATTTATTTTAAAAAGTTTTTCAAAATATATTAAGTAATACATCAAATGAAAGGGCTTGTTATGAGAAACTTACATGTATATATATTTTATAATTTTAAGATAAACAGATTTGAAGTTATTTCAGAAAATATGCGAAAATTTACCATTCCTTCCCCTTATATCCGAAACTAATGGGCCTAAAATCTTGGAAAAATCACAGTATATGAGATTGAATGCATAGATTACAGGAAAATGTAAAGTCTCTAAATTTCTAAAGTTTTCTATTGTTTTCTATGTTTGTTACGCGATATCTTCACAGACTTTGAACCGATTTTCATGATTCTTTTTTTATTCGATAAGGTTGGTCGATATTGCCGCCAGGGTAGTCCTATATAAATTTTATTAAAATCGGTGTAGTACCTACTATTCGGAAAATTAACAAAAACCCAAAAATAAAAATGCAAAATTGTAATAATTTGTTGCGATAACTTGGGTTTTTAACGTGTTAAGCGTTTACAATTATTCACTTTGGCGTGTGATGATGGTGAAAATCATCACATCAACCAAAAGACGTCCACAGCTGGACATAGGCCTCCCCCGAGTGGGGAGTTTCGCCGTAATCGTCAAGCTTGGCAGGCGGGGTGGCGATCGCAGTGTGCAGGCACATCCGGACACTTCATACAACATACAAAAAAGAAAAGACATTTCAAAAAAGGAATGAAGGATCAAACAAAATGGCGGCGAAATCCTATACGTTCGACAACCAAACTGTAACCAATCTGTATCAATCTGGGTGACGAGGGGGTGAGGTCGCGATCTAGAGAGCGGCAGGGAGTGACCATACTGTATGTTAGTACTAATATCTTATATATATAAATCTCGTGTCACAATGTTTGTCCCCAATGGACTCCTAAACCACTTAACCGATTATAATAAAATTCGCACACCATGTGCAGTTCGATCCAACTTGAGAGATAGGATAGTTTAAATCTCAAATTATAGTCGCAATTTTAATTAAGAATCCAGAAATTCCGTAACGAAGAAAAAAACTTCACGCTCGGTTGCCATGGCAACAA
The DNA here is from genome assembly GCA_947284805.1 of Coleophora flavipennella. Lineage (NCBI taxonomy): Eukaryota > Metazoa > Arthropoda > Insecta > Lepidoptera > Coleophoridae > Coleophora > Coleophora flavipennella. The sequence continues at coordinate 10,097,483 of OX369306.1, read as the reverse complement.
TATCGGTTGTCAAAACAAACATATAAGAAGATTTGATCATTTTCGGAGAATAATAAAACTCTTTTCATAAACTGTATATACCTCCATATGACAAAAAAGATTTGATTATTTTTTATTTATAAAATGCAAAAACATTTTTATTTAAGACACAGCTGTTTGTATTTATAGAGATACGTACAAAAAGATTTTATTCCATATAAATCTTCTGTCCGTGTGTTAGTCATTGAACTCCTCCTAAACGGCTGGACCGATTTCGCTAATTCTTTTTTTGTCGAGTTCGTCATTGTCAGGAGAAGGTTCTTATGTAGGGTAGGGTAGGGTAGGGTAGGGTAGGGTAGGGTAGGGTAGTGTAGTGTAGTGTAGGGTAGGGTAGGGTAGTGTAGGGTAGGGTAGGGTAGTGTAGGGTAGGGTAGGGTAGTGTAGGGTAGGGTAGTGTAGTGTAGGGTAGTGTAGTGTAGGGTAGTGTAGTGTAGTGTATGTAGTAGGGTAAGGTAGTGTAGTGTAGGGTAGGGCAGTGTAATGTAATGTTAGGCGGTACGAAGTTCGCCGGGACAGCTAGTATATATATATACTTTGGTGCAGGTGTAGTGGCACAGTATGTACTCTGAAAGGACGCTGCTGCACATCCTCCGGTTTTGGAACCCTTGGTCGTCTCTAACGGCACCCTCGGGAACAGATGGGGTGGTACACGGATCAGATAAATAACGTTGGATTGGAAATGTGCAAAGCGCCACAAGTATGATGAGACAATCATACTTAACCGAAGCACGCGTTCATACTTTTTATTTGCGTGTGCTTGTGTGTAACGTAGACTCTCGAAATGGTGTGAGACACAATTGCAGCCCTGTGTTCTAAGTGTGTTTTGTTTATTCACTCAGTGTGTATGTATTAATTGCTTGTGTAGTGGAGTTGATGGGTGGGAGACAGGCGGCGATACTGGTTTTCAAACAAAAGTGTGACTATTGCCAATCCAACCTTATTTATATATAGTTTCCGGATTTAAGGATTATGGTGTCCTCCCCCTCTCTTCGGACTTCACACAATCCTACGATGTCCCATCGTAACCTGCTCAATGCTTCCTCGAGTTCTGTTAACTTTACGTCGGTTCGCAGTGTGCGCGTGTTGTAGGTTGCCAGGGCCAGAGGTCTTTTGTGTTGGTAGCCTGGCATCTGCCGGGGATTCTTCGCACCCCATGCCCCGCCGTTACCTTGACCGCTACCGGAGCCAGGAATAGCGGGGCCGCCGGGGACTAGGGGCCGTTTTTTATTTGTGTCGGTCATTTGGGGGGTGTTGCCGTAATCGCCACGCTTGGCAGGCGGGTTGGCGATCGCAGTGTTGCAGATTGGCTGCAAGTCACGGAAAGACGCTGCTGCCCATCCTCCGGTTTGAGTCCCTTAGTCGGCTCTTACGACACCTATTGGATGAAATAGGATGGCCCTATTCTAAGCCGGGAGCCATACGGATACATACACCCAAACACAGCGTAATCAATCATCATCTCTATTGTTCACATTTTTTTCAAATTATATCTGTACCAAATCCATAGGTGGGGCCTGGTGTCCCGAAACACAGACTTGTAAAGTCTAGCTCAGGCACCAGTCCATCACATCTCTATAATATGTTTTTACCTTTTTGTTAATAACTGTACGATGATGTGGTGTGAAAATAAACTGATATTTTATTTTTTTATTTTTATTTTTTTTATCTTATCCGTGGGGTGGTAATATTCTAGGGCCGCACCATATGCCATGACTGACATAGACAATGACATGACTACAACAATTAATTCGCCTTTTGTTCTGTAAAGTGCAAACTATTCCAATAGAACGGCAGGTAAGTAATTAAAAAAATTAAATGCAAATACTCAATAATGCGAAACCGGTTTTATGGTATTGTTATTCTGACTCACCGTGTGAACAAGAGCATAGCAATGTCATTGCCAAGTTCAAATAGGGCTCTAAGTAACTCATAGCCCGCCCAACGAAAGAAAAATAGGGGAAATAATTCGTGTAAAAGCTAATTTTGGCATAATCATCATCATATCAGCCGAAAAACGTTCACTGATGGACAAAGGCCTCCCCCAAGGATTTCCACGACGACTGGTCCCTTTTTTAGTTTTTAGTAAATAGCTCAAAAACGGCGGCGTATAGCAAAAATTGATTTTTAAATTAAGTAATCTAAATAAAATTCTCTACAAAAAAGATCTTGTACCCTTTTTGCTGGAATCAATATTTAAGGAGATATGGAGGGGGGAAGTTAATTTTAATCAATTATACACATTCTGAATGATATAAAATGTATACTCAGAACTTATCACTACGTCTCCAGGAGGCTCGAGTTCCGCTTCAATACAAAAACTAAATTCTGGATTGAATTCAAACTTTGTAAATATATTGAGTACACACATATCGATGTTTGTAATTAGTTTTCATAGTAGTAAATTTTAACGTAACTAAATGAAGGCTTAAATTAGTTTTGTACTGAAAGTTTGAAACTGCTTTTATTATGTTCCGTTTTATACTAGTACATCGAAAACTAATTACAAACATCGATATGTGTCGACTCAATATATTTAATTCATAATAATTTATTTGCCTTAAACATGGTATAAAAAGATCTTAAACTATGTATATAGAACTCATGTTTAGCTAGTATTTAAAATAGCATGCAAAATATTTTAATCTTAGTCACAAACATACAAAATAATGTCAATCTTCAACTAAAGTAATCTACAAATTTAAAAAGTCTTTTATATTATAACAGTCTGTGTCATTCAGCCACTTAGGTAATTTGATATTGAATTGTTTATTGTTTAGATCCTTAATTTCATGTGGTATTTTGTTATACATGTGAATACACATCGTCAGGCAACTTTTATCATATACAAATGACCTGGGAATTTCTTGAAACACTAGCTTTTCTGGGTCCCTGCGGGATCTGATACTTCCATCACATGCTCTTTTAAATAGTCCGCTATTTGTCCGTACAAATAAACAAATTTCATAAATGTAGAGCAAGGGTAGCGGCAAAACACCAAGTCTATTGAAGAGTGATCTGCAAGATACGAAGGGTGGGATTCCATACATAGCGCGAATTTTAATTCCATAAAGGCTCGATTCATGTCAGTACTATTTCCCCAAGCTATAAGACCATAACGTAAAACTGACTCTACGTATGCACGGTATGTTAATAAAGCCGTTTTCATGTTAGTGCAATTTTTTACCTGTTTGAGAGCATACACAAATCTATTTATTTTACAGCATACATTATCTATTTGTGTTTTCCAGTTTATATTCTGATCTATAGTTATTCCTAGAAATGTATGTTTATTAATCTCGTTGATTGTATAATTTTCATACTGAATGTCTAAATTGTAATTATATTTATTACTAGCTTTTGCCCGCGGCTTCGCCCACGTGGACATAGCTTTTATGACTCTTTTTGAGGGTGAGTGGTGCGCGAGCCGCAATCAGCTCGCAAGCGTGGACATGAGTTTTCTCCAGGTACCTCAGGAACTGTATCGGGCTATTCAGTTTAGCAGTCTTTGTCACTTCCCACCCCCTCAACTAATTCTATACAAAAAATCACTTTAATCCGTTGCTCCGTTGCGACGCCACCGACGTGCGCGAGCGTAGAAAACAAATGTCCCCAGATCCCTCGGGAACTATGTCAGGATATACTTATTAGTAAATTATATCATTTTCCACCTCATCTCTGTGCTAAAAATCACACCAATCTATTTTTTTGTTACGATTTTATATAAAACGAACAAAGAGTATTGTTTTAGTTTCCTCAGGAACTGCATCGGGCTATGATAATTTCCACAGATAAAAGGTTGACTATTTCATTCCCAGTGATACAGGCTACCTGCATGCCAAATTTCATCAAGATTGATAGAGGTGTTGAAGTGTGAATAGGTAACAAACAAACAAACACATTTTGACATTTATAATAATAAGTAAGGATTTCTAAATCTTAAATAAAATATAGAGCGTCAGTGGCAAAACGGTTAGGGCCACTACCTCCTGTCCGGAAGGCCGTGGTTCGAATCCTGCCACTTATCAATATCTATACGAATATCGATTTCATACTGGTATGTACGTTTATCCGACGCTCTTACGGTGAGAAAAACATCGTGAGGAAACCTGCACACGCCTTCGAAGAAATTCGAAGCTTATGTGTGAAGTCAATCAACCCGCAATGCGCCCGCGTGATCGTCTAAGGCCAGATCGCCCTAACTCAGAGCAGGTTGAGCCCCTTGGTGGGGACGTATATAAACTGATATGATGAAATAACATATATACCTATATTATCAAAAAACTAATTCAAATCATTATAGGTATCAATCTAGTAATAAAATTTCCTAACAATATGAATATGGGTCAAATACTCGAGTCGTATCAGCTCCTAAGGAGCCCAAGACGCACTTCTCGTTGCCGCGCTGGATGGCAATAGACAACCTTAGCAGCAGGTAGGACCTCACGTCACATTTCCTCTCTCGAAGGCGAAGGCCAATCTCCTTTGTGAAGGCAAAGGCCTTTTGAGGGTTCAGCAGCCGGTTGTCTCACAGACCAGCGGCACAAAGCAGTAATTTGCCTCCAAGACCGAGTACTTATTATGCTCCTTTCTCGCCGAAAATTGAGCAGCAGTACCGTACAGTGAGGCAGAAAAAGTGGCTTCCCAAAGCAGACACGTTCCTCTCTGCCATAGCACCTGTTTAAACCCTCCAGCCTTTTGCCATCAGATCGACTAAAGCCCGGCCGGCGGCTGCATCAAAGATGGAATATTCCATCTGGCCGAGACCAGTGCCCTCCGAGTGAGGTCATTAAGGAATTGGTGACGTGGGAATCTTCACAAACACGACTGCAACTCAGTGAGTGATGGCCAATTGCCTCCACCGTGGACCCGCAAATACATTGATGAGGTTCACAGATATTGATATTGCAGGCGGAGATCAACTGCCACACGCAAATAGTCGCCGTCAGAAGAGTTCCCATATCCTGTGCCTCCTGTTAAAAGATGCTAAACTCGATTTATGTGTTTTTATTTTTTTACACGATTGGAATCTGTAAAAATATACCTCTCTGTTCGTCTATGAAACACATCGTTACGTACCATAGTTCCAGAGTTTAAAGTAGCGTATGCTGAAAAATACATAAAAGAAATCCACTCAAAAGTATGAAATAATATTTTAATGTTTTAATACAACTTAAGCGCGTTTTAATATCCCTGCAGTGCCATCTATTGACATTCTGCTACTATGATTATAATGTTTGGTATGTGTAGCTAATATATAGAAAAAAATACTCTATTGTTATTTATTGTAATAAGTATCGATAGATAATTTCCCACGGGACCTCTTTAGTTTTCCGGGATAAAGAATATCCGACTATACAATGATGGTCAAAACACCCCATCCCAATGTAAAGGTTTCATATTGTGACGTTGAGTCATTCTAAAGATACAATTTTTTGCATTCCTGTAGGAACCCTAAAATTTTTGGGATTCACAATGTCCCAGTTTTAGTTCGCGATAAGGGTATCAACATGTAAAATTTGATTGTAATAGGTCAAGCCACATTTGCGTGGTGAGCCATTCTATAAATGAATACTTTTGATTTTCCCACGGGAACTCTTGAATTTTCTGGGATAAAAAGTATCCTATATGTTAACCCGGGCTATAAGGAACCATCATACAAAATTTCATCAAAATCGGCCTGGTAGTTTTTGCGTGATGCGCGAACATACAGACAGACAGACAGACAAAAATTCCAAAAGTTGTTGTTTTGGCCTCTATATCGTTAGTAATGTCCACCACAGTTATTATTTTCCAAAAATATTTCATGTACAGACACGGCCCCGTTACAGTTTTATTATATTATAGATTAAGAGACTTATTAAATTGTATATAATTAGTTTTATTCAAGTTAATTTTCAAATTATTAATGTCAAGCCAGTCTAATATTTTTTCTAATGTATAATTAATGTCGTTTTCATATTAGCAAAGTTTGGATTCAATCCGGCATGTAGTTTCTTTTATTAAAGCGGAACTACGTTTGTATGGAAACTGGAGCCTCCTGGCAGCCCTTAATTAATAAAAATATTTTAGGGTTCTGCAGTCTGCACATCCGATGAAAAAAGGAACCTTTATAAGATTACTCATGTCATGTGTCTGTCCGTCCAAAAAGCCGGCCAAGTGCGACTCGGGGTCACACAAACAGTATGTCTGCTACTTTGGCTGAGCCTGTACTGTAGCCTAAACGGATGGGTTTTGGAATGCGAGGACCGTCAATAGTTTTGTGATGATCCCCTGAATGACACTGGATACATTTTAAGCAGTCGGTTAATTTTTAACTTAATTGGTTAGGTTATTAATTAATTAAAATCACAAACTAGTACATTAATGAAACCGAAAAACTATGACGCAGGCACACCTTGCTTTGCTATTTCTAAAAAAATATAACACAATTTGATGTTCGATAGCTATGATAAAAAAAACACTAATGACGAGCAGTCAATTAGTCCCTATTGATAATTAAGTCTAGCTTCTGCATTTACACTGTAACCCAGCAAACACATTTACATTATCTACGTTGCAGCACGAAGTAGAAAAATGAGTGAGCACGGCCAATCGCCGCTCCCGCCAGGTCATCCATCATTTATTTACGTAGCCGTGGTTCGAAGAAGTCACGCCGCCAGTCGATGTTTTCTCAACAAATACAGAATATTTACAATCAGCAACTTATAGCTGGTCCAGACGGTGATTGTTCGATTTGCAAAATCGGCGGCAGAACGAAGAAGCCACGCCACGCTCGCAACTCGATTTTTTCTCAAAAAATACAGAACATCTTCATTCAGAAACATATAGCTTGTACAGGCGGTAAATGTTCGACTTGCAAAAACGGCGGCGGACCGAAGAAGTCACGCCATGATCGCCACTCAAGGTATTCTCGACAAATACAGAACATCTTCATTCAGAAACATACAGCTGGTTCAGGCGATGATTGTTCGACTTGCAAAAACGGCGGCGGACCGAAGAAGCCAAGCCATGCTCGTCACTCAATGTATTCTCGACAAATACAGAACATCTTCATTCAGAAACATATAGATGGTACAGGCGGTAATTGTTCGACTTGCAAAAACGGCGGCGGACCGAAGAAGTCACGCCATGATCGCCACTCAAGGTATTCTCGACAAATACAGAACATCTTCATTCAGAAACATATAGATGGTACAGGCGGTAATTGTTCGACTTGCAAAAACGGCGGCGGACCGAAGAAGTCACGCCATGATCGCCACTCAAGGTATTCTCGACAAATACAGAACATCTTCATTCAGAAACATACAGCTGGTTCAGGCGATGATTGTTCGACTTGCAAAAACGGCGGCGGACCGAAGAAGCCAAGCCATGCTCGTCACTCAATGTATTCTCGACAAATACAGAACATCTTCATTCAGAAACATATAGATGGTACAGGCGGTAATTGTTCGACTTGCAAAAACGGCGGCGGACCGAAGAAGTCACGCCATTGTCGCCGCTCAATGTTTTAACGACTAATACAGAACATCTACATTCAGCAACTTTAGTGGTTCTAGACGGTATCCTTCGATTTGCAATATCTGCTACCTACAGGGCCTCTTAACGGTTCATCATCATCATCATATCAGCCGAAGGACGTCCTTTGCTGGACATAGGTCTCCCCCAAGGATTTCCATGACGACCGGTCCTGCGCTGCCCGCATCCAGCGGCTTCCCGCGACCTTCACCAGGTCATCGGTCCCCCGAGTGGAGCTACGTTATCGGTTATCGCTCTAAAATACCTTCATCCGTAATCGAATACTGTACAAACAAACAATAGCAGGGCACATACTATGTATTACAGTAAGTACGTGAGTAAGATGCAGTCATGCAGATGCAGAACGCCGAATTATGTAATTTTCTATTCTCTTGAAGTGTGTTTGAAAAATGAAATGAAAATTATGATAACTGGGCATTTATTTAACGTAGCAATTAAACGTGTGCAATATATGATAAAAAAATACTGAAAATGGGTGCCAGAATTAATAGGTTGGCATCTAATAATATCAAGCATCTAAGTTATAAGAGCGTCGGTGGCGTACCGGCTAGGGTCGCTATCTCCTGTCCGGTAGGTCGTGGTTCGAATCCTGCCACGTACCAATGTGTTTTCGAATTTGGATTTCATATGTACGTTTATCCGACGCTCTTACGGTAAAGGAAAACATCGTGAGGAAACCTGCACACGCCTGCAAAGAAACTCAAAGGTTGTGTGTGAAGTCGACCAACCAACATTTGGAACGCGTGATCGACTAAGGCCCGTTTTTGTATGGGAGGTACCTTATTCCGATTTTTTTGGAATAACGAACTATTGTGTTTTCAGTAGGTAGCACGAAAGTCAAAAAATGCAGCTTATTAAAATTAATCGATTTATATTATACATACAGGGTGTACAGTTACAAATGGATCAAGAGAAAACCATTGATAGAATACTGCAAGGGGTATTCAAAACACCCTCATGTATGTTCCGCGAATACCACGGTTTCGACATATTCGCATTACGTTTTTCAGATTTTGTAAGAAAAACATCTTTGCTCGACTTTCACCTCATATGTGAAAACAAATCATCATAAAATTTGCTGAACGTTATTTAGCCAAATCGTTAAATGGTACATATATGTATGTCACAGCCGTTATGTAGTATCCGCCGGTTTACAAAACAGAGCGCTACTTTGCAAAAGGGCGGCGTTCGAAACTATTAAACTCCGAATAAAACCGATGATTTCTTCTTTTTTGAACTATTCTGCTACCCATGGGGGAGAGCAGGCTCTTTGACTGTATAATCAATCAAACCTGACCGAACCTACTATCGCTTGCTTCGCTCGCTCATTTACAGTTTTTAACTCAGTAGGCTAGCTTACAATCAGCCAACTAGTAAAATGTTGAGTGACGCTTGTTTAATCAACGTTCGGCCTAGTCATTCAATTGAATGTCCTGATTCAATCAACGGGCTAGCCTTTAAACCAAATGGCAGATTTAACCAGAAAGAAGCGATAATACAAAATCACTGGGGCTGAAACAAATAACTAGGACTTGTGTTCAAACACTGAATAACCTACTACATAAAACTAAAAATTCGATAAAACGTTCAGGTTTCCCTATAAAAAAATATTGCCCAGTCAGCTGATCGATTTGTGTTAGAAGTCCAATTTTTTTAATACGAATTGCTTATCATAGGTTCCTGACATGGCGAAAGTATAAGGGTTCCTAGTTTAACTACGTAACGCTAAAAAAATACCTTATACATGAACATGATGCTTGTATATATATTCTTTATTGCACACAAATATTTACATGAAAAACACTTAGAAATGACATATAAATGAAAGTACAAAGGTGGACATTGGTTGTATGACATTTCTTCGTCGTTCTCTTCTCTATGATGATGACTTTAATTGATTTTCAAGAACAACCTCGAAACACCAAAGATCACGTGATCCAAAATAAACACTCAATATTATTTGAACAAATGCGTTGTTCTACGGAACCGGTGTGCTCTTTGTTTCCAAGTCCGCGTCAGTTCCACTAACAACAATACCGGGAAAAGGTATTTACAAACTGGTGGCTGCCCATTATGGTTATACGGGGGCTATACAAACTCCTTGCTCGGACATGCGAGTCAATTAAACGTGGCTTTTCTTTGGATCACAACAAACTGAAAAAAAAAATAAGTCTCAGGCCATACGACGGTCCACGACGTCTTGGTGAGGATTAAATCTAAGCAATCTCCAAAAACCGGCCAAGTGCGAGTTGGACTTACGCACCGAGGGTTCCGCACCACCACTACATAGTTAATCAATACAAACAAAAGACATCAACACGAGCGACGGAGTTTTTTTTTTATTCGATTCGGACTCCTTGGCGCCAGTACGTCTCAAACTTCGGTGGTTTTATTATGCGTTGTTTCATTTCAGGATTTTTCAAGTTTCACGCATGTTGTACTCGTATGTACGAGTATTACCGCTTTTACAATAGAGCAAAAACAAATATTTTTTGAAATCCTAAAAACTTTTAGGTACAAGCTTTTAATATTGCATTGTCACGCGATATACATATGCATGCAAAATTTCAGCTCATTCGGAAACCGGGAAGTGGGTCAAATTTAACTTGCAAGATTCCACCCGAACAAACATACATACATTGCAAGTTAAATAAAAGCTCGTAAAAAAAGTTGGCCGTCACGGGAAGCCTGTAAGATGTGTAACATTTACTGCGGCCTGCTTAATGAATAATGATCATCATTATTTTTTTGTTTCTTTTTGGTCACTTGATCGTTACTGTCACTCATATTCCGAATCATTAATATTGTCACTGATCCGAAATTTCGAAATGTTTCGAAAGCGGTGGCGTAGAGAGGGCCCGATGGCATTAGACAGCGTCATGCCGTTTGCCGTCATAGCATACGAGACGGATTTATTGCCAAGGCGCACCAATAGATGTTTCAGATCAAAAAAACTTATAAAACAACATTCCCTAATTTTCACATTTTAATAATTTATTATTGGTTGGGAAATTCCCCTTATGTTACAAAGCGAGAGATCTGTCTGTTGGACAAAGCCAACCGACTAAGCTGAAGAATAAAGATGGCACGATCATATCGTCTAATACTTAGTTGCTGGAAGAAGTTGAGAAGTTCGACGGACAACTGTATAAGACCACACGCCGCCTGTCAGCGATCTGACTAAAGACCCAAGAGCCAGACTAACCCGACATTATACCGAAAATATCCCGGACGTCAGCCTGTACGAGATTAGAATGGCTCTTAAACAGCTCAAAAACAACAAGGCATCGGTTAATACGCTAAATTACCAGGTTTATGGTATAGCGTCCCCACTCACCGACAGCTAGGTCATATAGTGAAGGCCGCTATTCCTGCCAACGCCGTGAGGCGAGGGCAAATACCAACTACGGTAGGTCTTGCCGCCAAGATGCTTGTCCTGGTACTCTGCAAGGCGAGTGTCTCGTATAAGAGAACCACTACCTACTTTTCAGGTAGGTCCCGGAGCTGTAGGCCCCATCACCTCCCACGGCTTTCGCTGCTGGCGGTTCGATCCCCTCTCGGGACGCCAGAGAACCAGGTTCCCACATCTCCAGTGTGGTACTGGAGCTGTTGGCGCGCTCACTTCCCGGCGCTTATCGCACCTATCCAGACTTACTCCTACGCGGCTGGATCGGCCGCAGCAGTACTAGCATAGCTCTACTTGCTGTCCAGGCAAGTGCCGGAGATGCTCTCCCGCCAGTAAACAAACCAGCAGTTCCGCTTAAAGGACAACTCACGTGCCCCGCGTTGTTTTCGCACAGAGCCCACGTGGCCGGCTACGGCAACACAAGTTGCGCGCGGGGGAGGACGCCTTGACGCCACGTGCTTGCTAGGCAACAGACATTGCCCGTTCCCTGCAACTAACCACAAACCACTACAAGTCCTTGACCCAGTCGGGGGACGACAAGCCTGCCGAAGGCGATAGATCCGACAGTAGGCAAGCGGTGAGCTACCCCGACCCCGTAGTACCCTGATTCTGCGATTCGTTTGAAAATAAACACCTTAGAAAGACATGCGCGTTAATTTCTTTGCGGATTAAAAATATAACGGGACTGAGGTACATTAATTTTGATTAACAGCCGGCTGTTTGGACCCGTAGTTCCGACTGCGAACTCTACCTAGCCGTTGGAGCAGTAAAGGTCTCGAGTGGCGACCGCGCACCAGAAGACGTAGGCTTCCCACTGGTGGACCGACGACCTGGTAAAGGTCGCGAGAAGGCGTCTGGATGCGGGCAGCGCAGGACCGGTCGTCGTGGAAATCCTTGGGGGAGGCCTTTGTCCAGCAGTGGACGTCTTTCGGTTGATATGATGAATAGCAAATATTCTGTGAAAATTTCAGCCAACACAGCGACATATTAAGCTTCCAAAAATACTACAGCCTTTTAAAGGTCGTACAGACAGACGGACAAACATAGGCTTAGTAATAGTGTCTCGTTATCTGGTACGGAACCCTAAAAATTATGTTATAAACACCTGAGTGCTTATGTTTTTTTTTATGAGAAAACATTCCGTGTTATTTCATCCATCATCATTCATCATCAAAAGACTCTGGTGATTTAGCACAAACATGTAACTTGAGACATAAAAGAAAACAGTGACCTAGCCAAAAAACAAGTTCGGGAAAGGTGGGCAAAAAACCTGCTTTCAGACATTCGCAGTAGTCTAAACTAGAATAAGAAATGTAAGATTTAAAAAACCCACATTACCAAAGAACAATATCAATGGAAGAGGTATTCTGATTTAAAATTTTAGTCGGTTGTAGAAAAACTGGACAAGTACGAGTCGGAATCGCATCCATAGGGTTCTGTATCATCGTACTAGATATCGCTAGATTCTTCAAGTTTCAAAAAATCACATTTCTTTTATGGGGGCCCCATTTTTATAAAATTATATTATTTATTGTTATAGCGGCAATAGAAATACATACTGAATATTTCTGCTGTCTACCTATTACGGTTTATTGTATCTCATAAACCGCTAACAGACAGCGGAGGCTTAGTAATAGGGGCCTACACATGTAGACCCTCAAGACCCTATCGGCCGACCAAGTAACGACGCAGGGTGACGTATTTTGGCTTCAAATGGGGTCCAAAAACCGTACCATGTTTAATACTCGGGAGGCCTCGTCTTTAAATAATCTTTTGTATATTAGGTACAATCCGTGATTCGGGCAGGTTTGCAGAAGACTTTCCGAATATGTAGGAAACAAGACCTAGGTACATTCTTTTCTCCTCCTTCTGACCTTAGCTCGAGCCTCTAGGTGGCGACATATTATATGAACTGATAGGATATGATGACAAGCACCAAAAAATCTGTCGACGGGTTCCGGGCTATTTGTATTAACCGCCATTTTTTGCGATTAGACTTTTATACATATTAGGAATCAGCGAATTTTTCTGCGTCGTTTGAGCTCAGTTAGGTGACGATCGGAGCATAAAAATGTCGCTTAATGCAACCGCATTTTTTGGGCCTATTTTGCACTGCAATGTATGGACCGACACAAAATATTGTCAAATTTAAGACTTGTGTATTTAAGCTCACTACCAAATACTACATAGTCGTTTAAACCTTTTTTCCTGGAGCAACAATTTACAGGCAGCGTACGTTCAAGCATTTAGCCTGACCTTATAAATATATAGAAATGTCGCTTCAAACAATTAGCCTCTTAGTTAAATTCTTATCCATTGTCGCTTAATACAATTAGGTTCTTATTTAAATTCATATCAAGTGTCGCTTAATACAACTAGCCTCTTTGTCAAATTTATGTCCAGTGTCGGTTCATACATTAGGATTGGTACTTGAAATGCTAGATGTTGTCACTTCAACCATTTAGCTTGTACTAGATTATGGTATACCGGTAGCATGAACTATTTATGGTTTCAACAGTAAACATTTACAGATAATGGTTAAACCTATTTTTCTTAGTCTATATTTGATTTGCACTGTCGTTTCAGCTATAACAAAAGTAAAGTTCTAGTACATCAAACAGATTATCTTCAACGGAATATGTATAGTATACACATTAATTCAAACGAAATTTTGTATGGATTGACTATTAAGACGTTGGTTAAAACATTGATTTTCGCGCCAGCGTGATTAACCGCGCGAGTTCGAATACCCCCGCTAAGGCGCGCGGGCGCTTGAGGCGTCTGCCCCCGCGCCGCGCATCTCTTTGCCAGCCGCCTCGCGAATGAACGAGCGGTTTAGTTGGCGCAAATTGTGAGCAACTTCGTACGTGTCTTGTGTTTTGTGGGTGCCACGCAGAGCGTTTTGTCGTCAATCTAGGATTTGATGGTGAGTTTATTCCATTTTATTAATCAAGCGTACATTTGTTATACATTTTTAAGAATAACACTGATTAATAAATACTTGGGAATCATTATACTTTACTTGCATGATAAAATACTTAATTTCTAAAACACGCAAACACAGTGAATAGATACCTGTGCCGGCGAGTCGTTCAAGGGATTCATTTTAAATATGGAAGCATTGCCCGAGCTGTGGGATAGTTCATCAAAACACTATAAAAATGCAATCAAAAATGATACGCTCTGGGCAAGCTACTGGAAATTTATAAAAAAATCAAAACCGGCCAAGTGCGAGTCAGAACCGCACATATAGGGTTCCGTACCATCATATTAGACAATGCTAGTTTCTTCATGTTTTAAAAAATATCATTTTTTGTATGGAGAGTGAAGACCCTTCTAATTTATTTAACCTTTTCTAATTTTAAGTATTTTTTGTTATAGCGGCAACAGAAATACATCATCTATGCAAATTTCAACTGTCTAGCTAACACGGTTCATGAAATACCTATACAGTCTGGTGTGATGACAGACGGACAGCGATGTCTTAGTAATAGGATTCCGTTTTTACTCTTGGGTACGGAACCCTAAAAATACTGTAGGAAAGATAGTACGAGATTATACCTGCTAGTAGAATTTAAAAACATAAAGAATGTCTACCGCATTTATAAACATGATAAAGCCAGCAAAGGGTTCGATTACGAAAGTGAGCGGATTTTCCGCGAAATTTTTACTGACGAGTTCAATATAGGATTCCATGTGCCCAAAAAAGACAAATGTCTTAAATGTTTACGTTTAGAAGGCAAAGATATAACTGAGAATGAAGAAATGAAAGAGCATTTGACAGAGAAAGATGCCTCAAAGAAAAGGTTAGAATGTCACAGAGAACTACCAAAAAAGAATAGTTCCATTCTTTGTACCTCGTTTGACCTCCAGAAGGTGTTGAATACCCCATATGGAAGCGGCATGACACTCTTCTATTCAAGAAAATACACAGTTTTTAACTTGTGTTTTTACGAAAGTGTAACCCGCAATAGTTTCTGCTATGTTTGGGGTGAAACGGAAGCCAAAAGAGGTGCTAATGAGATTTCCACTAATTTACAAAAGTACGTAGAAAGCGTTGATGAACGTGAAACCATCAAAAGTTTAATTTTATACTCGGATTCATGCCCCGGGCAAACGCTTTGTTGATGTCGCTTTGTTGTTGATGACGCTTTGTCAGTAGCACTCATTCGAAACATATATGATGCCTTCGAGGAATCGCAGAATGCAATTGGAGTGTTTTGTGATTTATCTAAGGCTTTTGATTGTGTTGAACACCAAACATTACTTATGAAATTAAAGCATTATGGTGTAGAGGAAGGGGCTCTCAGTCTTTTAAATTCGTATTTGGACAACAGAATACAAAAAGTACAAGTGAATGGCACGAACTCATCTGGATCTAAAGTGAAAATGGGTGTGCCCCAGGGTTCCATATTAGGGCCTTTTCTTTTCCTTGTTTACGTTAATGATTTGCCTTTTATGGTGCAACATCTGTCAAATATTGTGTTGTTTGCGGATGATACTTCTCTTATTTTTAAAGTGAATAGGAAAGAAAACGAAATTGACGAAGTAAACAACACTCTTTCAAAGATACTGAACTGGTTCACTGTGAACAACTTATTATTAAATGCTAAGAAAACAAAATGTATAAAATTTTGTTTGCCAAATGTAAAAAAGGTCAATAATAGTGTAATATTAGACAGTAATAAATTACAATTTGTAAATACCACGGTGTTCCTTGGTATAACTTTGGATGTTTCACTTCAATGGGGACCACACATTGAAACTTTAGCGGGAAGGCTTAGTTCAGCTGCTTATGCCGTTAAGAAAATAAGACAGTTAACGGATGTAGATACTGCGAGACTAGTGTATTTTAGTTACTTCCATAGTATAATGTCTTATGGCATATTACTGTGGGGGCATGCGGCTGATATAGAAACTATTTTCATCCTGCAGAAAAGAGCTATCCGCGCAATCTATCAGATGCGATCACGTGACTCGTTACAGAATAAGTTCAAAGAAATCAATATTTTAACTGTTGCTAGTCAATTTATATATGAAAACATCATGTACGTTCGTAAGAATTTGCATTTATTTCCTAAAAACAGTGACAGGCATAATTTGAATTTAAGAAATGTAAATAAAATAGACATAGTCTTTTCGAGACTGAGTAAGGTTAAAAAGTCATTTGTGGGGCAGTGTATAAGATTCTACAATAAAATTCCAGAAAATGTAACTAGTTTGTCAGAGAATAAATTCAAGACTCATGTCAAAAAAGTTTTGTGCTCTAGAGGATATTATAAAATAATAGATTATGTAAATGACAAAGATATATATGTTGATTCTATAACAAATACCATTACCTGAGACTGTAATCTGAATCATGACATTATTTGTAATTTTATTTTTATTTTTATTGTATTTTTTTTTTGTTTTGACTATTTAAAAGTGTGTGTAAACACCTATTTGAAATAAATTGTTTTTGATTTTGATTTTGATTTTAGAAACTATACAGATGAACTATCTACTGCCAAGACACACAGAGATGACAGTTGACAGTATTCACGCTACAATCGAAAATTCTGTTCGAAACACAACGGTATGGGCGCCTTCACAGTGGCTGACAATTTGTCAGCTAGCTAGAAAGGATCTAGGACCCTATCAGGTGGAAGGTCTTACACATGAAGACTTTAAGAATTATGAAGACTTTTCTGAAAAATATTTCAAGGGAAACCTTGTGGGCAAAATTGGAAAGATTCGTGTGGCAACATTTAAAAAGTCTGCGCCAAATGTGATGGTCGTCAAATACAGCATGCAAGATGGTGCAAAAGAAGAGTCCATACAAATTTATGCAAAACCGAAACAACTGAATGCAAAATATAAATCAAAGCTTCCTATCACAAAAGCTAAGTATAATGACCTTAAAAAACTTTGTGTCACTGGTGCTATCCCAAGAATACATACATCAACCTACCATCAAGCACTACTAGCAAAGATGCACTGATCGATACCGATGTTGAAGACGAAACAGACTGAACAAGAACTGAACTGACAAGAAAAAATAATAAGAGATTGATTAAGTATAAAGAAGAAGAAAAAGAAATTAGAAAGTAAGAAGGTAAAAGTTTGGTTAAATTTTAATTAAGATGTTATTTTTTTATAATTTTGATTATAATAAGAATGTTTTTGTATTTGTACTGGAACTACATTTTATAATTGTAATAGAAGATTTATTTTTGTTATTGAAGTTATACTGTCAGCAGCACATCAACCTACCCCTTTAAGGGATCAATTCAAACAGAATTGTCATACAGTTTATATTTTATGAAAAACCAGTACAGGTTGATTTCTTAAAGAGGTAGCTTGATGTGCTGCTGACAGTTCCTAAGTATGGTTTCAATAATAAGTATATAGGGTGACTTTTAATTAGTTCTTGATAGCAAAGGATATGAATGTACTCGTGATTACAAACAACTTTCCCAAAGAAACTATATGTCAAATATGAAAAAAAAAATTTGGTCCTTGATACATTTTTGCCGATTTGATAACTTATTATGTATCGAGGGCGAAAATTTTTTTTTCATATTTCACATATAGTTTCTTTGGGAAAGTTGTTTGTAATCACCAGTACATTCATATCCTTTGCTATCAAGAACTAATTTGAGGTCACCCTGTATATGAGAAGTTTGAAAATGATTTATTTTTTTGTTTTATCACGAGTGATGTTTTTGATTTTGAAAGTTATTGAAGAGATTTTTCTTTAACTTGTTTAGAATTAGAATAGGAACAGTTCTAAATGTTAAAGATTAACAATAAAGAAGAATAAGTAACTGCAATATTATCTCAAATTATTAGAATTATAATTTCAGGGAAAATACTGTTTACCAATTATCTAATAAAAAGGCTGTTTAACTTGGGATTCCTAAAAATATGTGATAAATCCTTTGTTGTTACCTTAGTTAGCTAAAAAGTTACTGCTGTTTCTAGGTAATTGTTAGTTTAAATAAAAAACTTATCTTTGAACAATTTACTATCTATGTTTTATTTTTCATTTCGGAGAGCGTCGGTGGCGTCACGGCTAGGGCCGCCGCCTCCTGTGAGGGTAGTCGTGGTTCGACTCCTGCCACGTACCAATGTGATTTCGAATTTCGATTTCATATGTACGTTTATCCGACGCTCTTACGGTGAAGGAAAACATCGTGAGGAAACCTGCACACGCCTGCGGAGAAACTCGCAGATTGTGTGTGAAGTCGACCAACCCGCACTGGGCCCGCGTGGTCGACTAAGGCCCGATCGCCCTAATTCAGGGAAAGCTCGAGCCCCTCGGTGGGGACGTATATGAGCTGATATGATGATTTTTCATTTCATAATAATTAACAAGATAGGTGAAACCCCCTATTATTTCAACGTACCTTTTAATTAATCTATGTTTTAACCGTCAACTTCTGCACACCTCATTATTTTAGTATGATTGCAAACAATTTAAAAAAAGAAATAAGTTGCATAAACTAATTAGCCATACATCAATAAGTTTGAGATATGGTATTTAAATCAATTAACTTAGGTTTGAAATATGACCAACTCATTGGTTAAAGCACTTAGCTTAGAGCTATTATTTGCAATCCTAGGCACTTAAGTCAAGTAGCTTGGAACATGTATTAATAAACCTAGGCGGTTGAGTCAAGTAGCTTGGAACATGCATTAATAAACCTAGGCGGTTAAGTCAAGTAGCTTGGAACATGTATTAATAAACCTAGGCGGTTAAGTCATTTAGCCTGGAACAAAAAAAAAGGAAAATGTGGGTTTTTTGTATTAATCGACATTTATTTTTGTTAAAAATCGGAATATCAGAAAAAACATTAATCGAAATATGAATATTGTGTAACAGAAACAGAAATTTCCTTTGCTTTAAAAAAATAATGCGATTTGCTAGAGTTATGATTTTTTTTCTGAAAATCGAAACTTTAAACTGCTCTGGTGTGAAGTTTCAAAAATGGCGGTTAATACAAATAGCCCGGAACCCGTCGCTGTTTATCCGTCGCTGCTTTGCGCTTCTTACAATAGAGGCAGGTAAAACGTACATATTATATGGCCTAGAAGCCATATAATCACAAATATAAGATCTTTTGCTGCTGATGCCTGGAGCGACACCAATATGTATACTAACTAGAGATGGGCCGAATATTCGTTTTATATTCGGTATTCGGCATATTCGGCAGCTTTACCGAATATTCATATTCGGCCGAATATTCGGCTGAATCACCTAATATTCGGCAAAGTGATACTCAAAGTTTTTACTGTTGTTGACCCGTGTATTATCATGATTTGAGTGTACAGTGTAATGAGGTAAGTATTTTAGAGTGTAGCTTTCTGTTTTTGTCGTCACTGAAGCTTTATCTTCAATTAAAGAAGGTTGGTAAAAGAATAGCTGAATCAAATCACAACACCTTAGTAGTTTAGTAGTCTGGTGCTGGTGCAGGCGTTTATGCTAAGGATTACTCAGCGAGTATTAGTCTAGGGCAATATGCAACAGTCTTCCAGGCGGAGACTTATGCTATCATTGCATGTGCACATGAGATTATAGACAAGGAAGTCAAAGACAAAACCATCTATATTCTCAGCGATAGCCAAGCTGTTCTTAAAGTTCTTGACTCCTTCAAGGTTGACTCCGGGCTAGTGCTAAATTGTGTAAAGGTCCTCAATAAGGTGGGCCGACACAACAAACTGCAACTGGTCTGGGTCCCTGGACACGTAGGAGTGGAAGGCAATGAAGAAGCAGGCAAACTGGCTATAATGGGATCACAAACAACAATGTGTGGTCCAGAAACGAGGATAGGGCTACCAAGGAGCACTATTATAAGGGCATTAAAGGAACAGGCCAAGGGAAGACACAGATTGACATGGCTATCCAGAGATGGACATAAACACTCTAAGCTCTTCATCGGTGAGGTCACCACAGAGGCAAACAAGTACATTTGGAATAACAGCAGGACGCGAGTCAGGGCGATAACAGGAGCGTTGACGGGCCACTTTGCCACAAACGCACACCTGCAAAAAATCGGCCTGACGCACGACCCGACCTGCAGGGCCTGTGGTGAAGATATAGAATCAATGGAACACTTACTGTGTCACTGCGATGTCCTGGCTAGCAAGCGTATGTACAGTGGCCAGCACGTGGCGATGGACAGTATACACACATATAACTACCACCGATTTTTAACAGTTGAACACTCGCACACTTCGGTGATTGGTAGAATTCGTCATCTTTACGAAAATATACCAATCGACATTCTTTTCTAAGTAAGCGTCTATTTAAGACCAATAACGAATTCACACAAACTTATGACCATAGATCTGTGTTTTTGACAAATCATAAGCCACGCCCCTTACAAAGCATCCGGCACAGATCTAATAAACCAAGCATCCGCGCAGCGACACGAGCTAGCAAGCAGTGTTGCCGTTTTAGCCACTTTGTAGCTAGATCTAGCATATTTATAACGGTTTAGCCAAAAATAATTTTACCTAACCAAACGATTCTAGCTACTTTTGGTAATTATGTTTTTGATAATTACTGTTTACAGTTGACCAAATATTTGACCTAGTTACTGCGGTCTTGTCTTCCTCAGTCTAATGCGGAAGTAAGTAGTTAAGTGTCATGAACACACTGAAAAATAAATTATGAAACAAAATGTGTGCATTTAAACTTAATTCCATAATTATGATTAAAAGTCAATAAAAATAAATAATAAAAATGCCACGACTATGTTTTGCCACCTGAAGTTTTAAACAAATTTACAGAAGCAATCAAAAAAATTGAAACCCCATCTACATCATCATCACAGATCGATTGACGTTGACGTAGAGATTTCAGAATTACCAGATGCCATTGTAGACCTACAATTATTTTTTTTCTACATGTATTAGATACTGTTTTAATTAAACCCACATCCTTATTACAAAATTTGGCCACTTTTTCATTTTAATAACTACAAACAATGTTGTCCTAACGGCAACACTGCCAGTATATTAAAGTCACTCACTCATCCGTCTCCGTCAAAGAGAATATAATACACTACGTTCTCGTCCCGTCCAAAGAGAATATAAGTCACCAATACGTTTGTCAGTCCAAGTTCAGTCGCATAGATATTAGATAGCATTTATTGTGAACATGTGAGCGTACACCGTCTCAATCTTCACTGCTTTTTTTTTTATTCACAATTGGTAAGCCTTTGGCATCATCTCACCTGATGGTGAGTGACGATGATGCCGAAGATGGAAGCGGGCTTACCTAGATTCCCCAACACAATGGAGAACAGGCTATCTTATCTTCAAGCCGGAACACATCAATGTTTTTAATACTGATGTCTATCGGCAAGACTTAGATAAGATGGTGGTAGCTAGCCAGGCGGGCTTAGAAAATGCCCTACCACCAACCAAACCGAGTCTTACAAGTTGACCCCACCGGAAATCGAACCCGCGACCTCCTGGTGTGAAGCGAATAGACTACCTACCCATTACGCCCCGGAGGCGGTTAAAGAATTTTAGATTCGGTTCAATAATTCTAAAGTTTAACCCCCTACAACCAAACAAATAAACAAACCTTACCACTACTTATAATATTTTATTCTTAAAAGTCTGGTCTTTTCCACAAATAAATCGGAATTTCCATCAATAAGTATGTATGTAAAATCTTCGGACAAACGCGATCTCCCCCGACCCCGCCTACCCGCACCGGCCAGCGGTAAGCGGCAGCGCAGATTGAAAACAATGCGAAGAGAACAATTACTATCTCTTTTTCGCATTCGCTCTGTTCAACTTCGAACATTTTCAAGGCCATTATGTCCAACTGCATGTGCTGTTCACTGTACCTCCTAGGTGATGGCTACCCAACACCGGAGGACTACAAGCACCTTCCAATCAGCGGAATTGCTGCATTAATGCAGAACATCTTCGAGTAGGTTGGGGTGCAAAGGTTATAGGGGTAGACACAAAAGATCCCATTGGGTCGAAGTGTCGCTGCAACTGCAGCCCCCACTTACAAAGATAAGATAAGAAGTTTAGTAGATTATGAATAACATTTTTTTCTAGTTTCTACTCAGCATAGCGTCGCAAAATATATTTATTTATATTAAACGTTTAAACCTATCCTATTCAACCAATATCGTATTAAGCAGATTCAAGTGTCTTTAATTTTGCCGGGTTGTCAAATTAGTTAGACGTGTCATTCGTCATATCTCAGAAATGTATGTAGGTACTTATAACCCGGCAAAATTGAAGTTTCGTGAATCTGCTAAACAATTAACATCCGTGACCGTACCTAGCTTGACAAAGTGGATGTAACAGAACGTGCCGAAAATCCGTAAGAGATTAAATGAAGAAATATTCTTTTCTCAATCTTTTCTATTATGGTATTACGATATTATAAGCTATTTATTCACATGACCAACAAATAATTGTATTTACTTGACAACTGAATTGTGTTGTTTACATCCAAGTTATTTTTGGTATTATTAATTTATTAGTACCGCTCCGTACGCGCCCACACAGCTTGAATGTCGAACCCACACTAAAGTAAGGTGTACTGTCCGCAGTCAAGTTTAGTCGAACAATCTCAGTGTTCGGATCTCGAAATCTAGTAAGTACATGTATATCGATGAATGTACCGAATATTCGGCCGAATATTCGGTTCGGTAAAAGTTTTACCGAATATTCGGCCGAATGTTCGTATTCGGTGAAACCCATGTTCGGCCCATCTCTAATACTAACTGCATGTAGGCATGTATGATAAAGATGACAGCCGGGCTTGTAACTATAAAAAAACCCAGTTTTGTCATTTAACATTCCATCGGTTGCCTAAACGACGAGGTCAGTGAACCCAATCGTAATACTAATCTCGAATATACTTGTTGACTGGAAATGGTGTTTAAAGATTCCACGAAACGTTCTTATTAAGCAATGCGACTTTCTTTCATGGACGGCTAAGCCGCACCGCTTACTATTCACAAAACGTACATTTACGTTTTTCGGTGTTACTCACTGAATGCATATTATAGACAAATGACAATACATTTTATGTATCTTCGTAACACAGTTATAGTTATAGTGGATGGAGGAAGTCGAATTTGTTTATCACAGTCATATTTATTTAAATTGAAACATCTCTGACTTGCGTTGCGGTTGCGACCGACAATGCTTACTAATATTATAAATGTGAAAATGTGTTTGTTTGTTTGTTACCTTTTCACACTTCAACGCCTTGACGAATCTTAATGAAATATGACATGCAGGTAGCCTGTGCCACGAGGAAGGACATAGGCGACTTTTTATCCCGTGAAAATAGCATAGCTCGATGCAGTTCCTGAGGGAACTGAAAATATACTCTTTTTTGGTTAATTTCTTTAATTGTGTGATTTTTTGCACAGAGATGGTTGAGGGGGTGGGAAATGACACGATTTACTATAAAGCATATCCTGACATAGTTCCCGAGAGATCTGGAGAAAATTCATGTCCAGCTCGCGCACCCTCTAAGGCAGTCACAAAAACGATGTCCACGTGGGCAAAGCCACGTGCAAAAGCTAGTGAATCATGAAATATATCGATATAGGTACTTACCTGTCTTTATTAGTTTGCTATTTAAGACACAGAATTGTGTAGATCTTTTCAATTAACGACACTAAAGGAAATCTGACCCCAACACACATGTGCCCTTTAACTATTAGGTTTAAACATATGGTGTGAGCCCAGCGGCTTTCGTACAAAAAGTCAGGTAGAGAAACAAGATACCCGATATTGCAAACGCATGTTTATCTGACTGCAGATGGATGGCTAAAAAATGTAAACATGTGCCTGTGAAAACTGAAGACATTGATCGTCAACACTCTTATTTTTGTGTATCTATTCCGGGAGACATTATTTTTAAATCCACGGCCCCTGCTATAATCTACTCAAATTGTCTTTTCAACTATATGAGTATAATATATACAGGTGATCCATGAAAATGGTCGAATCGCAGATGGTTTCATAGGAAGGTCACGTTGATGAAATTCCACAGTTTCGAGATGTTCGCATTTTCGTATAAAAAAGCCATCTTTGTTGGCCAATTGGCGTAACAAACATATTTTTATTTGATATTTAATAAGCAGTGTGAACTCTAATAGTGTAATCTTCTAATATCAACAGAAAACTGGTATGCAACTGATAAGCAAAGACATAAAGACGGATGTTTTAAATGCAGTATTGATTGAGTGCATAAGGGTCCCCAGTAGCACAGTATTGCGATATTGCCTACAGTAGCGCAACGCCTTTGATGTCGCACGATGCCGCCACCGGCGTAGGTACTAGCGCTGACATACGAAATAACGGAAGGGTTGTCACAAAATTGAAAATAAACCAATTAAGATTTATTATTATAGATATAATGTGGTGATCAATCATTTATTGAGTAAGATTAAGATATACATATTTATAAGTGTTGCAGTGCCAAATACTTACGAGACACTTTAATTTTAGTCGTTTAAAGATTGTGCTTATAAAATTTTATTGTTTAATGGATTCGCATTCGGATGAATCCGTGATACCTACCTAACTATCCTACTGTTGACCTGTACGGCGCGCAGTGAGTACGGTGGTACCTACATAATATTTTGCTGGCGGCGCGACGCCATCCAGATCCCGTAACCGACCCGAAAAAAATAATATAATTTATTATAATTATAATATTGGTATTATTGGCTCTTAAAAGGAAGATTAAAATACCTATCTAGGTACTTACCTACGTACATACATACACATTTTTTTAAATAAGTACTTTAACAATTCAAACCCAGAGCACAGATCAAACCAGTGCCAATACGTTCTTTTATATATATATATATATATATATATATATTAGTACCAAAGGGCAATGGAGCGTGCTATGCTCAGAGTTTTTCTGCGTGATCGAATCACAAACAAGGAGATCCGTACGAGAACCAAAGGAACCGACATAGCTCTCAGAATTGCTAAACTTAAGTGGCAGTGGGCTGGTTACATAGCTCGTAGAATATCCGTTCCATCCGGGCGTTGGGGCAGTAAAGTTCTCGAGTGGCGACCGCGCACCGGAAAGCGTAGCGTAGGAAGGCCTCCCACTCGGTGGACCGATGACCTGGTGAAGGTCGTGGGAAGCCGCTAGATGCGGGCAGCGCAGAACCGGTCGTCGTGGAAATCCTTGGGGAAGGCGTATATCCAGCAGTGGACGTCCTTCGGCTGATATGATAATATTAGTACGTGCTGTAGGTAGGCACCTACCTATACTATAGTAGGTGCCGAGTGGTATAATTATATATGATTACGACATTATTAGAGCTGAACTTTCGAAAATTGACTGGGAGGCGCACATCTCAGTAAAAAACATTGATTTATCTATTGTTAATTTTTATTCTATATTAAACAAAATTATTGACGATTATGTTCCTTCTAAAATAGTAACAGGTAATAGGAAATACCCTATTTGGTATTCTAGATCCTTGATCAAATTATTAAATAAAAAGCTCAAGATACATAAAAAGTGGAAAATTTATAGAAGAAAAAATGACTATGAATACTTCTCGGGATTACGTAAACAAACTAAAGAGATGGAATTGGAGTGTTATAAAACATTTATATCGAGAGCTGAAAATAACATAAGATTAAATTCGAAACAGTTTTCGTCATTTATCAAAAGTAAAAAAAGTTGTGTTGGCATTCCTAACACTCTCTATCTTGATGACAAATCGGGTTCAGATGGACAAACCATAGCCAATATGTTTAATGAATTCTTTGAATCTATGTTTGAAAGGGATACATCAGTTTTTTTTCACAGACCTCAAGAGGCAGGTACGTTTCTTATAGGTTCTGTGGAAATAACTATAGACATAGTAGAAAAATATTTGGAACGGCTGGATATTACTAAGGGTAGTGGACCTGATGGATTACATCCAGTATTTTTAAGGCAATGTAGTAAACAACTCGCTGCTCCTCTTCACCTACTCTTCAAGTTTTCACTAGCTAGTGGTAGAATGCCTGAGGTGTGGAAACGCAGTCTAGTTGTACCAATTTTTAAGAATGGTGACAGACATAATGTGCGCAATTACCGGGGTATATCCAAGCTTTCTGTTATTCCTAAATTATTTGAAAAAATTATTTATGACACTTTATTTCCCGTAGTTAGACCACATCTTATAACTGAACAGCATGGTTTCACTGAAAGACGTTCAACTGAGTCCAACCTCTGTGAATTTTTAGACTTTGTTCTCGATCATATGTCCAACGGTTACCAGGTTGATGTCGTGTATACTGACTACTCAAAAGCTTTTGATAAAATATCTCATAACTTGTTAATATGGAAACTTGAGAGCTTTGGTATACACGGTGATTTGCTGCGATGGCTTGAGTCATACCTTCGTGATAGAACACAGGCTGTAGCTGTTAAAGGCTTTACTTCCTCTTTTATCCCAATTAGCTCCGGGGTTCCCCAGGGATCTCATCTCGGCCCTTTGCTTTTTAATATATTTATTAACGATGTTTCACATTGTTTTAAAAACTCAGAAGTCTTGTTATATGCTGATGATACTAAGATATATAAAGCCGTTAGGTCTTCCGACGACTGTAAACTTCTACAAGAAGATCTCGATAGACTGAGTGAATACTGTCTATTAAACAAGTTATATTTGAATGTAGATAAATGTTGCACTATCTCATACTCCAGGAAAAAAGATCCAATTAATAATTATTATAGTTTACATAACAAAACTTTACAAAGAGTGTCTGAGGTGAGAGACCTTGGAGTTTATTTGGATAATCAATTATTATTTACCTCTCATATTGATAAAATAACAGCCAAAGCGTACAAGATATTAGGGTTTATATTTAGACAAAGTAAAGAGTTTAAAAATTATAACACTTTAATACTGCTATATAATTCGTTTGTAAGATCTCATCTAGAATACGCATCGACCGTTTGGAACCCTCAATATTTAAAACATGTAGACTCTATTGAGCGTATCCAACGCAAATTTATTAAACGAATTATGTTTCGTTTCAAGGAATTTGACCCTAGTAAAATTATACCACTCGCAACACGAAGAGAACACAGAGATCAAATACTGTTATATAAAATAATACACAATTATTTAGATTCTCCATATCTAGTAAATAAGATTTTATATAAATGTCCTAGAGCAAATTTGCGCTCAAATCGTACATTTGCTATTCCTTTTTGCCGAACTAACTATGCCAAAAATCGTTACATTGTAAGATCTTGTTCAAAATATAACGAAGCTTATGAACACGTTGATATTTTTTCGTCAAGACTCAAACAATACATTTCTTCAATTAAAAATGTTAATTAGAATTTATAAGATTGTCTCTTACATAAGTTTTTTTGTGAGTTTTTATGTCTTTTTGTAAGTCATATTTATCTACTTAAATTTAATGTTTACTTGAACGAAATTGTCCTTAACTATTAGTGGAAATTTTATTGGCTTATGTTTCAATATTTATGTTATTATCTATTTTGTGTAATTACAGCTGTTTTTTTCCCCAATGAATAAATAAAAATAAAATAAATAATAATATATGTACAATCTTGATACTCTGTGCCTATACTTACTTAAGTATAATGGGATTAGGTATCATTTTTTTTATTTACAATTGGTAAGCCGTTGGCATTATCGCACCTAATGATAAGTGACGATGATGCCGAAGATGGAAGCGGGCTTACAAAGATTCCCCAACGCAATGGGGAACTAGCTAACTTATCTTCAAGCCGGAACACATCAATATTGTTAGCATTGATGTTTGGCGGTAAGACTTAGATAAGTGGTGGTCGCTAGCCAGGCGGGATTAGATAATGCCCTTACATCCACATTACAAAGTTAGACTCCGTTAGTGAGTTAGACTCCGCCGGGAATCGAATCTACGACCTCTTGATGTGAAGCCAATGGCCTTAACAATTACGCCATGGAGGTGTTCAATAAAATATCAATAATACTATAGACGGATTATTAAATTAAATAGTTGTAAGAACCCTAAACAGAAAAACTTACATACCTACCTACCTCTTGTCTCCCCTTATATACCTATAGCATATCTCTGCCCTTGTTATACTTTAGTGTCGATTGACAACCGTGCACAGAACACTAAGTAAGTATCCATTATACGAAAGTAGTGGTTATAAACGAAATTAGTATAAAAGTATTTTGAGCCTAGCAAAACATGCACGCGTCGACGCCCCTTCGCGCTAGACTGGCAAACTCGCGGCAGTTTGCCAGCCGCATGCCCCGCAAGTACCCCTCCGTTGCTCTGCGTAAGTACATTCGTTGCGCTACTGTAGGCCATATTGTAATGCTGTGCCAGTAGGCTCGAACTTCCATACAAACGTAGTTCCACTTTAATACAAAAACTACTTGCCGGATTGGATTGGAATATATTGAGTAGACACATATCGATGTTTGTAATTAATTTTCATCGTAGTAAATTTAAACATAACTAAACGAAGGCTTAAATTAGTTTTGTACTGAAAGTTTGAAACTGCTCTTATTTTTTTCCGTTTTATATTAGTACATCGAAAACTAATTACAAACATCGATATATGTTTAGTCAATACATTTGCAAAGTTTGTATTCAATCCGGCATGTATTTTTTGTATTAACGCGGAAATATGTTTGTATGGAAACTCGAGCCTCCTGGGGACCCTTAAGCACATTAAAAAAACCAGAGGGCAGTCATTGAAACAAAAGAATTATAGGGTCTTAAAGTTTTGGCACCATCAACGCCTACGTCGATGATCAATCGCCACACAACTGATATAACACCCGGTTCAAATTAAGGTGGATTAAACGATGCGGCAAGCGCTGGACCGGTCGTCGTGGAAATTCTTAGGGGAGGTACTTTGTCTAGCAGTGGACGTCTTTCGGTTTTTATGATGATGATGATGAAACGCTCGAACACGTTCACAATAAACGCCGAGCAATTCACAATATAAACGGAAGCAACACACCTCCGCTCCCCACTCTCATCGCAATTTGATCCTGCCTTAGACCTGCCTGTTGCAACTTTCCATCGGATAGGCTCTTTGTCACCTTAAAAACAGTGAAGTTTAATTTATTTACTAACCTTTTCGTTTCAACTGGAGCCACAACTTCCATCGGCGGTAGTGGTGGTGGTGGTGGTGGTGGTGGCGGCGGAGGCGGTTCCACTGCTACGCTTGGCATGACCGGCCCTGCCACTGGCGCAACGTCTGGCACAGCCGGTGGCACGGGTAGTTCTGGCAATTCCGGCATTTCCGGCAATTCGGGTGCTCCTTGCAATTCTGCCAAGTCTGGCAGGTCGGCCACGGCAATTTCAGCGGGCGTCGTGGGGGAAGTCACTACCGAGGGTGCTATGGATCCGTCACTCGTCATCGAGAACTGGACGTCGCCGGCTATGCCCGGTAGATCGGGCAGGTCTAATGGCATCTCTAGTTCAGGTACCTGGTCAAAGAAAAGAAGTATTTATAGTAGTTGTGGAGTGATTTTTTATTCTGCTTCAACGTAGCACTTGCTAAGCAATGCCAGGCAAGAAATCACATTCAAGTCATTTTCCAAATGTTAATTATTTAGCCCGTTGACAGGTACTATTAACAGTAAAGAGCTTTCCACACATTTATGGTTCTAGTTATGGAGTGATTTTTTATTCTGCTTCAACGTAGCACTTGCTAAGCAATGCCAGGCAAGAAATCACATTCAAGTCATTTTCCAAATGTTAATTATTTAGCCCGTTGACAGGTACTATTAACAGTAAAGAGCTTTCCACACATTTATGGTTCAGGGGCCCCTGCCAATGTTCCGCCGGAAACGGGGAAAATGCTTGCATACATTTCATAAGAACTTGTTCACACAGCTCCGTGTCTGATGTGTGAACAAGTTCTTACAAAATGTAGGCAAGTAATTTTTTCGCCGTCTCCAACGAAACATTAAAGGGACTCTGAACTATTGAAAGTTTCATCTTAATACATGGGAAGTCATTCCAGTTACACAGATTTCTTCTTTCCTGTGAGAACCTTTCATAATCCGGGATCAAAAATATGACTCGTGTAATAAGAAAGAACCGTATTTACATGCCTAATCCAGCAGTGAAAGTTTCATCTAAATATATTGAGCCATCCCAGAAATACAGTATACATACTTACTTGCTTTCCTGTAAGAATCCTTCGTTGTCTGGGATTAAAA
The DNA here is from genome assembly GCA_947284805.1 of Coleophora flavipennella. Lineage (NCBI taxonomy): Eukaryota > Metazoa > Arthropoda > Insecta > Lepidoptera > Coleophoridae > Coleophora > Coleophora flavipennella. The sequence continues at coordinate 10,067,297 of OX369306.1, read as the reverse complement.
ATTGGGATGAAAAAAAGATATCATGTCATATATCACTAAAATCAGTTTTGTGACATTCTTCCGGGAACCCTTGACTTTTCGGGATAAAATGTTACTCCCTGAATATAAAGTACAATCATGCAAATTTTCATTCAAATCGGTTAAGCCGTTTTGCGTGATGCGTGAACAGACAGATCGACAGACATTTTTATAAATTGTTTATATTGTTAAACCTGTCTGTCCCCCAGGGTTTATATTTCTAAAAAATATTTCATTTACAGAATTATTTATACGCAAGGGGACGGCCTCGTGGCGACCGCGCACCGGATTACGTAGCGTAGGCTGGCCTCCCAACGACGGGCTGGCCACCCCATTGAAATTTCGAGTACCACTTCGTTACAGTTGATATATTGGCGGTAAAGTGAGTGTCGCTTCTTCTGTACCTATCCATTGAAAATTGACTGAATGGTGTAAGTGGAAGAAACGATAAAAAAAATAAGGACGAAAAACCGTTCCCGATCTATTTATAGGGCCCACGTAACCTTGTAACAGATGGTATATGATGATGACTCTCATTCATGAAACATGGAAAAATAGACAAAAATACAGTAAAATTAATCTTTGTTTCACTCACCATGCCGATTCCAGGTGCATACATATACTCGTCAGCTTCTCTCTTTAGCACATCACGCTTCAATATAGAGGAAGGCGCATCTTCGAGTAAGCTCTTACTCTCAATGTTTGCAGTTTTCGGTACATAAACAGGCACTTTGGTTGTGGTACCAAGATACGGGCTCTCATCCGTACTGAACACGAGGAGTTCACCGACCGTAGTCACGTCATTGATTACAGTGTTCAAGCTGAAGTCCTGTTTGGGTAAAGAGTTCTTTGGCGGAGCCACCTTCACATGGTAGAAGTGGAGTTTCTCCTAAAAATACAAATGTATAACTAAGTTAGAACTAAAGCTACATACACTCACAGTGAGAGCAGAGAGCGAATTAATTCATAAAAGACTTGTTGCTGAGCGCTAACTCTCAGTTATTTTGAATGCATCCTTTGGTGCTCATAAAATAGGTGCTCAAGGGGGAATGTGTTCATGGAATAGTTTGGTTTTACTGCTCCCGCTCACACTGTCTTTAAGAAGTGTGTTTATTACCTGAATTCCTTTATCACTGGTCTGTCCCTGAGTTTTCCCACTTAGGACAACTTTCTTCGATACATGCTGGTACCCATCAATTCTGAAGACTGATTGGTAATGATCATGTGTTATAGCAGCTGGATATTTCGCACTGCTGAATACTTTTATAGCTTTCTGCATACCAGTTAGTTTGTTCACTTGGCTCTTAGAAATTTCGATTCTCTGTCTAAGCTTGTTGGTCTTTTCAATATTTTTTTTTATTCGAGTCGAAAGTTGTGCGAATATGTCTTCGATTATCCCGTTTAAGTTATCTAATGTGTCAGCAATTTGAAGAATAGTTTCTTCGGTACTCAGATCATTAGGTATCAGATTGACTTTATAGATACTCTCCATTTTTATCTACTTTCTGTAACAATTAAATATTATTTTTATTTCGCATAATACATAGAAGGCTGATACACGAAACTTTGATCAGCTGTGCACTAAGCCGCAAAGATAATGTTTTGAGTCAATAGTTGAATGTTAAGTTATACTCAACCGCCAATAATTTAGACTAGTGTTAAGTTAAATATTTAACATAAGTACTTCATAAAAAAGGTGGTTATAGGCATTATTCAAGTATGAAATTTTAACAAAGAGAGCTGCTTACCTAAATGGCTTCAATTAATCACCTAAAATAAATTAATAAGGCACAGTATTATCACTAGACAACACATCCACTCATGAATGAAATTAATATAATTATGTCCAATTTTGTATCACTTTATAATTCTATACTTTAAAGTTCGCTAACTAGTCTATCAGTACTGTGTCACTAAATTATACTAATGTTTATTGGCTCAATTCTTAAAGGAGTTTACAGCAGGCGAGTTGCCAAGTAGTGAGTGTAAGTTATCATTTGTGGGGTCAGTGCTCCAGGAGAACCGGCAATACGCGTCGGGAGACATCGCGGGGTCCAGGATCACGGACTCCTCGCCCATCGGGCCCGACATCAGATTGTGGAGGTGCTTGTTCAACACAGCATCCCCGGGGCTCACATACCCACTGGACGCGGGCGGCTTTAATGGCACTGTGTTACGTACGGTCGTCTTGTGACTAGGAAGGGAATCTAGCGATTGCAGCTGAATGTAGCTACTGTCAGCGCTGTTTTTCGACGGCGGGGGCAAGACCGGCATTGACGGCAAGCTCTCTGTCCCGAAAATTTTAGTGGGAGATGGCCCTAACTTCGGGAAGTTCATTTCTGGTCGCGGCTGAACGTCTTCTGGCCGCACATAGCCCGATGATGACGGCGGCTGAATATTGGCGCTGGGGGCAGCACCGTTAGTGAAGATAGGCGGAGGCAATCCAGCCATTACGTAGCTCGTACTGGCTGGCTGTTTGTCGGCATGAGACGGCGGACTTTTAAACGGCGACGCCGCTGACTGGACATACCCTGTACTGGGGTTTACCACAGGCTGCACGTATCCAGTGACTCTGTTTTTCTTAAATACATTGTCACTAAAGTAAGGTGAACTTTCTGGTGAACTTTCGGGTTCTGTGCTTGATGATGTTGCTTTGGTGGCTGTCTTATTGTCATCTTGTTTATTGGGTACTGCTTCTAAATGGAGAGAGGAGTTAGAGTCATCATCTGATGTTGAATTTTGTCTATCAATCGGGCATTGTGATGCATCTGACAGAGCAGTGCTGTCTGTGTGGTCACTCGAGCCACAGTTATCATTTTCTTTTTGTTTTATATCTGGTGTCGAAATAGTAGTTTTGCTTGGTAACAGAAGCGATTCATCAGATGATGGTTTTTCATCCTTGTCTTGATTGTACAGTCCATTGAAAGGATACTTTGGATCTTTCTCAGGTGCAAGAAACAAGCCCTTAGGGAATTCTGGTTTGATGTCTTTCATTTTCCTCAGCTTCTTGTAAGCTTTAAGTGCAGCACATCCTGCACCTATTATGACGAGAACTCCCATAATTATACAAAATAGAAATAGGTTGTTTCTACTATTGCAACGCACAATACTTTCTTCACTCCATTCTCCAGGGTACATAAGCTCATCAGCAACATCTCTCTTATCCCTAATGGGAATCGTGACATTCCCTGAAGCATCTCCCTCATCCCTAATGGGAAGTTTGTCATTCCCTGAATCATCTTTCCCATTCCTAGTGGAAAGTGTAACATTATCTGAATAAACCCGTGACCCGTGATTAGCATCTAAGTCAAAGTTCACAGCTCGTACCTGGTAAGTCTCTAACTTGACCGTTCCCTCACACTGAGTGAGTGGGAAAAAGTTATTTGTTGTGTTTTCCAATGCCAATTCCTTACCATCCTTGATTATTCTTATTTGATATAGATCTACTGTACCTCCAGAAACATCAGGTGGTTCCCAGGTCAAGCGATCAGGTTGGTATTTGAAAGTTGGAATTCTGAGTTTACTGGGAGCTCCAATACAAGTTCTCAATGAAATGGGGGTGGTGTGGTTTGAACATGCATCAATACCAATATTACATGCTTTCACTGACAAGGAGTAGTTTGTAAATCCATGTAGTTTATTCAATGTTTTGATGATTGTGATATCATCTGAAATATTTTCTTCATACAAAACGTCACATACCTTTTCATAATTATTATAAATCACATATTTGATCTTGGACACATGACCATTTAGGTGCTCAGGCCTATCCCACTGTATAGTCAAGGAATCATTTCTGACATTGGTAATCCAGACGTTTCGTGGACTAGTAGGTGTATCTTCAAGAGTTGTTATGCGGACTGTAGTGTTTTCAATAGTTTTTAAACCGTAACTGGTATTCAAAGCCATAGTGAACTGGTATGTTCGATAGGGTTCCAAGTTATCTATTGTGGTATTCCATTGCTTTGGGTCATCAATGTATTTAGAATGGTTTTTACCACTTTTGTCGCAAAAACTGCTTGTTTCTATCACTGGACAATATGATATATTATATCCAATTATGATTCCTTCTTTTAAAATGCAATCTAGGGACCATCTGAGCTCTACTGAAGTTTTACTAGGAGCTCCATGATCAGTAAACACTAGTGGGAAACGGTACATTGATATTTGGTCCTTAGATATATGACACCGTGCCCAAATCATTCCACTGGTTTGTGGGCCTTTATTGGCTGCAATGGCAAACTCATATCGGTAATCCCTAGGCAAGTTAATTACATGTCTATTTTTTTTAGCCTCCAAGCTTGCAAAGTCTAATCTGCCATTACATAATTCAGTTGTATTTTGCTGACACCAAAACAGTGTGTAGTTGTCAATATTATTGCTACCAGACCATGATAGTTCATAAGTACCATTCTCATAGGCAAGTTTTGTAAAACGGGCTAGATTTAAATGGGTTTCACTTTCTGGTGGTATGTAGAGGCTGCTGCTGTTCACAGACTTGCCTTTCTCATTGAAGGACCAGATTGAAACTTCAATTGCATTCAGTGTTGCTTTCCCTAATTCTAAAAACCCTAAACCTTTATTTTTTTCAGGGAATAAAGTGTGGACTCTGGAATCTTGCTTTACATTGACCTGGTAGGTGAAATTTGCACCTGCTTCTTCATATTCCTCCAGCTGCTTCCAGTATAAATGTATCACTCTATAACCTTCAAATTTGTTTTGGGTGAAAGCACCAGCAGCCATGCCTGGTGGTCTACGTGGTTTCTCACTAGATGTATAGAATACAAGATTACTAAAGTCTGACCAAAATTGCTCCTCCTTGGCCTTAATGGGCTTAATATAAACACGCACTCCATACTGCATATGAGCATAGGGAAGATCAGTCAGATTGAATTTGTACATCTCTTTTTTTATAGGTAAGCCTGATGTATTGACGCGGCGAAAGTATGAAGTGTCATCTATTTTTGCTATTTGATATTCTATTCTATGCTCCACACCGCCTTCCAATAAGTGAGCCATGTTGTGAGGTATGTTCCAGTGCAAAAGCACACTGTGTGGGCTTAAACTAATGTTGTGAAGGTGTGCAGGTGGATCCGGTTTCACAATTGAGAAGTGGTCAATAGTGAAATATTCATCAATTTTACCAAACTTATTGTAAGCTACAAGATGAAAGTGGATCAATGGATCCTGCTGCCTGTAGCTAGGTGTGCTGTTAGTACTCCATGCACAGTACCTAGTGTAGCTATTCTCTACTACAGACGCTTCGCAGGCTTGCACAGGATTGCCATTCACAGTGAAAGCAAGAGTGTAATTTGTAAACAGAATCCTATCTGGAGTGGTCCAAGAGCAGTTCAGTATGTCAAGATTTCTGGAAATGCATTTGAAGTCTGTGACATTTTTTGGTGGTGACGCTACAACAACACTTATGAGGGCATTTCTCTCGCTTCTCTTATTTTTGCAGTACAATGTTTGTCTTTTATGCTCTTTGGGGTGTTCAATAAAGAGTCTTATGGTGCTGTTGTTGAGCTCCTGTGTCTTCTCGCGCAGAGGTTTGCCCGCGAGAGTGAACATTAAGTCGTTCGCTGTGTAATTATTGCCAGCTGTACAAAATATCTCCAAGTTATCGCCGTATTTGACATAAATATCGTGGGGATAAACAGTCAAGGTTTCTGGTTCCACCGTCTGGATACACGGTAGGCACAGCACCAAACACGCCAGTGCGTACCGCATCCTTCCATCGCATCGGAGTCCCCACAGGCCACTACACTTGGTCCTTCCACCACTGTCTACACTAACAGCCATTTTATTGTTTATCGCGAATCACACCATTAGGAACTAGATCACTATTCGTTATTTTAATGAAAAGCACAAATCAGAAAACCCATTTCTTGTTTTTTTTGTATCGCGATTAAATGGCGCACCGAGTCCGTGCTCCCGACACGATGACACTCTCACGCGAGTGCGAGACTCTGCTCCGATTGACAGACGAGACACTCGGGCAGAGACTCCCAAACACCTGATGCTCTACGATCTACTGCTCAGCCTCTATTTAGTGGAGGCCTCTCCGCATTATAAGCGCGATTGAAAGATAAAAGTAAAAAAAAAACGCTAGCATGTACCTTGAGAGTACTCACGAAAAGTTTTGAGAATTGATAAAATTTCTTGGAAACGCCAACTTCATTCCGGTGTTTGAAAACAAGTTTTTTTTTTATTCTAATTTTTTTTTATTAAGACTTGGGAGCAAGGCCTTCAGTCTAAACAGAAACATTACAACATAAAATAATAAAAAGGCGGTTGTCTGTAAAGTCGGTTCACGGACGAAAATTTTAAGTGATAACGTCATAAGAAAATATTGATGAAAACATACAGAGTTTGACAGTTAACACGAACTACAACCACACCAAAGCCATCTGCTTTGAACTTGTGAGATTACGTGCACTTGGTAAGCCCTATCTCACCTCACCTGAAAGATGACGCGGGCTTACCAAAATTCCCTAACGCAATGGGAAACTAGCTATCTTATCTTCAAGCTTGAACACATCAATGCCGTTAACAGTGATACTTGGCGGCAAGACTTAGATGAGATGGTGATAGCTAGCCAAGCGGGCTTAGAAAATGCCCTTCCACCAACCAAACCGAGACATACAAAGTTAAAATCCGTCGGGAATTGAACCCGCGACCTCCTGATGTGAAGCTAATGAACTTAACCATTATGCAACGAAGGCGGTCAAATGTCATTAAATCTAAGTTCATTAAATATATTAAAGATTGTATATAGGTACATATTATATTAGCAACTCAAATGCAGACTACTATCCGGACACCTTGATAATTTGCCAGGGCCTGGCTTTTTCCCCGTCCGGTTTATCGAGACCCTAGTGTATATCGCTATTCAAATTGATAAAATGCAAGAATGAATTACCTTTTTTGCCGCAACTGTTGTAGTAATAAACAATGGAAATCACATTAACTTTTCACTTCACATTACAAGCAGTTGACAAAACAGTTCACGTGTATGACCATCCAGATGCATGTCATCGTAACCAACTCGATTAAGTGCAACCTAGTCGGCCGTGGCAAATCTAGTCGACCGTGGCAAGTAGTCATTGCGAACGCTCTCACATACACTTTGAAACGTATACAGTAAGGTCCTGGAAGACTAGTACTTTTAATCCATTGACAAACACAGATACGAGTTTTCTTCACAGAGAAACGACATGATTGGAACACTTCTGTAAGGTCCTGGAAACCTAGTACTTTTAATCCATTGACACACTTGTTTGACGGTTCGTCCGTCCGTCCGTCCATCCGTCCAAGTTCAAGTGCAAGTACTAGAACAAGTACTAGTACAACTCTCGCTTGTACGCTCGGCTCAGGCATAACATGACAATGACGTCACACTGGCGTTACACAACAATGGGCGTAACGCGACAATGACGTCACACTTTTTGTGAATACAGCCCGTGTCATCAATTTATAAGATATTACGTCAGTACACAGTTACTTACGTATCAAATGTTTTAGATTCGATAGTTTGCTGACACCGACTTCAAACAAAATTTTAAGCCCCTAATTTAATTCGTACCCACCTTTGATTTCGTATTGTTATGTTGTGTATTTAAGTATAGTAATATTATTTCATACTTTTGAGTGAATTTAATTTTGAAGTCGGTTTTTAGTATGTATGTATGTATGTATAAATTCTTTATTGCACACAAGGAATAATCACAAAATGGTTTAGTTTTTTAAAACTTTTATTTTCTTTATTTTTAGTGATAATGCTATCTATCTAACAACGTTAAACCCAATCACCTACTCACCAATAGGAATTATCAAATCATAATACATGTGTTTCATTAACAGATACAAAGTCCATCATCATCTCAGCAGATCATGATGGACGATTTAATTCCATAACATTAAAGTTATGGTTATGAAAGAATACAACTTATCGGTCTATGCATACCTACGTATATATTATCATAGTAAAATTTTGAAAGAATTTTCCTCCAACTCCTAACCGTTAAGGAGTTGTACCTTCCTTCATCAGCTTATCAACATGAGGTGATGACTAACAGACGTAAGTATTTTAGTAGCTTTAGAAAGCATATGAATTTTCTGGAATTATATTGTAAAATCTTATACACTGCTCCACAAATCACTTATTAACCTTACTCAGTCTCAAATATCACACCTATTTCATTTAAATTTCTCAAATTGAAATAATTAAACTTAGTACTAAAAGAAAGCTAAATTAGTCTTTATGTGTCCTTTTATCCTTTATACAGGGTGGGAAGGAGTATACCGACAAATTTTAACCAACGATTCTAGTGCCTATTCGGACAAAAAAAGTTATAAAAGCATTGCTGGATAAAGCCTAATTTTCGAGATATTCGGTAATTCACAAGTTGAAAAATCTCAAATATAATAATAATATCAGATGTTTATATGACGTTTGTTGTCTTGAGCTCTTAATAATCAAGTGTCATACTGACGTCATACTGCATACTCCACTCGTTGTTTATCGTATGTTGTCGGAGTCGTTCGTGAAGTGTGAAGTTTTCTTTTTAGACTCTTTAGACTAAGGTTTCGTTCACAAGGGATTACTGTCGTTAATTCATTTTTTTGTTCCAGAAATTAAGTTAGTAAATGAGGCAGTTTTGGACCCATGTTGATATACATTATTTATACTCGTAATACCACCAGGAATCCATGGTTAAAATCTGTCGGTATACTCCTTCCCACTCTGTATACAAATTTATATTTGTCAGATAATCAGTTCTCGGAATTTCGTTCAGTTTCATATACTGGCCACAATAATTATTACATAATATATGATTCTAAACCAATTTTCCAAGCCACTCATTTCACATGCCAGCAAAGTCCTTCTACGCATCCTGATCAAGCGGCTGGAAGCCTACATCAATAGACAAACACCCAAAGAGCAGGCGAGATTCGTAGAGGCTGAGGTACGAGAGAGCAGATTCTGAACATAAGACAGTTAATAAAAAAAGGCAGGAAGCATAACATCGCTATAACAAGGCCTTCGATTGCACTGACTGACAGAAAATACTCAATGTTATGAATGAAATAGGAATACCGCAACATTGAATTTTTTTTTGCGAAACCTGTACCTGAACAGCAAGTCAAGAGTGAGACTGGAAGATAGCGTCTCACATCCCTTCAAGACTGAAAGAGGAGTATATCAGGGATGCATCCTGTCACCGTTACTGTACAGTCTCATAGGTGAAAACATAATGAGGATAGCTGATGCGAATACCTTTCTGAAAAAACTTCGATTTGCACATAACACCACTATCATAAGCGCGTCTGAGTCTGAATTGGCTGAACTCGTATCAACAATAGAGCACTTCAGCATTATAATTTTCTGGAACCGGCCATTCACATAAAAAAAACTGGTTTTCTCCGGTTTTCACAATCTCCTGTTTTTTACCGGTTTTTTCCAGAACCGGCGTAAAACACTAGTGAACATACATTAAAAAGAATATATACAGTCGAACATAGAACCTCCTCCTTTTTTGAAGACTGAAGTCGTTTATAGGTCTACGTCTGTAAGTCACACAGCAAAAATTAGTGTGAGTGTGTTTGTCGACAACTAATTTAAGTTGTGTTCATAATATTGTGTTCGCTTAGGTACGTAAAGTTTTATTTTGTTTTGTCAAGATATCTAAAGTATTTTGTTTCATTTAAGTAATTACTTTTGGTTGTAAATTTGTCCGTATGATTCCCGGCTAAGAATAGGACCATCCCATCTCTTCCAATGGGTGTCGTAAGAGGCGACTAAGGGACTTAAAAGCGGAGGATGGGCAGCAGCGTCTTTCCGTGCATTGCAACACACCGGCAATCAAACTGCGATCGCCAACCCGCCTGCCAAGCGTGGCGATTACGGCAAAACCCTCTTATGAAATCCATACCCAGAAAAAGGCTCCTAGTCCCCGGCGGCCCCGCTATTCCTAGCTCCGGTAGCAGTCATGGTAACGGCGGGGTGGGGGTGCGAAGAATCCCCGGCAGATGCCAGGCTACCAAACCCAACGACCTTTGGCCCTGGCAACTTACAACACGCGTACACTGCGGACTGAAGAGAAACTTACAGAACTCGAAGAAGTATTGAGCAGGTTACGGTGGGATATCGTAGGTTTATGTGAAGTCCAAAGAGAGGGAGAGGACACCATGATCCTTAAATCCGGAAACCTGCTCTATTTCCGGAAGGGCGACCAACAGTCCCACGGTGGTGTCGGATTTCTCGTCCACACGTCCCTGATTAACAATGTGGTCTAAATCGTGAGCGTTTCGATAAGGGTAGCATACCTTATACTCAGAATCACCAAACGGTATTCGATGAAGGTCATACAGGTATACGCGCCGACTACGGAACACTCCGACGACGAGGTAGAGACTATGTATGAGGACATCTATTCAGCCTTACATAGCACCAGGACCCATTATAACATTGTTATGGGGGGCTTTAACGCGAAACTGGGCAAACGAAGCGATGGTGAGCTGAGAGTGGGGCAATTTGGATATGGAGTAATAAATGCACGTGGCCAGATGCTGGCCGACTTTATGGAGAAGGAGAGCCTCTTTATGATGAACTCCTTCTTCAAAAAGTCAAAACAGCGGAAGTGGACATGGTTGCATCCAAATTGCGTAACGAAGAACGAGATAGACTTTATCTTATCGACAAGGAGGCAAATATTCAACGATGTCTCCGTGATCAATTCAGTCAAAACAGGAAGCGATCACCGGATGGTCAGAGGCACATTGAATCTAAAGACTAAGCTAGAAAGATGTCGACTGATGAAGTCTACGCTCCAACCGGCGCCCATCCAGCTCCAAAACCCCGAGAGCTTTCAGCTCGAGTTGCACAACCGTTTCGAATGCCTAGGAGACTGCGAGAATGTGGACGATTATAATGACAGGTTCGTGGAAATTGTCTAAACGGTTGGGTCTAAGATTTTTAAAACTCGCCGTTTAAACAGAACCAAAAAAATCTCTGACTTCACCATCAACCTCATGGAAGAAAGACGCAGATTGGTTTTGCAGTCCTCTGAAGACGCTTCTCAGTATCGGCAACTAAACAGGCAGATCTCTAAGTCCCTGACTCGCGATTTACGCCAATATAATACAAATTATATTAAAGAGGCGATTGAGCACATCAAAGGCTCAAAAGTGTTCGCGAGAGATCTACCGCCCGGTGACAATAGGTTCTATCAGGAGTTGGTATTGATCTGATGATCAGGTCCAGAGAAGGAGCTGCATTTTAGCCCAAGGGAACAATTCAAAATAACGTGTTATTATAGCATCATTGATAAATTGAATGCAGAGAGCGAAAAAGAGGAAAGTTATACGAAGAAACAGCAGACAAATTCTCATTCTTGAATAAAATTCCCGATGCTGATAAAATAGTGTGTCCCGATCAAACTGCAGAATACAGTTAGCACAGTACAAATCTAGTAAAAACACATATCCAGAAGACCTTAACACCGAATTAATAATGGAAATTCAACAGAAAGTTCCAGACCCAGTGATTCGGCTCGCACAAGTTTACATCAAACTCTCGCACAATGATAAAATTGATAAAATTTAATCAGCTTTCCCTTATGTGGAAACAGCCCTGCGTATATTTTCATTGCTTATGATTATAAATTGCTCAGCGGAACGTTCTTTTTCAATATTAAAAATTTTAAAAAAACGAAAAAAGGACAAAGATGATACAAGAAAGACTCGATAATTTATCGATATTATATGTACATAGAGTCCGATATGTTAAAAACGTTAGACGTTAATACTATCTTGCGTGAATTCAATGCCCGTAAAAACCGCAAGGCGCATTTCAATAAATAAATAAATTATACTTTGGTTTTTATATTTGTCGCAGTCGCACCTACTCCACTTCTTAGGTATGTTACATCTTATCATCTTATTTTACAAAAAAAAACCTATGTTTTAGGCGGTAAAGACCGATTCTAGTTGACATGCGCATAGGGGGGGCCACAGGCGTGGATTGCTTAGGGCTAGAGTTGCCATACGTCCCGTATATACGGGACTGTCACCGTATTTGACCGTCCTGTCCCGTATTACCACATGTCCCATACTTCGACAAAATACAGAAATTGGCCCGCGAGTGCAGGGATGCGCGCATTTGAGAGGTGCGGGAGTACCTACATTATTTTTGATGGTTGAGATCAGGGTAGTTGTTAAAAAATAATTGCTGTTTAAAATAATTGTTTGTCTCACTATGTATACATGCGTGCTATGTATTGTGTAGTTTAAAAGCTGTCACTGTCAGTCGCACTCGTGCCGTCACTGTGAGTAGTAGTGTTCTTTGCTGTAATTCAGGTAACTGGTAATAAAATGAATAATGAAGAGAAAAGCTACTGATTCCAAATAATACATAATGTTCATAAGCGACATTTAATTTTTGAAGTGATACATTCTTTAGGCGCGTTGGGCATTTTTGAGATGGGAAAAACTATTGAACTCGCGACACTGTAATGTTACTTATTGGTTACATACCAGGAAAGCTCGCAGGGTCAAAAATTCTAAAAAGATTTCACTTCTGTCTGCACTCCCGGAGTGGTTAGGTTATTTTATTTGTATCATAGTTTCGGTGGACCCATTATGAATGACGAGTACGTGTACACGCTGTGGCGCTCAAGCAAACCGCGACTTCAACAGATTGAGCCAGCAAATTGTGTTTAGGATTAAACCTTGAGGAGGCAACATTACTGATCAGAACTGTCAAGTAAGTATCCTGTTGCTACTTCAGCTAAGATGATCTATTAACTCCAGTCTAGGCTAGAAACAATCGCGTTTTCATAGGTCATCTTTGTCTTTGCATATGAAATTTTGCATTTTTGCATGTGAAATGTAAAGAAAGAGAAAGACTGAAGTGAAAACCATAGGTGATTATTATGCTCAGTTACGTTAGTACTAATATCTATACTGTGGCTCAGTGGTCTCATAATAGTGCACAGATCTACTAATTCATAGTGTTCTGTGGTCTCAGGTCTGCAGGGCAGGACTGCCAGGACCTATCCTCTTTGGTCTGCAGGTTATTTTTGTTGTGGTTGGTTGTGTGGACTGTAGTTTTCTGATGCTATTTTGTAAATAAATACATAAATATTCAATCGAAATCAATACAAATTGAACTAATTTTAATGATAAACTAATAGACTGATATCATGTAAGCACAGATACTTTATATACTAAGTAACTGCCATGGATAACAGCAGTCAACGGACACTCGGATATTCGACTAAATCTGCCCTTTTGAAGTTACGTGATGAAATTCTTCGTGCTATTGAAGATTTTAAACAGAAGAATCCTATGGGGTAACACATTAGATTGCGTTTATTCTGTCTGTATTAATTCAAATATCATAAAAATATCTGTTCATATCATGTTTTTCAGGTACAGTTCTGTACACAGTATCGTATCGTTTACCTCTGAAAAGGTGCTGCTGTCTGGAGTGGCCTACTCGATAACGATAGCGTACGTTATTTGCCTGGTGCTCACGTATTTGCTGGGCGAAGTTGTGCAGGCGCAGGGGTGTCTGTTGTGGCAGGCTGCGTTTCTGTCCATTATATTGGTGATCAACTTCCTGGTGGCATGGAATGAGAACTATTTGTATAGGAACGAAATACCCCATCGAGTTACTAAGGTTTTAGGTGAGTTATTTAACAAGAAATTATAAATTCTTTGGTCCTAAACTAATAAGTTAAGTATGACTGCCAAATTTTTTTTTATAGTACAGCTTCTTAACTCGAAATATGGTCCCATCTGACAGAACGCATGAAATTTGGTATTTGTGAAGCTTTTACAAATATTACATAAAAGTGGGTATAAAATTATCTACACATTTTTATAATGTAGGTGCTAGAACCTATAGTTTTTAAAATATGCTCATACTATCCGTCTTCCAGCGGCTACGCCCACATTGTTTTCGAATTTTCCATGGAAATTAAACGTTTTCCCGGGGTAAAAGTAGCCTATGTCCTAATTCAGGACCTCACCTATGTGTGCCAAGTTTCATACCGATCCGCCCAGTGGTTGATGTGTGAAGGTGTAACAAACATCCATACATACAAACTTTCACATTTACAATCTTAGTAGGATTTTATTGTGGGATAATTAGAGACAAGTTTGTGGTAAGAAAATAAACAAAATTGAATTGAAATTTAATTGATTCTTCCAACAGTTTTCTGAAAATGCATCATAGTTGCCATTGTGATAAAACTAGGCCCACGCTAGAGAATGCTACACAGTACAGGAGGCCACTAAAATCCTAATCAGTCTGCTTTGGCAAGTGATAATTATGATGACCATCAACACATCAGCTAAAAAGCCAAATTCACTGCTGGACATAGGTCTCCCCTGTGGGTTTAGTCATAACCGTCACCCTTGACAGGCAGGTTTGCAATTGCAGTGTGCATTACGGTGGAACAGTATGTGGAAAGAACCCTGATGCCCATCCTCTGGTTTCTTCCCTCAGTCGCCTCTTACGACATCCTCAGGAAGAGAAGGGGTGGTGAGATCCACAGGCCAATACCGCTACTTTGTCTTTTGGCTAATAAGCTAAATATTTTTTGTAGTAAATGACCAAAACAGGATTTGCAGCCAAAACCAAAACCTCGGTCTCAGTTTTAGCCAAAACTGTAACTTATTAAGACTATATTAAATTCTGTTTTTTATGCTGAAATCTAGAGTATTTTGTATGTCATTTAGTCAATATGTATTAAATGAAGTAAAAAAAAACTGGCCAAGTTTGACTCCGGGTCACGCAAGCAGAGTTTTGCTCCAAAACTTTAGCTACAGCTGGCGCCAAACTTTATAATGGCTCTTGAAGTTGGTCGCAAGACGCGTCGCAGTAGCGTGTTAGTAGGATGTAAAGGTACCTACTACTAGGTTATACCGGCGCAGTAAGCACTCGTATCGCAGTTCAGATCAGTAATCAAGTTTGGCATGAGCTGTACCAGCAGAAAAAACCTCTCGATACAGACACGGGTCTTGGTAAATAGTAATAATAATTCGTTTATTGTCAGACTAAAAAATCCATAAGGTACAAAATTCAAAAATCACATTCAAATAAAACAATATAAAAAGGTCACATTCATTCTATAATAAATTAGGTAAAACAAAATAAATCAAGTTAAAAACAAATGAATAAAATTAAATATAAAACCAAATATGGTTAAAAATTCATATTAAAAGTTGCCAAAAAGTTGTCAAACTATATTATGTCAAAAATTAAAATGTTAGTAACAATTTTGAAATATTATATAGGTAGGATATTAAATAGTGGTCTATTTATTTTGGATATTGAAAATTTTATTTTTTCTTCGGGAATAGAAAGACATTACTTTTTCTCATAGGTTTTCCTGTAATCTATGCATTCAACCTCATATACTGTAATTTTTATTTAAGGCCGTGTAGTTTCGGAAATAAGGGGTTGGTAAATTTTCTCCTATTTTTTTTTAGTTTTTTTTAAAAACTATTAGAAAATATATGTGAGATTCTCACAACAAGTCCTTTCATTTGATATGTCACACAATATAGTTTGCATTTATTTTTCTACTTCACCCCCCAAAACACCATGTTAAAATTTTTTTTTTTACTTTACACGTCCGTCTTTGGATCACCAAATTAAAACCAAAAAACGTCCACTGCTAGATAAAAGTCTCCTCCAAGGTTTTCCCAACAATTTCCACAATGACCGGTCCTGCGCTGCCCGTATCCAACGGCTTTCCGCGATCTTCACCAGGTCGTCAGTCCACCGCGTGAGAGGCCTGCCTACGCTACGTTTTCCGGTGCATGGTCGCCACTCGACAACTTTACTGTCCCAACGGCCATCTGTTCTACGAGCTATGTGCCCTGCCCACTGCCACTTCAGTTTAGCCATTCTGTGAGCTACGTCGGTTAATTTGTTTCTCCTGTGGATCTCCTCATTTCTGATTCGACTGCATAAGGAAATTCGATCTATTGCCCTTTGGGTGACCTTGAGCCTTTTTATGAGGCCCATAGTAAGCAACCATGTCTCAATTCCATATGTTATCACTGGCAACACACACTGGTCAAAGACCTTAGTTTAAAGACACTGCGGTACTTGGGTTGTGAAGATATTGTGAAGCTTTCCGAACGCTGCCTAGCCGAGTTGAAGGGAACTACCTAGCTGGACTGTGTGTGTGTGTGTGTGTCTAGATGCTTATTATGGTCCATCATGCATAGATTCCTTATGTTTCTTACTCCATTGAGTATTGTAAATGTTTCTATAAGGTCTTCTCCTCTCCATCTCTGTTCCAGTGTTATCAGATTGAGTTCTAGTAGGTGTTCTTTATAAAACTTATTTTTGGAGATTCAACCATTTTTGTTGCTCTGCTGTGACATTTCTTCAACATGTATGTCTTTTTAAAATAGTAATACCAAATTTGCAAAGCATTGTTTTTAGACAAACAAAGAATTTAACTTTACAAATCTTACAAGTTACTTCTACCTACTACCTTTATTTCCATTCGGTTGCGGTGGCACACTGACCAGATGTTCTTTTAAAAGGGCATTGATATTCCCATATAAAGGAGGACAGTTGACCCTGTAACACCGGTCACTATCTGACAGACTGACTCGTGGCAGCGTTCATGCCTGTTGAGCCGAGGGTTTGGTCCCCACTCAGAGCAAAAATACGTATGATGAACAGATTTGTTTGCTCTGTGTCTGCGTGTTCAATATCTTTATATATATATATATATATATATATATATATATATATATATATATATATATATATATATATATATATATAAACGTATACAAGTATTTATATCAGTCTTTGGTTTCCATAGTATAGGGAATCCTATAGTTTGGAGCCAGATGACCATGCGTCCCCGTATATTATTATTATTACAAAAATAAGCCTTAAGCAAGTGTATAGCACTTGGCACGAGGCGAAGTGGCAGAAGCACCTCCAGTGGTACACAGTCGGCTGGAGTTCAGTGCGACGGGGAGAGAAAGCGTCGGACTATCCGGGCATTTTCGAGGAGTACTTCTATTTGCATTGCCGCGATAATAGGTCTGCCTCGGAGTTCCAGCCGCCTTAGGTGTCGTTCAAGGTCGGCTAGGATTAGCCCGTTCACAGTACGGGGAGTATACGGGGAGGATTTCGGTGGATTCCACTTGCCATGTATCAGTAAACTCGTGCGCCAGGTCCAGGTTCTTGGTCCTTTTTTGGCATCAGCCTGCACGAGGTTTTCGTCGTATGGAATAGTGACATCCACCAAAAACATCCTTGACTGCATCTGATCCATCAATACGATATCAGGCTTATTCGAGGGAATCGTTCTGTCGGTGATGATGGGTCGGTTCCAGAAGGGCGCGGTCGTTCTCGAGTACCGGCCCCGGTGTGTACTTGTAATACGGCAACCGCCGAAATATGAGGCCATATTTTAAAGCGAGTTATTGGTGTAGGATCCTGGCTGCTTGGTTGTGCCTGTGCAAATACTCAGTGTTGGCCAACATGGAATAACCGGAGGTTATTTGACGCAGGGCCTCCTCTAGTTGACGGCACAACTGACAGACCTCCACGGTGCCGTCTTTCATTATGAACCTGCTATAGTTGTTCGTTTTAACAACCTGATCGTGTATTCCACAGACAAAACACACGGTCTCCACAAAAAGGTCTCCGAAGCGCAGTTAGTGCACGGAGGCCTTCTGATCTATGTAGAATATTTACTATTATATTATAGACATGCGCTGCCCGCATCCAGCGTTCACCAGGTCATCGGTCCACCGAGTGGGAGGCCTGCCTACACTATGCTTTCCGGTGCGTGGTCGCCACTCGAGCACTTTATTGCCCCAACGGCCATCTGTTCTACGAGCAAAGTGCCCCGCAAGTGGCAGACTTAAGTTTAGCAATTCTGAGAGCTGTGTCGGTTACTTTGGTTCTCCTACGGGTCTCCTAGTTTCTGATTCGATCACGCAGAGAAACTCCGAGCATAGCACGCTCCATTAACCGGTCATCGTGGAGATACTTGGGGGAGGCCTATGTCCAGCTGTGGACATCCTTCGGCTGATATGATTATAGACATGTCCCCTGTCGCTGCACCTGGCATGCGACGGTTCTTTGAGCTGATGGCCGTCTGCTACCTCAGATTACCTCTATCGCCTACCGGGCACATCCAGTAGTGGACAAGCTCTTTGATTTTGTTAACACAGTGATCGTGCTACGGAACCCGGTGCGCGATTCCGATTCGCACTTCGCCGGTTTTTAGTTTTTTTCTTTATATACGCCTAATAAACATACTTCGAAGCCAAATATTAAGTTTGTAAGTCTGCTGTTAGTGGTGTATAATTTTAATGAGTGAATCAGTTAGTTATAAAAAAAAACCAGCCAAGTGCGAGTCGGACTCGCGCAAAGTAGGGTTCCATAGTCTTTTAAAAAAATAACTGTATATTAAAAAAAAAAAAACAATTAAGTTTGCAGTTGGTAATAGAACATTTTGTATGGAAAACATGTGCGCTTTTTACCAATTCAACTGCACGTCTTAAGTTGGTCGACTATTTTCTAAACTAAGAAAGTTTACTTAGCCGTGATAGTTTTCCTTTTAAATTGATTATATGTCCTACTATTTAAGTTTCTTTAAGGTCTTGAATGTCCTACTATATAAGTTTCTTTAATGTCTTGAAATAGCGAGTTTAGGTGGTAAGGGTAGAGGGGTGGGGGGTGGGGGCACTAGATACAAAAAATAGCACTATAAAGCTTAATGTTTCGCAAACGGAACCCTGAATCGAAGAATGGTTTCAGCTAACCCTCAATAGTTTTAAAAGACCTATTCAACGATACCCCAAACGATAGGCTACGACAACAAAAACAAAGTCACCCCCCTCTACATGTGGGGGAGGTAAACTAAAATTTTTTTTAAAGATTTTATTTCATCGCTTTGTTGACGTGATTATTATGTACTAGCTTTTGCCCGCGGCTCGCGAGCGCGGACATGAGTTTTTCTCAGATCCCTTCGGAACGATATTGGGCTATTCTAATTAGAAGTCTATGTCACTTCCCTACCCTTCAACCAATTCTATACCAAAAACCACTTCAGTTCGTAGCTTAGTTGCGAGAGGTATTCCACAGACGGCACCCGCTCAAATGGCACCTGCGCTAATGGCACCACCCACCTTTTTTTTTGCAGGTGCCGTCAGAGGAATAATTTATAGTTTAATTATTTTATTCCACATACGGCACCTACGTGCTAGTGATGGAACGTGTTTATTTTTGGGATGTTATAAATGAAATAATAATAAATTAATTTTTAAATTTAATCTCGTAAACAATCAATTAAATATAGTGAATGACTACGAAATTGTTATATTAAAATAAAAAAAAGTTATGTTTTTTTACGTTATTAAACTATACTGATTTCGTAACTGATTGTTTACGGGAGTATTACCACTATTATAATTTTTATTCTTACCTCGATATTAAATATACTTAATAACGTTATGAAAAATTATTACCTCGGTAATAATCTCGTAAACAATAAGTTAAGTATAGTGAATGACTACGAAATTGTGATAATAAAACAATTAAAATGTAAAAAAAGTTATGTTTTTTTACGTTACTAAACTATACTGATTTTGACAAAAATCTTTCATTTAAAACATCCTAAAAATAAACACGTTCCAACACTAGCACGTAGGTGCCGTATGTGGAATAAAATATTAAACTATAAATTGTTCCTCTGATGGCAAAAAAACGGTGGGTGCCCAAAGTGGAATACCTAAGGTGCCATTAGCGCTGGTGCCATTTGAGCGGGTGCCGTCTGTGGAATACCTCCGTTGCGACGCTGTCGTGCGCGAGCGCGAAAATGTGTTACGCCAGATCCCTCGGGAACCATGTCAGGATATGCTAATTAGTAAATTATGTCATTTCCCACCCTCTCAGCCATCTCTGTGCAAAAAGTCACAGCAATCCATTGTTCCGTTGCAATGTTAAAGAAACTAACCAAAAAAAGAGTACATTTTCAGTTCTCTCAGGAACTGCATCAGACTATGCTATTTTCACGGGATAAAAAGTAGCCTATGTCCTTCCCAGTGACACAGGCTACCTGCATGCCAAATTTCATCAAGATTGGTTAAGATGTTGAATAGTAAAAAGTTAACAAACAAACACATTTTCACATTTATAATATTACTAGTTTTTTCCCGCGGCTTCGCCCGCGTGGTCATCGTTTTTATGACTATCTTTAAGGGTGATTAGTAAATAATGTCGTTTCCCACCTACTCTGTGCAAAAAATCACAGGAATCGAGTATTTTTAAGTTCCCTCAGGAACTGCATCATATTATGCTATTTTCCCGGGATAAAAAGTAGCCTATGTCCTTCCCCGTGACACAGGCTACCTGTATGCCAAATTTCATAAAGATTGGTCAAGGCGTTAAAGCGTGAAAAGGTAACAAACAAACACATTTTTACATTTATAATATTAGTAAGGATAAGGATAGTAAGGATATCCATGCCAAATTACAGTTTTCTAGTATTAATAGTCTCTGAGCTAAGCCGCGAACAGACAGACGGACAGACATGGCGAAACTATAAGGGTTCCTTGTTGACTACGGAACCCTAAAAAGCTATTTTCGGACTAGTATCTCATGAATGTTAAAAAAATATTTATGAAAATTGGGATTCTAGGTAATCTAAAATAATCCTAACTCTTAAATTAAAAAATAGATATAAGGTGATCGTGGGGGTAACTAGACATAATTTTTTTGTAAAGTGGTTTAAATACTGGACACATAAAATATCAAGTGTGTAAACAGATTTTAAGTTTCGGGAAGTTCGAAAGCGGCACGAAATGGTTCGTATAATATAGCACACGGCCGGTATCGCCGATTTCCTTTACGAACTTGGCCGACACACTGCCGTGTGTCCAGATTACTTTATGTAGAATTAAAAATAAATTGTACAGCCACGTTGTGTATAAATTTTCGCGAAGCTCTCATCGTCTTTTGTCGTAGTCGGGCATACAAAAGTAAGCAACAATAAACAACTTAGTAGCAAAAAAATAAAGTTGGGTATATCAGACTTTATGAAAAAAATACAAATAATATGGGTTTGTATTTAATTTTATTTTTTCATAAATGCTAGCTTACAGATTTCTCATCCAGTGACACTTCATAGTCTAATTAATTAAATGCATTATTTCAATTTTATTAATCAAACGTAGAAAATTAATTATTAATTTGAATCAACATAACTAATATTTACAATTTATTTAACAGTAACTTTAGTTTATTAGTTTAGGCACTTTGTCACCAAGTACGTACGTCAGCATGCTCGAGCCGCGAGTGCATGTTATTGATCATCTGACTATCATCTGAATGATTCGTTGTATGGGAGGGGTCCCGGTACAGGCCGGGCTCAGAGATGAAAATGGTGTGTGGTTGCCAGTTTCATTGCATTTCATTTATTTCATAGAAATTACTGACATTACAGAAAATATTATCCAACCTTACTCAGATTTTTCTACTTCCCAGTGCAGGTCTTTTTACACCCTGTATAGACCACTTCCAGGTAACCTATAAACTTGAAATTTGTGCATCGAGATAAGTTAGGCGTACATAAAGCAAACATTAGAAAAATCGGCTAAGTGTGAGTCGGACTTGTGAAATTAGGGTTCCTTACTACTACCATTTACGAAAGTTTTAGACCACTTTCAGGTGACTTATAGACTTGTTTGGGATTTCAGTAGATTATGGGTGTTTACAAAGCAAAAATAAAAAACGGGCAAAAGCGAGTCGGACTATCAAAATAAGGGTTCCGTACCACCATTAGTCATCAAAATAATATTATAGAACACTTGCAGGTGACTTATAAACTTGAAATTTAGGATCGAAATTGGTTATCGGGCACGTTAAGGAAAAATATAAAAACCCGGCCAAGTGCGAGTTGAAATCGCGTATCTACGGTTCCGTACCACCACAGTTGTAAATAATGTGTTATAAAAAATGTTAACAACATTAATGTGTTCCAGCTTGAAAATAAGATAGCCAGTTCCCCATTGCGTTGGTAAGCCCGCTTCCAACTTCGGCATCATTGTCACTTACCATTAGGCGAGACGATGCGATGGGCTTACCCATTGTGAATAAAAAATAATAATATGTATCAGGAGGCACGGCAGTGCCCCTCGCCAAGTCGAGCAGACAAGCACGGCCGTACACCCTTTTCTCGAAGCAACTCAACGCATTTTCAAGCTCTTAATATCATTGTTAGAGGCTGAAGAAACTGCCAGAATGTTATATAGTGTAAGCGACTAGAGGAAATAAACCCTCCAATTTGTAAATAATGTTTTTTAAGCACTTATGTTCCTTTGTTTTAATTGTTCATGTCTATAATTAGTTTCTAAGTATTTTTTGTATTGTTGTCTCTGTCTAAATAAACCGTCACCCATGATCCCACTAATAGCGAGATAGATAAAAACTTACAAATAAAGGCAATCACCGCCATACTCTATCTCTGCAACTATCTCACTATATGTGTCTCGCTCTGACGTCGAACTTCGAACAAATCTATGGAGTTTCAATACAATCCCCTTCAGTTTTGGTCCATCGAGTGCCGGATTTAGAAGAATGAAACAGCACATGGAAGAAAGAAGTCAGTAAAGAAGAAAGAAGATTCATTATCGAAGAAAGAATATTCATTATCGAAGAAAGAATATTCATTATCGAAGAACAGAAGAATCAATATAGAAGATCTTCAAATAAGAAGGTTCACTTCGGGCAAGCTGACTTCGAGGTTAGAAGAGGACAGCGGCGTTCAGAGCAGAGCATCATCGAGTCCACGCACCGTCGAGAGGTCACCGCTGGCAAAGAAGACACCCAACCGTCAACCGTCATATAGTTTCTGACCTCAAAGTTTCTGAATTCATAAGTTTCCTAGTGAGTATTTAGGCTCCAGCAATAACCTTGCAGGAGTAACTGCCGCAGTCTTTTTCAAGGCTTAGTACGCGGTGGGGCGGCCTTTTTCAAGGTAGCTTCTTCATCGCACCGTTCCGTGCAGAAGAGCCGGTTCGGTAGCAGTGAGATGAAGACGAGGTCGCAAAGGGGAGAAAGCGAGGGAACTGATAAGTCGGGTAGTGGGAACACAACGAGCGAGACGGAATCGGGTAAAAAGAAGATACGTTTAATTTCGCTTTAAACATGCGAAACACACCCGAAGAGGCGCTTACAGGACAACGCGCGCCTACCAAAAGGGAGATAACTAGCGCTGTGATGTCAGTATATGACCCGCTAGGCCTTGCTTCACCTACGCTCATTCAAGGAAAGATGCTCATCCAAGACTTATGGAGAACCGGAGTCGGATGGGATGAGCCCGTGCAGCCCTTACAAGACCTGCATTGGCGCGAATGGCTATCACACCTACACAAACTAACTAGTTTGCACATACCAAGATGCGTATCGCAAACGAATCAAGAGGCGGAGCTACACATATTCTGCGACGCCAGTGAAAAAGCATACGCCGCCGCCGTTTACCTACGCATCCAGCACGCAAATCACACAGAAATATGTCTGTTGGCCGGAAAAGCACGAGTATCACCGAACAAACCCACGTCGATACCACGCTTGGAACTTCAAGCCGCTCTCATGGGAGCCCGCCTTGCCGCCACCATACAGACAGAAATGGATAAGAAAATAAAGAGAAGAATATACTGGTCCGACTCACGCACCGTGCTTGCCTGGATCAAGTCCGACCCACGTACTTTCAAGACGTTCGTAGCTCACCGGCTAGCCGAGATAGAAGACCATACCAAATCCAACGAGTGGAGATGGGTACCCACGAAAGAAAACGTGGCTGACGACGCAACCCGCGGCGCCCCAGAAAACTTCAACTCAAGCCATAGATGGTTTTCCGGCCCCGCCTTCCTACGAAAGCCCGAGTCAGAATGGCCGCTTGACCGATCCGCTACCGTGCCCGTAACAACCGGAGAAGAACGTCTTACAACCCACACGATTAGACGTGTAACCATTGTTACGCCCGATCCAAACCGATTCTCTACATGGTTACGTCTTTTACGAGCCACAGCCCGATTCCTGCAGTACATCGCCTTGTTCAAAAACCTTAAAAACAAAACACGTATAGCAGCTCATATCAAGAAAAAGCCGCAAGATGCGAACTGGCGAAAGCACGCTAGAAAGGGACAGAAACACATCCCCGCTACACCTCTCGCTCGCTCGTCTATACGAAACAATATACCCGACTCACTCGCTACCTCTCTCGCTCGCACTAACGACCTTGTGCCTATGTCAGAAGAGACAATAAAAAACGCCGAGAAAAGGCTTTTCGAAATCGTTCAACGCGACTGCTTTGAAAGAGAAATAAAAACCCTAGAGAAGGGAGAAAACGTAAAAAAGGGATCACCACTGCACAAGCTTAACGTAACTCTATGCGACGGGATTTTAGTACTTCACACGAGAGTCGGCGCAGCAAGCTATCTGCCGCTGGAGTACACCAAACCCATCATCTTAGACGGAAAACACTACGTCACTCGCCTGCTGATAGAAGATTATCACCGGCGCTTCGACCACGGAAATCATCAAACCGTTATGAACGAACTACGCCAAAGGTTCTACATAGTATCGCTGCGCAAAGTCGTTAAGGCCTTAACAACCCGATGCCATTGGTGCAGAGTGCATAAAAGCGCACCACGCGTGGCTCCAACAGGAAATCTGCCGGCCGAACGACTAGATATGGGCACATTCCCCTTCACCCATACAGCCGTAGACTACTTCGGCCCTATGACAGTCAAAGTAGGAAGACGTAGAGAAAAGAGATGGTGTGCGCTCTTCACTTGCCTCACAACGAGAGCTCTACACCTGGAACTCGCAGCATCACTGACAACTGATAGCATGATACTAGCCATGAGAAGATTAGCAGCTCGCCGAGGCCAACCGCAAACTATGTACAGCGATAATGGCACAAACTTCGTGGGAGCAAGCCGCGAGCTAATCAAAGAACTTAACGAAAACCTGGCTGGATCTGCGAAGCTTAAATGGAAGTTTTCACCTGCCGGCGCTCCCCACATGAATGGCGTATGTGAAAGAATGGTACGCTCTGTCAAAACCGCCCTGCACGCCACGCTTAAAGAAAGAGAGCCAAGCGAGGAGATTCTCCATACACTTTTACTAGAAGCGGAGCATTTGGTCAACTCTCGTCCCCTTACAGCAGTATCTATCAACCCAGACGATGAGGAAAGCCTAACTCCAAATCACTTCCTAATTGGACGCTCTCATGGCGCTCATAAGCTTGGAAATGGCAGCAAAACACTAGACTCCAACTGGAGAGCCGCCCAAAGACTCACTGATATGTTCTGGAAACGATGGCTACGAGAGTACCTGCCTACGATCAGCATCAGCAGAGGAAATCGACCCTACCGTGAACCAGCAGTTGGAGACGTCGCCTTGATCGTCGACAGCTCATTACCGCGAGGAGTATGGCCAAGAGGACGCATCGTAAAGAAGTACCCAGGCTCTGACGGTCACACGAGAATCGTCGATGTGAAGACTCAAGCTGGGATTTTCAAGCGCCCCATGACAAGACTAGTCATATTGACTAGCACAGAAGAGAACGTCGCTACCCCGATCACTATGGGTGCTATTAAGCGCACCGAGGGGGAGACTGTAAGCGACTAGAGGAAATAAACCCTCCAATTTGTAAATAATGTTTTTTAAGCACTTATGTTCCTTTGTTTTAATTGTTCATGTCTATAATTAGTTTCTAAGTATTTTTTGTATTGTTGTCTCTGTCTAAATAAACCGTCACCCATGATCCCACTAATAGCGAGATAGATAAAAACTTACAAATAAAGGCAATCACCGCCATACTCTATCTCTGCAACTATCTCACTATATGTGTCTCGCTCTGACGTCGAACTTCGAACAAATCTATGGAGTTTCAATACAATCCCCTTCATATAGCATTTTTAACGCAATGTATACAACTTATATTCCAAATTACAAGTTCCTATCTTTAACGGTTTTTAAAATATTATTTATCGAACTTAAGTTATTTCGTCACTCATTCACTCACTCGTTCATTCAATCACTTACTGATCATCAAAAAGGTAGACTACTTCCAGGTGATTTATAAAATTGAAATTTGGCTTGGAGATAGGTAATCGGGAGTTTATAAAGGAAAAAGTCGGAAAATAGCAAATATCCACCCCTAATGGCATAATTCCGCTTTTGCTATATTGTTATTCTTTTGTCAACTTGTTTGTTTTTTAATGAAATTAAGACTTTACAAACAAACAAACAAATAGGAGTTGACAGTTTGTATGGAAGTCTGTCATTTTCAAAGTAAGATACATACAGTTGCACGAGTATATTTGGAGGCTTCTAATATGTTTAGACAATAAATAAAAAAATATAAAAAAATAAAAAGTGTCAAGGGCAAAAAGATAATTCTTTACAAAAAGAAATGAGATCTCATCAAAAACAATTCTATGTAAAAATTCGCGAAGTCTCGTGAGTCTCTCCTAAAAATTGAATTCAATATTCATAAAATTGCACCGTAGTTCTCTTTTAAACATACTGAGCAAATTATAATACTTAAACTTATTTCATCTTATTTATAAACATATTTTTTTGACTTGGCAATCACGAAATGTTTTTGTTAGTTTGTAAATTGTTTCCAGCTGTGATGGATGCCAACAGACGAACATGGCGTAACTATATGGGTTCTTATTTTGACTACAGAACCCTAAAAATGGATAAAGTAACAAAAAAAGTATCAAAGCTGTGTTCTTAATAAAATTTATTTAATCTTTTTTCTATCTGTCTAGAAATAACTTATTTATTAGTAGAGGTAATTAGTTATTTTTAGTACATTTTTTATGGAGCTTAAAATTATAAAATCTTTTACCGTGTGGCAAAATTGACTAATTAATACAAATGAACGGATAATTTATGTAATACAAAAAAAAACTATTTTATAAAAGTATTTTATCCATTTCTTTAAATTATTGAATTTTAATATATCATTATAATATTATACAATTCACTTCGAGCGTTGCTTGTTATCTCGTAAGCATGTAAGTTTAAATATAATTGTTTGTGTTAAAGTAGATTTTACACATATCTTAATAGACTTGGAATGTAAAAAAATATCTTAGTACAAAAGTTCATCTAAATCGTTTCGAAGAAACCAATTTTATATAATGCTTAAAGTTTGCTTAAAGTAATAAGATTAACTAAAATAAATATTCAAAAGTATGTACCTACGTAAGTCATCATCATCATATCAGCCGAAAAACGTCCACTGCTGGACAAAGGCCGTAAGTAAGTAAACACAATGCTCTATCACACTAATATTATAAAGGCGAAAGTTTGTGAGTGTGTGTGTGTATGTTTGTTACTTCTTCACCCAAAACTACTGAACGGATCTGACTGAAATTGGGTAGGTAGACAGATTAGGACCTGGATTAACACACAGGCTACCTTTCTTCACGCTCGCGAGCCGCTTGCGGCTCGCGCACTGCGCATCCTCGAAAAGTCATAGAAACGTTGTCCACGCGGTTGAAGCCGCGGGAAACAGCTAGTTGATTTATATTATCACGTAGAAATTTCTGATCCTGTACTAGGGACTAGCTAGACAATTAGTCTAGAAATTGCATTTGGACATAACTAGTTTTTAATTCTGGTGTCTTGATCTTCTCAGTGTTTCTCATTACATTGGTATCAAGCACTTTTTGTATTTTATGTTCGATTTGATCATTTAGCTCAACTTTCGTGTCGCAATCATCTAGCTTATTTAAAGGTTTTAATTCAGAATTTTTTTTCTGTCTCCAATACCTTCGATCATTGTGTCAGTATTGGATTTATGTGATGATAATGATACATTTTTATCTTTTAGATGATTAGAAATATTAGTTAAATGCTTACTAAGAGCATTATTTGCACTAACATAACCATGAGATGCTTTTTCCCGTGGTGGCTGTACTTGTTTGGAACTAGACAGTGAGTCTAGAAGTTGCATTTGGACATAGCTAGTTTGTAAATCTGGTGTCTTGATCTTCTCT
The DNA here is from genome assembly GCA_947284805.1 of Coleophora flavipennella. Classification (NCBI taxonomy): domain Eukaryota; kingdom Metazoa; phylum Arthropoda; class Insecta; order Lepidoptera; family Coleophoridae; genus Coleophora; species Coleophora flavipennella. The sequence goes on along the minus strand of OX369306.1, from coordinate 10,039,196 downwards.
GTGTTGCTCATGAGATTGGTAGCATGCATATCTTGTATTTTTTCAACATGATTATTAAGTTCGACTTTCGTGTCGTAATCTACTACCTTATTACAAGGTTCTAATTCACTAATTTTTTTTCTGTCTTTAATACCTTCAATCATTATGTCAGTATTGCTTTTATGTGATAATAATGATACATTTTCACTTTCTGAATGATAAGACATACTTTTTAAATGCTTACCAAGGACATCATTTGCACTCACATAGCCCTGGGACACTTTTTGGTATGTTTTATGATTCTGTACTTGTTTGGGCCTAGGCAATGATTCCAGAAGTTGCATATGGTTGTAACTATTTTTTAAATCTGGTGTATTAAACTTTCGGCTGTTGATCATTACATTGGTAGCATGCACGTCTTGTGTTTGAAGTTCAACATGACTATTAAGCTCAGCTTTTGGGTCGCAAGCATCTACCTTATTTAATGTTTCTAGATCACTAAACTTCGTTGTGTCTTTAATACTATTTATATACGTATTGATTTTATAGTTTACATCGTTTATATTGTCTTTTATTGAATCATGTTGTAATACGAATATGCCAGCAGGAAATATTGGTTCTATTTTCATTTTATTCCACTTCTTGTACATGCAATAAGATATTTTAGCCGAACTTAGTAAGACCAGTATTCCTACTACAACAAAAACCCAGTTTGGTCGGTTTGGACAGCGATCAGTTATTTCATTGCTCCATTTGCTTTCATATTTCACATCGTCGTTGTCGTAATTAACTGCTCTGACTTTGTATTTAACAATCTTTTCAGTCATGTCACAACCAGGTACTTTGTATATTTCATTTGTAATATTACTTATAATACTTAATTTATTTCTTGTTTGTATAAGTATTTCGTACATGGTTACATTTCCTCCTGGGTGTAAAGGTGGACCCCAAGACAAAAACTGGTCGTTTAGAAAAATATTGACTGGGGGACTAGGCTCTCCAATTCTCGTTTTAGCAACTATAGTATTTGTAGCATTTGAACATTGCTCTGTCTTCGTATTACAAGCCTTTATTTTTATTAAATAACTTGTGTAAGGGTTCAAATTGGGTATTTGAATCACGCTACCCTCACAGTAAGGCGCTTCGAGAGTGTTACTTGTGCTATTTTCTTCGTTATAGAGTATATTGTATGCGATATGTTTACTATCACCATTCAATTCATAAGGATGTTTCCAAGATAATAATAAGGATTCATTTTTCGCGTCAATTACAGTTATTTCTGTTGGTTCAGTTGGTATTCCCTCATGTGTTTCTATAGTCCTAAAGAATGTTATTGGACCAGTTGCTGTGTTCAATGTTAAATTAAACAAATATTTTTTGTATGGTTTCAAACCGATTATTTCCAGTTCCTCATAGTCCTTAGCCTTTGCTTTAATTTTTGTCTCATTTAAAAATTCTGTATTGAGGCCTTTTAGTACGGCATTATATTCCGGTACGAGTTCCTTGCTTAATTTACACACCAGTGACCATAGGAACTTTACTTTAGTACTTTCTATAGATTCATTTTTAAATTTCACTGGGAATTTGTACATTGCAATGTTTTTGGATTCTAATGTACAATCAGTCGCACTCTCCATACCACTTGTTGTGGTGCCTCTGTTGGCTGCAATATAAAATTTGTATTCTTCGTTAAAGTGCAAGTAAAGAGTATCCTGAGTTTTTTTAGGTTGTAGGAACTTGTATTCAAAACGTATTTTCTTAGTGCCGATCCAGAAGAGTGTGTAATTATCGATATCCTCAACTGCGTCCCATGAAAGATTGTAAACTCCATCCCCGAATCTTAAAACAGTAAATCTGTTTACCTTTAGCGTAGTACTTTCGGCCTCTGCGGGGACGCGCATGTAACTGCTGCTGTCCGACGTTCCTTTCTCGTTGAAAGACCAAATTGTGATGTCGAATGCGTCTAAAGAAGCATTCATATATTCATACCTTCTCAAGCTCTTTTCATTAACAAAGAAAGTTGCTGCTGATGTGTTGACTAGAATCTTGTAAGTAAAATTCGGCCCGGCTCGCTCGTATGGTTCAATTTCCTTCCAATAAATATATATACTTCTATAATTCTCATATGTATTTTGCAGAAAGGCTCCAGCAACAGTCTCGGGTGGCCTCCTGGGTACCTCCGGTTCTGTTGTGATATTAATGCTTCCCTTATCTGACCAAAACTCGTCACTGGTAGCTTCTTTTGTTTTTATTCTCAATGATATGTCGTACGTCACGTAAGCGTACGGTAGAGTAATACGAAGAGTGTACGTGCTATTTCTTGCTGGTAGTCCTGTTGCGTCTACTTTCTCAGTTTCATTCGATTCTTTTATATTATATTCTATCCAATGATCAAATCCTTTGCCTCTGTTGAGAAAGAAATCCTGTAGATTATAATGAATGTTCCATTGAAGGATAACTTCATGAGGGCCAATGTGTACAGTAGTTAGATTTAACGGCGCTGCTGGTTTCACTATAGAGTAGTGACCTATAAAGAAGTCTTGCACTACATAGCCCAAAATGTTACTAGAATTTAAGGAGAATTTCAAGTTTTTTTCGTCTGGTCTGTACAAAGGTATGCTGTCTGTACGATTATAGACGCAATAATATATATTATCTTTGTTTTTACTTGTCCGCTTTATACCTGTTAAAGGTATCGTAGGATTTCCATTAAACCACCACGTTAAATTGTAATTGGTGGGCACATAAATGTTGTTCGTTTTCCATTCGCATATCAATTCTTCGAGATTTCGGGATTTGCACTGGAAGTCCGTAACATTTCTTGGCGGATACGCAACAGTGACAACTTGCTGAACGTTCTTCTGAGTAACAGTGTTTTTGCAAGTATACGTGTGCTGTTTTCGCTCCTTGAGATTTTCCTTGTAAAGGCGTATAGTAGTCTCGTTGATGATTTTAAAATTTTGCTTTACAAAAGATAATTGGAAGACGAGGTCCTTAGAGCTGTATCCTTTCCCTGCTTTGCAGAAAATTTCCAAGCTGTCTCCGTAACGTATGTAACGGTCGTGTGGGTTTATTATTTGTACTGAGTCTTCCTGTTGTGCAAGCGAAAAAAGTAGACACATTAGAAAACATAGTATCGGTGGGATTCGGTACATTTCACTCGTTTTGCAGTACTGTTTTGTTCTGCGTCACTCACTAACTAATCTTTGCTCTCGGCGGTCGGACCGAACACTTGTTAACCCGGACACTAACCGATGAATGGTCTAGCCCTCACATGCATCACATTTTATTATCTCCCCATTGAACTTATCACAGTTATTCCGCGAATCTGTTTATTTTCTTAACACCAACTGAACTGTTTTGTTATTAATAAATATTTATGTACAGTCTGGGAACACGTAACAAACGTACGTCCGATTTGTACATGAGCTTATAATAACTAAAACCAAAAAATAAGGATAATGGTATGTGTATTTGTGAGCGGGAAAAACGTTACTCCAAGGTACGTAAGAGATGAGCAATGAGTAGATATTAAGGTATTTCTGTGGCTGGAATTGTTTAGGATACAATGTTGTTATTTAATGACGTCGAATTAAATTAGAAAATTTAATCGAATAACAATATTTTTAGTAGGTCAAATAAATGAATACTTATCCTCTTATCATATCAGTTGAACACTGCTGAACGAAAGCTTCCACCTAGGATTTTCTCAAAGTCCGGCCCTGTTCTGCACCCAGTGTCTTTCCAATTGTTTCACCAGGTCGTCGGTCCACCGAGTAAAAGGCCTTCCTAAGCTACGTCTTCTGGTGCGCGGTCGCCACTCGAGAACTTTACTGCCCCAACGGTCGTATGTTCTACCAACTATGGGCCCCGCCCACTGCCAGTTTGGCGATACCGTGAGCTATGTTGGAATTACTTTAGTTCTCCTAAGAATTTCCTTAATTCCGATTCGATCACGAAGGGAAACTCCGAGTGTAGTTTAATCCATTATCCTTTGAGTGAACTTTGATCTTTCTTATGACGCCCATATTGAGCAATCATGTCTCAGTTCCGTATGTCGACTGGTCGAAGACCTTAGTCTCGACTTTTAATCATCATCATCATCATCATAACAGCTTGTAGGGGTACATACCTACCTACCACATAGATCGCAGCGTAAGCGCTCGTGGCTCGACTCGGCTTTGTTCGCCAGTCGTCCCGAACCCGCGTCCAGATATAGACTCAACCTAAGAACAACCTACCTATGTAATTCATTCATGTAAAAATAAATCCGGAAATTCGTGAACTGCAAACCTGGTCACTTTTCATTGAACATTCCACGCAACCTTAAACAACAGGTCCCTCGACCACGGACCCCTAACAAGCTCATATACGTCCCCACCGAGGGGCTCGAGCCTACCCTGAATTAGGGCGATCAGGCCTTAGTCGACCACGCGGGCCCAGTGCGGGTTGGTCAACTTCACACACAACCTTCGATGTGTGTGAAACTTTCTAAATAACGATGGCCTACAAAAACCTATTACACTGGATAGTTCATTATTCTAAGAAAAACTGAATTAATATAGCTTGACACTTTTAATATTTATTTTTGAATTAAATATATTCAGATTTTAATTTGCATTTCTACAATTTGAGTAAATAAAAACAACCGGCGAAGTGCGAGTCGTACTCGCACAAAGTAGGGTTCCGTAGTCTTGCCAGAAAATAAAAGTATATTTAAAAAACAAAATTTTATTTGCAGTTGGTAATAGAATATTTTGTATGGTTTTTTTATTCATAATTGGTAAGCCCTTGGCATCATCTCACCTGATGGTAAGTGACAATGATGCCGAAGATGGAAGCGGGCTTACCAAGAGTCCCCAATGCTGGAGCTGGTTATCTTATGTTGTTAACTCTGATGTTTGGCGGCAAGACTTAGATAAGATACTGGTAGCTAGCCAGGCAGGCTTAGAAAATGCCCTACCACCATTCAAACCGACTCTTACAGGTTGACCCCACCGGGAATCGAACTCGCGACCTCCTGGTGTGAAGCGAATGGACTAACCGTTACGCCACGGAGGCGGTTAAATTAATTCTTGATTTTTTTACAAATCCTACTGCACATCTTAAGTTTGTCGACTATTACTCCTTAACTAAGAAAGCCTACTTTGCCGTGATATTTTTTTATATATTAAATTGATTATAATATGTCCTACTATTTACAACTTTTTTCAGATGTCCTTAAATAGCGATTTAGCTGGTTTGACTCTAGCAAAAACAGCATTTCAAATCATTATATTTCGCAACATTAACCCTGAATTGGAAAATGGTTTTAGCAAACCCTAGTTTTGAAAGAGCTATTCAATGATACCCTACATGATAACCCTAAAGTTAACAAAAAAATTCACCCCCTTTTTACATGTAGAGGAGGTACCCTAAAAAATGTTTTTCAAGATTTTGTTTTACCACTTTGTTGGCGAGATCATTATGCATACACATGCCAAATTACAGTTTTTTAGTACTAATAGTCTCTGAGCCAAGCCGTGGAAAGACAGACAGACATGGCAAAACTATAAGGGTTCCTTTTGACTACGGAAATCTTAAATAAATATTCCTAGCAATTTTCGTTGAAATATATGACATTCTCATATTCTGATCCTCTATTTACTAGCCAGACAACCCTAGGCATCTTCAAAAACAGACTTCGAGATCAATATTTCAAAATCTGCAATTATTCTTAACTTTGCCAATTCTGTTGAATTGTAACTTGTGTTCTTCCTTGTATTCTTTGTGTGCATATATTGATTTATATTGTTATAGTATATATTTATATTTTTTATGTATTTGTAATTTATGTTTATTATAAATTGTTAGTTGCACATGCACCCACCCGCTATCGTTCTACTTTCTCGTCTCCTCCATTCACCAGAGGTTGGCTAGAAGAAATCGCTTAAAGCGATAAGTCCGCCTTTGCATATCATTGTGTATTTTGCTAGTTAGCAATTTTTGTATATTTGGTGTGCAATAAAGTATATTTATAAAGGATATTTACAACCTTGTGAATGTTTCCGTGTTCAAACATAATGTGCCATAATTTTCCTGTTTACTTTGTCCCGTGAATATTGTTTTTAATATAGATACAATATTTTACAGAAACGCTGGACCGTGCCATAGATAAGTCAGTATGGAAGGAGAATCATTATCCACATTTGTGTGCGCCATTTTCACCCTGCGTTATATTGCAGTGGACATACAGGGATGGTAAGCAATTCACCTGTGAATTAAAGTAAGTCAATGATGCTAGAGTGTCACAGATGGCTGCGAAAATAACGTAATAAATTTTCGAATAAAAAAAACATGTAAATCATTTTGCTTGCAAATTATAATTTCAACCCTAGAGCGCTAAAACGCCGTATAGTACGAAGTAACTAGTATCTAATCTGTGGTATAGTATAGTGTACGCAGTTATAACCGCTAAGTCCAGTTTCCGTGTATTGTCTGACAGTGGGAAGGAGTAGGTAAATAAACGCGTAGGTATAAACGTTTTATAATGAAGTATCTGTTACAAAGTAACTAGTAACTCATCTTGTGGTATGTGTCCGTAAGTTTCGAAAAACTCATTCGTACATTGGCCGAGCGGATTTTGAACCCGGGACTTCTGGTTAGGAGGACCGAGTCGTTACCTGTTCAGCCACCGAACTCTATAAGTAGAAATAAATGTGGGAGTCCTTTGTTCAACCGTGGATGTCCGTTTGGAATGATGATCTTGATATTAGCGACTAAAAGGGCATGAACCTCTTTGGAATAGCTACAAAACTAAGTATCTATAGTTGTTTTTTTTGGCGAAATCTTTTGCACACTACTAAGCAAGCATGTGTATTTCGATAGGGATGCAAATACAAACCGAAAATAAGTGAGAACATTTTGACCTAAAACACACCCTGGACACTTCATACAACGGGCCAGAAATGACATTTCAAAAAAGGAATGACGGATCAAAAAATGGCGGCGAAATCCTATACGTTCGGCAACCAAACTGTAACCAATTTGTATAAATCTGGGTGACGAGGGGGTGAGGTCGCATTCTAGTGAGCGGTAGGGAGTGTCCATACTGTATGTTAGTACTAATATATAAGGTGTAACAAAATTAGCTGAAAATATTTTAACTGGTGCTTCTACCCATGAAACTGAACAACTTTCTTCATGGAACCCATGGTTAAAATAGTTTCAGCTAATTTTGTTAGCTCCAGCTAGTTTTTTTTAAGTCATATTTGTATCTATAGTCACTATGCCACGCTCCATACAAAAATGTTGCAACTCCTTTTTTCATGACAGGAGAGATAGTGAACCTCCCTTGGGCACTATTGGTGGAAGGGGATGTTATAGTGCTACGGCCGGGCCAAGAGGCCCCGGGGCACTGCCGGGGGTTGCAGCCAGGTGACCCCGAGCTGTTCTTTGGACAAGTCTACCAGCCCAACAAGGTTTGTAAGTTACAAGCGTCACCTCTCCTTTTCTGTCGGGCATCCCTTGGGTACTATTAGTGGAAGGATGGGGAGATGTGATCTTGGCATCATCTCACCTGATGGTAAGTGACGATGATGCCGAAGATGGAAGCGGGCTTACAAAGATTCCCTAAAGAAAAGGCTATCTTATCTTCAAGCCGGAGCACATCAATGTTGTTAACACTGATGTTTTGGCGGCATGAGTTAGATAAGATGGTGGTAGCTAGCCAGGTGTTCTTAGAAAATGCCCTACCACTGACCAAACCGAGTCTTACAAGTTGACCCCACCGGGAATCGAATCCGCGACCTCCTAGTGGTAAGCGAATGAACTAACCATTACGCCACGGAGGCGGTTATAGTGCTCTGGCCGGGCCAAGAGGCCGCGAGGCCCTGCCGGGGCTGCAGCCAGGTGACACAGACCTGTTCAATGGATATGTCTACCAGCCCAGCAAAGTTTATTACAGTTACAACTTGTAGCTATAATACTTGCATTTTGTAACTTACATTACAAGTGATAAAGTCTTTCTTTGTACATATTTTATTTTGCTGTGGAACCTACGAGCACTATTATTATACTTTTTTTTTAATCAACCATCTACACATACAAACATCACCATGCACACACACACACGCGCGCGTACACACACGCGCGTACACACACGCACCCACACACACACCCACACAGACTGACACACACACACACACACACACTTCACACATTGTACATGCATTTTGTACTTACCTTTATTTTGTTTAATCCTCACTTAAAATGGTCGGTTGACACGCATATTTTTGTTCCTATCTCTGCTCGCTGACTGCTAAGGTACAGGCTTTTTCTAGCCTAGTTTAGTAGCCAGGGTTCCATTATGTAAATCTGAGATGTACAACTATAAATCAAGACCATGTTTTTCTAACTTGTAAAATTCTTGTGAAATAAAATTTTATTATTATTATTTTTACTATTGGGATGTGATGTGATGTGTGTGCTTTGTCGATACAAGAGGCGCCGGGCTGTTCCTCGGACAATGCTACGAGTAACAGATCCACAACGTTGGTTACATTACAGCTATAAGCAATACGACAGGAAACACATGTCCTTCTTTTCTACCTCGTATTTTAAAAGCTTTTGTTTAACTTACAATGTTTGTTTGTATGTTAATTAGTTTTTTTTAGGTAGGTCAAATCTTACAAAATATTTTAGAAGGACTTCATCAATTCATAAATCCGATTCAGCTAAATTTGGTATGAAGCCGTATTTCCGATGACAATAAGATCCTTTTGGTATTTTGAAATTGATCTGGTGATGAACTCTGGAGGTGGCGTCAAGGTTCCAGGATCGTCTTTTGTTTTTAATAGAATGGTAGAAAATGTTGTACTTGCCTTTTTTAAAAATTTGGAAACGCTGGTGTCAAGAACAGCTTCATGTAAAACGTTTAAAAGTAACCTGCCTTTTAAAAGTGACGCACCTATGTTTAACCGCCTCCGTGGCGTAATAGTTATTCCATTCGCTTCACACTAGGAGGTCGCAGATTCGATTCCCGGCGGGGTCAACTTGTAAGACTCGGTTTGGTTGGCGGTAGGGCATTTTCTAAATCCGCCTGGCTAGCTACCACCATCTTATCTAAGTCTTGTCGCCAAACATCAGTGTTAACAAAATTGATGTGTTCCGGCTTGAAGATAATATAGCCAGTTCTCCATTGCGTTGGGAAATCTTGGTAAGCCCGCTTCCATCCTCGACATCATCGTCACTTACCATCAGGTGAGAGAGATGATGCCAAGGGCTTACCAAATTGTGAATAATAAAGAAAAACAAAATTCAGGCTAAAGTTGACGATGACTTCACTATCATTGGTTTCCAGAAAAAAGAACACTTCAGCAGTCCCCGGGTGCGCCTGCCGCACGAGAACAAAGCATACATGCTGTGCGAGACGCCTTACCTGAACAACTTGAAGTTGGCTCTCGAACACTCCACTAACAGGCCCGTAACAGTGTTTGAGAAACAACGTTATTTGGTAAGTTGTACAATATAATTGAAAATCTTTTCAAACGACTTCCAAAAAGGAGGAGGTTCTCAATTCGACTGTATGGTTTTTTTTATGTGTGTTACCCCAGAACTTTTGACTGGGTTAACCGATTTTTACGATTCTTTTTTTATTTGAAAGCTTGCTTCCTGTGTAGTCCCATATAAATTTTATTAAAATCGGTGTAGTACTTTATTAGATAATTAACAAAAACCAAAAATAATAATGCAAAAATGTACTAAGTTGTTGCAATGGAAGTCGGTTTTAACGTGTTAAGCGTTTTTAATATTATTTTCAATACAGTTGTACATGGCGTACTTTTGGAGGCCATATTTAATTATGATTCGAAAATTAAATCATTTGCATAGGCATCTTTCTTTTACGCGGTCATTACTTTCTATTACGAGCTCATTCATTACTTTTGCAGTTTAGTTTTAAATTTATAAGTCAACTAGCTTTTGCGCGCGGCTTCGCCCGCGTAAACATCTTTTTTATGATTGTCCTTGAGCGTTAGTGGTGCGCGAGCTGCTGCGGCTCGCGCGCGTGGACATGAGTTTTCTCTCCAGATCCCTCAGGAACTATTTCTGATTCGATCGCGCAGAGAAACTCCGAGCATAGCACGCTCCATTGCTCTTTGGGTGACCTTGAGCCTTCTTATGAGGCCCATAGTAAGCGCATGGTTCTCAGTTCCGTAAGTCATCACTGGCGACACACACTGGTCAAAGACCGGTCGTCGTGGAAATCCTTGGGGGAGGCCTTTGTCCAGCAGTGTACGTTTTTTGGATGATATGATGAATACAAGTCGCCTTTTTATTATTTAGATGCCCAAAAAATTGCATATACGAGTAATTATTACCAGTCTATTTATGTAAGTCCAACTTCGAGAAATAAATCATTCGCGGAATCTAACTCAGCTAGCTGGGCAGCTTTGATAAGTCTTCATTGACATGTTTGTTCATTAATAATTCTTCTTAATTTTTTTAATTTGTAATGTTTTTGAAACTTCGAGGAATAAATCATTCGCGAAATCTAACTCAGCTAGCTGGGCAGCTTTGATAAGTTTGTTTGTTTGTAAACTCTTCATTGACATGTTTGTTCATTAATAATTATTCTTAATTTTTTTAATTTGTAATGTTTTTGAAACTTCGAGGAATAAATCATTCGCGAAATCTAACTCAGCTAGCTGGGCAGCTTTGATAAGTTTGTTTGTTTGTAAACTCTTCATTGAAATGTTTGTTCATTAATAATTCTTCTTATTTTTTTTAATTTGTAATGTTTTTGAAACTTCGAGGAATAAATCATTCGCGGAATCTAACTCAGCTAGCTGGGCAGCTTTGATAAGTTTATTTGTTTGTAAACTCTTCATTGACATGGTTCTTCATTAATAATTCTTCTTCATATTTTTATTTGTAATGATTTTGACAGTATTTACAGCAACCTCATTCTGATGTAGACCATCCGGTCGCAGTAAAGCTTCTCTAAAATTGCTCTCAGTGCAATGCGAGTAATACCTATTTAGTAATCTGTGGTAATACAGACTATTTTCTCTAAAACGCGCCAATTTTCAAGCAAAATTGTAGCAGAAAACAATGCAAAAACGCTAAAATAAAACTATGAACGTTGTTGACCACAAATCGCACCGAAAAAAAACCACAAAGTGATGACATACGGAACTGAGACATGATCGCTTACTATGGGCAAAGTATATAATATATTAGTACTAACATACAGTATGGACTCTCCCTGCCGCTCTCTAGATCGCGACCTCACCCCCTCCTCACCCAGATTGATGCAGATTGATTACCGTTTGGTTGCCGAACGTATAGGATATCGCCGCCATTTTGTTTGTTCCGTCATTCGTTTTTTGAAATGTTATTTCTGGCCCGTTGTAAGAAGTGTCCAGGGTGTGCTTTGGGCTTCACATTAATGCATGATCGAATAAGAATTGACGAGATCTGTAGGAGAACTTAAGTAACCCACATAGGTCACAGAATCGCTTAATCGAGTGGCAGTGAACGAGGCACACAGATCTTAGAACTATAGATCGTTGGGGTCTGAAAGTTCTCGAGTGGTGAGCGCACCGGAAGACATAGTGTAGGCACCCCTCCCCTCGGTGGACCCACAACCTGTTTATGTTAGTAATCCTCCCCTTTGTCCAGCAGTGGCTGATATGATGACGATGAATGTACCTACTTATAATTAAGGTCGCGGGAAGCTGCTGAATGCGGGCAGCGCAGGACCGATCATTGTGGAAATCCTTAATGAGGCCTTTGTTCAGCAGTGGACGTCTTTTAGCTGATATGATGATTGTGATGACTACCATTACGAGACTCCTCGCCTTCCACCAATTTTCATTACCCCATCCCTTTCTATACCAATGCGCTGGCCCTCCAGTTGTAACATCTCTCACTTATTGCCACGCACACCACCTGCCCTGTGTGACGCACTGGTTGGAGGTAAACCTCTTTTCATCATATCAGCCGCAAATCGTCCACTGCTGGACAAAGCCCTCCCCCAAGGATTTCCACGACGACCGGTTCTGCGCTGCCCGCATCCATCGGCTTCCCGCGATCTTCATTAGGTCGTCTGTCCACCGCGTAGGAAGCCTTCCTACGCTACGTTTTCCGGTGCGCGGTCGCCACTCGAGAACTTTACTGCCCCATCGGCCATCTGTTCTACCTCTAGATAGATAATATTGACCCAAATTTTAACTATATTTGTAACAATAACCATCTCTTCCAGTGTACAGTGAAGATAATCGAAGGCATAGCACTCCCCCTAGTGATATGCGTAGTGGTGATGACATCTCTCGCTCGCCACGTGTTCCACCTGCCTGGAGTAACGCATTGGACGGAGATATACTTCCTGCAGACGGTCGCCGCTTCGCTACCGCTGTTGCAAATTGTATTCCCCATGGCCTGGGTCGCCCTTAACTGCTACGGGATGGCTAGGTAAGCTTCATTTCGAGATTTGAGTTCAGTTTCTATTGACAAAAAAATCGAATTGAATTTGTCGTTTTCCTGCATTGCGACATCTGAATGTGATAAAAATCGGAAGTAACAAAATTGCCAATTCAATTCGCACTAGTTGAAAAGAAGCGTTTCAAAAATTAAAATTTTAGTACCTACTAGGTGTTTTAAGAGCGTCGCGTCGGTAGCGTAACGGCTAGGGCCGCTACGTAACCAATATCTCATCTGTGCGGCTACCTCCTGTCCGGGATCACAGATGAGATACTAGTTACTTCGTCCGGGATGTCGTGGTTCGATTCCTGCCACGTACCTACTAATGTGTTTTCGAATTTCGATTTCATCCGACGTACTGTAAAGGAAAACGGTGAAGGAAAACATCGTGATTAAACCTGCACACGCCTGCAAAGAAACTCTTGTGTGTGAAGTCGACTAACCCGCATTGGGATCGCGTGGTCGACTAAGGCCCGATCGCCCTAATTCAGGGTAGGCTCGAGCCTCTCAGTGGGGAAGTATATGAGCTGATATAATGACCTAGGTGTTTTACACACACACTTTTAACCGCTTAGTTGGCGAAATGGTTATTCTGATTCGCTTCACACTTCGTCGCGAGTTCGATTTCCGGCGTGGTCTAACTTTGTAAGGCTTGGTTTGGTTGGTGGTAGGACTCGTTAGGTATTTTCTAAGCCCGCATAGTTAGCCTTGCTGTTTGGGCGGCAACAAATAACACATTTTAACAGTATTGATGTGTTTCGGCATAAAGATAAGATAGCCAGTTCCCCATCACGTTAGGGAATCTTGGTAAGCCCGCTTCCATCTTGGGCATCATCGTTTCTTGAGATGATGCCAAGGATTTATCGATTGTGAATTTAAAAAACTTATGAAAAATGAAAATGAAAAAAATGAAAATTGTTTATTGGTTACCAAAAATTATCGGCTTTTTAAGGCTATAATTTTTAAATAGTAAAATAAACCTATTCAAGGTGTAACAAAATTGGTGTAGGTCCCGTTAACTGCGGGTTCTACTCGACTTACTGAACAACTTTCTCCGAAGAACCCATAGTCAATTCTCAAAAAAAAATTGGGCCCTCCATACAAAAATGCACAAAATCGGTCGATCAGCTGGTCGATTTGTAAGAAGAGTAAAAAAAAAATTTTTACGTTTTCAGCAAAGTTGTAAAACAAAATTTGTTCAGTATGATGAGTAGAAGCCGCAGTTAACGGGACCTACACCAATTTTGTTACACTCTGTATATTTTTATTACAATCATGGGTCATTGTCATAATATTATAGCTTCTCAGAAGGAATGTCATTTATGATAAACCATAATTCCAGAATTATATAGAGTTGCGCTCCATACCGATAGTGATAAAATATAAACCAACCAAATGTGTGTCGGACCACGCATATTGTTGGGTTCCGGAGTTTATAACTGAAAAACTGTGTATAACAAGATACTAAAAATAATATGGCATTTACTTATATTGTGTTTCATTTGTAGGTAAAGACAACCATTTCCGATGAACACAAAAGCCGTTGAGAATTCTTACTAATACTCACTTTTACGTGTGATATCAAGTTTCTACTACAAACAGTTTGAATTTAGGGCTTTAAGATAGGTCAAATGACAATATTCAATTTAAATTATTAAAAGACTGTGTGAAGTTATAACTATGGAAAAAATATATAATACACTTAAATTAATAAAAAATCGGTTTAATTGAATACAATTTTTAAAAATATTACTACTTTTGGTGTAAAAAAAAATATACTGTAGAGTCTGTTTTTGACATTAATTCCAAAATTTCTCGAAAACAAATAGTGAATGAAACCAACACACAAAAATTGGTGTTTTAACACCTTTTATTTTAATTAAACACATTTTTTAAAAACTTATTTGAAAGTAATAAAAACATGTAAAAATCGAGAATTGGGCGTTCGGTTTCAATATAACAGTGGCGTTGAAGCCCGCATTGATTTGAACTTAAATTAAATAGACTTACGTTTGATATTATTTTAACACGTATCAACCTGCTCGGATTGAGGCATCTTAAAGCTTTAAACACCGATTTTTAACGTCTTTGGCTGGCTTACCTTACCTATACCTCGCAAACGGTACACCTAAAACTTAGTGTTATTATATTCACTTGGGTACATCTAATAAATATTTTTTGGAAAACCTTAAAAGCTTTTAGGTACAAGCTTTTATTTGAAAAGAGTTTTTATGTTCAAAAAGCCAAATGCTCAAATGAATATTAAAATATACACGGTTCTAAATTCAAAAAAGTTGAGCACAGTAAATATTTTATTTATTTGAAAGAGCCACCAACGGCATAAATATTACACGTTTCCATAACATTTTCTATGATTCTATTGCAAAATAAAAGACGATTCCCCCTATTCTAAGCTTGGGGCCATACGGCCTACCTAGTTACTTATATTTTCTTATTGTTAGGTACGCTAATAGTAGCCAAGTAAATTGATTGTGACATATGAACAGACTGACAGATACAGGACATGATGAAATTATAAGGTACTTTTTTTTGCCATTTCGGCTCCGGAACCCTAAAATACTACCTACCTACGTGTTTACTTCGCTGAGAGAGACCTTGAGCGTGTGTCATCCATTGCATCGCATGTTTACAACATTGTATCTATACTTACTAATGTTATAATTTGATTAGAATAACCAGTCGTATGTTACTAATATATTATTATTACATTTTATGTTATAACTAGCTGTTCCCCGCGGCTTTGCCCGCTCAGATCCCGGTGAAAAAGTTTCTATACCTATTCTCAGACCTACCGAATATACACAGAAAATTTCATCGAAATTCGTCAACCGGTTTCGGAGTAACTGTCACAGTGTTAGTTGCCATTTGCTATACTCCTCCGAAACGGCTGGACCGATTTCCATGAAATTTTCTCATATAAAATGCTCGTGTCACAGTGTTATTTGCCATATTCCTCCGAAACCGCTGTACGGGGTGTAATAAAATTGGTGAAGATCCGTTAACTGGGGCTTCTACTCATAACTCATCAAGTCATCATACAGAACAATCACAAGTCTCAAAAAAATATTTTCTACGCTCCAGACGAAAAAGCCAGCCAAGTGCCCGTCTAACTCGCTCACGGACGCTTCCGTACAAAGAACAACCACCACTGACTTGACTTCAATGACTTGATCACGTTAGTTATTTAACGGGTATAGAAATGTGCAAATAATTGACAGGAGTATTTCACTTCTCGTGGCGGTGGGTTTTCTGTGGCTCCGTACCACCACAACTGCCGGTACGGATCCCTAAAGTGTCAAAGAGTACAACACTAATTTGTACAGCCACGCTGTGCATACTTTCTTGCGAAGCCTTCACCGTCTGTCGTAACAATAAACATAAGACTTAGAATAGCAAAGAATAAAGCTAGGTGTATGTATCAGACTTCATGCAAAAATTTACAAATAATTTGGGTTTGTATGGGAGGTACATTACTCAGATTTTATAATTAGAGAAATAATTAAGTACAGTACGGTAGTAGGCTTTACCAAGTCCTAATTGTTCACAAAGTTTCATTAAAATAGTTATAGGCATTTTTGAGAAAAAGTAACAAACAACCTGGATTTGTATGGGAGTTACCTCAATCCGATTTTTCTTGGAACAACAGACTACCGTGTACTGTAAACCATTTACAGTTATAGTAACACACCGAGGTTTATCAAAATCGTTATAGCCAAATTTGAGTAAAAAAATAATAAGTGGTTTTTACTATGGTAGCAACCCTAAAAATCAAGAGGGGAAATTTGAAAAAAAAAAATCTTTGTAGCCAATTCTGAGTAGGGGAAGTAAAAAAAAACAAACACCTGGAGATATAAAAATAATATAGCCCTAACCCGAATTTCACCCAAATTCGTCCAGTAGTTTGGGAGCTAGAGCACCGGACGAACGTACAGACACACAATCACACACATTTTTATTTTTTTTGTTTTGGAGTTTACTTATTAAGAATCGATTTTCATCTAAAAGCCAGGGGTATGAAAATTTATGAGGAGTAAATTCAGACGTTATGTGTTATGCGTGAATAAATTGATTGGAACAGTTGTCTCTGTCTTTACTCTTTACGTGTAAAGAGTAAAGAAAATAACCTCACCTTTTCAATGGTTTTTGTGTCAATCAAAAACTAAAACAAAAGTATAAAAAAAATTAACATTACTCACTTTGTATTATCATAACCCGCTAGGAAGACCGTGTTGCTCGAAGATCATAACAAATATTGTTGTATATTTTTTAAAATTTATACTTTAAAATATTAGTCATAACTAGAGTTGAAAGTAACGGTGTAGTAGCATAACTATTTAGTAATCGGTGGTAGTAGTTACGAAGTAACTATTTAGTAATCTGTGGTAGTAGTATCTTTGGGATTTTTTTCTTTGAGCCAAAATTGCTCAATCGTGTTTCTAATAGCTTTTGACTTTAAAGAACATCATCAACAATAAGGGTTTTTTTTTCAACCTTGGGTTTTCTATCGTTTAGGAATAATTGACGTAAAAATAACGAAACTCTAATATTATCGCCTTAATGTACTACTAAACTGTACTTGTATTGAAGAACTTCAGCATCATCTCATCTGACTGTAAGTGATGATGATGCCGAAGATGGAAGCGGGCTTACCAAGACTCCCCAACGCTAAATTAACATTACTCACTTAGTATTATCATAACAAATATTGTTGTATATTTTTTTTTAATTTATACTTTAAAATATTAATTATAACTAGAATTGAAAGTAACGGCGGTGTAGTAGTTGGGATTTTTTTCTATGAGCCAAAATTGCTCAATCGTGTTTCTAATAGCTTTTGACTTTAAATAACATGGTCAACAATAAGGGTTTTTTTTTCAACCTTGGGTTTTCTATCGTTTAGGAGTAATTGACGTAAAAATAACGAAACTGTAATATTACCACCTTAATGTACTACTAAACTGTACATGTATTGAAGAATTTCAGCATCATCTCATCTGATTGTAAGTGATGATGATGCCGAAGATGGAAGCGGGCTTACCAAGATTCCCCAACGCAATGGGCGGGCAACTGGCTATCTTATGTTCAAGCTGGAACACATCAATGCTACACCAACCAACAATGGAACACACAATTGAGAAGCCCTTGGCATCATCTCACCTGATAGTAAGTGACGATATTGCCAAAGATGGAGGCGGGCTTAACAAAATTCCCCAACACAAGGCTGGCTGTATCTATGGTCTAAGGGCTATCTTATCTTCATGCTGGGACACATTAAAGCTGTTAACGTGTATGTTTGGCGGCAAGACTTAGAGAATATGGCGGTAGCTAGCTACTGGCGGGGTTTGAAAATGTCCTTTCACCAACCAAACAGAATCTTACAAAGTTAGATTTCGCCGGGAGTGGAACCCGCGACCTCCTGATCTGAATCTAATGGAGTAACTATTACGCCACGGAGGCGGTTGAACCCTAAAATACAGATTTTTATCACGCTTTTATTAGCTTCACCTGTATGTTTGTATGTAACCGACTCCTTTGGACTCGATTTTGACCCACTTTAAACGGACAGATTTAATTCAAACTTTGTAGACTTATCAAGAATCAGCGACAATATAATAATTTCATAAGTTTGAACTAAAAAATAAATATAGTTTAAAAAAACTAAAAAACACAAAACAAAAAATCGTGGGGCGCTCTGTGCCATATTTTTCGTCTATCGAGCAACCCACACTTTTTCACAATAATACTACTAATTTGTTAATTATTATTTTCAACTTATATTAAGAATGATTTTTTACTTTTTAGTCTGATGTACTTTAAAAGCGTGTTTTTTTAGTTTTTATAACTCTATTTATTCTAGTTTAGGAATATCCATTGATGGATGCCAGAACAGAGGGGTTTGAACTTTGAACCGAGCTACCGAGGCGACCCTGATGTAACCTCAATAGACTGCGCACTTGTCACGGTCGCTTTGCCTTATACAGGGTGTAAAATATTGGTGTAGGTTCCGTGAACTGAGGCTTCTACGCATCACACTGAACAATTTTTGTTGGTGATTGCTAAAATTGCAAAAAAATATTTTTAACTCTGCATACAAAACTATCAGCTGATCGACCAATTTTGTGCATTGTTGTATGGAGGGTCCGATTTTTTTGAGAATTGACTATGAGCCCCTTGGGGAATGTTGTTCAGTATGATGAGTAGAACCCCCCGTTAACGGGTCCTATATCAATTTTGTTACACCCTGTGTAGATATCGTCGTCATTGTGGTGTCGAGAAGCAGAACATCCAACATATTTTTCAAGGATGTCCATCGACTCGATACATCGTAGTCACAGTATATATATTAGTCGTAGTCCCCACGGAAGACCTGATTAAATTGAACGACGAAGCTTTAAAGTGTATTAATTTTCTCGAGTTAAATTTATGATTTTTCTGTATCTGACTTTTGCCTTACGCTGAAACAAAAAATTCTGATATACTCTTAGCCAGATAAGATGTGCAATGTACATATATATATATTTTTTTTAATTAAAAATTTGAGTGCGTTTGACTGCATCTAACTTGATGGGAAGTGATGACGCAGTCGGGGATGGTACACGCAAACTCAAATAATGCTGATTCACTCTCGCCTTGAAGGTCCCCAAATTATAGCAATTGGTAGACACTAACGAAGGCAAGGACTTCTGCTCCTTCGCTGTCCGCATAGTAAATGAGAAAGTGTAACGTTTCGTGCGAAAATATAGAATTTATTTATTTATTTGTAAGTTATTGTAGTATCGATCTTCGATTCCCACAGCACAGGGAACCCTAGTAGGCCTTACGTGCGTGTGATAATATTTCACCGGAAACTATTGTGATTTATCTTTACCTCCACAGATTCAAACTCCTATCGGAGACTCGTCAAAAGTACGTCCGTCCAAAGTCCTGTTCAATATCGGAAGAAGCGTGCGACCCGCTCTTACAAGCACTCAGCGAGTCAAACCTCAAGCCGGAGAGTCTTAAGTCGCTGTGGAGGACCTTCTTCAATATACTGACAGGGAGAGAAGATATGGTGACAAGGACGGCGAATATCGTCCACGTGTTGGGATCTTCATCGGTAGGGAATTAACTATTTTATACCTATATTTTTCTTATTATATTGTTTGTGTAAGTTTACATTTATTTATATCAACTCATATACGTCCCCACCGAGGGGCTCGAGCCTACCCTGAATTAGGGCGATCGGGCCTTAGTCGACCACGCGGGCCCAGTGAGGGTTAGTCGACTTCACACACAACCTTCGAGTTTCTCCGCAGTACAAAGTGTACATATTGCAACGTAATCTCGTTGCAGATTTTTTTATCTATATTCGTGGTGGGCGCGAGATACTCGTACTGTGATATTAATGTTTGAAGGGTTAGAAGAAGAAGTGTAATATGATTTTTTTGTTAGGAACGAGCGTGAAAAAAATGTTTTTTTTAAGGCTTTGCAATACAGATGCGAGCAGATGTACGATGAAAAGTATATGTTTTTCCATTTACAAATAACCTGCGAGAAATAAACTTTTTCACGTGAGAAGGAGTAAGACGCAACGAAGGTGAGCGGGCTTATCTTGTGCTGAACACATATCTGTGTACGTTTCAAAGTGTGTGTGAGAGCGTAAGTGGGTACGGTTAGCATAAACAAAATAAAGATAAATGTTAACAAATTTATTGTACAGACAAAACTTTTGAAAAATAATGAAAAATAACTCAATTGAGTAATAATTGGATTTATTTGGTGCAATACCTAATCTTCTTCGTATAAACTTTCACTTTCACTTTCAAACTCATCATTGTCGCTAACACTTGTTTCGCCTACATCAATGACAAACTTAAAATCAAAATACTTTAGGTATTCTTTTTAAAAATTTTTGTTCATGCTTTTTGTACTATTAATTAAAAAAGATATAGATAATTTACCTCGCTGTGAATCACTTTGCGGTTTGACATGCTGATAGTACAACGTGGTAATTAGCGTCGCGTTAACAATAAACACAATTAACTGATTGCACACTACCGCAATGTGCATGTACACGTTCAACCACGAGTAAAGCCCGCTCGCCTTTGTGAATTGCAAGAACTGTACGTATCGTACGGCCGGTCGCTGCAAGTGCGACACGATGAGAGTGAGGTTAGAAAGAGAAGCACCTATATGCAAGTGTATCTACAGATTTTTGTACGGACTGACGTAGGGATGGTTAAGTGGAACGTAGCATGGTTAACATCGTATCCTCGGAGAAATAAAGTAAAATACCTTTTGCAGGCGCTATGTTGCGTGGACAAGAAAGGCATACTCTCGTGGCCGAACCCGACTGCGGAGAAAGTTTTCTTCCTTCGCAACTCCAGTCCCACGTCTCGCAGCTCCAGTAAGACGAGCCTGGTGGGGTCCATAGGCCACAGTCAGACCAATGAGGAGGGGAAGACTCGTGTTGAGCCGTCTACTATTGTTGAGGTGGGTCACACATTTTCTACTGTTATCCGACAGAAACTTCTTTAGGATAAGATCTTTTAAAACTAAGGAAATTGACTTAAAGTGACCAAAAAATCCCTACAAAAAATTACGAACTGGCGTAAATGGGTATAAAATAGAATTATGTATTAAGAGTTGGGTTTAAAGTAAATGAAAACAAATTGATGAACAGGTTGTAACTTTATCCATTAACGACTTTTTTCTGGTTTTCAAATATTTCGAAACATTCAATCAAACAAAAATAATTATATTTATTTCATAATAGTATTTACTAATCATTCCACGTCACGTCACTTATTGTGTAATAGTTTTGTATAATTATAATCATCATATCGTAGGGAAACTCCGAGCATAGCTCGCTCCATCGCTCTTCTTATAAGGCCCATAGTAAGCGACTATGTCTCAGTTCCTTATGTCATCACTGGCAACACCCACTGGTCAAACACCTTAGTCTTGAGATTTGGGACGTGAAGATATTGCGAAGCTTCCCGACCGCTGCCCAGCCGAGTTGGATTCGTCGATTGATGTCTTTCTCGAAGTGAGACCTACCTAACTAGACCGTTTGTGCCAGGTATACATACTTCAATTGTAAAGTCTCCAACCTTCAGAAGAGTGGGTGCGACACGGACATTTACCATTATTTTCGTCTTGTCCATGTTCATTTTAAGACCCACTTGTTAAGAGACTATTGAGGTCATCGAGCATTGTGTTTCGATCTTCCATAGTCTCAGCCATCTCAGTCTCAGCGAATCGGAGGTGGGTGACGTACTCGCCGTTGTTATTGATGCCGAGTTGAACCGAGTTGAGGTGAGCGGTGAACAGTATCCGAGATGTAAAAACAATGATGAAGGAAAAAGCTCGATGGGTAAAAATTACAATGAAACCCTACCCCGCATATGCGTTTTATTAGAAGAAAATAATTGATGGATTCTCCTTGGTGATGTTATCATCATATCAGCTTATATACATCCCCACCGAGGGGCTCGAGCCTTCCCTGAATTAGGGCGATCGAGCCTTAGTCGACCACGCGGGCCCAGTGCGGGTTGGTCGACTTTATACACTACCTTCGAGTTTCTTCGTAGGTGTGTGCAGGTTTCCTCATGATGTTTTTTTTTCACCATAAGAGCGTCGGATAAACGTACATACATATGATGATGTTAACTTCTAGTGATTTCTATACAAGACGAAAATTATGTCAAACGTCCGTGTTATACCTACTCCTCTGAAGGTTGGAGGCTCTACACTCGAAGTTGTTACCGAATATGTATACCTGGGACAAAAAGTTCAGTTAGGTAGGTCCAACTTCGAGAAAGAGATCAATCGTCGAATCCAACTCGGCTGGGCAGCGTTCGGGAAGCTTCGCAATATCTTTACGTCCCAGATACCGCAGTGTCTTAAGACCAAGGTCTTCGACAAATGTGTGTTGCCAGTGATGACGTACGGAACTGAGACATGGTCGCTTACTATGGGCCTCATAAGAAGGCTCAAGGTCACCCAAAGGGCAATGGAGCGTGCTATGCTCGGAGTTTCTCTGCGTGATCGAATCAGAAACGAGGAGATCCGTAAGAGAACCAAAGTAACCGACATAGCTCTCAGAATTGCTAAACTTAAGTGGCAGTGGGCGGGGCACATTGCTCGTAGAACAGATGACCGTTGGGGCAGTAAAGTTCTCGAGTGGTGACCACGCACCGGAAAGCGTAGTGTAGGCAGGCCTCCCACTCGGTGGACCGATGACCTGGTGAAGGTCGCGGGAAGCCGCTGGATGCGTGCAGCGCAGAACCGGTCGTCGTGGAGATCCTTGGGGGAGGCCTATGTCCAGCAGTGGACTTCCTTCGTCTGATATGATGATGATGCTGATGATTTCTATACTCTTTGTTAACTTCTTGGATTTGTGTGTTTCCATGGCGGACTCTATTCTCTCACTTTCTCTATTGGCTTTTCTCTATTTACACCTCACTCTGGAACCCAAACTAAAACATTTTGCTATTAAAACTTGCTCTATGAAGTCCCGTCTCTTATAACTATACAATCAATAGCGATGACATTCTCTATGGATTTGTCTCTGTATCGTAATGGTAAAAAAATATTTTATAACACAATTTTGTGTTATATTATGGTTTTTTTAAATTTCGGTATGGTGTTCAATAAAGTGTGTCAATATAAACTAGTTTTAAAGTTTATAATTAGAATTTTACGATATGAGAGTAGATAAATATCTTAAGTCTGTCTGCTTTCATCTATTAGATTAGCTGTATTTTTTTGTTACATTTAACAAAAAAAAATGTGTAGGTGCTAGACCTGACGCACGACCAGAATGCGCCGTTCTCTGTGGAGTTCGATGACCAGCGCTGGCGGCAGCACTTGGCGCGCCTCAAGCCGCTGGGCCTCGCCGCGTTGCTCAACACATGCGCGCCAGCGCCGCGCCACACCTACGCGCATTTCTGTGCGCACCTCGCCTGCGAGGCCAGTACCAGGTGACACAGTGCAGTACCTAGCATAGCGTCCAAGCAAGCTCCCAGGTCTTGCCGCACGGCTCGCCCGCGCCGCGCCACCCCTATGCCACAAAACAGATAAGTACAGAACTCAATCTACATACAAAGTGCGCTCGAGCAACGCACACATAGACACCGCTCACGGACACGATATCTCGGAACGGTGAGACCACTGCGAGCGCGAGTGCCGTCCGCTTGAGACACTTGTTTGCAAAAATGGAGCAACAAAAAAAGTTATTATAACTGTTATAAAAAGTGAAGTACATACATGTGATTGACTTCTGTACTTATCTATTTTATGCCTATGCGCACTTTTGCGCGCACTTCATTTGCGAAGCCGGCACTAAGTGCAATGCAGTAGTCGCAGTACCTAGCACAGGGCCTCAAGCCGCTGGGCTTCGCCGTGTTACACGACACATGCGCACACGCACCGCGCCACATCTACGTGCACCTCCAGCCAGCACCAGGTGACACAGTTCAGCACCTCCATATGCTACCTACTACAACACATAAGTATGGCTTATTTTAGGTTCCTATATGTAAGTGGTGTAGATGTAGATGATAAAAATGTAAAAATCATCCTTAGCGCTATTTTTCACTTTTATAGTAGGCAGGCACCCTTAATATTATAAAATAAAGAGGTGCCCCTGGAAAATAAATCTTAACATCTATATTCAAAATTTCATCCAAGTCGCTCTATATTTTTTCCGCAAATCCAGGATACGAGTATGAACACAAATATTATCCTTACTAATATTATAAATGTGAAAATGTGTTTGTTTGTTTGTTGTTTTGTTTATTTGTTAGTTTGTTACCTTTTCACGCTTCAACACCTTGACCAGACTTGATGAAAATTGGCATTCAAGTAGCCTGTGTCACTGGGAAGGACAAAGGCTACTTTTTATCTCGTGAAAATAGCTAGTCCGATCAGTTCCTGAGGGAATTGAAAATACTCTTTTTTTGGTTATTTCTTTAACATTGCAAGTGAACAATGGATTGCTGTGATTTTTTGCACAGAGATAGGGGGTAGGATATGACATAATTTACTAATCAGCATATCCTGACATAGTTCCCGAGGGATCTGGGGAAAACTCATTTCCACGCTCGCGCACGTCGGCGACGCAACGGACTGAAATGTTTTTTTTATATAGAATTGGTTGAGGGGGTGTGAAGTTACATACAATCAGAATAGCCCGATATCGTCCCTGAGGGATCTGAGGAAAACTCATGTCCACCTCGCGCACCATTCACTCTCAAAGACAGTCATAAAAAAGATATCCACGCGGGCGAAGACGCGGGCAAAAGCTAGCTCTTTAATATTTATTTGAGATGCCCTTAATATTTATTATGAAATAAAAAAATAAATAAAAAGAGGTACCTGGCAAACAATTTTTAACATATGTGTTCAAGATTTATCTAAATTAGTCCAGCAGTTTTTCTGCAAATCAGGGATGGGGACACATATTTATACACATTCTTTCTCGACCACTTTTTAGTGTCTATGGGTAATGTTGAGTACATTTGCATCAAAATCTCAAGGTCAAATTTTCTGACGATCACATAACTTTCTATTTACTCCTTCGCCGCTCGAACGTAAAATGTAATTATACTCTCTTCTCGACTTAAATCAGTCTAACAAGCAATGTTTTGCAAAAAAAATTATTTTTTTTGTACTATTTATTGGGAAGAAAACAGCTATAATTCAATAAACACATAAAATTAATATAGCAGTAGGGTTATAAATACCAAGCCAGTTAAAATTTATACTACTGTATCGTATCAGCCGAAGGACGTCCACTGCTGGACATATAGACTAGTGGTTATATCTCAAATTCATTCTGCTTTCAACAGTTGACGGCATTTAGTGAAACTATTTGCCACCGGGTTTTTTTAGACTAATTCGACCTTGCTGAACACGATTCTGCCCGGTGTCAACCCCCCCTCCGCTCCCTTCCCCGACTTTTTCCCGAAAATGTGTCCCGATTTCCGGTTTTTTCAATTTTTTTTCGAAACTATTATAGATAGAAGAAAACTGTCTATCACAACATTAATCTGCATTAAATTCTGTACAACATTAACATATAAATCATTTCACTGGCATAATAACTTAAGAAATAATGCCTTCCCAAACTGTATTAATTTTTTTTTTACAAAATTTTGGTCTTCGCAGTTAATTTATTGAAAAAACGGTCAAAGCTATGACAAAATAGCCAAGAAGTGAATTAATGTTCATACATTCATCTACAAAACAAGACCTAATTTACCATCCTACGAGTATTCGTTCACGATTTATTGGTCGCAGCGCAAACGCCGCCGCCCACGAACCTCAAGTAACTACATATTACAAACATACGCATTTCCTACTTAAAATAACTACTTTTTTTATAAACGTTTCGTCATCATCATCATCTCAACCAAATGACGTCTACTGATGACACTGCACTGCACGCTTTGACAGGTTCTGACGTAACATCATATATAAGCGGAATCAGTAAATCAGAGGCTCTGAAAGTTTATGCACTCTACGGACAGCTGCTCTCTCTTTTAGGAATCTCCCCATTGACCGAAGAAACGCTCGCGGAGGTCGAGAAGTTTATGGTTAGACTCTACAAAATAAAATCTCCTGTAAACACAACAGATGAAGCAAGGCACGTTCTCTTCTCCAGAGTTACCACATCTGAGGCTCTGCCACCAACTTCAGATGCAGCTCGACTACGCAGAGCTCATTATCAAACTTTCATGTGGAGAAACGCACATGTTGGAAAGATCGAGCGGCTTTCCCCAACAGATTATGGGTGGCGTCAGGATGGTAATAAGCTGATGCCCGTGCTTATAACTTTAGAAGCAGTTCCAAAAGCTTGCAAGGATCTCCTTACATGCGGCTGCAAGGCAGGTTGCAAAACTGCGGCTTGTATTTGTCGCAGAGAAGTTAAGCAGCCTTGCACACCAGGCTGCTATTGTAAAGGAATATGTGCCAACGCTCGACTCCAAAAAGACCAGGAATAACCTTATTTCCCTTGATTGTGTAGTTATGCAGACTGTATTTATCAATTTATCGTAATTGTTCATCAATAGTTGCTTCACATCTGTTATCATTATATAAAAGTTTATACATTTAGTTTATTTTTTATTACTTTCTTTTTTTTTTTTTTTTTTTTTATTAAAAATTTGAGTGCGTTTGACTGCAACTCACCTGATGGTAAGTGATGATGCAGTCGAGGATGGTACACGCAAACTCAAATAATGCCTATTCACTCTTGCCTTGAAGATCCCCAAATTATAGGAATCGGGAAACACTGACGCAGGCAAGGAGTTCCACTCCTGCGCTGTACGCATAATAAATGAAGAAGCGTAACGATTCGTGCGAAAAGGTGGAACATCAACAACAAAGGGGTGCAACCCCTCCCTGCGTCTCGTTGACCGACGGTGGAATGGAGCAGGGGGAATGAGGTCGTGAAGTTCTTGCGCGCACTCTCCGAAATGAATTCGATAGAATACCGATAGACAGGCGACTTTGCGGCGATGCTCAAGGCTTTGGAGCTTGTCATTGACTAGCTCATCGTCGCCAATGAGTCTCCGTGCGCGTCGGTCGATGGCGTCCAAGGTATCCAGCTGATAGCGGGCTGATCCATCCCATAAGTGTGAACAGTACTCCATACATGAGCGGACCTGTGCTTGATACAAGGTAAGCAGCTGTCCAGGTGTGAAGTACCGTCTCACCTTAGAGAGAATGCCCAGCTTCATTGCAGCAACTTTTGCCTTGGACTCAATGTAACGACCGAAGTTAAGATTGGGTGTTAAATCCACGCCGAGGAGTTCCAGGTGGTCAGATATCTGAATCGGTTCATTCCGGAGAGTTGGAGTCAAGGTGAATGGACTCCTTTTGGCGGAAAAAAGACACGCCTGTGTTTTAGAGGCATTAAACCTTACGAGGTTGGAATCACCCCATTCAGACACTGCCTGAAGTGATAGGTTAATGCGCTCTATCATGGCCTCTCTCAGAAACAGCGTATCAGCGCTGTTAGCTCGTGCACTGGACAGGTATCTTTCTACAACCGTGCTATCGTTTGCATAACCAATTATACCGGGTTTTAGCAGATCGTTTATGTGAAGCAGAAATAGTGTTGCAGAAAGAACAGATCCCTGAGGTACCCCGGCATCAATCGCCAATAGGTCTGAGGAACAGCCATCAACGACCACTCGAATAGACCGTTCCCTCAGGAAATCAGCTACCCAGTTACACAATCCCAAATGAAGACCATAAGAAGGAAGCTTGCCAATAAGGCTAGCGTGCCAGACCCTATCAAAAGCCTTCGAGATGTCGAGTGACACAGCGAGAGCTTCGCCATGCTTCTCGATGGCCTCGCCCCATATATGCGTAGCATACACTAGAAGATCTCCAGTAGATCGACCTCGGCGAAATCCGTATTGTCGATCGCTAAGGAGGTCATTGTCTTCTAGGTATGCCAGAATGCGGGTGTTCAATACACGCTCCATAATCTTACAGATTACGGAGGTGATTGCTATAGGGCGGTAGTTTGCGGGATCGGCACGACTGCCTTTTTTGGGCACCGGCTGCACGTTGGCCAGCTTCCAGGACTTTGGGACTATACCCGTTTCAAGAGAGAGGCGGTACAGACGTGTCAGAACAGGAGACAACTCAGGAGCGCAGTTCTTTAGCACTATAGCTGGTATACCGTCAGGTCCACTGGCTTTGTTCACGTCAAGATTGCGAAGTGTTTTGAGTACCTCCTTTTGCTTTATACGAATAGGGGGCATTGTAGTATCGCAAGGAGATAACTGGGGTGGTATTCTATTCGCTGTATCGAGACGTGAATTTTCGGCAAACATAGAGGCAAACAGATTAGCCTTCTCAGTTGCCGTGTGAGCCAATGATCCATCAGGTTTCAGCAGTGGAGGCAAAGACGAGCGGCAAAAGTTCGCCTCGACCGATTTAGCCAAGGACCAAAACGCCTTACTCCCAGAAGGGTAGGAGGCAAGTTTTGATCCGATACGGCTTATATGGTCGAGGCGTGCCCTACGCAGCGTCTTTTTGTAGGACTTGGCGGCTTTATTAAAGGCTTTCTTTTTAACTCGCGTGTCCGGAGCTTTACGATTTCGAGCATCTGCCCAAGCCTGGTAAGCTGAATGCTTTAGTGCTTCGGCCACTGAGCAATCAGCATTAAACCACGGGCGAGCTTTGCTCTCGAGAGAAATGTCAGAAAACGGGATATAATATTCCATTGCCTGACATATGACTCTCGAGATTTCTGTCGCACAGCTCGACGGATCACTAGAAGAAAAGCACATTCGCCGCCAAGGATAAGATGCTAAGAAGTGGCGCATCTCATCCCAATCTGCTGACTTGTACTGCCATACCCGTCTAGAACCCCTAGGGCTGGGATCAGGTGGTGAACAAGACAGTACAGACTTCACCAGACAATGATCGGACGTACCCAAAGGTGACGATACTGACACGTTATATCGGTCTGGTTCTGTTGTCAGCAGAAGGTCCAAACAATTTTCCGTTTCGCCTTCAACGTCCGGCACACGCGTCGCCTGGTCTACCAGCTGGGTAAGATTTAGCGACAAAGCGAGTTTGAGCGCTTCTCTCCCAGCATGGTCGGTCTTCTGGTATGGGAACAGCCACTCCTTATGGTGAGCATTGAAGTCCCCCAGAAGGACCAGTTGTGCTGACGGGTACCTTAGTTGAGCCTCATCGGCGGCCTCACACAGATGTTCAATTAACCTGGTTGTCTCCTGATCTCCGCTGTGCGATCGGTATACACAAGCGTAGATTATTTTGTCTTCGCCGGTGTCGACCAACACCCAGAGCGTCGAAAATGAGGAGTTTTCAAGGTTACGGAGACGCCGGCAGCAGATGTTGTCGCTGACATAGACACAGACACCGGCGCGCGCTTTGAAATTGTGCTCCAAGGTGTACCCTGGGTACTGCAAGTAAGTCGCGTCTGCCGGGCGTCTGATTTGCGTCTCCGTAAGAAAGAGTAGCTGCGGCTTGTCGGTCTCTAGATGGTGGTGGACCGCATCGAGATTTGAGTGCAACCCTCTGACATTGTCGAGGTGCACTTTTAATGGGAGGAAGTGCCGCCGCTGTAAAACTCTATTTCTTTTCTTGACTTTTTTCATGGTTGTTTAAAGATGTGAATAGGCAAGGAAGGCGGAAGTTGTACGAGGCGCCGGTCAGAAACTAGTGGTGAACACAGAATCGCTGCACTGAAGGATTGACTAGTCTGGAGACTGCGGGGACGCCCGAACCCCCCCGGAGATGGCCATCGGGTCCTCCCGTCCAATCGCCAATTGGCACGATGGAGCATTCCGGGATTTTTCGTGAGGTGGCGGGGCAGCCTTTCATAGGTGGCTAGCCCACTACTTGGGCCCCCTACTTCCTACGGTCGGCCAGCGGTGCACCGTGCTTCGGATCCCGCTACCCTCCAAGACTAGCCGCCAAGTGCAGCGACACTCTGACATCGAAACAGCATACTGACTGAGCGCAACTGTACAGACCCGCCTTCACTAATGGCTTCTCAATGCACCATACCGGAACACGTCTGGGACGCTTGGCGGCACGACTTTGCATTGAGGGTGGTGACAAGCCTCGGCCGGAGCCTACCACCTGAAGTGACGCCAGAGCCTCGTTAGTTGTTTAGCAGGGAGTACCACGTGCAGGTGAGGTTGGCTTGGGTCTCTAGTGATATAATTGGACCCCTTACTCCCCAAAATCCTTTCTATAAAGATATAATATAAATATAATATAAATTGTGTTTGAATTTTTGTTAATTTTATTTATTGATTCGTTCTGTGCCATAAATAAAAATAATGGTTTATTTTACAACATAATATTAATGGTGCGTTTAATATGCAACGTTCCGACATAACTCAATAATACCCCAAATTATTAAATAATTCTAATTTATACAATAAATTTTATTTTATTTAAGAATTTGTCTTTCATATCACCTAAAAATGTTACTATTACAAATTACGTACATACGTTACGTATACGTGCAGCTTACCGAAAACTTCGCCCTTACACCATGTATAATACTTATAACTACCTACGTAACTGGCGGTAGGGTGTCTGCCCTGCGACCTATAAATCGTGAACGAATACTCGTAGGACGGTAAGTTAGGTCTTGTTTTGTAGATAAATGTATGAGCATTAATTCACTTCTTGGTTATTTTGTCATAGCTTTGACCGTTTTTCGATAAATTAACTGCGAAGGGCAAAATTTTGGTTTTTTTTTATACAGTTTGGGAAGGCGTTATTTCTTAAGTTATTATGCCAGTCAAATGATTTATATGTTAATGTTGTACAGAATTTAATGCAGATTAATGTTGTGATAGACAGTTTTCTTCTATCTATAATAGTTTCGAAAAAAAAATTGAAAAAACCGGAAATCGGGACACATTTTTGGGGAAAAGGGGGGGAAGGGAGCGGAGGGGGGGTTGACACCGGGCAGAATCGTGTTCAGCAAGGTCGAATTAGTCTTAAAAAAACCCGGTGGCAAATAGTTTCACCAAATGCCGTTAACCGGCTTCTTTAAAAAAAGAACCACTAGTCTAATAGGCCTCCCCCAAGGATTTCCACGACGACCAGTTCTGCGCTGCCCGCATCCAGCGGTTTCCCGCGACCTTCACCAGGTCATCGGTCCACCGAGTGGGAGGCCTGCCTACACTACGTTTTCCGGTGCGTGGTCGCCACTCGAGAACTTTACTGACCCAACGGTCATCTGTTCTACGAGCAATTTGCCCCGCCCACTGCCACTTAAGTTTAGCAATTCTGAGAGCTATGTCGGTCACTTTGGTTCCCCTAAGGATCTCCTCGTTCTACTACTCTAAGTTTACTACAATTTCGTTCGGATAAACCTTAGGTTAGGTCATAATATTATCATCATTATATCAACTGAAAGACGTCTACCGCTGGACAAAGGCCTACTCCAAGGATTGTTACAACGACCTGGTGGGAGGCCCGCCTACGCTACGTCTACCGGTGCGCGGTTGCCACTTAAAAACTTTACCATTTGTTCTACAAGCTAATGTCAAACGTCCGTATTGCATCCAGTTCTCTGAAGATTGGAGAATCTGCACTCGAAATCTTTGAAGAATTATACCTGGGATAAAAGTACAAAGTTATAATATGTAGTTCCAATTTCCAAAAAAACGTCAAATCCCACTCGGCTAGGCAACGTTCGGGAAGCTTCGCAATATCTTCACGTCCGAAATACCACAGTGTATCAAGTCTTTGGTCAGTGTGTGTTGCCAGATGACATATGAAACTGGAGCATGGTCGCCTACTATAGGCCTCATAAAAAATCAAGGTCAGGTGTTTTCTTTACCTTTGGGGGAAGGAGCAAGCTAGACTCGGGAGTGTCCCTACGCAATAGAATCAGAAATTAGGAGATCCGTAGAAGAACCAAGTTAACAGACGTATCTCACAAAATCGCTAAACTTAAGTGGCACTGGGCGAGCACATAGCTCGTAGAACAGAAAAATCTAATGTTTAAGTATATGAATCATGACAAATTGAAAGCGGGACTTGCCGTGATTTTATATAATACTAGCTGTCCTGGCGAACTTCGTTCCACCTTACACTACACTACACTACCCTACCCTACCCTAACCTACCCTAACTACACTACACTTACACTACAATACACTACACTACCCTACCCTACCCTAAAACCAATTATTTTTTGATTTATATTTTTTATTATTATTGATGAATATTATATTTTAATACTTATCTTATTCCCGACGAAGACAAATGCAAAAACACTTAAATCATAAAAATTGGTCCAGCCGTTCTTGAGTTATAAATGGTGTAACTAACACGACTTTCTTTTATATATATAGATGAGCAGGTATTGATGTTGTTTTACCTCAACGTTAGAAAGTCGAAACGTCGGGGTAAAAACAACATCAATACCTGCTCATATATTATATAAAATCCCGTCAAGTCCCGCTTTCAATT
The DNA here is from genome assembly GCA_947284805.1 of Coleophora flavipennella. Taxonomy (NCBI): domain Eukaryota; kingdom Metazoa; phylum Arthropoda; class Insecta; order Lepidoptera; family Coleophoridae; genus Coleophora; species Coleophora flavipennella. The sequence goes on along the minus strand of OX369306.1, from coordinate 10,006,760 downwards.
TGTCATTATGATTAATCGTGAAGGTTTAAAGTGTTATATGTGAATCGTACCTTTCCAGCGACGACCTGGTACCAGTGACGAACCGGCGCTGCCTGTGCGAGCTGGCCAAGCAGATCGGCTTCTCCGACTCGGTCACTGACTCGTACAGCATCGAAGAATGTCTCGCTATTTTCCGGCATTCAGTGAGTACCAAATAACCTCTTATCTGATTTATTTCATTGGCTTTTAGCAGGTCATTAGCTTATTATGTAGGGTGTAGAGCGTCGGTGGCGTAATGGTTAGGGCCGCCACCTTCCGTCCGGGAGGAAGGAAGGAAAACATCGTGAGGAAACATGCACACGCCTGCGAAGAAAATCGAAGGTTGTGTGTGAAGTCGACCAACCCGCACTGGGCCCGATCGCCCTAATTCAGGGTATGCTCGAGCCCCTCGGTGGGGACGTATATGAGCTGATATGATGATGATAGGGTGTAACAAAATCGGTGAAGGTCCCGTTAACTGGGGCTTCTACTCATTATACTGAACAACTTTTGTTCTATGACTTTGCTGAAAATGCAAAAAAAAATTACTTCATATAAATCGATTATCTGATCGACCAATTTGTGCATTTTTGTATGAAGGGTTTAAATTTTTTTTTGAGAATTGACTATGGGTTCCTTGGGTAAAGTTGTTCAGTATGTTAAGTAGAGCCCCCAGTTAAAGTGTCCTACACCATTTTTTTTACACCTGTATACGAGCGTCGGTGGCGTAATGGCTAGTGCCGTCGCCTCCTGTCCGGGAGGTCGTGGTTCGAACCTGCCACGTACCAATGTGATTTCGAATTTAGTTTTCATATGTACGTTAATCCGGCTCTCTTACGGTGAAGGAAAACATCGTGAGGAAACCTGCACACGCCTGCGAAGAAACTCGCAGGTTGTGTGTGAAGTGGACCAACCCGCACTGGGCCCGCGTGGTCGACTAAGGCCCGATCGCCCTAATTCAGGGTAGGCTCGAGCCCCTCGGTGGGGACGTATATGAGCTGATATGAATGAATACGAATACTATCAAAATTCCCACTGACTGATTGATTGATAGGTTGTTCTGAAAAAAAAACTAAGAGATATTTTTTATGAAACTTAGCAGGGTGTATTATCATCATCATAGCAGCAGTCGAACAAAGTCCACTCAAATAATTCCAAAAAAGTTCAAACGATAAAATCTAACTACGCACACTAAAATATTGAAAGGGATTGACAAAATTTTAAAATTTTATCGGTAACTATAAAAACTAAAGGAGTGAACGAACGAATGGCTTTTCAATTTTCGCCAGAGGGAATCAAAAGTGTAAAGATATTTAAAAGGTTTCTACTTGTGAAACTGAACACGAAAAACCAATATTTTTCCGACCCCTGAATCGAAAAATGGTTTATCAAACTCTCAGTTGTTTTGAAGGACCTATTCAACAATACCCCACACGATAGGGTACGTCAATTAAAAAAATATCCGCTCTTTACATGTAGGGGGAGGTACCCTAAGTACATATTTTTAAAGATTTTGTTGTACCACTTTGTCTGATTAATTTGTATACCCATGCCAAAAAACTGATTTTCAGTACTTATAGTCTCTGAGCTAAGCCGCGGCGCGGACAGTCTGACGGACAGACATGGCGAAACTATAAGGGTTCCTTGTTGACTTTGGAACCCTAAAAATAATAATTTTCACATAACAAGTCGGTACTTGCCTACCAGTCATCTGACTTGAATTTTTATGAACTGTCAAAAACGAGATTTTGATCTAAAATTTTTAAAAATACTGAACTGTGACGTCTTATTTTTCTTTCGAGCGACGAAGAAGTGAAGAAGGTATTGTGATTTCAAAAAAAATCGAAGTTGAGATTTTGATGGGGATCGATTATCTAAAAACAAAAAAAAAAGTTTGTGTGAGTGTGTGTGTCTGTACGTCCGTCCGGTCATCTACTTCCCAAACTACTGTACGGATTAAACGTAGTTTGTTATATTCTCTTTGGACGGATTTGGGTTAGGGCAATATTATTTTTATATCTACAGCTGTTTTTTTTACATTTTACCTATCTTGATTTTTTAGGGTTGCCACCATAGTAAAAAATCAACTTATTTAGTTAAAAATCACTCAAAAATGGCTCTAACGATTAATGAAACTCAGTACGTTACCATAACTTTACATGCACGCAGTAGTTTGTTATTCCAAGAAAAATCGGAATGAGTTACCTGCCATAAAAATCCAGGTAGTTTGTTATTTTATTCTCAAAATGGCTCTTACGATTTAAATGAAACTTTGTGAAAAACTAAGACTTAATAAGGGCTACTGCACTGGCTTCTTCATTATTCCAGAAAAATCTGAGTAAACTACCTCCCATACAAACCGAATTTATTTGGAAATATTTCATCAAGTCTGTGGTATACCTACCTTACTGTAATTCTTTGCTACTAAGTAACATGTTTATAGTTGAGTTGTGTATGCTCGACTACGACAGATGGTTAAGGTTTCGCGAGAAAGTATGTACAGATTGGCTGTACAATTTATTTCATTGCTGACTGCTGTTGTCGTAGTAATTATGTGTTTTTGATAAACTAAAAGTAGGAAATGTTCATGGAAAACCAAATGACTGTTTTCTTGAAATTTCAGAAAGAATATTTTGTGGTTTTTTTTCATAAATTATTGTTGTAGCTGTCAAGTATCCAATTGTGAAGTTAAATTATCTGATCAATTTGTATGGGAATATTTATTTTAGAATAAATTAAAATACTAATTGTCTACCTCAACATCAAAATTTTAAAATAATAGTTAGCGAACATATTGGGTAGCATACACACAAAAATTACATACCGTCGAATTGAGAACCTCCTCGTTTTTGAAGTCGGATAAAAAAAATTGGACTCTTCATACGTATGTCATCATCATTTCAGTCGGAAGCTGTCCACAGTTGAACGTAGGCCTCTGCCACAGTGTATAGAATCCCTACAGTCGTCCAATGGAGACGTCTAGACAGGGAAAACGTGCCGGCACCAAGGGGCGAGAGGAAGGAGGCCGAGCCCAAACTGTAAGTCACCATTCGAGACAATTAATTAAAGGAACACGCCAATGCCGGTACTAGTCAGTGACCAGTACTAGTGATGTCGGGTTTGACGCGAACATCAAAGGCGTTGGACCTCTGTATGGATTCTTAAACTGTGCCTCTGCCAGTGACTTCAGCTGCAGCCTCGATACCGCGCCCTCCGTACCGCGTCTAAACTCGCACGATGAAATAATTAAGACTTGGAGGGCGAGGGGCAGGGTTGTAGAATGAAACTGAATAACCACCATATTAAACTGTTTATATTAAAAAAAGAAAAGGGTTAAATAAACAAAAAATAATAGCAGAAATCAAACAGAGGATTGACAGAAGAGCAGAAAAGAATTTCGAATAACATACGTCAAAAACATAAAAAAAGGGGACTAATAGGGATGACAACAGCATCAGAAATAAATTATGAACTCTTGATCACTAAATTGCCCTCCTACTTAAACTTCGGAAAACCTTACTCGTTTTGTTTTCCATCAAGTCTTCGATTTTTAATTCATCAAAATCACAAAATGAGTACATAAATGACGCTACAAAACTATGACGTCACGCCTAGGTATTTCAAACATTTTTAGAATAAAATGTCCTTTTTGACAGATGATAAAAAGTAAATCAGATGACTAGCATTCGTCATCCCTATTGAAAGAAGATAATATAAAAAAAGATTGAAAATAAATACAATGACTCGAGCGTGACTAACGCATCACTACACCAGTGCGTCCTCGGGCCCGCAGTAGCCAAGATTTGTTCTGAATATCATGTAAATCAGTTTGTTTCCAGCAAGCGGACACAATACGCCGTGAGACGCGCTTCGTGCGCGCTCTGCACCTGTCGACGCGCGTGAAGGTGCCCCTGCCGCACATGCTGGCCGTGTTGGTCAAGGACCAGGCCAACCAGCTGCAGATGCTCACGCAGGTCAGCGTTACATGGGCACATCACAGTCCCATGGCCCTCCCGAAATACTTGTAAAATTGTTGTATTGTGCTCTAAATAAAAGTTTTTCTATTCTATTCTAAAATACAAAAAAAATATGTTTCAATGAAAGTTTTGTATATGAAACGAAACAATAACTTTGACGTCTTTAGCTGTTTAGCTGATGGTCCTGTTAAACGGGATGAGTTTTTTTATATATTTTTTAATTTACAATTGGTACGCCTTTGGCATTATCGTGGCATTATCTCTCCTGGTGCCTTTCCTCACAAAGTTCGCGACAGTACTAGTATAAACATTTTTAAAAAGAGAGTAAAAGAGCGTTACCTGACCTGACTTGCTTTCCCTATATTGCAACATAGTAGGTAATTATTATATTATTATTATGTATGCAGTAAGTATATTATTATTGTTATTTATTTATGTATGCAGTAGGTATATTAAATATTAACTTATACGTATTTGTTATAAGTAACATATTAAACTATCTTTCAATAGAAATTTTCAACAATGTAAAAAATAACCTAACCTAAAAAATAAATGAATTCTATAAAAAAAGGATACCAATGTTTTCGGTTATTAATGTTACAAATTAATAATGTAACATTAATAACCAAAAAAATTGGTATCAGAATTGTTTAGGTTAGGTTATTGTTTACATTGTTGGAAATTTCTATTGAAATATGCTTTAGGTACTTATATCTTATAGTACTTTTTTACATTCCCAATAACAACTTTTGTACACGCCTCTACCTGTTCGTATTTCATTTCTTTCTTACTTACTGGTTTGTTGGCACAGAACTCTTACAGAGTTAAGCTTACCAATTGTAAATCTTATGTTTAATCTTATTTACTGTGTACAATAAACAATAAATAAATAAAATGGTAAGTGAAGATGATGCCAGAGTTGGAAGCGGGCTTACCAAGATTCTCCAACGCAACGGGGAACTGGCTATCTAATCCTCAAGCCGGAACACATTAACATTTATGTTGTGCGGCAAGACTTAGATAAGATAGAGGTAACAAGCTAGCTTTCAGGGCTTTGAAAATACCATTCAACCAACCAAATCGTGTCTTACAAAGTAAGACTCTGCCGGGAATCGAACCTGCGATTTGAAGCTAATGGACTTAACGGTTACCTCACGGAGGTGTTTAAAAATGTACAGTGTGACAATGATCAATTTAGTATGACAAGAACAAAATTTTTTTGCGAATTAAATATAAGTTTCTCGGGGAAAGTTATTTAGTTCCATGAACTGAACAACCCCATAATTTATTTTCAGGTATTTTAGAGGGACTATAAGGTATTGTATAGACTTTCGTACAACCGACAACGGATCGTCCGACCGGCTACCGTGTAGCCAGAGCCTTACTGTGCCTTACAGTCAGCTCTGTACATTAGTTTAGGTCCCGTAGTATAAAAATACCGCTGAACGACATTGGAGGAGATGTCTTTGCGCACAGGTACAGTCGCGCCCGAAAGTACTTGGCTGTATTGTTTTATAATATCAGTAGCTTTTGCCCACGGCTTCGCCTGCGTGGACATCGTTGTTATGACTGTCTTAGAGGGTGCGCGGTGCGCGAGACGCAAGTGGCTCGCGAGCGTGGACATGATTGATAAAAATGTGGACAAAAAATCACAGTAATCTGTTGTTCCGTTGCGATGTTAAAGAAATTAACCAAAAAAGAGTATTTTTTTCAGATCCCTCAGGAACTGCATCGGGCTATGCTATTTTCACGGAATAAAAAGTAGCCTTTGTCCTTCCTCGTGACACAGGCTACCTGCATGCCAAATTTAATTAAGATTGGTCAAGGCGTTGAAGCGTGAAAAGGTAACAAACAAACAAACACATTTTCACATTTATAATATTAGTAAGGATAATAAGTGTAATGCGTCTTATTTTCAAGTCTAGATCGAAGTGCGGCACGCGGGGCGGGAGGTCGCGCTCACTGAGGGATGCCAGCCCTCGCGTTACCCACGCGCTTCCTACCTGCGCAAACGACTGCCATTTGCGTTCAACTTATACGCCGCGAATTTTACTTCTTAGTACTTTGAAACCGGCTAGCGCGACTGTACCCATGCGCAAACACATCTCTACCACTGTCGCTCAGCTGTGTCTTTACGTGACGGGACCTGTTATCAGTTACGTCGCAAATCTATACATATAAAAATAAATCCCTATTTCCCTTGGTCACGGCATCACGCGTGAACGGCTGGACCGATTTCGCTAATTCTTTTTTTGTCGAGTTCGTTATTGTCAGGAGAAGGTTCTTATGTAGGGTAGGGTAGGGTAGGGTAGTGTAGTGTAGGGTAGGATCTTCCTTGAGTGGTCTGTACATTACTATGCACTATAACTAGTATAATCTAATCCACAGGGCACAGCTGATATAATCCTGGACTCGTGCGTGGACTACTGGAATGGACGAGACTTAACGCCCATCTCACCCTCAGATCGGAAGAAGATCATTGATTTCTACCAGAGGAACTCGCTTACTGCGTACTGTACTGCGTTCTCTTACAAGTAAGAAAATAATACTAGTCTTCTCTTGAGGCTACAATCACAAAGTGCGCAGAACAAAATCAAGCTGTTAGGAAAAAGCTTTGTTTCAATGCTACAAGAGCGATACTCTCATCGTTCGGCGCGACTCGGCCGTTTTCGGATTTTCCATTCGGCCGACGACGTCGTTACCGACTTTACCACAAACTTTTATTTAGTGATGAAACAATTAAGGTTGAACCGCACTACCGAGGCGCGGCGCGGTCTAATAAATATTATTAGTATAACTTTATATGACTCAAACCGTACTTGCGCGCCGCGCTACTCCGTTGTCGCCAGTGCGTTTACCTAGGCGGCGACGGCGGAGAGGCGCGGCGCGGCGAATCATCCAATCAGTTCACGTTCCACCCACGACCAAGCAAGGCCAAGAACCGTGTTGTCTGTCTTGAGCGTCGCATTGCTATGCGAAGAAAGGGCCGCGCCGCTCCACTGCAGTTTAGCGCTGCGCCTCGCAAGTGCGGTTCTACCTTTACAGATTTACAATTACTATAGGGCTGACAACGGCATCAGAAATAAATTATGAACTCTTGATTACTAAATTGCCCTCCTACTTAAACTTCGGAAAACCTTACTCGTTTTGGTTTCCCTCAAGTCTTCGATTTTAAATTCACTAAAATCACAAAATGAGTACTTAAATGACGCTGCTTAACTATGAAGTCACGCCTAGGTATTTCGAACATTTTTAGAACAAAATGTCGTTTTTGACAGATGATAAAAAGTAACTCCGATTACTAGCATTCGTCACCCCTATTATTCGTTGGAAATAATTACCAATTACAATTATTGAAATTTAAAATTGTAATAGTGTTTTAAAGTTTTAATAAAAGTGCAATTTAATAAAACTTTAAATCACTATCACTTCTAAATATGATAAAATATTGATAAATCAACGTACGAGACCTACAACATGACGACATATTATGACCCGTCAAAACCTAAAAGCTGTATGTTTTATGCCTAAGATAGTAAAATAGTCTCATGTTAATATATCGCAAAGCGATCCCGGAATCAAAAAATGGTTTATTTACACTCATGTCGTAAATCCTTCATTTACTTATCAGAAACGCTAAGCAAATGATATAACTTTCGATGGAGCCGTGGCTAAGGATCCATACAAATTTCATTTCGTTATCGCAAAGATGTAACAAAATGAAGTTTTTTTTTTTAATTTTTACGCAGATGCTTGCTATTTGAGCACACTAGCGTGTTTCGGAACGCAACCTTGGCGGCGCGCATGCGCGGTGCGATATTACTGCAAATTTATTTTCGCGCCATTAACGTTTGTATTTTTCCTTATGCAGTTTGTATAATATGTAATTCGTTATTCGTTGTAATAAGTAAGTCGTTATTACAAGTTTTTTTTACTAAAAACCCAGTAAAATGTCTGAAACTGATAGTGATATAGACGAAAATTTGACACCCCCGGATATTCTTGAAACAGCAACTAAAATAACCTTTAATAATTGTACCATACAAAATGTCAATAATTATTACAATAAACAATGATTACTTTATTTTGTCTTTAATTTAAATTTGTTGTATGAGTGTAGATAAACTATTGTATGCAACTGTACATAATTAGTATGCAACAGTTGCATAAATAGCTATTAAGCAAACCCTCGGTAGTTTTAAAAGACCTATTCAATGGCACTCAACACGATAGGGTACGTCAATAAAAAAAATCAACCCCTCTACTCTAAAAAAATTCTTTTTCAAGATTTTATGGTACTTCTTTGTCGGCGTGATTAATATATATACCCATGCCAAATTAAAGCTTTCTAGTACTAATAGTGTCTGAGCTAAGCCACGGACAGACTGACAGACAGTCATATCGAAACTATGGAGGTTCCTTGTTGACCAAGGAACCCCTAAAAAGTAGTAATCGTAATTGTTAAAATAATTGTCGTAAACGTATTATGATTTTTCTTGGAACAACGGACTACAGCGTATTATAGGCCATATTATATAGTTATAGTAACATACAGAGTTTCATCAAAATTGTTAAGAGCCATTTTTGAGTAAAAAAATAATAAGTGATTTGCAACCCTAAAAATCAAGATAGAATTTGAAAAAAATGCCTGGTGATATAAAAATAATATTGCCCTAATCCAAATTTCACCCAAATCCGTCTATTAGTTTCGGAACTAGAGCACCGGACGGACTACAGACACACACACACACAAACACACACACACACACACATATTTTTTTTGTTTTTCAGACTATTAGTGTAGAAAATCGATCCCCATCCAAATCTCAACTTCGATTTTTTTTTGCCATCCCAATACCTTTACTCCTTCGTAAAAAAAGGAAAAATTTCGCAGGGCGTAGTAGTGGGGGAAGGTTGCTGCGCCCGTAACAGCTTCGACATTAGGGCTAAAATAGATTGCGAGTGAGCTGTTACGCAGCAACCTTCTCCCACTACTGCGCCCAGCAATATTTAAAAATAAGTAAAAATTTACGTGACGCGAGTTGTATACATGTCGGTTAAAATCGCTCTTCCACCCTTAGGCCACTGACACGCGGCATATCGCCGTCCCTCTCGCACCTGTACCTGGAGCTGCCGCCAGACAGTAGGCAGCTGTACGCGCCGCTGTCGCAGCAGTGGGCCGATGCGCCAGCGCTGCATTTTCATTCCACTGGTATTAGCTCTATTTACAATACTAAAATACATACGTAGCGTAACGTTACAATAGGTAGGCCTCCCACTCGGTGGACCGACGATCTACTCGTAGTGAAGTCCGCGGGAGACCGCTGGAAGCGGGCAGTGTAGGACTGGTTATTCTTTAGGGGAGGCCTTTAATCCACAGTGGACGTCGTGCCGCTGATACGATGAATTACTTAAATACGTGTAGGCCATTGATCCGCAATGGACGTCTCTCAGCTGATACGATGATATACATACTTAAATATACAGCGATGGATTTTTGTAAATTAATATTATACTTTAATAATTAAAGAAACTATAGGTCTATATTGAAGTAAGACGTTTTATAGATTTATTTAAATGACTGTTTGTTACTATTGAATAAAAAAATAAATATGTAGGCCTTAGATCCGCAGTGGACGTCTCGCTGCTGATCGATGACATACTTAAATATGTGTAGGCCTTCGATCCACAATGGACGTCTCTCTGCTGATACGATGACATACTTAAATATGTGTTTTGTTCATTTATAAACTTTAAGTGTTTAATACATTCAAGTCAATTTGTTACTGTTTCTTATTTGTACCACGTTTAGAGTAGGCCTTTTCAAAGTGTGAGTTTGTATTTACAGTCTGACCAAAAAGTCTTTAAATCGCATTCTGCTGGAACGAATCCTCATTTGTAGAATATGCTCGAATGTTGCCATTTTGGGAGCAAACTGCGCCCTTATTCATTTTGGACAGACTGTATCATGACAAAAATATATTAAACATTTCTATGTTCATCATTGAATAAGTTTGACATCAGCACTACCGTACGTGTCGTGTTTACAGATTCGCTACTATTCAATGAAGTGACAGATGACGACGTAACGGATGCTGAAGGATACTTTGACATGCAGTGCAACCAGGTAATAAATTACTTACTAATGTTGTTAATGTGAAAATGTGTTTGTTTGTCACATCTTTACGCTTCAACGCCTTAACCAATCTTAGGGAAATTTGCCATGCACGTAGCCTGTGTCATGGCAAAGGGCATAAGCTACTTTTATCCCGTGAAAATAGCATAGTCCGATACAGTTTCCGAGGGAACTTAAAAAGACTTTGTTTAATTTCCTTAACACCGCAATGGGTTGTTGTGATCTTTTGCACAGACATAGTTGAGGGGGTGAGAAATGACATTGACTACTAATTAGCATAGCCCGACATAGTTCCCGAGAGATCTGGGGAAAACTTATTTCCACCCTCGCGCATGTAGCAACATAGCAGGCATTGTCCTGATTTTTTTGCACTGGCATGGTTGAGGTGGAAGGAAGTGACATAGACTATTAATTAGTAATTAGCATAGTTCCACATAGTTCCCGAGGGATCTGGAGAAAACAAACTTCCAAGCTCGCGAGCCGCGGCTCGCACAACACGCACCCTCGAAGTCAGTCATAGAAACTATGTCCACGCGGTCAAAGCCACGGGCAAAAGCTAGTAAATTAATATCCATACTATTTAATACTATTGTTTGAAACTAGCTGTTAAGCTGGTTCCACTGCTGTCTAAGCATAGTAGCACTAAAATTTAGTTCTGCTGTTTTCACTTCCTCTTTGAACTGAGATATCTTAAAAAACTGTTGCACCTGAAATAGTTGAATTAAATTAGTTTTTCAAACCTTAAAATCTACATTAAAAAATGAATAAGAATTAAAAAAAAAACAAATTTACACTGGTGTAACTTTAGCGTAGCGTAGGTATGTAGTGATTTTTATTTTCTTTGATACTGCACGCACGCACACACACAATTTGAGTTAGAATGTCACGTTGCCAGCTCAGTAAGTAAAATATTTTTTCTAAATTTTCTTACCTAATAAGTCCTAAAAATAAAGTAAAGATTTAAAGTTTTCTCTATGTCTATGAGGATTTCCTTGAAATTTGCCAAATTCTGCCCCTTTCTTTCTTGATATCTGCCAAATTGTGCTACTTTTTCTAAATCGTCCGCTTGTTCTGCCAGAGGTCAAATTAAATCTGCCCAAATGGCAGAAATCTGCCACAAATGGTCACCCTGCAATTTTTTGCCACCGCCACCGCCGCGCCGCAGTGTGTGCTTCTGGCGGAAGGGGTGGAGCTTGCGGTGGCGGGCAACCGCAGCTTGCCCGCGCGCTGCCTGCGTATGTGTGAATATATCCTACAAAATTTTAACATTGCAACTGACCGCCACCGGCACCGCATCTGACTGGGCGACGCTTAACCGATTTTGACCAATTTTTGATAAGTTGTCATTCAGGGGACAAAAGCTAGGTTTATTAATTTATAAATATGTTTTATTTGTGTTTTGTGAAATTAACAAAAAATATAATAATAATATATCTACATCATAATTTTGTATTGCCTGACGTACTTATTATGTTTTTAAGATTGAAAATGATTTTTTGATGCAGGCAATCACCTAATTGTGGAGGTAAAAAAGTGGTTTCCTTTGTTCGTGGCAGGTGTTCATCGGCATGGTGACGATGCAGTACCAGGCGCAAAGCGACATGGTGGAGCTGATCGAGCGCCTAGAGCGCGCCTGCATTCGCTTCGTGCACTTCAGCAAGGTACTACAAAATGGATATGGTTATACAGGGTGTAAAATTGGTGTAGGTCCCGTTAAATGGGGCTTACTCATCATACTGTACAACTGTTGTTCTACGACTTTGCTGAAATCCCAAAAAAATATTTTATTCTTCATACAAATCGATCAGCTGATCGACCAATTGTATGCATTTTACTATGGGGGGGTCCAAATTTTATTTCGAGAATTGGCTATGGGTTCCTTGGGGGAAAGTTGTTCAGTATGATGAGTAGAAGCCCCAGTTAACGGGTCCTAGTCCTACACCAATTTTGTTACACCCTGTATAGGTCCGAGCTTTTAAAAGAATCGGGTTCGGATCTGCGGATTCATTTCGGACCTTACTGGTTCCACTCAAATTCAAATAATCTTTCTTGTACATCAAAATAAATACATATGCAAAATTTACAATATATTTACTCCTATTATACAATATTGTTGCTTGCTCTTGCCCATTCACGCACATTGATTTTTTTTATTCCGGCGGTACTGAATCAGTGCCGAAGACTCCAGGTTGGAATTGCAGTCGGAGTTACGGGTCCAGTGTCCAAGATGTGTGAGATGTGGTGGACTAAAGTACTTTTTTAAAACTAGTCCTTTAGTGTGTTACTGCGCCGTAGCAGCGTATTGATTTTAAAAACCGACCAAGTGCTGTTGGACACGCGCACCTAGAGTTCGTACCAAAACATCTTCATAAATCAACTATATAGAAGTTACTACTAAATCCTACTAGATGTCGCAAGTTTCTTCACGTTTCTTGTATTAAAAAAATATTTTTTTATATTTTTATTTTTTATTTTATTTTCGAGCGACGAAGGAGTGTAAAAAAATCTAAGTTAAGATTTTGATGGGGATCGATTGTCCTACACAAATAGAGTATAAAAATATGTGTGTACGTCCGTCCGGTGCTCTCCCAAACTACTGGAGAGATATGGGTAAAGTTTGGGTTAGGGCAATTTCATTTTTATATCTCCAGGCGTTTTTTTTCCTTATCTTGATATTTTATAGTTGCCATCATAGTAAAAATTCTCTTATTATTATTGTTTACTCAAAAATGGTTTTAACGAATTTGATGAAAATCGGTATGCTATTATAACAATATATGCCCTACAGTACGACATACTTCGTTGTTCCAATAAAATTTGGAATAAGAAACCCCTCATACAAATCCAGATCGCTTAATTTTTTTTTCTCAATAATGGCTCGATTATATTATATTATTATTTGTACACCATTCTTTGGTAATAAATATATTTGTATTGTATTGTATTATTGTATTGTATTTAGTGAATAATTAGGACTTAGGCCCTATGCACTAGGTATTTAATTATTCTAGGAAAAATCTGACTAAGGTACCTCCGATACACACTCAAATTATTTGTAAATTTTTGATCAAGTCTGATATATTTATTCTTTCTTACTAAGTAAGTGAAATGTTTATTGTTGATTTGTGTATGCCTGACTGCGACAGACGGTGGAGGCTTTGCGAGAAAGTGTGCACAGCGTGGCTGTACAGTTTATTATTGTTTGTTGTTATAGCGGCGATTTGAATACACACTGTGAAAATTTCAACAAGTGAAATGTTTATTGTTGATTTGTGTATGCCTGACTGCGACAGACAGTGGAGGCTTTGCGAGAAAGTGTGCACAGCGTGGCTGTACAGTTTATTATTGTTTGTTGTTATAGCGGCGATTTGAATACACACTGTGAAAATTTCAACAAGTGAAATGTTTATTGTTGATTTGTGTATGCCTGACTGCGACAGACGGTGGAGGCTTTGCGAGAAAGTGTGCACGGCGTGGCTGTACAGTTTATTATTGTTTGTTGTTATAGCGGTGATTTGAATACACACTGTGAAAATTTCAACAAGTGAAATGTTTATTGTTGATTTGTGTATGCCTGACTGCGACAGACGGTGGAGGCTTTGCGAGAAAGTGTGCACGGCGTGGCTGTACAGTTTATTATTGTTTGTTGTTATAGCGGTGATTTGAATACACACTTGGAAAATTTCAACAAGTGAAATTTTTATTGTTGATTTGTGTATGCCTGACTGCGACAGACGGTGGAGGCTTTGCGAGAAAGTTATTATTGTTTGTTGTTATAGCGGCGATTGAAATACACACTGTGAAAATTTCAACTGTCTACCTATTACGGTTCATAAAATACAGCCCGCTGACAGACAGACAGCGGAAGCATAGTAATAGGGTCCTGTCGGCACCCTTCGGGTACGGAACCCTAAAAGTCAATGCTGTGCCACACGGTGCTTGGCGTTACACCACAAAATATGCACCTGAGATCGCATTTCTGAACGAGTGCAACGAAGTGCTTACACGATACACATAGAGTATAATATACATCACTAACTGGTGCGCAGTGCGCGAGCCGTAACTAGCACACGGGGATATATTAACCGCCTCCGTGGCGTAATGGTTAGTCCATTCGCTTCAAACCAGGAGGTCGCGGGTTTGATTCCCGGTGGGGTCAACTTGTAAGACTCGGTTTGGTTGGTGGCAGGGCATTTTCTAAGCCCGCCTGGCTAGCTACCACCATCTTATCTAAGTCTTGCCGCCAAACATCAGTGTTAACAACATTGATGTGTTCCGGCTTGAAGATAAGATAGCCAGTTCTCCATTGCGTTGGGGAATCTTGATAAGATCGCTTCCATCTTCGGCATCACCGTAGCTTACCATCAGGTGAGATGCCAAGGGCTTACCAATGTTGAATAAATAAATAAAAACCTTCCTCGTTTATCGCTCTTTCTCTTAGTAAAAACCGTTTCAAAATCAGTTGCGTGGTTTAGAAGGACTCAGCGGTTAAACAGACAGACGCGGAGGGCGACTTCCTTTGATACCTCATTACGGCTGTATCGCTCAACTAAGACGTCACGTCACGACAGTCAGGTGCTGCGCGACAATTCTGTTCCATCAAGTGCTCAACTAAGATATCCCCTAAGGTAGGTCTTAGGGGATATCTTAGTTGAGCACTTGACTACATCTACCTATCTATTTGTCAAAGGAGAACGAGCTGCGTTCGAGGGTGTTCAGCGAGAAGATGGGGCTGGAGTCGGGCTGGAACTGCCACATCTCTCTCATGAGTGAGGAGGCCGTCAGGTATGCCATAGGCTTAAGACAGGGAGGAATGAAACCAAGAGTGCTAAAGGTTACAAAGATGTTAATGACTTGTAAATGCATTCTATCTTTAGCTTTGTCTCCCATGAATCAGGTAACAGTTTAGGGTCCCAGACACAAGAACTGCATTTCGACTGAAAGCCAGCTGCAACTTTGCAGTTTGGATGCAGATCTCCTAGTTAGTTGCGCTTTAAACTGTATCCAAACTGCGAATTTGCAGCTGGAATGCATACCGTGTGTCAAATAAGTGGCCAAATGCGTGTCGCACCACGCGCAAAGTAGGTTTCCGTAGTCTTTTCGAAAAATAATTGCATATTTAATAAACAAAGTTATTTTTGCGGTTGATTTAGAACATTTTGTACATTATGGAAAATCTTTTTAGTTGGTCGACTATTAAACTAAACTAAAAAACCGGCCAAGTGCGAGCTGGACTTGCAAACGAAGGTTCCCTTACTTTTTTAACAATATATATGAAATTTTAGGTTCGATTTATTTCCATTGAATCAATTTGCTTAAATTTTAAATAAACAGCTAATTGAAATTTGAATATAATTAATTAAACTTAATTAATTGATTGGTGTTAACAAAACTTTGTAAATCATACGTGTAATCATTTAATAGCTTCTGCTTTCATCTATCACACAATAACCATAAACTTGAATAACAATAATTGGGATAATGCAACACTACATAATGAATAATAATTAAAAACTGAACAAGGTTCGCTCGACCTCGTGCGGGTGTAACGTCCACAGCGCCACAATTGAACTCAGGGTAGCCCCTTTGATGCAACCGTTTGACGCGAGCCGGCAGCGGCGAGCGGCATTTATCAAAGGTGCAGCTAATTCAGCGAACGAACTTTACTCGCTTTGTTCCTCATCAAGTCTTCAATTTTTATTTATCAAAATGACTAAATATGTACATAAATGACATGACTTCACGACTAAGTATTTTAAATAATTTAGAACAAAATGTAGTTTTTGAAAGATGACAAAAAGTAACTTAAATGACTAGCAGTCATCCTCCCTATTAAACATACAGAAACTACACAATTCACTACGCTAGGACGTACTTAGCGTTTGTTGGACGGTCCCACCAGGTGGCGGTGGCGGGATGATCTAGCCTAGCGAAACCCGCAGGGAGCCGTTGGATGCATGTGGCCCAAATCGCGCTAAGTAGAGATCAGTGGAGGAGATCTATGTTTAGTAGTTGGTCTTGTGGCTAAAATTATGCTGGATTTTCATTATAATAGGGTATTTGAAGGTATTCAAAATAAATTATAAAATTGTCATTCACTAGTTAATATTTCTACTCCAAAAGTACAAAAACTTACTCATTTGATAGTTTAATTCATTTTCAATTTTATGTTTATTAGAATCACTAAATTAGTTCGTTAAATGACGTCACATGCCGGTAACACGATCAATTTTAGAGAAAAATGAAGTTTTTTTATAGTTAATTAAAATTATAAGCAACTCAAATGACTTGTACTCGAGAACCGTAAAGCTAGAACCAATATTTTTATTAGTTGACGTGCAAAGAGTTTATTCACTTAATTTGCATTGTTTAGTTTTTTTGAAAATAAAATGGAGATAATACGATTTTATACCATTAAAAAGTGATTAAGTAAATAACTAAGTTCATTTCATAATCTTCAATTGAAATTAGTATCTACAGAGGCTGTTCGATTTAATAGTATTTGGGCCTGTGATGCCATCACTTTTTATCATTTGAAAAATCATAAAAAAATAACTGATTGAAAAATAATAAAATATTCAAATTAGTTTCTTTAAATGGTCTATATTTTCATTTAAATTAGTAAGTACAAATGAATACTGTTCACATTGCAAAAAATATATCCATTTCTTCAGTTTTGATTTAGTTACTCCCCAATGAGTTTAACTTCTTGATGTTATTTCCTCTGAATGTTTGATGTGTAGACAGTTATCGATGTTCTATGTTTCATGCAGTTTCACTAAACCTGAGACCTAAATAATAATATTTACTAATGAATTATCGAGAAACGAAGTAGGTAATCGTATTAATGCTAATGGTTTTTATTACTACAAAATTTGTGTATTTTTTACTCAGAAAATAAAAATATATATTTTGCCATGGCAGCCTTCATGAGCCTTCCCACTGCGACATTAAAAAAAAATATTTCTATTAAAAACACTTTAAATCTTAGTTTCATACAGGATGTTAAGTAAAATAGAGCATATTTTATGAGGGGGGCTTCTATTCATAAAACTAAGCGAACGACTTCTACAACTTTGCTGAAAATGCAAAAAATTAACATTTAAACTGACTTCAAAACTAATTTGCTGTTTAGCCAACTTTGTATGGGAAGATCCATATTTTTTTACGCTTTTAGCAAAGTGAAGATAAAGAGTAGAAGGCTTTACAATTTATTTATTTTTTGACATCCTGTAGAACATTGATATCACTGTGTGTATGTATATATTATAGTTAGCTACAAAATATGTTAATCTAGATCGATGTCATAACTTCACTTTACTTAATTTATTGTGAAATCAGTACCTAATCGTAAACACATACTGTAAAATATTTATTTGGAACTAAAATACGAAGGTTTAGTGAAACTTCATAGTAAATAATGATGCTTTGTTCTTATGTATGAGGAAAGGACAGAAACGAAAATTTTCAAAGCGTGACTGGCATCCTTATGTGTCAGGGAGTAGTCAGGACTACGAGTACAGCAGATCGTTCACTATAACAGCCCATTCACTATAAATGCGGGAAGCGGAGCGGCAAAACCGCAGCCGTTATGTAGAATCCGCCGGTTTTCAAAACAGCGGAGTTTTGTAAAACGGTGAATTTTGTGCCGCTTTGTAAAATAGGTACTGAGTAAAAAACTCCGAAAAATTTCTTCTTCCGCGAAGCATTCTGCTATCCAGGGGGAGCGAGGCTCCTTGACTGTATAATCAATCAGACCTGACCGAACTTCTCTCGCTTATTTACAGTTTTTCACTCAGTAGTTTTTACACAAACAGGCGCCTTATACAATGCGGCTTACTTTATTTCGGCCGAACGGCTGAACGTGATGTCGCTGCATTACAAAACGCCGCCGCTTTACGACACGGCGTTATTCAGCGCGCTGTTCTACAAAACGGCGGATTCTGCAATACGGCTTCCACATATATAAAAAGATTTAAAAAACTATATAAATACCTAAATATGATTCAAGGACAAATCACACACTGTCATCTGACTCCAAACTAGGATGCCCACTCTAATAGAAACCAGATCCTGATAAAAAAAAAGAATATGCGTTAAATTGAAGCAAAGCGCCTTCGTGGCGTAATTTAGTCCATTAGCTTCACATCAGGAGCTCGCGGGCTCGATTCTCGGCGGAGTCCAACTTTGTAAGACTGGGTTTGGTTGGCGGAAAAACATCAATGCTAACAACATTGGTGTGTTCTGGCTTGAAGATGGCCAGTTCCCCATTGGGAATCTTGGTAAGCCCACTTTCATATTCGGCATTATCGTCACTTACCATCAGCTGAGATGAAGGGCTCACCAATTGTGAATTAAAAATAACAATTCACGGGTAACTACTAACCGGTGACACATTTTCGTAACTAGAACGCTAATTGTAATTATTTATTATCTGGAACAGCGACTCCTACTCAAACCGCAGTCTACTTTTCATTGCGATTAAGGCCTTAGAAATCACCTTGTAGGAGCCTTGAATATATGTTGATAATACAGTAATCTTTTTTTTTCGTCTAAGCGAGGGACAAATTAAAAGTAGTGAACGATCTACAGTGTCACACACACGACTTTGTCGGCAGCAAGGGCGCGTCGCCGGTATCATCGCAGACGCTTCCGCCGCGGCCGCGCGCTAACACCAACGAATACCGCTCTTATGACGCGCCTGCCTCGCGCTTTACTCATAGGTTTGTCTCTTCTTGTGTTGACCAATGGGGAATACAACAAGCTAACTAAAAACCAAACGTCTCAAGACATACATTACAGGTGTAACAAAAAGGTGTGGTAAAAACAATTTATAGAAACATCTAAAACGATTTATTATATATTTTTGGTAGACTTGGGATTGCTTGCCCCCAACACGAGATTACGACAGGGCACCAAGAGTAAGGATACTGGCGGTTCCACCGAGTCGGACAAATAGACTGTAAACTCTATATAGCGACACTCAAGAGACCGGGTGTTTTGTGACGTTATTTAGAGTTTTAGTTTTACAGAGAGAATTAGCGTCAAAGTAATAAGTAATTGGAGCTAGAAAATTTTTACGTTTCAAAGAGTGAATCGTTATATCGAGTGAAGTTTTACAGAGTTTACACTGTATATTGAAATTTGCGCCTCTTACAAGAGCAAAACCAATACTAAACGCGATATAAAAAACTGATGTATTCAATTGTACATTGGCGGAATTTGAAAAGGTTACTCCAAATTATCTTTGTAATTTATAAGTTGCTGTAGTATCTAAATATTAAGTATTTTCAACCTGTAAAGATAATGTTGGTTTGGGGGTTAAAAAAATATATAACAAAAAAAACGTTTTGGGTGTTTCTTTTGTTTTTTAAACTGAAGTAACTGAAGTGGTTTGATTAGCACACTAGCGCTGACAACAGAAATAATAATTTACTCATTCATATGCACTTTAATCGAAATCAATGAGTATTTTGCGCATATAGCGGGGCAACAACTATTGTTTAATTGTAATTTTGTAACTTTAAATATTAGCAACAAGTTATTTTTTGCAAAACTGCCAAAAGTGGCTACCCTTTAAGCGAAAATACGCAATGATTTCGATTAAAGTCCATAAGAATGAGTAAATTATTTATATTGGCGGCGCTAGTGTATTAATCGAATGGCCTTAACAACTTTTGGTCCGAGTACAACTTTCCTGAACTCGTAAAAAATGTACCTCCTTCCCACAGAAATTGGCCAATCAGCTGATCAAGTTCAATTTCGCGAGTAGACGCTAACCCACGCCGTTTAGTTACACTTGCTGGTTTATATGTGCAAGGAGACAAGAGGTTTTATTTTCCTTATGTCTTGCTTGCTAGTTGTGTTCCCTATTATAATAAATCGTATTGTCTTGATGAACGTAAAATATATCCCTAAAAATCATTATACGGACGTAGTTAAAAAACAATATATTTGTTGGAAAGATTCAGTAGCTGATATAAATTATGTTGTTAAGACATCTTTTAAAATAAATAAATGTGTATTTTTGGGGATTTATTTTGCTGACCCGTGTACATTCTATATTTCTATAATATCTACTTAGTTTGATTAAGTATATCTAATAAAGCTAAACCCTTTAAATCCTTTCAATTACTTACTATTCCTAATGTTGCAAAAATCACACCGTACACGTTATACCGTAGAATTGCTTCAATGCACTTTATAGTAGGAGCGAGATAAGTATAAATAAATATTCAAGCTCTGCATCTAAGCAAAAGCAAGAATGTGTTTGAATGCATGTTAAAACTTATTTATTTTTGTATGATACTTAACGCTACACGCCTAAATATTTTTTTTTTACTATAGCTTTTTAACACATATTAACATCACATTGACTCCCACGTTTGGACGATCATTCACTTATACTAACATGTTAATGTATTTGTTTTTCTTTAAAAACATTTTTTTAGATACTTTGAAATACAACGCGTTGTATTAGTTTAGTATTGTCATTAGTTTTTTTTTCGGATAATGAGTTTTGGCCGCCTAATTAGTTGAAATCTACGTATGTGCAACGCTCGATATAATTGAAATTAGAGTAGGTAGGTAACAATTTTTCAAGGATTTGGTGTTATTGTATGATCTTACAATCTGTGAAATCTATCGAAAATGCGTTGAAGTGCTTCGAGAAAACTGTGTACGGCCGTGCTTGTCTGCTTGACTTTATAGAGATCTCATAAGTATGCGGGCCATGAAAATAAATTCAGCAATAGTTCGCAAAAACTAAACAGTAGTCGAGCGGACGACGGGAAGATCGAAGAGAAGCTCCTAATAAGCGTGTGACCGCTACCGCGTCACGCGATGCACTATTTTAGCAAATTAGGAAGGTAGACAAACAACCACGGGCGAAAAGTGCGAGGAAGTAAACGAATCCGGTTTCCGCGTGGAGGCGCGTAGTCGAACGGACGAGTGTTTAGATATCTAGGTTATACGGCGAACAGGTCAATTAACTTTTCATGTTGCTATAACTTTTGACGTGAATTTGATGAAACGTGTTTGTGTTTTGGCTCAGAGTGGGGGTGGGGTATTTTACAAAAAACCGGCCGAGTGTGACTCGGGGTCACACGAACAGGGTTACTCACCAAAACTATAACTTCCAACAGAATAAGACCTCTCACTACATAATTTGCTCTATGTTAATAGGGGTCAATTTTTTCTGGATTACTGAAATTTAAATAATAAGTGAGATATTTGAGATTCTCAAAACAAGCCTTTAAATTTGATATGCCACGCAATATATTTTGAAAAACTTTTTTTAAATTTCTAATTTACCCCCCAAAAGTGGCCCTCGTGTTTAAAATTAATTTGTTTACGTTACACTTCCGTCCTTGGGTCACAGACTTACATATGCGTACCAAATTTCAACTCATCGGTTTAGTAGTTTCCGAGCAAATTGCCTGTGACAGACGGACAGACAGACAGATACACGAGTGATCCTATACGGGTTTTGTTTTTACCTTTTGAGGTACGGAACTCTAAAAAGTGTGTACATGTACTTATTAAGCCCTATTTAAACATCCATATGTCTGCACAGTGCGGGTCCAGTGACATATAAAATAACATTTTATTACTTTCAATCTTACTGGAGTCCTTGACCACCCCACAAGGTAATCAAGCTATGTACTATCTTGCCACCTAACTCGCACTGTTCTTATGGATGTTATCTCTCTTCTTAACATACGTACGACGCAATACCTGTGACGTCAGCACTAACATGGTGACGTCGCGGGCGCTGTCGACGTCCGCCAAAGCTAGTGCGCCAGTTTAGCTTTACAGGCTTTATCATAATTGATCCTCATTCCCTTCTCAACATCGCATCGTGACGTAATCTATGACGTCAGCACCAACATGGCAACGTCGCGAGCGCTATCGACGTCCGCTCCCGGCGCCATCAACCTCGACCACAGCACAGTCAAGTTTGATAACGAGATTAAGAAGGCACGACATTCTATCACCGCAAACAGTGAATTGAAGGTGAGATTATTTTTTGGAGATTTGATAAATCACTAACCCATATTAGTTCGGGCTCTTTCTGAGCAAAAAGAAGTGGCCAAGTGCATGTCGGACCACGCGCAAAGTAGGATTCTTTTCAAAATATTAATGATAATTTAAAAAAAACAAGTTGTTTTTGCAGTTTATTTAGAACATTTTGTAGGGAGAAATTATGAACTTTATACAAATCCAACTGCAAATCTAAAGTTGGTCGACTATTTCTCCGAAACTAAGAAATCTTACTTAGCCGTGATATTTTTTCTTGTAAATTAATTATATGCCCTGCTATTTCCAATAATATCAGATTTCCTGGAAGTGCGATTTTAAAAAAAAACCCCACCATAAAGGGCAAATACCGTAAGTACTTTCGTTTACAGATTTTATTTCATATACTTATAGGCGTCACAAATTTATATAATCATGCCAAATTTCAGCTTTATAACTACGTTAGTCTTTGAATAAAACGGGTGTGACATACCGGCCGGACATGGCGAAACTATAAGGGTTCCTAGTTTAACTACGGAACATAAAAAGTTCCTGCACAGCTTGCACTTTATGCCTAGCAGTACCACTCAGAACATACAAAGTATATTTCCGATGTCCATTATAAATGGACGTATATAATATCATCATATCAGCTCATATACCTCCCCACCGAGGGGCTCAAGCCTACCCTGAATTAGGGAGATCGGGCCTTAGTCGACCACACGGGCCCAGTGAGGGTTGGTCGACTTCACACACAACCTTCGAGTTTCTTCGCAGGCGTGTGCACGTTTCCTCACGATGTTTTTCCTTCACCGTAAGAGCATCGGATAAACGTACATATGAAATCAAAATTCGACATCACATTGGTACGTGGCGGGATTCGAACCACGACCTCCCGGACAGGTGGCGGCGGCCCTAGCCGTTACGATCTAATATGCGGATAGTAAACTACTGATGCCGAAGATGGAAACCGGCCTACCAAGATTCCCCAATACAATAGAACTGAATACCACAGTTTTAACATTGATATTCCGGCGTATCGCCAGACAAAATAGCCAGCCAAAAGCCAGCCAGACGGACTCAAATACCCAAAAATCAAAATATGCTCAAATGCTCATAGGCTCATTATATAACGAAAAAGAACAATTCATTCAAGTTTCATGCTATGTGGACAACCGTATTACAAAAAACAAAAACTATTCATCGTATCAAAGTTGTCTTGAAGAGATGGCTTGATAGCGAAAAGACATTTATTACTTCCTTACTCGTTGTATCATCATCATATCCGATCATATACGCCCCACCGAGGGGCTCGAGCCTACTCTGAATTAGAGCGATCGGGCCTTAGTCGACCACACGGGCCCAGTGAGGGTTGGTCGACTTCACACACAACCTTCGAGTTTCTTCGCAGGCTTGTGCAGGTTTCTTCACATGTTTTCCTTCATCCGTGGTTCAATTCCTGCCACGTACCACGTAACGCATGGTTATATAAATGATTTTGGCATCCTTGACTTATCCAAAAATGACACCAAACCTGGCCTAATAACTCAACTAACATAGGGGCATCAAGATAAGTCTAAGGAAAACCCCTCCCCCCAAACCTACCACAAAAATCCAGGTGTTTACTGTTTACTTCTTAAACCCACCTTAGGAAAACAAAGATCAACGCTTACATTTTTATGTCGTGTTCAGAGGCACCTATATATCATTGGTGTGTTCCGGCATGAAGATAAGATAGCCAGTTCCCCATTGCGTTGGGGAATCTTGGTAAGCCCGCTTCCATCTTCGGCAACATAGTCACTTACCACCAGGTGAGATGTTGTCAAGGGTTTACCAATTGTGAATAAAAAAATAAATAAAAAAAAATAATGATTGATTACTCGTCTATTTTTTGATGAATTACTAAAAATACAAGTGTTTGGTCTGTGAGTAAATATTTTAAGGGTAACGTATTTTGTTTATTGTAGTACCAACGCGGCAGTATAGCGACTACACATCCGTCTGCAGACTCCTTGCTAGACGGATCGGGAGCAGAATCGCCAATAGACGCGTGCCGTTCGCTGTCCTGCCTCACCGACTCCACCGACCACTCCGCACCTGTCAACTTCGACATGACCAACCGGGTGAGTGTGGCTAGCTTGTTGTTTAAGAATATATTAACGTCACTGGGTACAAACGCCCTTTTGAGACGGTTTTGATTTAATTAATCTTCATTTGTTTTTTGTAATGCACCGAGCATTACAAATCTCACGTGGAGTTCTTGATAGCAATTGCAGCAGCCTCATTCTGAGGTGGAACACCCGGTTGCAGTTTATAAAACAGCACCCAGTGCAAATTTACTTTTCACGTCCTCATTCATTTTATTTTTTCTGAGGTGGAACACCCGGTTGCAGTTTATAAAACAGCACCCAGTGCAAATTTACTTTTCACGTCCTCATTCATTTTATTTTCGTGTCGTTCACATTGCTCACGTGCACCAGACTATTTTCTCACAAAAATTCTAGCAGGAAACAATGCAAAAACAAGAAAATAAAACTACGAATGCCTTCACCACAAATCTCGCCAAAAAGCTCAGTGTGACTAGCTGTTGACTAGTGTTGCCATCTCTCGGTACTGACTATTGTTTTCACTCGCACTGGACGAGTCGGGAGTCGCCATTAGACTCGTGCTGTTCGCTTTCCTGCCTCACCGTCTCCATCGACCACTTAACACTTGTTATCTTTGAAATGATAACTAGCGAAGTGTGACCGTGTTGCCAGGCCCGGGTCCAGTGTTGTCACTTGCTGACTGCACTAATGAGTCAAGTGACTCGGGTGACCGCTCCGCGCCCGTCAACTTAGCATAAACAACTGGGTGAATGTGGCCAGCTGCCGGCTGATATTTTCAGTTACCTTTGAATGACCATTTTGATCGCAACCATGTAGGTTCCCATTCCGGAAGAAGGCAATGAGTATATATATCTCCAAAGGGAGATTATATGTCACGTAAATGCGCCTACGTTTGATTATGCCTTATTTATGGCATACTCGTTCTCATATGTTACTGAAGCGAGATTACACTATATTCGTCACAATCTCACTATGAGAGTGTTACAAATGTAGTGTAATTTTAATGTCGAGTATCTTATAATCTACTAGCTGTCCCGGCGAACTTCGTACCGCCTTACATTACATTACACTGCCCTGCCCTACCCTACACTACCCTACACTACACTACACTACCCTACACTACCCTACCCTACATACACTACACTACACTACCCTACCCTACCCTACACTACTCTACACTACCCTACACTACACTACCCTACCCTACCCTACACTACCCTACCCTACCCTACACTACCCTACCCTACCCTATCCTATCTCTCAAGTTGGATCGAACTGCACATGGTGTGCGAATTTTACTATAATCGGTTAAGTGGTTTAGGAGTCCATTGAGGACAAACATTGTGACACGAGATTTATATATATTAAGATTACGTTGCGGCCTCGACGCGCCCTCCAACCGTGTCTAAGCCACCACGAAGTAAAATGGGAAGACTTGGAGGAAAGTTGGGGTTTGATTAATACAAATATACTTTTACCACCACTTTTTAATGAAGTGAAAACTATGTCATATAAAATAAATAAAAAAGTTAATAAGAAAACTAAGACGGTTAGAAAAAAGGTGATGCCAGGAATAAAGAACAACATAACAAAATCAAATTAAAAAATAATCACACTAATATTACAAAGGCGAAATTTTGTGAGTCTGCATGTTTGTTACAGAAGTAATCAAAGAATCACGCAAAAACTCTGAACGGATCTGGCTGAAATTTGGTAGGTAGACAGATTAGGACCTGGATTAATGCATAGGCTACTTTTTTCCTGCGCACCCACGAAACGTCTTAGAAACGTTGTCCACGCGGGTGAAGCCGCGGGAAACAGCTAGTAATATAAAAACAGTTTTGGAAGAGTCTGACATATGAAGTAACAGCACAGCACATTACCGATGTTTCGCGTACCTCCTTTGCACTGGCGGCCGCGAGCTTACTTTTAGAATGTCTTGAAAAACGTTGAAGGTTCCGTCACCTATCGGTAGCTAGTCCGCAATAGACGAACGGAAAAAAGCTCAAAATGAGATTTTTGTAACCCTTCTAGTTCGTGCGGTCTTAAATCTTTATTAGGCCTCATTAAATACAGAAAAGGTGAAATGTTTGGGAGGTTGTACAAGCGAAGCGGCGCGAATTATGCTATTTTTAAAAATGACATGATCTTATTCAATCGCATTGTAGGCAATTTATAGGCGTTCAATGAAATACATAGTAAGCTGATTTTGCCTTCCCCAATGTCCAGCGCCAACAGCGGCCGCTCCGTATGGACGGGCTGGCCTTGCCCCCTTGCACCGAGATGATGAGTTAAATGGTAGTCCTTCTATATACCATGAGAGGTATTTATTGTTTATTTTGTTTGCAGGCGAAACTCCCTCGCGGCATCGACAACATACGTCCCCACATCGAACAAGTGGACAACGTGCCGCTCCTCGTGTCTCTGTTCACCGACTGCACGCCGCGCTCCGTGCGCCGCATGATACAGATCATGCAGGTCTGTGATGCACTTGTATATCTACAACACTAGTGACACACTCGCACACAACGTGCCGCTCCTCGTGTCGGATGATACAGATCATGCAGGTCTGTGATGCACTTGTTTATCTTCATAACTAACCGTATGCTTTAAAGTCCTTTCAACATTCCAAGGGTGACTGGAAGAAATCTTGAAAGGGACAAATCCGCCTCTGCTATACTGTTATTCTTTTGTTAACTTATTTGTTTTTAAATGCAATAAAGAGTGACAAACTGACACACAAGGTGCCGCTCCTCGTCTCTGTGTCCACCGACTGCACGCCGCGCTCCGTATTTCTACATACATGTGGGTTATAAAGTAGTTGGTACGTAATAGTGTAGTTGTAGGTGTGTGACACTTAGTCTGTAAGGTGGCAACACCAGGATTCTATTTAAAAAAATAAATTAGTCTCTTTGACCAACCTAACGTACATGGTGACAGCGGAAAATAATTTTTCAACAAAATTTTCAAAAATGGAAGAGTTGAAAAAGCAGCTGGACGCTCAAATGGCTCTAATACAGCGGCTGCAGGAGCAGGTCCAAAGTCAGTCAGCACAATCAGGACCAAACGTCACTGAAAGCGCAAATTTTCTGCCCGGCATGACCACGCCACCCCCACAGCAGTTTTCCTTTAAAGCTGCGGATTGGCCTAATTGGATCACCAGATTCGAGCAGTATAGAGAAACAACTCGTCTCAAGCTACTTCCTAGCGAGACACAGGTAAACTCACTTTTATATTTAATGGGTAGCCAAGCCAATAACATACTAGCATCTATGAAGCTAAGCCAAGAAGATATGCAGTCTTACGAAGTGGTAAAAGACAAATTTGAAACTTACTACATCGCGAGAAAAACGAAAATGTATGCTAGAGCACGTTTTAACCACAGGGTTTAAAAGGAAGAAGAGAGCATTGACGATTTCATCACCGATCTGCACAATTTAGCAAAAAATGCGAATTCAGCACATTAGAAGACGAACTAATAAGAGATAGAATCGTCGCCGGTATGAGAAATATGGAATTGTCCAAAGCCCTTCAAAACCTTGAAGAAGAACCGAAATTAGAAACAGTCATTAATAGAGTGAGACATGCCGAAATAGTGGACGCGAATATATCAGCATTAAATCATGCAGCACCAGCTCCAGAAATACATGCAATAAACAAGAAACTGATCAAACCAGGTTCAAAAATTAAACAAGCACCAAACACATCAGAAAGTTGTAGAAAGTGTGGTCGGACACCTAGGCACAAGTTTTCTGAATGTGAGGCTGCAAAATCAACATGCAAAGGATGTGGTATTAGAGGTCACTGGATTGCAGTATGTAAGAAAAAGAAAGAGATCAGTAAAAGTGTTAATGAAATAGCAGAAGAAGATTTTTTCTTTGGCAGCATCGAGAAAAAGATCATAGATTCTGTCAATAAGCCAACACTGAAAGCAACACGCTCTAAATGTAGATATGCCACATTACTTATCAATGGCCAGAAAATAAAATTTAAAATTGACACTGGTGCTTCAGAAACGGTCATAAGCCCAGAATTGAGAACAAAACTAAAATTGCCTAAGCCTACACAAGTCAATGAAAAACTTATAGGACCTTGTGGTATAATATTGCCAGGATCTGGAGTATGCAAAGACATTATAATGACATGGCAAGGTAACTCAAAACCAACTGATATTCATGTACTGAAAGGTCATCAAACACCATTATTAGGATTGACAGAATGTGACGTTTTTGGCATAATACAGTGGCATGATAAGGCACAAATCATGGAGGTACAAATGTCAACTAATTCCAAACCTGAAGACGAATATAAAGAAATATTTAAAGGCCTAGGAACCATGGAAGGCAAGTACCAAATAAAGTTAAAAGAAAACACTACACCTTATGCAGTCACAACACCTCGGCATATATCCATACCAATTAGACCCAAAGTAGAGAAAACCCTGCAAACTTTACTAGACATGGGAGTTATTGAACCAGTATCATATGCAACAGAATGGTGTGCTCCAATGGTACCTGTACCGGATAAAAATGACACAGACAAAGTAAGAATTACAGTTGACTACACAGAACTGAATAAAGCAGTGATGAGAGAATATCACCCGCTACCTACTGTTGAAGAATGTTTGGCACAGATTTCTGAATCCAAAATGTTTACTAAAATTGATGCCGTGAAAAGCTACTTCCAAGTTCAACTAACAGAAAACTGTAAAGATCTCACAACATTCATCACCCCATTCGGAAGATACCGATTCAATAGAATGCCCATGGGGATGAACTCTTCAAGTGAGATTTTTCAGAGAAAAATGGCATACCTATTGACAGGCATCAAAGGTTGTGTCAACCATGTTGATGACATCCTTGTCCATGGAAGAACGGTGGAAGAACACGACACTAACTTACGAGAGGTATTAAAAGCCCTACATAAAGGAGGAGTAACCCTAAACCGTAACAAATGTATTTTCAGGACAAATGAATGCACATTTCTTGGATACAAAATAAATGGCAATGGAGTACTACCCCTACAAGACAAGGTAAAGGCTATAATTGACCTACCCATACCTAAAGACCTAACAGCATTGAGAAGCTTCATGGGAGCTGTAAATCAACATCTCAGATTTTTACAAAACACAGCAGATATAACGAAACCTCTCCGCGACCTTTTGAAAAAAGATTCCCCAAGAAAGTGGAATGACGAACACACTAAGGCATTCCAACAAATAAAACAGTTGCTAACTTCAGCACCACAATTAGCACACTACGACTGCAATCTAGAAACCAGAGTGTCAGCAGATGCATCAAAGCATGGAATGGGAGCTGTGTTAGAACAGAAACATGGAAATGAATGGAAACCTGTACATTTTTGGTCATCAGCATTCACACCTACACAACAAAGATACGCCATCATCGAAAAAGAAGCATGTGCTACCACCATGGCTTGTGAAAGACTAAAATTATACCTCCAAGGTCTTCCTAAATTCACCATACGTACAGACCACAAACCCCTCATAGCCATACTTGGAAAAAAACCTATTGCAGACCTACCAATAAGACTCCAAAGGTTCAGAATGAGAATGACTCCATTCAATTATAATATAGAGCATGTTCCTGGGAAATACATGTATACAGCAGACATGTTATCTAGAGCACCACTCACACCTCAAACAGAGGATAAAGACATTCTTGATAAAGAAGACGACCTTGATAAGACAACATTTCTCTCCATAGTAAAAGAAATGCCTTTCAGCAATGAGCGTCTACAAAAACTTAAAGAAGCCCAACAAAATGATGACTTATGCAAAAAACTACACAACTATATAATGAATGGATGGCCCAGCTACAAAGACATTGAAGAGGAACTAAAACCCTACCTGAAACATCAAGAAAACCTGATCTTACTCAATGATATGATAGCTTGCGGACAAAAATTATATATTGCCATAACAATGAGGAAGGACATACTCACAAAACTCCACACTGGACATGTGACCAGCTTTAAAGGCCAACTGCGAGCCAAAGAAGCAGTATGGTGGCCTAACTTGGAATATGACATTGTCCAATGGACAAAGAAATGTGAAGTCTGCACTAAACTATCCATACAAAGACCTGAACCACTGATAAGTGGAGAAGTCCCAGAATATCCTTTTGAGATTATAGCTGCTGACCTATGCACATACAAAGGCAAAGAATACCTTGTAGTCAGAGATGTGCTGTCCAACTACCCTGAGGTAGTTTCACTAAAATCTACAACATCTTCAGCCATAATAAATCACTTGAAAAGTATAATGGCTAGACATGGTATCCCGAGGATCTTGAGAACCGATAATGGCCCACAATTCTCATCAAAACAGTTTGAAGAATTCACTAAACAATGGGATTTTACTCATATCACATCAAGCCCGCACTATCCACAAAGCAATGGAGCCGCAGAAATAGGAGTAAAAATAATAAAAAACATATTTGAGAGAAACCCAGAAGATCCCCTTCTTGGATTATTACACTACAGAACAACCCCTAATCAACTAGGACTAGCACCAGCACAAGTAGCTATGTCAAGATTCCTAAATACAACCATTCCATCAACATCTACAGGACTGAAGCCTAAAGCACTAGATTTGGAAACATACAGAGAAAAGCTGATGAAAAGAAGAGAAAAAGCTAAAGAAACATATGACCAGAGACATAAAACCAAAGAACTACCTGAACTAAAAACTGGACAAAGAGTATTTTTACCAAATGAACAAATATATGGCACAGTTACTGAGAAGAGAGAAGAGCCCCGGAGCTACTCAATATTATCAGAAAAAGGAAGAGAAATGAGAAAGAACAGAAGAGCAGTCATTGAAGTACCTAACCAAACTGCTAAATCCAAAACACAGAATGTCCCTGTTCCCTGTCGTGCATCACCTCCTGCTCCAATCCCTCCATCCCCACAAAACTCAGAACCACTAATACAAATTGTTTCAGGCAAACAACATCAGTCACACGGGAGCCCGTTAAAACGATCTATACCTAATTCTGAACAGATGCAACAGCAAATGGAACCTGTGCAGCAATTACAACCACAGGTTACACCAAGCACGCCTACACAGGAGATCATGGTGAGCACTCCAACATACGACTCTGACAGATCAGCACAGTCGAGTATGGATACTA
This sequence comes from Coleophora flavipennella, assembly GCA_947284805.1. Taxonomy (NCBI): domain Eukaryota; kingdom Metazoa; phylum Arthropoda; class Insecta; order Lepidoptera; family Coleophoridae; genus Coleophora; species Coleophora flavipennella. The sequence continues at coordinate 9,975,349 of OX369306.1, read as the reverse complement.
CTCCTGAGTCTACCATAACGACAAGCCTAGAGACTACATCTGAGAAGGATCAAGAAATAGTCATCACCAGATCAGGAAGACTAGTGAAACCGAAGAGTAAGTGTTTATGCAAAGACTGTCCCTAACTTACTGACTATTCTGATGTAGTGTTTAAGATAAAATTGTTTGTAAGTTTATAAGCTCATCAGTATAGTTTACTATATGTTGTTTACATGCTTTATAAGGAAACAAATAATAACACATTTACTAGACAAAAAAAATATTTACTATTAATTGTAAGTGGGCACATAAGTAAGAATCTTCACATTATATCCACTATCTGTAAACATAAAACTGCTGCACTGTTATTATAATGTGATTTCAGTCACAAAATCCTTAGAACATGAGATTTTATTTGTAATGGATCCTTGTAAACTTCTTTGGATTGATTCTTGTTTGTTGCTAAATATTGTTAACTAGTTTAAGTAACAAAATGACTTCTTTGTGTACAAAACAAATCTGTTGTTGATGATTTTGATTTTCGATATCTTTTATCATAAGTAAAAACTTTAGTTCGTTATGTTCTCTTTGACCTAATGTCATTTTTTTTAAGTACTTTGTCAACTCTATAGAGATGTAACGTGAAATTAGTGATGCGTAAACCTAAAACCGCTTTTTGTGAAAAAGGAAGATGTGTGACACTTAGTCTGTAAGGTGGCAACACCAGGATCCTATTTAAAAAAATAAATTAGTCTCTTTGACCAACCTAACGTACAGTAGGTACGTCGGAGGCTATCGATACTCTGTTGGACGATATAATGCAAAGGCTTAACAGAAAGGATAAGGTTGGTGGAGTATTCCTGGACTTAAGTGCTGCTTTTGATATGGTTAATCATGAAACTTTGTTAAAGAAGCTAGAACACTACGGGGTTAGAGATATGGAACTGAAGCTTTTTACATCTTATTTGACAAACAGGCAGCAATTTGTTGAGATCATGGACATTGATGACAGTGGTAATGAGCAATGTATAAAATCTAAAATGGTTAAAGTATCCAGGGGTGTACCTCAAGGATCAGTCTTGGGTCCAATTTTCTTTATTATATTTATGAATGACATGCTCTACTACATGTATAACGCCTTTCCAGAAATCGGAATAGTATTATTTGCAGATGATACCAATGCTATTTTATCAAGCAAAATGACAGAAGATCTTGAAAATGTATGCAATGAAACGATGTCCTTATTTGAGCGGTGGTTTTCTGTCAATGACTTAAATTTAAACACTCAAAAAACAAATGCTATGTTATTTAAGACAACTACAAAATATAAAAAAGAACACTTACATATATCACCAATGAATGAAACGTTGGTTCAGGCAGACGTTGTAAAATTTCTCGGCGTCCACGTGGACTCTATTAAACTGGAAGGTTGAAGTTACCGCAATTGAAAACCATATAAGCTCAGCTTGCTATGCTTTGCGCACTTTAAGAAATGAATTGAGAACTGATCACTTAATATTGGTTTACTATGCTCTGCTTGAGTCAAAGCTGAGGTACAGCATAAGGTTCTGGGGCAACAGCTACAAATATAACATACATAGAGCATTTGTTATTCAGAAAAGGGCAATAAGAACTATAGCACGTATTCCTCCATGGGAATCTTGTAAGGAGTACTTTAAAAAAAACAGAATACTAACAGTTCCCAGTCTTTATATTTTAGTCCTTCTGACAGACGTATTAAAAAATAGACAAAATTATGAATCTGAAATTGATATGCAGGCAAGGTTCGAAACAAGGAGAAAAGACCTTAAAAAATTTAAACCACAACTCAGAGTTGTAACGCATTCGGCAAGAAATCAAGCAGTATTGCTTTTTAATAAGTTGCCTATTGAATTAAAATTGGAGTCACGCATTCATGTTTTTAAAAGCGCACTAAAGGCACTTCTTTTGGACAAGTGTTGCTATTGCATTGAAGATTTTACTCTTTCATAATTAGATCGTACAATGTTATACTTCATTGGGATTAGTTTATGTAGGTACTTTAGTTTCGTTTAGTTTTTGAATTGTTTGTAAGCTATGTTTATTTATATTTTTATGTAATTCGTACACAATTTAAATTGTTTTTCGAATAAACTTGAACTGAACTGACTACTATAGTAAATGCTAGGAACAACCCACTTGTAACTATTTTTCAAACATTTTTTTAAAAGATTCTTTCTTATTGCCATTGTATTTTAAGTAGCACATACGTTTAAATTACACAATAAGGGATTGGACTGCATCAAAAATAAATTCTGAAATATGATTTCCTAAATTGCTCTCCTCTTGAAGTTTCAAAAAACCTTACTTGTTTTGTTTTTTCATCACGTTTTAAATTTTTAATTGATCAAATTTACAAAATAAGTTCGTCAATGACGCTAAAAATGTATGACGTCAGTTGTGGGTTTTTCAAACATTTTAAGAACAAAATTTAGTTAATGACAGATCACAAAAAGTAACTCAAATGACTAGCAGTCCAATCTCCTATTTTGCGATTTAAAAAAAGTCGGTTAAAATTAAAGTTCATTGACCCCAAATCTACCAAAGTAGAAATCACTTAACTCACGTTTTATTCTTTTTAGGGTTCCGAAGTCAACAAGGAACCCTTATAGTTTCGCCGAGTCTGTCTGGTCTGTCCATGGCTTAGCTCAGAGAATATGAGTACTAGAAAGCTGTAATTTGGCATAGGTATATGTATTAATTACGCCGACAAAGTAGTACAATAAATTCTTTTTAAAAAGTATTTTTTAGGTTACCTCCCCTACTTGTAAAGATCGGGTGATTATTTTCTTCCTTTACGTATCCTATCGTGTGGGGTATCGTTGAATAGGTCTTTCAAGACTACTGAGGAATTGCTATAACCATTTGTCGATTCAGGGATCTGTTTGTGAAATATTAAGCTTTAAATTCAGAGATATGCTATATATAAGGGGAGGTAGATAGGTTACATGCATCCTAAAAGTGAAGCAAGAAAAAGATGCCAATTGGCATCTCTTTTCATAGTAGCATTCGGTAGGTACCTATTATAATGTGTGTGTAAATGGATTCGATTTTCAAATGTGGTTTGTTAGTGCATAACCCATCTATGGTAACAAATCTCTGTTTAAATTTCAAATTTTTGTTACAGTCAAGTGTCCCTCCCCCCCCGTGCCAGCTAAACCGCTATTTAAGGACATCTGAAGAAAATTGTAAATAGTAGGAGCTATAATCAATTTAAAAGGAAAACTATCACGGCTAAGTAGACTTTCTTAGTTTAGGAGTAATAGTCGACCAACTTAAGGTGTGCAGTTGGAATTGAAAAAAAATCATAGATTATCCATACAAAATGTTCTATTACCAACGGCAAATATAATTATGTTTTTAAAAATATACATTTATTTTTTGAAAAGATCACGGAAACCTACTTTGCGCGAGTTCAACTCGTTCTTGGCCGGTTTTTAGAATAATAAGTGAAGGGATAATCTCTAATAGACCCAAAGTATTTGGTCAAAAGTTTTATTACTATGTACGATAGTCACCGAAAAAAAAATCACCCCCTCTTTACAAATAGGGGAGGTACCCTAATAAAATGTTTTTTCAAAATTTTATTGTACCTCTTTTTTGTTGTAATTAATATGGGTATACATATTAATCACATGCCAAATTTCAGCTTTCTAGTACTAATAGTCTCTGAGCTAAGCCGCGGACAGACAGAGGGATGGACAGACAGAAATGACGAAACTATAAGGGTTTCTTGTTGACTACGGAATCCTGAAAATCGTCATCTTGTTAATTATTTTCAACTTCCCCATTGGTAAATACACTCAGCGCACAATTAACGGAAGACCTAATTCTTCTCAACACATTTCGATAGAAAGGGGCGTCCAAACAGCAACAAAAACAATCGTTTTTGTTTTTCACAGGATTGACTCCTGGGCTAATCCGAAGATTCCCCAATAATTTCTTCACAATCGCTCCAGCCGTTTTGGAGTCCATATGGAACATACTTACACACATCGATCATTACATATTGATTACATATTTGTTTTCATCAGATTACAGAGAGACATAGATATTTTTAGGGTTCCGTACCCAAAGGGTAAAAACGGGACCCTATTACTATGACTTCATTGTCCGTCCGTCTGTCTGTCTGTCACCAGGCTGAATTTCATGAACCGTAATACGTATACAGTTGAAATTTTCACAGCTGATGTATTTCTGTTGCCGCTATAAGAAAATATAGTAAAAAAGAATAAAATAAATATATATAAGGGGGGCTCCCAAACACAAACGTGATTGTTTGGTCGTTTTTTGCTCGATATTAATAACGGCAATAGATAATGGTACGAAATCCTTCGTGCGCTAGTCCGACTCGCGCTTGGCCGATTTTTTTTTATTAGTCAGGGCCTAGAACTAAATTAGGCGCCTCAATGACGCTCGCCCGTCGCATCGCCACTAGCTGTGAAACTACCTACATTACTTTGTGTAAACGTCGCCGTTTACCCTAATGAGCCTATTTTTCACAGGATTACGGTGAAGTAGTATGCGTTATGGGGTCCGCTGCCAACTGCCTCAACATGGAGATATTCATGCAGGCGGATGCGAGGTATGTACGCTATGTTAACATTACCTTATAAGTATAGCGTTGTTCTCGAGTTATTACCATTGTAGTAGATCTTTCAATATTATTGATCCAGTTTTAAGGATAGAATTAGGTAACAAATCTCTATTCCTCAAAAAAAAACTCATGGTTAGACCAGAATGTTTGAACAAAACACCGTCAGATATTTTCGAAAGAGCGCGTGCTTACATTTTTAGTTTACTTACACCCAACGGGTGACCAACGGTACCCTATTGCTAAGCCTCCGCTGTCTGTCTGTCTGTCCGTCAGCGGGCTGTATTTCATGAACCGTAACAGGTAGACAGTTGAAATTCACAGAATGTGTATTTCTGTTGCAGCTATAACGACAAATACTAAAAATTAGAAAAAGTAAAAATAAGGGGGGGTCTCCATACAAAAAACGTGTTTTTTTTATAGGTCTTCAGAAGGTTTTATTTAGTTCTATCGTAAAAACGGTAATACATACAGGCGTGAAGCTTGGTGTGATTAAAGTACTTATATTGAAGAAAAAAACAAATAATACAAATTGGCCAAGTGTGAGTCGAACTCGTGCTAAGGAGTCCGAACTGAATGACAAAAAAAGTATATTTTTGTCGCTCGCATTGATGTTTTTGTTTTGAATAGGTATCATTGTCATAGTTGTGTGTAGAAGTGTAGTAGTCCGGAACCCTCGGAGCGCGAGTTCGACTCGCACTTGACCATTTTTTTAAAATTTTACTATGTGAAAACGTTGAAATGGCTTTTATAAAATAAACTGACGCTTCTTACTGCGTTACACAAACTGTAGCTTCAATTTGTTATGTCCACTATAGGAGCAGTGCGCCGTGTGGCATATAGCTCTTAGAACAAACTGCCGTTGAAACAGTAAAGTTTCCAAGTGGCGACTGCACATAGGCTAAGGCTATATATAGCTAATAACGTATTGTACCTACATGGTTAAATTAGTATTAAAATGTTTTGGGAAACTGTAAGTTCTTACTGGAAAATAAATAAAGAAATTGAACTTTAAATAATAGGCAGGTTTCCCACTCGGTGGACCGATGACCTGGTGAAGGTCGCGAGAAGCCGCTGGATGCGGACAGCGTGTAGGCCCAATCGTATTGGATATCCTTAGGGGAGACCTATATTCAGCAAGGGGACGTCTTTCGGCTGATATGATGATGATGATATCGGTGTGATAAGTAAATTTGGCTTATTGACAGATGTTTGTACTCAGTTAGGGAATATTTGAAGACTTAATTTAATAACATAATAATGACTTATTTTTATATTGGAAAGTTTGACATAGATTGATACTATAATTTAAGTTTGAAATTGAGACTGCATGCTATTATTAATTTCTTATTTCTGTCACAATTATTTTGACCATTAAACATATTGTATTCTTATAAGTAAGTTAAAGTAGTAGGTACCTAATTTTACCTAAATTTAGTATGTACCTAATAAAGAATTTTTGCATGCCATTGTCTTGGCGAATCATGAATTTTCAAATATACCTAATATTTTCTATCCTATGTACCATGGTTCAGCGAATAAATATTTCATTTCATTACATACAAATTCTCGCAAAAATTTTTAAAGTATTTAAATTCGTTACAGTGTCGCAGTGGAGCCACTGTACCCAGTGTTGTGCCAAAAAATGCCTCCGTACCAAGCGCCGGACGACTGCATCGGGCCCATTGACCTCGCGCGTTCGCTCAACTCGCTGCCCTGCTCGCTATCGGTAACCATTTAGACATAACACTACAACTCAACACAAAACAATTTAACATGAGTAGACAAAAAAGAGTTTTAACGCTCGCGAGTGTATTAAGAAATAGCGAATTTTACTCAAAGAGTGGCGTAATGGTTAGGGCCGCCACCTTCCGTCTGGGAGGTCGTGGTTCAAGTCCTGCCATGTACCAATTTGTTTTCGAAATTCAATTTCATATGTACATTTATCCGACGCTCTTGCGCTGAAGGAAAACTTTGTGATGAAACCTGCACACGCCTGCGAAGAAAATAGAAGGTTGTGTGTGAAGTCGACCAACCCGCACTGGACTCGCGTGGTCGACTAAGGCCCGATCGTCCTAATTCAGGGTAGGCTCGAGCCCCTCGGTGGGAACGTATATGAGCTGATATGATGACTCAAAGGAGACAATCCTTTATAAAAAAAAAAGGAATTTTGAAAAATTTCTTGCCCTAATTAAACTGGCAAAATATGTAAAATGATAAAGTTGAGTACAGTTCGATGCATTCCTCGGCTTTTGGAAATTTGCTAACCTTGAGTAAAATTTGCTATCTTCAATATTTCGGATACAGTTCGTTCTTACCACCGTGTATACCCTGTGCATAACTCCCCCCAAAGGCTTGCCACTTCTATCGATCCAGCTGTCGTCAGCTACCTCGCGCAAATCTTCGCTCAACCTGACGTGGGCTCCGTGATCTAAGTCATACCAACGTGACTGCTTCTCACATCCTTTTGGATTGCAAGGAGTTGACATCTCACATCCTTTCGGATTACAAGGAAGAAGGTGGCATCGTTCGTAGTCTTACCGACGAGACTGCTTCTCACGTCTTTTTGAATTGCAAAGAGGTGGCATCACTCTCACATAATTTTTGATTTCAAGGAGGTGGCATCATACCTAGTCAGAACGACGAGACTGCTTCTCAAATCCTTTTGGTTTTCAAAGAGATGGCATCTTCTCTCTCGCATCCTTTTAGATTGCAAGGAGTTGGCATCGCCCATGCTAGCACATCTCGGTAACCCAAATGTGCTTGAAGTTGTCAGTTGTTTCTGGAGAAACTGGGTTGGAAGTGACGCCGGCCTGCCACGCAAAATGAGCGCAGTAGTTGCCTGGCTACGGAAAAGAGTCACAACTTACACATAACGTTATCGTCATCATCCTAGCCGGAAGACTTCCACTGTGATAAGATATGATAAGCATTTATTCAGAGCCCACACAAGCAAAAAAAAACAAATACAATGCAAGAAAAAAAATATTAAATTACTTATTTTAAAATCTTAATAACTATTAAATATAAGATGGGCTAGGAAAATGACCAGGCACCATAGTGGAAGAATCCATAGTGATTCAACGCCTTTGACGTTTGCGTCAATGCTATGTGCAATGCAGTGCCATGAGAGAATGCTATAGATTTTAGAAGCAATCGCTTCAGTAACTGCAAGTTCAAAATGGCGACTACTTTTTCAATTCTAACAACGGATTCGTGATCAGACTCCTCATGATATCAGTTCATATACGTCCCCTAGGAGGGGCCCGAGCCTACTCTGATTCAGGGCGATTGGGCCCTAGTCGACCACGCCAACCCAGTGCGGATCTTCAACCCTCTTTTTGCGTCGGGGGTTAAAAAAGATTACTGAACCTCAGTTTGCGCGTAGTTCATCATGCATTTGGCCACTTAAAGGCGGCGAATGGTAGGTGTTACTCGTTAAAAGAACAACTTTGTCCAAGAAACCTATCTTATATTTATTTGTAATATTGGAGAGTATTTTGTTAAGTAGGAATATTCTTATGAAGTTATGAAAAATCGGAGAAAAAGCATTTTTATACAAAGTTTGCAAATCGATGTATCTTTTTATAACTTGGATGTTTTAGTTATACTGTTAATGCAAGTTGTAAATGTATAAAATATAAATGTTTATTGATAGTATGGAAAGCAATGACTTATATATTACTGGCGTAAGGACCCGGCTAACGCGTGCGACTAATGCTCCCAGCGAATTGGTGCGAAAATCGAGTGTTTCGCACATTTGGAAAATATAAAAATGCCTTATTGTGTTGTTAGCGGCTGTAAAAATCATGAAAGAAAGGCTAAAAACAAACATGGGATATCGTATTGTAAGGTAACCTAACATTGTATTTTTCTTGTAAACAAATTAAATAAACGCATTTTAAAGCGACAATTCTACCAAAGTCTTTTTAACGCGGCACTGACGTCAACTCTCGCCCACGCTAGTTCGTACGAGTTATGTCAGATGGCGCTACTTTTTGCTTCTATGAATAAAATCTGAGTAAAATACAGATACGGGCGGATCCTTCTGTCCAAAGGGTTTTTTTTTTGCTCTGATTGGTAAAAGAGGTTCAGCTTTAGGATAAGCATCTACTATTTGCCGCTTTCTGCGAATAAAAAGGCACCCTGTATCATCGTCATGCTATTCATCTCATCAGTCAACCTAGGGGGGAAGTCCAACATTGTCTGCCTTCCCCGTAACCCATAATAATATGAGTAACTACTAAGACGTATTAACCTTTTAAACGCCAAAGACGGTTAAATCTGCAGTAGGTATGATGTAGTTGGATGTGGTGTGATGTCATATAGGCTTTTTTTACCAAAAATTTGAGTGCGTTTAGCTCACCTGATACAAGCTCAAATAGTGCCTATTCACTCTCGTCTTGGAGATTTATAATTTATTCAATTCGGTGAACTCAGACGCCGGCAGGGAATTCCACTCCTTAGCCGTTTGCATGATGAACGATGAAGCAAAACGCTTGGTGTCTGAATGACAACTGTTGTATTTGTCGTGGCGTTCAAAAGGTTAGTAGTTATTCATTTGCCGTAACCTTTCTTCCCTAACCTTTAAGACGCCTTACGAAACTATTTTGCCATACATATTACAGAAAAAAAATTCTTGAAAATGGATTAGACGATATTAATAAAACTTTTTAGGCATAAGCAAGACAGGAATTTGTTTAAAATATATTGACTACTTCTTTTACTTTCGAAGTTGTTTTTTTTTTATTATACTCAAACATAACATCAAATAAATACTTATAATAAAACACCTAAAATACTTTAAATGGAACACCTAAAATACCTTCTTTTAAATTATTTATTATTAATAAGATAAGCTAATTAATAAGATTAATAAGGTTACTTACTTTGAAAACCTTATGATGGCTATAATTCATTGATAATACATTTTTTTAAAGTAGGCTAATTAATAAGATTAATAAGGTTACTTACTTTGAAAACCTTATGATGGCTATAATTCATTGATAATACATTTTTTTTAAAGTAGTCAACACACTGAACATTTTTTTCATTTTGCTTGTGTGTATAAAGTTTCGTTAGAATCGGCTCATCTATTTTCGAGAAAATCTTATCTTTAATTTGTATGGAAAACAAGTTTCGTTAAGGCCCCCTAAGACTTGTTTGACACTTTGCAACGCCGTTAAACCAGTATATATATCTATCTATTTGCACGCCACCCCGAAGCTTCAGAACAAATGGCGGAACCAACCGTTTACCAACTACTGTAACAAATCGGTAAGGTTACCTATTTTATACAACTGTCATTTGTGATGTGGTAGATTTTATTTAGCACTATAATGTTCTAAAAGTGCACGTTTAGGAACAAAAACATCATACTCAATTATATTCGCAGGGCGTAAGAAACTTTGGTATTTCGAAGTTTATCACTAACAAGAAGTTTATAGGTAAATTTGGAGGCCACACTATTAATACCTAATTGAAGCAAAGAAATATGACCTTGAAGTTTCTCGTTACAGCTCCGTCTCTTTCTATTTAGGAGGTGTGAACGAGACGTGTATAGGTAAAGCTCTTTCTCACACCCGCTAATTAAAAAGAGACGGAGCGGTAACGAGACATTTCAAGGCCATATTTCTTTGCTTCAATTAGGTATTTAGAGTGTGGCCTCCAGTTTTACCTATAAACTTCGTGGTCACTATGTATCCCAAAAGTGTAAGTTCCGCATTAGCCTCCTTTTCCATCCTACGTTTCAAAAAGCATACCTACAGACAGTTAAAAACCCTTATTAAATTTAAATTTAAAAAAAAATTGGGACGAAAACGTAGGCCAAATGCGGAACACATCATTTCTTGTAATTTGTTAATGCGGGCCATAATCATTTCTTGTGGGAAAATTTGTTCAGAATCTTGGACCAATTCACAATATCTGTTTTCACCATGAGCATTTTAGAACCTGGAACGTGTTTGTAGCTTCATTTTAAAGATATTTAATAAAGTTTTGTTTATTTTGTTCACGACCAGTTGACGCGCGACGCTGATGTGTCTCTATTCACACTCATCACGATGTCGCGGCATTTCACAATGTGTTTGTGGAACACGACTCAGTTCTGGGTGTGCGCTGTATGCTCCGTGGCGCTGCTTCAGGTTAGTTCTCTTTCACTCCTAGTAGTGGATAAGGTGATAGAGTGAGAAGCACTGATCATAGCGATAGTGGTAGGTCTTTATTCACCATCATTACGATGTCGCGGCATTTCACAATGTGATCGTGGAACACTGTTCAGTTCAGTTCTCAATTCTCATTAAAGTTAGTTCATTAATAGGATTAATCGCAAAATGTCCCCGATTATCACATTTCGAGAATGTGACATTTTGTTACCAGAGGACATCTTGTAAAAGGACATTCTGTGGAGAAGCCGTTATAAATATCTGCCATAATCTTCCGATTGTGGTTCGATTCTGCCACGTACCAATGTGTTTTCGAATTTCGATTTCAAATGTACGTTTATCCGACGATCTGATACGGTGAAGGAAAACATCGTGAGGAAACCTGCATACTCCTGCGAAGAAACTCGAAAGTTGTGTGTAAAGTCGACCAAACTGGGCTCGCGTGGTCGACTAAGGCCCGATCGCCCTAATGCAGGGTAGGCTCGATCCCCTCGGTGGAGACGTATATAAGTTGATGTGATAAATCTGCCGAAATTTTTACAAGCATTGTTTTTGTTGCAGGTATTGTCACTCTGCGCGTTCTTGCCCCTGTCTCTAGGGGTGGGGTCGGCGCTGTGGGCGGGCGGCACTGTGGGTGCTCTCGCCACCGCGCTGGCGTTCGCGCCGGTTGACGCGCAGGTCATGCAGCGCGCCAACACAGCGCACTTCACGCTGCACTACAAGGTACATTTTTTTTTTATTCTCAATTGGTAAGCCCTTGGCATCATCTCACCTGATGGTAAGTGACGATGATGCCGAAGATGGAAGCGGCTTACCAAGATTCCCCAACGCAATGGGGATCTGACTATCTTATCTTCAAGCCGGAACACATCAATGTTGTTAACACTGATGTTTGGCGGCAAGACTTAGATAAGATGGTGGTAGCTAGCCAGGCGGGCTTAGAAAATGCCCTACCACCAACCAATCCGAGTCTTACAAGTTGACCCCGCCGGGAATCGAACCCGCGACCTCCTGGTGTGAAGCGAATGGACTAACCGATACGCCACAGAGGCGGTCGTAGACTATATAATATAAACACTGTGACAAGGTACTGTTGACTGCGTGCTGTGTCAAGTAGTGTCACTCTGCCCATATCTGACCGCCGCCGCTAGATTATGTACAATATACACCGCTTGCCTTTCAATGTCATGGCTAGGCCCTTACCACATCTACGACACTCCATACAATGGAACAAAAAGATGTACCTACATTGGTAGTGGGCTCCCGTTTCCGCATTTAGACTCTTTTTCGGTCTTTTATGCGTGCAATAAGTACCTACATTGGGCATTGTTCAATTTTTTATAAGGCGGTATAATATAAGACCCATTTGAAGATGGGTACGGTACATAATGACAATAGCTAAAATTATTTTTAAAATCGTCAATTTAAATTAACAGTGGCTGTTTTTTCATAGTGTTTGTTAAGCCTTTATTAACAGCTTTCTCTACTAAAACACGCAAGTCTACGAAATATTCAAAAATAACACAAATTTTCCAATGAAATTTACCGAGAAATTACGGTATAATGACATTTACCGAAATATTCGGATACTAGTCCACTCGGAAAGTCGACTGCGGTTCTTACTCACTCGTGTTGCAAACATTTTTTTTATTTATTTATCCACACACAATTGGCAAGCTCTTGGCATCAGTCACCTGATGGTCATTGACGATGATGCCGATGATGGGAGTGGGCTTACCAAGATACCCCAACGCTAGCTTATCTTTAGGCCGGAACACATCGATAACATCGGCAAGAATTAAAAAAGATGGTCGTAGCTAGCCAGGTGGGCTTCAAAAATTCCCCTCCACCAACCGAACCGAGTCTTACAAAGTTAGACTCCGCCGGGAATAGAACCTGCGACCTTCTGATGTGAAGCTAATGGATTTAATCATTACGCCGTGGAGGCGATTAAAATCGTCCGTGTGAGCTTGGATACACGTTTCTCACGATCCGAGTGGCCGACAAAGTACACTATGTCCGTGTTGACTATTCGCTACTTGCCTACTAGGCATCTGACTTACTTTTTATAAACTGTCAAAAACGAGGTTTTGTTCTAAAAATGTTTGACATTTAAAAGTATGACGTCATATTTCTTCATGGCCATTGACGTACTAATTATGTGTTTTTGATAAATTAAAAATAGAAAATGTTTATAGAAAACCAAATAAGTTTTTTGGAAATTGTGAACTTAATTTCAGAAATTATTTTTGATGCTGTCAAGTGCCCAATTATTTTGAAACTGCGGCTATACGTAGTACTATATAGTTAGTGTTCTTTGCCCTTATAGGTCTTTGCCTATCACGTCCTATAGCCTGGCCTCACACAGCCGGAAAATTCATAATCTGAATTCAGAAAGCCCGAATATAGAAAGTCACAATATGAGTGAAGCATAATGAAATTATACGCAAATCCGGGCTTTCTGACTTCAGAAAGGAATTCCGGCCGTGTAAATGCAGCCTTAAGGCGGTTATATTACAGATTTTCGTTATTATTGACGTCTATTACTCCTAAACGATAAAAAACCCAAGGTAGAAAAAAAAACCTTATGATTGATGATGTTCCTTAAATTCAAAAGCTATTAGAAACACGATTTATCAGTTTTGGCTCGATAGAAAAATTCCCAAAGATAGGTCTACACATTTACTTTCAACTCTAGTTATGACTAATATTTTGAAGTATAAATTTAAACAACACGTTTTAGAACAAAATCTTTGACAGATGATAAAAACTAATCCAATGACTATCTGTCAATTACGAGTAGCTTATTGTCAGCCGAAACGCTAATGTGTGTCTTTATTCACGACTGATAATAGATTTATTGTTTCCTTCATTTCCAGACGGCGATATTCGTGTTCTGGTGCTACGCGTGCAAATTCCTCCCATCCATCTTCTCGATACTATTGCTGTACGCATTTACATTGCGCAGTTTCTGCGAGCAGATCGCCGCAGCTACCAACTCCACCGCGTGTTGGATGGTGTACCCTGTGAATATGCGCAACTACTCTGAGAGCCAGGACCTGTCGTTGAAAAGCTGGCACGGGTGGGGGGACGAGTTCTACGATGGGTTTTATAAAGCCCAGCATATAACGTTGGCATTGATCACTTTGCATTTAAGTGAGTATTTAAAAGCTTTAGTGATAAACTGGTATAAAATGAGAGATCAAACTTTTATCATAGTTTGTCTTATGCCTATGTTACATTGGAAATAAATTGTACAGCCACGCTGAACATACTTTCTCACGAAGCCTTCACCGTCCGTCGTAGTCAGGCATACACATATTAACAATAAACATTACACTTACTTAGTAGTAAAGAATAAAACTAGGTTTCAGACATGATGAAAAATTTATAAATTATTTAGGTTTATATGGGAGGTACCTTACCTTTTTTTTCTGGAATAATAGCAGTAGCTTGTATAGTAGGCCTTATTAAGTCCTAATTATTTATAAAGTTTCATTAAAATCGTTTGAGCCGGTTATGAGAAAAAGTAGTAACCTGGATTTTTATGGGACGTACCTTATTCCCATTTTTCGTGGAACAACGAACTACCACGTATACAGTACAGTTATAGCAACATACCGAGTTTCATCAAAATAGTTGAAGCCATAAGTGTTTTTTTGCCGATTTATTGTAAAGCCGCTGGATGCGGGCAGCGCAGAACTGGTCGTCATGGAAATCATAGAGGGGAAACCTATGTACAGCAGTGGACTTCCTTCGGCTGATATGATGAAGTGATTTTTTTACTATAGTAGCAACCCTAAAAAATCAAAATAGAAAAAATATGAAAAAAACGCCTTGAGATATAAAAATAATTTTGCCGTACCCCGATATTCACCCAAATCCGTCTAACTAGAGCACCGGACGGACGTACAGACACATTTTTATTTTATACTCTTTTTAGCGTTCCGTACCCAAAGGGTAAAAACGGGACCCTATTACTAAGACTTCGCTGTCCGTCTGTCTGTCTGTCTGTCTGTCTGTCTGTCTGTCTGTCTGCTTGTCCGTCTGTTACCAGGCTGTATTTCATGAACCGTGATAGCTAGACATTTGAAATTTTTACAGTTGATGTATTTCTGTTGCCGCTATAACAACAAATACTAAAAATTAGAAAAAAGTGAAAAAATAAGGAGGGTCTCCATACAAAAAACGTGTTTTTTTAAAGCGTCAAAACTAGCGCCATCTACTATGATGGTACGGAACCCTTTGTACTAGCGCCATCTAGTATGATAGTGCGGAACCCTATGTGTGCGGCTCTGACCTCGCATTTGGCCGGTGTTTTCGTTAATTTCTTTAACATCGCAACAGAACAATGGATTGTTGTGATTTTTTGCACAGGGATGGTTGAGGGGGTAAGAAATCACATAATTTAATTTTAGTTCCCGAGGGGTCTGGGAATAACTCATTTCCACGCTCGCGCACGTCGGCGTCGCAACGGAGCAATGGATTGAAGTTATTTTTTGTATATACGAGGGTCAAACTGAAAGTTCTTAGAGGAGCAAACTAGCAAGTTTTATTATATCTTTTCAAAAGAGTGTCCATTCACATCAATACATCGCTGCATCCGATGGAACCACTGAGAAAAGCACTTTGCACACTCGTCCTTAGGGGTCTACGGCCTTTTGATACGCAACCACTGCTTCCTCGGCGTCCATAAAACATTTTCCTCGAAGTTTTTCTTTTATGTTCGGGAATAAATAAAAATCGCAAGTTGCTGACGTCGCCAAATAGTCGATCGTTCGCCTGGCGGTGTGCGACGAGGCGTTGTCGTGGTGAAGCAGAATCCTACTGCGAGGTCGATTCTTCGGAACTTTTTCCAAGACAAATGGAATACAACGGTTAGTGTACCACTCTGCAGTAACTGTTTTTCGATCCTCTAAAACAATTATCACGTAATGACCTGTCCTTCCGAAGAACGAGCCCACCATCTTTTTTTTCCACGCTTCGGCCTCTCTTCACTTTAGTTGGCAACGCCTCGGAAGGAAACACCCACTGAGCAGACTGTCTTTTAGTTTCGGGATCATAACAGTAAATCCTGCTTTCGCCACCCGTAGGTATATCGAACACAGCATTTGAGATCTCCGTTAAATCTTTGAACCATTTCACGGCACCCAACACGACGGAGTTTTTGGACCTCGGTCAAAATATGAGTTATCCACCAGGCACAAAGCTTCCTGACCGCTAACTGTTCATGGAGGATTTTATGCACTTGGCTTAAGCTTGTCCGAATCTGCTGATAGGTCACTTTTTGTCAGTCTCTATCATACGCCCCACAACACTGATGTTATCTTCAGTCGTCGCCGTAGAAGGCCGTCCCTCACGCAGATCATCGGTGAGATTAGTGCGACCACGTTTGATGTAAATAGTGGCACGAGATGGGGCTTCATCGTGAAAGGCCAATCGAAATCTATCATAAGACTTAAATGACATTTAGGCGCTTTGCATACGACGGGGCGGGGCGGGCCGGCCAGTTGCAAAATACCGCACCGACTTAATCGGAAACCGGGAAGTGGTTCTAATTTAGCTTCCAAGATTTGTCCCAAACTAACCAACACGGCAAGTTAATATAAAGCTTATAAAAAAGGTATAAGGAGACGCAATACCAAAATCTTTAAAAAATCCTAAAGAATATCTAAGCAGTCATTCGCTGGTAGCATCACCCGCGGTCACATGTAGGACATTAAGATTCATATGTAACATAATAAATTGAAGATAAAAATAGCTAATATCATCACGTTTTGTTGCAGTTGTAATTTCGCTGTCTTTTGTGCACCGACAATCTTCAATATGGAAGAGAAGATTTTGGACGAACAGGGTTTGGTCCGCTACTGTAATTATTTTGTAAGTATTATTCCTCCATTGATATCGGTAGTTTATACAGAAGACAGAAGAGTACAACTAGCCACTATCCTTAGTGTTCGTGGGCTATGAGAAAGCCTTTGATTCGGTCGAAACTTGGGCTGTGTTACAGTCTCTCCAGCGGTGCCAAATTGTCTATCGATATATCGAGGTACTGAAGTGTTTGTATGAAAACGCCACCATGTCGGTTCGCCTCCAGGGTATAACTCGGAACCAATCCGGCTGCAGCAAGGGGTGAGACAGGGAGACGTCATATCTCCAAAACTGTTCACCGCCGCCCTGGATGATTTTTTAAGCTTTTGGACTGGGGTGGACTCGTCATCAATATCAACGGCGAGTACATTACCCACATTCGATTCGCTGACGATATAGTGGTCACATATGACTGAGACTATGGAAGACCTAAGCACAGTGCTCGATGGCCACAGTAGTCTCTCAACAGGTGGGTCTTTAAAATATAGTTTTAAAAAACACGTTGTTTTTTAGTTTTTTTAACTTTGTTTATTTTTCAAATTTTACTTCAGGTTAATGAGATAAACTTATGAAATTATTCTATTGTCACTGATTCTTGATGTATCGCAACGTGTATTTTTTTATTATTATTATTTTTCTTTTTTTTCTTTTTTTTATACAGGTAAGTTGGCTAATAAATGATCATGGAATACTTTAATATTTCTTTCAAGTACTGAATACCCACTGGTGTCGATGATATTGCGACAATGGCGCGGATTTCGCTCGGTAAAGTAATATATAACTCCGAAGGTATTGGCATTACAGAAAAAAGTTCAAGAAAAAAATTGTTCATGATGAAAAGATCTACATTTTGATGATCGGTAAAATTTAATAAAATTGAATGGTTGGGGAGAAAACGACGAAAAATAGAAAAAAAAGTAAAATTTTTGCCTTGCGGGAGTAATAAGTTGAAAAATATCAATGTTAAAAAAAAAGATTCAGATAAAAAAGTTAGTAAATTTAATTTAGAAGAGAAAAGGTCTCTACAATTTTTTGCCTAACGCTAACCATTCTCGAGATATCGAATTAAAAGCGTTTCCATCGAAATGACCTTGAGCTGACCTCAGTAGAACCCCTCAAATTGGAATTTATGCTCAGAATACACCCCCCATCGATCCTTAAAATCCCCAAACTGTGTTCGTTCATGTTTATTTATTTCGTAATTTGACTGGACTAAATGAACACAAAAACACTACAGCCATTCATCCATGAGATCATAGCTATAAACACTTACAAAATGGGCCACTTGAAAAAACTCGTCACTTGACCTTGGGCACAAAAACATTGATTTATTGCTACACGGCCATCGATATTTCAAGGATACTTTACGGAATAACGACGAATAGATAAACAAGTAACAATCAATAAGAATCTAAAACAATTGTTTACTATAAATAACAATATATCCCTCAAGTACCCATCACTGTTGCGCCCAAGTAACGCGTAAGTACTCTTTGGTGAGCAGAATGTCAGAATTTTCGATAAAAATCTATGCAGCCATAGACATAAATTATATTAATAAACGCCTGACTACTTAAAGAATCGAAAACAAAAACGTTACACAGGATTTTTTATCGTATTTATTAACTGGAAGAGCTTAAATTGGCATTCGTTTCACTGACCGAAATCGGGCGTTGGGGACTTGAGTGGGTCTTTGATTTATCCGACCGAAATCGGGCGTTAGGAGCTTTAGAAGTTAAAATGGGTCACAATCGAATGCAAAGGAGTCGGTTACAAACATACATACAAACAGGTGAAACTATATGCACGGAATTTCCATACGCGATCGAATCAGAAATGAGGAGATCCGCAGAAGAAACAAAGTAACCGACATAACTCACAGAATCGCTAAACTGAAGTGGCAGTGGGCACATAGCTCGTAGAATAGATGGCCGTTCGGGCAGTAAAGCTCTCGAGTGGCGACCGCGTCCGGAAAACGTAGCGTAGGCAGGCCTCCCACGCAGTGAACCGACGACCTGGTGAAGATCGCGGGGAGCCGCTGGATGCGGGCAGCGCAGGATCGGTCGTCGTGGAAATCCTTGGGCGAGGCCTTTGTCCAGCAGTGGACGTTTTTCGGCTAAAATTAATTCGAATCCAGCGGTTAGCTTTGTTCAGATCTTTAATAATCCTGTTTAGATCTGCGCTTCCGACACCAAATCACCCCACTTCGTTCTATCCTGCACCACTCCGTGCCAATCGGCTCTTAGGATCCAGGGCGTTAAGGTCCTGTTGCATTTCGCCATTCCATTTATTCAGTTAGCTTATTATTTACGGTGAGAAGATAAGAAGTAATTTTAAACTTAAGTAATACTATTTTTCGGTACTCTTGTGCTTATTTATTTATTTATTGTTATCCTAGTTATTTTACCTTGTCTTACCATAAGAGGAAAGAATAGTTATGAAATGATTTTTGAATATGTTATTGACACAATAAAAAGTAGGTGTAAAGGTTGAAATTGAACTTATTAATTGTATTGCAAAAAGAAATTTGCAATACAATTAATAAGTTCAATTTTGTTTGTCGTTCAGTGTTTTCATACAAAACTCATTTTAGCCTTTATTTGTTTAGATACTCGTATAATTTAAAAACGAAACCTATAAACCTAGCTTTTTTGTGTCAATAACATATTTAAAAATCAACCATTATGATCGGATAATATTCAGAAGTGGAAAAACGTTGTTTTCTTTTTGTATGGAAAGTGCTTGATATTCTTTGCTCTTAGGCCGGCCCTTCTTTTTTTTTAATTCTGACGCCCACCGGAAGGCACTCTGCCCGTATGTTTTGTTTTAGACCCAGCATACTGTCAGAAATCTGACGTCCGCTTCTGATGAGTCCCGGAAGCCGTCGATCGGACGTCAGAATATTTTCTGATCAGAACGTCGGAAGGCGCGCTTTCTATACATTTTGTACTACCCGCACACCTATCAGAAATTCGCATCAGTTGCGCCGACTCCGTGGGGACGCACGCTTTGATTCTGTGCGACGAGAAAAGATGGCGCACATGGAAGATTGCTTGAATGTATACTCAAAGGAAGATTGAATTCTGCAATTACGTGGATCAACCCAGCATCGACGTTTTATTTTAATTTTTTTGTTCACCAAGTAGAACAATAACGCTAATAAATGTAAGCCATGGTCGTCCATTTCGGTTTTTCCTACAACCCAAGAGTATTCCAACTATGCTGCCGGCCAGCCGCGAACTAAACTAAGACACGCCGGAACGAAGTTTCTGATAGGTGTGAGGGGTGGTACCGGCGGGCGTCTGAATTTTTCTAACAGAAGAATTCTTATAATGTGCGGCCGGGCCTAAAGGTTGCTTTGGTGGAACACGGGGCCCACAGAGTAAAAATGTATAAAAAGGAAGCAAACATGTATAAGCCGTGCCGTCGCCGTTACCTGTCACTGGAAAGACGCTCCATATATATTATAACACTTTAAACTTTCACGATTATTCTTACTGACAAATTGAAAACGGGACTTGACGTGATTTTGTGATTTTTTTTTTCGCTCCATATATTTTCATACATTTTTGTTTCTCCGGCAGCCGGGCCGGTGCCGGTGCCGTGCCGGCTAGTAGAAAAACTCTTTGACCCTGCCTTAGCGCAGTGCAAGCAGATTACAACCAACTCTAGAATAAACTTTTCTTACTTTTTTCGTAAAATAATTTATATTCAAATTTTTTGTGTACCGAATTCTGGAACATGACATTTCCTCTTGACGAGCGATAGTCAATTTTAATCAGTGCAAAATCAAAACCCAAGCCTTCAACACGCAGTAGTAAGAGTGAAAAAAAAAACGTAAAAATAAAAAAATAAACTAAGTAAAATCTCGCAATTTTCGCTGTACCGACCATATTCATTAAAAAACCTTTCAAGATGCCTTGCTACCCATGCTGTGGATCGTGCTGCGGCTCTTGCTGCTACTCCTGCCGCGGATCTTGCTGCTCGCCATGCTACAGCTGCTGCGGCTACGGTTGGTGCTGAGCGGGATGTGCCAGCATCGGTGGCGGGGCGAGGAGGGGCGATGCTTCTGGCCAACAATCGGCTGATCCAGAACACGCTACGACATCACTGCGGGAGAGTTTCGCCTACCATCTACGAGATACTAGCTCGATGCCTAGCTGATGGCCGTGCCGAAGACAACGACCAGCTCATTTGTGTTTGTCCCTTCTTCACGGCTGCAGATAGCTCTGAAGATCTCACAATCCTCTAAAGCTGGGTAGACACGCCAGACTAGTTTCGTTTTTGCGGCCATGACTACCTAAAAATCCTAAAAAGTTTTTGTCCTGTCGTCTCGGAAGTGTAGTCTGCCCTGGTGTTTTGCTTCACCCGCTGTTGCTCGCCGGCGACATCTGCAGAGTTGTCGTCTGAGACATTTTTGGCGGAAGAATGTG
This sequence comes from Coleophora flavipennella, assembly GCA_947284805.1. NCBI lineage: Eukaryota > Metazoa > Arthropoda > Insecta > Lepidoptera > Coleophoridae > Coleophora > Coleophora flavipennella. The sequence goes on along the minus strand of OX369306.1, from coordinate 9,954,269 downwards.
GTCTGAACAAACCTGTCTTTTAATGTGGAATAGAATATTTATATTTTAATAAAAAGTGTTATTGTATTTCTTGGTTTCAATTTTAGTGGAACGGGTTGGGACTTGGAAATGGACCCATTTTACCATAAACAAGGGTTAAGTTAGGGGTGACCGACGAACGGAATCGACAACTCGAGACCCCCGACCACGGGGTCCATCTGGGTGAACCCGCTAGACGTTTATCCGTGCACCCGATGATTCAACCCATTGATGGGTACATGGGTAATTTTCCCTGTAGACAGTCTTCTCAACTGGACGATAGTTGAGAATGTGTTCGTTAGGTTTGAAGATGATACTGTCGAGAAGCCTTGCACCCTGCGTGGCGGATCGGACATTAACAAAAAAAAAGAGTTCAAAATGAAATTCACTCATCAGGAAATATTATTATACGTAGATACATTAACCAACAATAACGAAATCAAAGGTGGGTACGTATTAAATTAGGGGCCTAAATTTAAACAAGGAGTTGTATACCTTCCTTCACCAGCTCAACATGAGACGATGACTACCAGACGCAAATACTTAAAATATATGAAACACGTTGCCCTCGATTTCTCATCATCAGATCCTTACTTGTATACTCTTTCGAATAAAAAAAGAATTTTGAAAATCGATTCAACATCGGCGGAGATATCGCGTAACAAACATACAAAAAAACACAGTCGAATTGAGAACCTCCTCCTTTTTGAAGTCGGTTGAAAACTAGGTTTACAAGGAAATAAAATAACAGGTAGGATAATTTTTTTGGGAAGTAGCCATTTTGATTAAACATTATTTAGTGATCCATCCCTGTTTCCATTAGTATCAACTAATTGTACAGAGGCCAGCACATGAAGCTAGACACTCGTAGTGCGATTCTGATATATACGCTTACGTCATAAGAACGGTACAAAGTCCATAGTGTCTAGCTTGATGTGCTGGCCACTATACCTCCGGTGGTACTCGCGGGAAATTTCGTTCTCTAGTACCACCAATAGTCGCTACGTAGTCTGTATGGGAAGGTGATCATTTAGTTCAGTAGATTTTTGGCAACTGTATACATTTCGTGAATAAGTCATTTTGGTAAATATTTTCAGTAGCAGGTGGTCTACTTTTCCAGAAAGACCATTTTCCCAAACTGATCAAGACTGTTGGACCAACAATTTCGCTTAAGGCGCTTTGCACACGACGGGCCGGGGCGGACCGGTCAATTTCGCCGCCAACGACAGCACAAAGGGAATCCTATACTACCAACGCACATGGGGGACTAAAAGACCCCGTCGACCGCGCCGCCTCCATGTGCGTTGGTAGTATAGGATTCCCTTTGTGCTGTCGTTGGCGGCGAAATTGACCGGCCCGCCCCGCCCCGTCGTGTGCAAAGCGCCTAAATGGTGTTCGCACAACTAGTAATGTTTTCCCGTTGACACAACTCTTTGGCGAGTCAACTTTTTAGGAATTCAACTTTCTGTTCCTAAAGGGTCTCACTATCATGGATATTATTATGATTTAATATCAAATTGCATTAAAACTTTTTCTAAAACTCGTATGCCTTTTTTAAATGAGCTCTTTCCAAAATGATTACTTTCCCAAGCGTAGGGACCGGTCGTTGTGGAAATTCTTAGGGGAATACTTTGTCCTGCAGTGGACATCTTCCGGCTAATGTGATAAGCCTGACGCGCTTTTTCCCCATTGCTCAACTTTAAAAAGTTGAGTTGAACTTTGAAAAGTTGAGAATTGTGTTATAAATACTGGCATCGCCTAAAACTTAATGTACCTTTCGCAGAGTAATCGTGCAGACTGCATACAGTTGGTCTCTACTCAGCTTCACGTACGGCGACTGTCGCGTGTGGGCTCTGTGCAGTATGCGCTACTCTGTGCCGTGGCCTCTGCTAGTGGGCTACGTGGTGTCGCCTCTGCTGGCTTTTGTAGTCAATGAGCTCATCAAGTGGCAGGAGATCAAGTGAGTAGACATCTACTTTCAGCACCAGTTTAAACTTGGGGGCACAGGTCTCTTCCTAAACTCGAACGCGAACCCCACTGACAGAAGTTTTTCAAGCCGCCTATAAGGCATCTGACACGTCTTAACGAATGCCATCTAGTGATAACAACTGGAACCTAAGGCCACCTGCGTGATCGACCCAACCACGCAAGTCGCGCTGAGCTACGACCGCCTCAGCACCAGTATCTCGACGTATCCTCGCGCGCGACATGAGATAAAGCATTCGTTCCGTTCTAACGCCGAACTAATGGGACAAACGAACTGTAGGTATTTTCTATGCCTCATGCTACCCTTGCAGGTTGCACTACAGAGGCACAGTAGGTCAAGAATCCATACGGTGTTCTAACTAAAATAACAATAAAATTTAATTTATTTTAATTAATTGTTCATAATAAAATTGGTAAATAAAAAAAAATAAAAAAAACCCTTTTTGATAATCGCTTCTAATAAATTGGCCCGAACGGTAAATGAGGCAATTGGGGCTCGACCTCTGGAGTGTCTTGCCCTTCAGCCCCTGTACGATTGCCGTCTAGCTAGACGTCTCCGTTGGACGACTGCATGGATTCTTTACACTGTGACAGAGGCAATGCAGAGCTACAGTGGAGGACCAGTGGTCCAACGCCTTTTTTGTTTCCATCTAAGCCGACATCACTAGTCCAGGGGCTTAAAATGGACAGTAGTCAATAGAAGTCCATTTTTTTGGTGCAGGTCAATAAAAGTCAGTTTTTCGAAAAATTTACAGTAAAGACAGTATTTTGAGTATCAGGGGCCATTTTCCCACAAAAGTGTGGTTTATGTAGATTCAGGTCACAAAAATGTGGTTTGGGTTCATCTCATCACCAGTTTTGCTGTTTTCAACCGACTTCCAAAAAGGGGGGTTTCTCAATTCGACTGTATGGTTTTTTTAATGCTTGTTACGCGATATCTTCGCAGATTGTTAACCAATTTAAATCTTTTTTATTCCATAGGGTAAGTATGCTTCTAGGTTGGTCCCATACCGATTTCATGAAAATCGGTTCAGTACTTTTTTAGATAATTAATAAAAACTAAAAAAAAAAGTAAAATTGTTTTTGGTTCTTGCTTATTTATTGGTCTATTTTTAACGTGTTTAGCGTTTTCAATTATTTATTAGTTGCTAAGGTTGGTATCCTGAAGATACAATTTTCTCGCCAATCATTTCCGTCCCTCTTTGTATTTTTTGGCTGGCAGAGACCATTACAAACATACAGAACATTTCACCTCTATTGAGTAGTAGCCCTCTAGTGAGTGAGAGCGCTTCACTTTCATAAACCCGCCTCCAAGTGCACTAAACAACAATCAACACTCTATTTTCAGTTTATCCAGGGGGTATTTTTTAGTGCACGGGGTATGCGACTCCGAATACCTCGAGATGCTATTTGCTACAAATCCTTGTCCTTCCCGAGCAAATGGCATCCGGATTAGGTCAAAAGACGCGAAGGGACGAAACTAAATTAAGTAATTTTACTATACGTAATACTGTAGACGCTCGGTCCTTGGTCCAGCGCAGACCAAGTCCGTGCGTTTGTTGGAGCTTTCGACCTATGCACAATCAGTTTTATTGTTATTATTATTTAAAATAAAATATTAATTTTCAGAGTGGACGACCGCAACCAGAGGCGCGCGCGGCTCGATTTTGGAACGAAACTAGGAATGAATTCGCCGTTTTAAGTGACGCAATAACTCTAGTCAATTACCTTACCTACGCTTATTATTAAGTACTTACATATCTAGTAATTTTGTGACTATTACTAGTTTTAATGTCAAAAGTAATAAAATGAAACCAAAGTATATATATATTAGTACTAATATAATGAAACAGTGTCGATTACAGCTATTTATTTTAAGTTTAAATGTACTTTGTACTTATGAATGACCTACTAAATAATGCTATGTTTTGTACTTAATTTTATTAAGTGACTTCTTTTTTGGATAAACTTTTATTAAAATTGTAAAACAATAAAGCTAGTTTTTAATTTCGTCAAGCCATTGTTCTAAAAGTGCGTACGCATTAGAGGAAGCCTCGGGTAAGCAGCCTCGCCACACGGCACGGCTCGGCCTGTGTGTATGTGTGTCAAGACTTGCTCGGAGGCAATGCGTCGAGACCATTTTTAGGTACATAAAGTCCACTTCCCGAAATCTCCGTTACCGATATACCCACTTCCGAAATTATCTGTTTCCCAAAACTCCTTGCCTGCGTCTGTGTTTCCCGACTCCTATTATTTGGGGATCTTCAAGGCGAGAGTGAATAGGCATTATTTGAGTTTGCGTGTACCATCCTGGACTACGTCGTCACTTACCATCAGGTGAGATATAGTCAAACGCACTCAAATTTCGAATAAAAAAAATGACAAGTTTCCTAAATAGGCTGGCCTATTATCAATAGTCCGATTATTGTAGTCCGGTTATCGGTAGTAACTGTCAGATCTGAGCCACCCAGGGTGAGCGAAGCTCTTCGATAGTATCATCAACCCTAACGAACCTATTATCGTTCGCTTCGCTCGCTCTACTCAGATCCGGTAACCGAACTACTGATAGTAGCCTTATTGTGATATATAAAAGCGCACATTTATGTTAAAAGCAAACATCACAGAATCATCATCATCATCGTCCACTGCTGGACAAAGGCCTCCCCCAAGGATTTCCCACGACGACCGGTCCTGCGCTGCCTGCATCCATCGGCTTCCCGCGACGTTCACCAGGTCATCGGTCCACCGCGTGGGAGGCCTGCCTACGCTACGTTTTCCGGTGCGCGGTCGCCACTCGAGAACTTTACTGCCCCATCGGTCATCTGTTCTACGAGCTATGTGCCCTGCCCACTGCCACTTCAGTTTAGCGATTCTGTGAGCTATGTCTGTTACTTTAGTTCTCCTGCGGATCTCCTCGTTTCTGATTCGATCACGCAGAGAAACTCCGAGCATAGCACGCTCTATTACCCTTCGGGTGACCTTGAGCCTTCTTATAAGGCCCATAGTAAGGGACCATGTCTCAGTTCCGTAAGTCATCACTGGCAACACACACTGGTCAAAGACCTTAGTCATGAGACACTGCGGTATTTGGGACGTGAAGATATTGCGAAGCTTCCCGAACGCTGCCCAGCCAAGTTGGATTCGTCGATTGACCTCTTTCTTGAAGTTGGACCTGCCTAGCTGGACTATTTGTCCCAGGTATACATATTCGTCAACAACTTCCAGTGTAGAGTCTCCAACCTTTAAAGGGGTGGGTGCGACACGGACATTTAACATTACTTTAATCATGGAATGTCGTCATTTTAATTTGTAGATGTTTTCAGAAAAGAACACAAAGAAAAAGTCATTAATGATATTTAGGGAAATAGTCATATTGGCTAGAAAAGTGTACAACAAAATAAGATTTTTTTTCTTGTTAATTTTTTGTTTAATATGACAAATGCTACGTCGTTTTTTTTAAAAAAAATGGATTTGTTGATTTAAAACATCCCACATAAATATGCTACTGTTTTTTTTAAAAAAATAACTGCTTAATGCTTATTAGGAAGAACTAATATGATGATTTTTGATAATTTTATTAATAGTTAAAATAAACAAAAATATATTGGGTTTTATATTAATACTGACTTCTAAATTAAAAAAAGATCGAAATATTTCTAAAACCATGATTTTTATCAACCCTGCGATCTTAGCTGACACAACTGTGTATATGTATATTTAAAAAAAAAAACGAAAAGAAGTGCGTACGCATTAGAAGCAGCCTAGCCACGCCAAGTGTGATTTGGACGTACTTTCAGGCAACATGGCTAGCGCCGAGCATCATGCCATGCATGTGCATGATGTGAGTGAAGCTGCCTCTGGCTGAGCGCGTCCACATTTGAGCAAATGCACAGAGGCGTCCTGCCCTACCCAGAGGTTACAGGAGGTTACCCCTAGTCTGTAATGCAAATAAGTAGGAAGGTAAATAGTTAGAGACAAATGACTTACAGTCATCTGGCCTCAAACTAGGATTCCCTGTAAGATAGGTCATCATGTCAGCTCATATATGTCCCCACCGAGGGGCTCGAGCCTACCCTGAATTAGGGCGATCGGGCCTTAGTTGACCACGCGGGCCCGGTGCGGGTTGGTCGACTTTACACACAACCTACGAGTTTCCTCGCAAGCGTTTGCAGGTTTCCTTACGATGTTTTCCTTCACCGTAAGAGCGTCGGATAAACGTACATATGAAATCTAAATTCGAAATCACATTGGTACATGGCAGGATTCAAACCACGACCTCCTCCCGGGCAGGAGGCGGTGTATCTAGCCATTACGCCACCGACGCTCTTGGTACGTGACAGGATTCGAACCACGGGCAGGATTCGAACCAAGTAAGATAAGTAGGTAGTAAAACGCAAACTATCGTTTCGAGCCGATCTCATTTCGTGCGTTTCATAATTAAATTCTCTTTTGATTTTGTTCCTCTATGGAAATTTAATTTGAAAATATTGGTGACTTTTTTGACAAGAGGAAAAGAAAAGGTTGACCGTGATCTCTTTGACAGTGGAGTATTTAAATTTTTGGTTTTATACTAATGTTTCGTTGAGGCCCACTATTTTATTCAGTGGTAAGTAATTTGCATAAGGAAACCGCTTTGCGTGTATTTTTGGTACTGCTGCGAACTAGATCTATATATGTCCGTAGGGTTCTTCCACTCCCCTTGCGAAGTTGACGTCCCCGAAGGTTCATCCGACTAAGGATTGATCCTGGGATGGAGCTGTGCTGACCACCAGCCAGTCCTTTGCACTGCCCGCCCAGCTGCTTGCCAAAAGGGAAGTGAATACTTAATTTATCTTTTATCCCGAGCGACTCTCTGGCCATTGGTCCTAGAAGATTTCCTGCCTCCAGTTTCTAACGATTTAGTTATTTGTTTTAAATTTTAAAAATGTTTTGTACCTAATACGTGTTTTTTTTAGAACGATAGGGTAATTCAGACCAAAGTGAAATTTAATTATTTTAGGACTTAGTAACTTATTTAAGTACCAAAGGGACGGCGACGATCGTTGCCTACCGGCATTCTATAAGATAACCTTTTTATATTCAAATAAAATTGTTACTTTAAATTTATTTCCGGAAATTGTTCAAAAATATATTAGGTTATTGTTTTATATCAACACGGTCAACCAATGTAAATCACATCTTTTTCTAGTACTTATATTATTCCTTCTTTTTTAGAAAAATTATAAAATACATATATTCTAATTTACCCCATAATATTTTTCTTAAAACTCCGTTTAGGCCCGAACCGAACCGTTTAGGCCCGAACCGAATCGTTTAGGCCGAATAATGGAAACTGGGGATAAAAACCCTTTTGGAATTTGCCACATATGATACGTAAGATTTAGAGGTTCGGGCCTAAACGGAGTTTTAAGAAAAATATTATGGGGTAAATTAGAATATATGTATTTTATGATTTTTCTAAAAAAGAAGGAACAATATAAGTACTAGAAAAAGATGTGATTTACATTGGTTGACCGTGTTGATATAAAACAATAACCTAATATATTTTTGAACAATTTCCGGAAATAAATTTAAAGTAACAATTTTATTTGAATATAAAAAGGTTATCTTATAGAATGCCGGTAGGCAACGATCGTCGCCGTCCCTTTGGTACTTAAATAAGTTACCAAGTCCTAAAATAATTAAATTTCACTTTGGTCTGAATTACCCTATCGTTCTAAAAAAAACACGTATTAGGTACAAAACATTTTTAAAATTTAAAACAAATAACTAAATCGTTAGAAACCGGAGGCAGGAAATCTTCTAAGACCAATGGCCAGAGAGTCGCTCGGGATAAAAGATAAATTAAGTATTCACTTCCCTTTTGGCAAGCAGCTGGGCGGGCAGTGCAAAGGACTGGCTGGTGGTCAGCACAGCTCCATCCCAGGATCAATCCTTAGTCGGATGAACCTTCGGGGACGTCAACTTCGCAAGGGGAGTGGAAGAACCCTACGGACATATATAGATCTAGTTCGCAGCAGTACCAAAAATACACGCAAAGCGGTTTCCTTATGCAAATTACTTACCACTGAATAAAATAGTGGGCCTCAACAAAACATTAATATAAAACCAAAAATTTAAATACTCATCACTGTCAAAGAGATCACGGTCAACCTTTTCTTTTCCTCTTGTCAAAAAAGTCACCAATATTTTCAAATTAAATTTCCATAGAGGAACAAAATCAAAAGAGAATTTAATTATGAAACGCACGAAATGAGATCGGCTCGAAACGATAGTTTGCGTTTCAGTAGGTAGTATCTAGTGAATAAAGACGTAGGATTGGGAACAAATGTTTTAATATTAGACTAAATTAATTTGTGATGTATATTATAGTAGACACCGCAGTCATATCCGTAACATTATTTCGTGCCAATCCCTTTGCTAGGCAGTTGTAGGTCCTACTTTTTAGTTTATCAAAGTGGTAAATTCAATCTTTATGAAACACTTTCAGATGTATTGCCCCCTCTGGCTCGTGTTGGCGGCGCGGCGGCCGGCGCGAGTCATTTTTACTGCTTCTAGAACTCCCTCCGTCTTAAGCATTATAGAATTTTTAACAATTCACAGCTTACCCACAAATGTTAAACATAATTTGTTAACAATTTTTAATTGCATACTTTTTAACGATCTATATTACTGTTAGTTACTAAACACTTGTACTTAGAGGTACGTAAAAATGAATAAGGCATCCTAGCACTAGGAGTCATCGGATAAATCCAGAATTTCTTGTACAAATGAAGCAACATCGGTCTCCTTTTGACTATGTTCTTGGCAGAACTGATGAGCAAGCAGCGCGTCATAGTTTGGTCTCTGCCTGTAATCTTTTTGCAGACATTTTATTATCATGTCCTCAAACTCTTTTGAGAACTGTCCACTGGGCAGTCTAGGGGGATCATCTTTGACCACTTGCTTCAACTGTTCGAACGGCGTACACCAAGTGCTATAGGGGAACTTACCCGTCGCCAACTCAATCATCGATATGCCCAGGGACCAGACATCGCTACGAATGTCGTATTGCCCAGGGTTGCCATCAGGGTCGATCCTTTCTGGAGCCATGTATGGCTTACAACCTGCATCTATTGTTTTTGCTACAGAATCAACGAGGTAACCGGAGATACCGAAGTCACACATCTTCACTTCGCCTTTCCTGTTGATTAAAATGTTTGATGGCTTCACATCCCTGTGTATGACTCTGAGCTGTGAGTATAAGTAGTGCAATGCACTGACCACAGAAAATGCAATTTTCCCAAGAATATTTTCAGGGATGGTTCTGTTATTTTTGTAGACCTTGGGGTACAGTTTATCCAGGCTCATGTCCATGACTTCCATGCAGATCCATACATCGCCTTCTCTGAACATGGCTCCGTAAAAGTGTACAGTGTAAGGGCAAGCGCTTGCCCTCATTGAGACGTCCAGATCCATCAGAAGACGCTTCAATTCGTCAGATTGTGCATTGAGCGAAGCAGTGATTCTCTGCAAAGATTTAATTTTTTGTAGGAACTGACAGTTTTTATGGTTACTATACCCAAAGCGTGACCAACGGGACCCTATTACTAAGCCTCCACTGTCCATCCGTCTGTCTGTCTGTCAGCAGGCTGTATTTCATGAACCAAAATAGGTAGAGGCGAAATTCATTTTGCCGCTACATAACAACAAATAATAAATATTACAAAAATTGAAAAATTAAGGGAATACAAGATATCTGTTTAATAATAGATATTTTGCTCTATCGTAAAACTTGGTGTGATTATAGAACGAATTCTTAAGTAAAACCAAAAATAATAACTGGCCAGGTGCGTCCAAATCTGAACTGTATGAAAAAAAAAGCATTTTTCTGTAACTCGCGTCGATGTCTTTTGATTGTAATGTGAATAGTCATTGTAATGTAATTGTCATAGTGGTGTGGTATGTGGTGGTACGGAACCCTTGGAGCGCGAGTACCGTTTTTTTTAATCCACTAGTAACTGGTGCTAGTGAGTCAAATCATAGAAAAATGTAAATATTTTCACCTGTGATAATAATTCGGTTACCTACTAGTCATATGACTTACTTTTTATGAACTGTCAAAAACGAGATTATGTTCTCAAAAATGTTTGAAATATTGAACTATGACGTCACACTTACTTTTCATTGCCGTTGACGTACTTATTATGTGTTTTTGATTAATAAAAAAATTGAAATGATGTGAAAAAACAAACGACTAACAAGTAAGTTTTTATGAAATTTGAGAAGGAGAGCTTTGCAGTGAATTTTATTTTATAATTTAATTTTGATTCTTTCAAGTACCCAATTATAAGAATTCGCCAAGTACCCAATTATAACAATTCAAAATGTTTGATTTACTAGCGCCATATCATTCCGTATGTTTTTTTAAGGTTACTGGAATTACCACCTCAAGCCAAATGGAAAAGAAGAGGGCTCAAGAAAATTGAATCTCAACAAAAATATATTGTGAAAACATGCCAAGCCTCGAATCAATTAGAGTTGGCTCTTTATTTCATCTCAGCTTTAACCAATATAATAGAGATGGACCGGATTAGGCGAACAACGGTTTTGATGACTACAGAATGAGCGAAATCGCTTATTTCGTCTCAGTTGGTCTTTTTGAGGCCAAGAGGTCACGTTCCGATAATCACGGACTAACTTCGACATGATGCTCGGCTGTGCTGTTCCAAAGTGTAGAAATAATACGAATAAGGGTTTAGGCATCACATTTCATAATTTTTTTGCAATGCAATTCTAATTAAATTTACTAAAATAGTATTTATTCAAAATTTCGCATGCTTTCATGTTCAATGTGTATCGATGCGTGAGTTAGACAATAATATGACATTGTGTTGGTTCAGAAAGAGCCAGGAAGAACTGTTAACTTCACTCAAAGGTTTGGTACAACTCAAAGGTTCGGTACATACGAGACAAAAAATCAAAGCTTTTTTTTTTATTAATTTTAATTATTTATTATATCATTCAGTGTACAGTTGTGCACTTTGATAAGGCTTTTTATTTTAGGTAATGTTTTCAATTTACGTTTTTTTAGCTTTTGCGTGCGGCTTCGTACACTTGGGTATCGTTTTCATGACTGTTTGTTTTTAAGGGTAAGTGTGTGTTGGCAGTACTCACTAAACTAAATTAAGGCTTGGCACATTCTAATAAAATTTTTGACATGTCTTTTTGAACAAACAGTACTATTTTCAGGAGTAAGTAATTAAAAATTTTTTTTTAATTCTTGCTTTGAAAAATTTCGCTTGTATGGGTACTAAAACCTATTTATGTACCTACCAAATTTCAAGTAAGTAGGCAAGCTAGAAGTACTATAGATTTTTGATGATCGGTGAGTGAGTCAGTGACAATAGACATATTTCGCAAACTTTATTAGGTACAAACTAGCAATTTGGGGATAGACATAGGTTCAGTAAATACAGTAGTAATTAAAATATATCCAAAACTTATACCTATATCCAGAACTTATACCTATATCCAGAACTTATACCTATATCCAGAACGAAGATAAAGGGGGCTTAAAAGTACTGTAAGTTGCTTAAAAAAAGTATAATATGGCCAAGCTCAACTTGGTGGCCCCAAAATGACCCATGCCACCAAATGCATAACACTTTATGATGCCCAAAAATTTACCTTAACAGCCATGGTGGTATTGCTAGGCTTGTGATGCATCTTCTCTACAATTCCGTAAGCCCCACGGCCAAGGTCGCAAACCTTGACAAGGTCATCTGCATGCACTGTAAATGTCTTATTGTCAACTGTTATAGTCGTCTGCTTATCCAGGTTTCTTGGTGGTGTACTGAAATATAGAAAAAAAATTGATTTTATCTAAAAATCTTGCAAGCAAACTAAGCTTGTAAAAAAAGATAGGGTCAAAATACCAACACTGTTGTGAGTTAGTCACAACAATTAGTAAGAATGAATAGATTTTATATAAGTTTGCGTATTCCCCGTTGACTCCATCGTCACCATAAGTATAAATTTGATAACTGTGGTAAAATTTTGGATATGTGCCGTCTTGATAGAAGAGGAGGGGGAAAGGTTACCCCCCTCCCCTAGAGACAGTTTTTTCACTACTATTGTTATGTAAGGCCATGTAGGGTCCCCATGTAAATGTAAGTGGATAATGGGAGGGGAATGAGTAGGGAGGTTAGGTTTAATAGGAGGAATTCCCTCTTATAAGCACAGCATGCAAATAAGTGGATTTCGAGAAAATCTTATGTTTACCCCCCTACAACTTAATGTTATGACTTTTGCTGTGACCAAAAGGCAACAAGCAAAATTGGTTCTGGTGCTCTGCCTTGCCTGCTACCGCCGCCCCAGTATTGCATCACTCACCTGGCTTGCATGTTGCCCATCATGTTAAACTAACACAGCTTGTTGTTTCGCTCCTCACTACCTAAGGTGCTTTATCACATTATTATATCAGCCGAAAGATGTTCACTACTTTAATTGTAAACTAAAAAAAAGGCCACCTTATCACAACAGAAGGCAAAAAATCACCTAGCTTAGCACCAACTGTTTTTCTTATGACCCTTATGAAGCAGCTGGATGAGGGCAGTGCAGGACCCGTTATTGTGGAAAGCATTGGGGGAGACCTTCATCCAACACTGGATGTCTTTTAGCTGATATGATGATTAGAATGCAATATAGCTCATCTTTAGGACCGCATAGCTAAGTTTGTTCATACAGGAATTTTTGTTGATTACAAAATAACTGCTAGAAAACATCATATTTTTCCTGTAATTTATTTATTTATTTATTAAGGAAAATCAACAGCCTTTAATTATAGTAATATTAAAAACAATAGAGATTTTTACGATAGGCCTTTACAGATTTTCACAAACATTACCTAAACAGTATAAGTCGTGCAAAAGTGAACAATATAGCAGTTATATAGGCAAGTATTAATTAAATTACTAAATCTTTTGTTCATTAATTACTTAATTATTTAAATTAAGTTTAGTTACATGAACAAGTGCAAGCTTGTGTGTGTAATTGTATGTATGTTGTGTGTGTATGTGTGGGTGTGTGTGTGTAATATTTACATAAACCTCTTTGCATCTGAAATTAATTCTGATTTTTCACTGAGCAAACTTTAGAGATATAAAGGTAGGTGATGTCAATTGTTTATCATAAGTCGAAAACTAAGTCATAAAAATATAAAAAAAACCTTTGGAATGTACAAATCACACTCTTTCATATACCCTATTTGACCAATTCACCACTTTTTAAAAATAAATTGATTGGTACAAAACCTTAAAAACACCTGTATTTTATGTAACTAATCGAAAGAGTCAAACAAAAGCTGATTTTTTGTAATAAACATTGCATCACATATTAAAGGACGACCATGAAAGAACTATGATTAAGTTGGTCGACTATTACTTCACAATGAGGGAAGTGAATAGAGACAAACTCACCCCTACTTTACATAGGAGAGGAAACCTAAAAAAAAATTGTTTGACTCCACAAAGGGGAGCTAAACATGTTCATGTGGGAACCCAAAATTTTTATCTTTGCATATCTGGGTCCTTCTATTTACGAAATTTGGAGGCCCCCTCTAAAGCGAGAACTAAGCCAGATTTTCTGTATGCCAGGCTGTCAATACGTGCACAGCGGCCTTATTTGTGAGGTATGTTGCACCCCTGCACCTAAGCACAAGTCAGCCCCACTTAAAGTGACCTAATATAAGCCAAAAGTTGGGTGCTTTGATTTGAATTTGTGAAAAAGTTTTAGGTAATTTTTTCACAAACCCAAGTTGTCAGAGCCAAATGAAGCCAAAAGTGGGATGCTCCAATTCAGATATGTAAAAGTGACCTAAATGATCAAGTAAAAAATCATAAAAACTATGTCTTCATTGCACAGGTATAGGGGGATGGCTCCTCTCCCCTAGACCCTACCCACCCCTCTCTGTGACAAAGTAAGCTACATCAAAGCAAAAGTGGGGTAGGTACCTACAAAACAAATCAATACAAAAACTATCTCCAATGAAGGGAAATAGGTGATGAATCCCCCCCTCCTCCTTTATTTATTCATTATTGGCAAGCCCTTGGCATCATCTCACCTGATGGTAAGTGACGATGATGCCAAAGATGAAAGCGGACTTACCAAGATTCCCCAATGTTACACATCAATGTCATTAATAGTCAAGTATGGCGGCAAGATTTAGAAAAGATGGTGGTAGCTAGCCAGGTGGGCTTAGTAAATGCCCGTCCACCAACCAAACTGAGTCTTACAAAGTTAGACTCGGCCGAGAATCGAACCCGCGACCTCTGATGTGAAGCCAATGGATCATACGTCACGGAGGTGTTCAATCCACTTTGTCTAGGTTTTATTTTTATATATACATATATAAAACGACAAATGTACACAACATCAATATGCAGTGAAAAGGTCAACAGATAATTTGGGATAGTTACATCTGAACAGGCTCGTCAGCAGGCTGGAGCAAATCGAATTTAGGTAGGATCCTTTTCTTTCCCGACATCCTTTCAGACGTATTTTAAAGCCCAAAAGGAGAATTACGGCGAATTCCACAAAAAAATTGTGCGATGCCCTCTAATCTGTAACCTCTAGTTTTAGCAATTATACACTTTTATTTCAAAACTAACATTATTAGAGGAAGCACATTATACCGTACTTTCTGAATACACTACAAAATATTCCAATTTACTATTGTAGAAATTGTATTTTTCCAAAAATATTCAGTTTGACAGATCGAGGTACTTTTAACTTTTTCACAGGTCTAATAACTTTTTGGTATACAGTGTTGCCAGATGACCGTCTCGCTCAGGTTCTCTCTCCCCAAATCTTCCCCGAAATCCCCCCAAATCAAGGTTTTCAAGTAAAAAAAAACCTGAAATTAAATATATACAAAACATTTTATTTTATTTGAAACTCAGTCTTAGGGTACCTATCAAAAATTATTTTGGTGAGTACTTAAATTGTTCCCAATCCAATATAAGGTCCAGTAAGGTCTTGAAATCAAAAACAAAAACAAGTTTGGTTTTTATAAACTATACAATTTATTAAAGATATCAAAGATGGATTAACTCTTACCCTTATTATCATTAGCTCATATATATATATATATAAATAAATATACGTCCCCACCGAGGGGCTCGAGCCTACCCTGAATTAGGTCGATCGGGCCTTAGTCGACCACGGGGGGCCAGTGCGGGTTGGTCGACTTCACACACAACCTTTGAGTTTCTTCGCAGGTGTGTGCAGGTTTCCTCACGATGTTTGCCTTCACGGTAAGAGTGTCAGATAAACGTACATATGAAATCGAAATTCGAAAACACATTGATACATGGCAGGATTCGAACCTCGACCTCCCGGACAGGAGGTAGCACCCCTTGCCATTACGCCACAGACACTCTAACCCTGATTATGATTAGGTATTGATAAACTTATTTAAAAAATAAATCTACTTTGAAGAGAATTTTATAGCCCTAACAGCAAGTCTGGCTTTCTTGGATGCCTCTTCCTTCATCCTGTGTTTTTTCTCTTTTTCTGCCAAACCTATTACTACATCATGATGTAAAGCACTTTTTACAGAAGATTTGGAAAACAGTTTGCTTAAAACATAATCATCGTCATTATCATTTTCTTTCTTTTCTTTGTGTCTCCTATGCTTCTTCTTTTTAACCTTTTTTACTGCAACTAAGTTTTCAATTACCGGCTCTTTGGTTTCTGAGTATCTTCTTTTTCGAATCTTTCTGTCATGTTGCTCAGTGTCTTTGTCAGATTCTGTTATATTAGCAGGAAGTTTTTCATTATATTTTTTAGTTTCTTGATAATTATCTTTTAACTTTACAGTTTCTTGATGATTTTCACTTAGCTCTACAGTTTCTTGGTTATTTTTATTTGTCTTTTCAGCATTCATTTCTCCATCATTACTATCTGAGATTTCACCTTCTTCCATTTCATAATCTTGGGTTTTCATAACTTCTTTTATAAGATTATCTTCATAGTCTTTCTTCACATGCATATTGATTATATCTATTTCAGATAACACATTTTCAAATGGTACATTTGTTACTTGGTCATCAACTAAATTGATTTCTGGTTCCAGTGCTTTAGGTGGATTCAATAATAGTTCCCTTTTTTCCTTGTATTTTTTACGTGGATCTTCTTCAGAAGCAGCTCTAGCTTTTTCTGTTTCCTTTGATATCTTTTTACTAATTTCTTTTGCCATCTGTTTCATCGCTTCCAGTTTTTTCTTGGAATGTGAGGCTTCTTTGCTTATACTTTCATCATTCTTCTCTTTTCTTTTATTGTTTACAGCAACTTTTGTGTGTTTAAACAGTGAAGCTGTTTCAGTATCCCCATCACAATTTAACTCCTCAAGTGTGAAAAGACCTTGTAGTGTACTGGTAGTGAGGACATTCTTCTGGTTAGGATCCACTAATATTTTATTACTTAAAAATTGTTTAAATATTTGCCTCTGGTAAATTTTTTCCTCTATAGTTCCAGCTGAGAGCAGTCTGTAGACTGTAACATTTCTCAGTTGTCCTATTCTCCAAGCTCTCTCCTTTGCTTGATTATCAGTAGCTGGATTCCAATCTGGGTCATAAATGATGACTCTGTCAGCACCTGTCAAATTCACCCCTAAACCTCCAACTCTAGTGGTGGCAAGAAATACCAAGTATTTTGTATTCTCATTGAAGGCCTTGATCAAACTTTGCCTTTGATTAACACTGACAGTACCATCCATTTTTAGGTATTCATAGCCTTGGTTTTGGAGATATTGTTCTAAGAGACATAGCATTGCTCTGGATTGGGAGAATATTAATGCTCTGTGGCCTTGCTTCTGCCAAATTCTAAGCAAAGAATTAACCACTGTCATCTTCCCAGACCTCTTCCAGTGACCAAACTTATCTTCATCAATTTGTTCGAATTCTTCTTGAGCTTCATAAAGATATAGATCAGGGTGATTGCAAATTTTCCTTAGTGTGGTTAAAGCAACTAGAACTCTGGCTCGCAAAGGGTCCCCAAATCGACTTTCTTTATCTAGTATGCTTCTGACTGTAGCACTCATGAGGTAGCCCATGTACAGGTCTCTTTGCTCTTGACTTAGAGCACAAAATAACACCTGCTCATTTTTATCTGGCAATTTTATATGTTCTTGGACTTCCGCCTTGGTGCGTCTTAACATGTATGGTGTGATCAAATTTTTTAAAGCTTTTGCTATTTCCATAGCAGTTGCTTCTTGTAACTGAGTAGCGTTAGCATATCCTCCTTGAGTAATTGGTTGTGCAAAATATTCCATAAAAGCTGTGTATGTCCCCAACAACCCTGGTCTCATGAAGTCAAACAGAGACCAAAGCTCCTGTAAGCTGTTTTGCATGGGAGACCCGGTGATCAGCAGTCGGTGCGGTGTCTGAAACTTCTTGACAAATTTACTAACTTGTGTTTCCGGATTTCTAATTTTATGCCCTTCGTCTAATATTAGGTAGTGCCATTTTCTAGACATCAAATCATTGGAGTACTTAACAATCCCAGCATATGTAACCAGTAAAATCCCATGAGATGTATAAAGGTCTCGAATGAGTTTGTTATGGTTTCCAGTGTGAGAACCAGAGTGATGTAGAACAGCAACCCTCAGAGGTGGGTACCAGTAGTGGAAATGTGACACCCACTGGTAGATTACAGTTGCTGGTGCCACAATTATGGAAGGGCCTAAGCCACCCCATTTTCCACTGTCAGTCTTAGATAATCCAGCAAGGAATGCAATGATTTGAACTGTTTTCCCTAATCCCATCTCATCACCAAGCATGCCACCCGACTGTACTTGATGCAGTTCCCACAACCATTTCACTCCTATTCTCTGATATTTATATAGCTGTTTCCATATGTAATTTGGTATGCTGAGCCCGTTTTGGAGCTCATGTACTTCTTCATGGTCTTTATGTCCATCTAGAATGTATTGTATGTCTGCAGATATGCCATACTCAAAGTTGCCTTTACAAGCTTCAGCTAAATTCTTTCTCCACATTGCGACTCTCTCACCATAAAGCATAGCGTCACCGTCATCAATTATTTTTGAAATTTTTTGTTTGGAGCGAGAAGGGCATGGTATATCGAATGGTAGGTTGACGTCTTCTTCATCATCATCAAACGGCGCGTACTCACAGTCATCCTCAGAGTCCTCATCAGCTGAAGGACCATGTTTCTGTGAAGTGCTTGCCGATAAATAATCTTCTCTTTTACTATCCTTAGATTTCTTTGGGCAATATTTATCCTGTTTCTTAGCAATCAAATCTGCGGCATGTTTACTTTTCTGTGAAATAGAATCACATTCTTTCTTGGTCTTGGCTTCGCATCTTAATTTAGCAAGTGCTAACTGAGATTCAAGGTATTTGTTTATATCGACCATTTCACTGTAATGTATGAGAAATATTTGTAAAATCAATGCCCAAAATCTCAACAATGCCGTAAATAAAACAGAAAGACAAAAACAAAACAAAATATTCTCCACAGATCTAAATATTCTTCGTTCACCAAAGTGGATATAAATCACTTTTACAAATTAGGCGCTTTGCACACGACGGGGCGGGGCGGACCGGTCAATTTCGCCGCCAACGATAGCACAAAGGGAATCCTATAATACTGTGAGTACTGGCACGTTACATTAAGTGGCAGGCGTTTTGAATGAAGGTGTCAATGTTCTGTTTTAATATGGTCTGTCTGAGTAGAAAGAAAATACAATTTTTATTTCAATATGTTTATTGTTGTTTCGATCTTTCTACATCTCTCACACATTGGTAGCAGAGCGTGGTTAAACTAAGCTAGTGAAATAAAAATGTCCACATCGACTAATTATCGTAATATTGAGCTGCTCTCGAAGGCCAACTACGATACCTGGTGCCAGCAAGCACAGGCAGTCCTAATTAAATGTGATTACTGGGACATCGTAAGTGGAGAAAGAATTTTAAAACCTACTGCAGATGAGACGGAAAAAACGTCGTTTCAAAAAGATGATCTGAAAGCAAGGGCCGAAATTTTACTTTTGTTATCGCCACCCGAAATTTTACTTTTGTTATCGCCACCCGAATTGAAGCAAATCAAAGGATGTACAACTTCAAAACAGGTATGGGATAAACTAAAAGTAATTTACCAAAGTTCGGGTCCCGCCAGGAAGGCAACTTTGTTAAAGCAATCAGTTTTGAAGAGAATGACCAAAGAAGAAGATATTCGTGATATAAATAATTTTATGGATATGGTGGACAAACTTACCAACATTAAAATAACATAGGAATTGCTTAGCATAATGCTTTTATACAGCCTGCCAACAAGTTTCGAAAATTTTCGAATAGCCATAGAATCTAGAGACACACTGCCAAGCCCTGATGATCTAAAAAATAAAATCCTGGAAGAATACCAGGCTAGGAGTGGCAGTGAGCAGCCTGAAAGCTCAGAAGCATATCACACTAAAAGAAACATGTTTTGTAAAAACTGCAAAAAGAAAGGACATGCTACAGAGACATGTTGGACTACATCTCACATGTGAGGAAACAAAAACATGTTTTCAAAAATTGTTTTTATGACCCCTGAAAAAGGCATATTAAAGTTGGCATCAAGTAAATGCACCAGTCAAATCCAAGGTAAAGGCAAAGTTACTGTGAGTACTGACAAAAATGAAATGAACTTTAATGATACCCTGTTTGTTCCCGAAATTTCGACGAACCTATTGTCAGTGGGAAAAATAACAGACAGAGGGAATAAGGTTGTTTTTAAAAAGACAAAGCCTACATAATAGAAGAAGACGGTGAGTTAGCGATGACAGCAAAACGAAAGGATGGGCTCTACTATCTTGAGTTATATAAAAAAAGACTGCACAATACACATCAAAGAAAGAAAGAAAAGATAACGATGTCATGGAATGGCATCGAAAACTTGGTCATATCAATGAAAAAGATTTACTAAAAATGGCTAAAGAGGATCTAATGTATGGCTTAAATTTGACTGAAAATAAATTTGTAACCTGCGAAACATGCATCAAAGGCAAAATGTCAAGACTGCCATTCAAAAGACATGATGATCTTTATTCAACTAAACCGCTTGAAATAATTCATAGCGATGTTTGTGGGCCATTAGAGTGTGAAACATTAGCAGGCTCAAGATACTATGATACTTTCATAGATGATTTCACTCGTTACTGTCACGTTTATTTTATCAAAGGGAAAAGTGACGTGTTAAATGTTTTCAAAGAATACAAAAACGAAGTGGAGACATTCAAGAATAAGAAGATTAAAAATCTACAATCGGATAACGGTACAAAATACCGCAATAACGATTTTGATGACTTCCTCAAATTACACGGAATCAAAAGGAGATTAACGACAGTTTATACACCACAACTGAATGGGATTAGCGAAAGGCAAAATAGATCCTTACTAGAAAAAGCCAGATGCTTGCTAATTGAAGCTAATGCCCCAAAGAAGCTATGGGTGGAAGCAGTGGCGATCGCTAATTACCTTATAAACCGCTGTCCATCAAAAGCTTTAAAGGGCGATGTGCCATTCAAAAAATGGGTTGGCAAAACTCCATCAGGTAATCACATGCACGTTTTTGGTCGGAAGACATTTGTTAAAATAAACAGAAAAGGGAAACTCACCCAAACCGCTAAAGAGGGCGTTTTCATGGGATATTCGTTGACTTCAAAAAGTTTCCGAGTATATATATTTATATATATATATATATATATATGTCGGAGCGTTGAAACTATATTAAAATATTTAGCAAGTAGTTAATAAGGATAGCTCTAGTTTATAACTGTTACGGACAGCTTACCTTGCGTGGGCCTCGCGTGCGTGCCTATAGACAGTGCCCTTTGTCTCGCGGTAAAGATTTGTTTGTTTACTTTAACGGCACGCCCGGTTCTCCCGCTGGCCCTGAACTGCGGAGTTGTCTTGAGCAGTAATTTCTTTATTTTTATAATAAGTTTCATTGTTCTAGTATAAGTGTCTTTGTTTTAATATTTTATTTAGAATAAGTTTTGTATGACGGCAGTGTGGCCGTAATAGTTTAGTTCACTTCTTGACCTGATATAGTGCGAACGCATCAGAGCAAAGTTTGTTGTTTGTGAATAAGTGCGTAACAAGTTATTTAACTGTGTGTTGATATTTGGTTCGGTATGGGACTATTGGGACTATTGAAGTTTATTAATTGACATTTATTATACGTACTATTTGTGATTGTACAAGACTTTTAATTATTTAAAAATTCTTATGATGACCAGTACTGATGACGAGGCCAACAAAGGCCTCGAACCACATCTTCCGCCCCAGGCCACCTCGTTATCAGAAGTGGGATATAACCAGGACGTACCACAAGAACGTGAAGGTACTAGTGAGTCAAATGATATTAATGATGAACGATGGTGCCGACTGCTAGAGCAACAAAATCGTAACTTTATGGCGTTGATTAAGGCAATGAGATCGCCTACTTCATCGAATGAATTGCGACTTCCTGATTTCGATCCAAACGCACGAGAAGTTAGTGCTCACGGTTGGTTAAATACAGCCGACATGTGCATCACCGATCAACACCGCCAGGGCGCATCACTGATGATTAGTCTTAGCCGTGCGCTAAAGGGTGAAGCTTCGACCTGGCTTTCAACAGTGTCGTTCCCAAGTATGACATGGAGTGAATTCAAAGACCTATTTACTGCACGATATGCTTGTCCTGAAACACCGGCATCTTTCTTGATCAATATAAATGAGACTAAGCCAAAAGACAACGAATGTCTTGCTGCATATGCTGCAACTTTGATGACGTCAATCATGTCAAACTGGAGTAAGCTAAATACAGAGCAAATAGCAACTGCTACCGTTTTGTCACACATTTCTCGGTTTGAGCCGAGAGTTCAACGTCTTGCATTTACGACAGAAATCAATACACGAAACGAACTGCAACAGGAACTTAAAGCTATTTCATTCCTAAAAAGAAAAGTGTCTACACACGATCCTGCACCTGAGATCAAAAAAAGTCGTCTTAGCCAGGGTTCGCCTATTGTTAGATGCTATAATTGTGGGAAACTGGGCCATAGATCTATACAGTGCTATGCTAAGAGAAATTTGATGTCTCAAGAAAATACTAGTGGAAATACCAGCAACAAAAATCAAACTATTGGGAAGACTACGATCACCTGCTTTCAATGTCACGGTCAAGGGCACTACGCATCCAGTTGTCCTGAACGAGCACTAAAGGAGAAGACTGGCATTGGAGCTGGACCAGACCAAGAGAAGCGAGTTGACGTGTGCACCGTAGATGCACCCACGGAGTTTCTGCGTCACTCTGGTGAGTGGTTCTGTTTTCATTATGATTCCGGAGCAGAATGCTCATTAATTAAAGAATCAATAGCATGTAAATTAGTTGGGAAGCGTTTATGTAATACTGTTAGTATGACTGGTATTGGCCAAACCTCTGTTCATTCTACAACACAAGTTTTGAGTGTCGTAGAAATTAATGATATTCCACTAGAAATACTATTCCACGTTTTACCTGATTATTGTTTACGTCATGATATTGTCATTGGTCGTGAAATTTTAGCCCAAGGTTTAGCTGTGAACATGACTAAAAATAAGTTGCATTTCAAGAGAGTTTATGTTGTTGAATCATGTAATGTACTTGGAAAACATGAAATTGACTATGACTTGATTGACACTGACTTACCAGCAGAGAAGAAAAACGAGTTACATAAGATCTTGAAAATATTTGAAGAATATTTTGTGACTGGAACACCCACGACTCGTGCAGACGTAGAACCTATGCGGATTCGACTCAAAGACCCCTGTAAAACAGTTAATCGCCGCCCATATAGGTTGAGCCCTGAAGAGCGCAGAGTGGTACGTGATAAAATTGATGAGTTACTCAAGGCTAATATTATTCGTCCTAGTTCTTCACCTTTCGCTAGTCCTATACTACTAGTTAAAAAGAAAGATGGTTCAGATAGGATGTGTGTAGACTATCGTGAGTTGAATGAAAACACAGTCCCAGAAAGGTTTCCCCTTCCTCTTATATCAGACCAGATAGCCAGAATGCATGGAGGTAATTTTTTTAGCATTCTTGATATGGCCTCAGGGTTTCATCAGATACCCATCCACCCTGATTCTATCGAATGCACAGCGTTTGTCACGCCTGAAGGCCATTACGAATATCTCACCATGCCTTTTGGTCTTCGAAACGCACCTTCCGTATATCAGCGGTCAATCACTAAAGCTCTAGGTGACCTTGTAACCACCTACGTTATAGTGTACATGGACGATGTTTTGATTGTTGCACAAGATGCCAACCAAGCCCTAGAACGACTCCAAATTGTGCTTAGTGTTCTCACAAAGAAGGGATTCTCTTTAAATGTAAAAAAATGTGCTTTCCTGAAACAAAAAGTTAACTATCTGGGGTACGAGGTTAGTCAAGGAGAAATAAGACCAAATCCTCGAAAAATCATGGCCTTGACTTTATTGCCACCACCAAAAACTGTCACTCAGCTGCGGCAATTTATCGGTTTGGCATCATACTTCCGACAATTTGTAGCTAAATTCTCACAAATCATAGCTCCGTTATACGCTTTGACCTCTGGCACTGGCAAAATAGTCTGGAAGCCCGAGCATGAATCCATAAGACAACAGATAGTATCAATGCTCACAAGCGAGCCAGTACTTATGATCTATGATCCAAACTTAGAAGTAGAGTTGCACACAGATGCTAGTTCCATTGGTTACGGCGCTGTTTTGATGCAAAAGAAGAATAGTAAAATGCATGCTGTTGAATACTATAGCAAACGAACATCGGCAGCAGAGTCTAAATATCACTCTTACGAGTTAGAGACTCTTGCTGTGTATAACGCAGTAATACACTTTAGGCATTATCTGCATGGTCGCAGATTCCTTGTTGTGACAGATTGTAGCTCTCTTCAATCTTCCCGAAAAAAGCGCGATTTAATGCCCCGAGTTCACAGGTGGTGGGCATATCTACAGAGTTTTGATTTCGATATTGTTCATCGCGATGGAAAACGAATGAGCCATGCCGATTTCTTTTCAAGAAATCCCTTGCCAGATAAAACAACGAAAAATTCCGTAGAAAAGGTCGAATCAAAGATAGTCGATATCACAGAACTAAACAATAACTGGCTAAAGGCTGAACAACAGCGAGATACTGAAATATCTCAGCTAGTTGACAGCATGAATGACAATAGTTTGCCGAATGATGTTGCTAAGACATATGAGATGCGATCTGGGATCCTACACCGTAAAATACAGCGTCACGGAAGTACACGCTGCCTACCTATCGTACCCCGAGCGTTACGATGGTCTATCATCAATAATGTACACGAGGGACTAATACATTTGGGATGGCAGAAGACGCTAGAAAAAGTGTTTGATTTGTACTGGTTTGAGAACATGGCGAAATATGTGCGGAAATTTGTAGAAAATTGCGTAACATGCAAAATTTCTAAATCACACTCAGGCAAAATTCAGGCTGAAATGCACCCGATTCCAAAAGTAGCAATCCCATGGCACACCATACACATTGATGCTACAGGAAAACTGAGTGGAAAGAATAACCAAAAGGAGTATGTTTTTGTTCATATAGATGCGTTTACCAAATACGTATTACTTCATCATACAATGAACATTGATACTCCCAATAGTATTAAAGCTCTTAAAGCTAGCGTCTCGCTGTTTGGTGCGCCTTCTCGAATAATTGCAGACCAGGGTCGCTGTTTTGCTAGCAAATACTTTAAAGACTACTGTGATTCTGTCAACATCAAGCTTCATTTAATAGCAACAGGTAGCTCTCGAGCTAATGGTCAAGTAGAACGCGTCATGAGTACTCTCAAGAATATGTTGACAGCCGTTGAGACCACCAATCGCTCCTGGCAGGACGCGTTACCGGACGTACAACTCGCGCTCAACTGCAGTCAGAACCGAGTTACAAAAGCTAGTCCTTTGGAGTTACTGATTGGTAAAGTATCTAGGCCATTGGAAATCATGTTGGCCAACGATACAGATCCCGAAGTCGATATCGATCAAGCCCGAAGCCAGGCCGTAGAGAATATGGAGAAAAGTGCCGACTATGACAAAGCCCGTTTTGATGCTGCCAAGGCGAAGGTAAAATTGTTTTCTAAAGGAGATTTCGTTTTACTGCAAAACGAAGAGCGAAATCAAACTAAACTTGACACTAAATTTAAAGGACCCTTTAAGGTAACTGAGGTTTTAGAAGGCAATCGTTACGTTATAAAATCTTTAAGTTCTAACCGGACTTATAAATACGCACACGACAGACTGAGGAAAATGCCTGATCCTGCCAGTGTATGTCCTGACGATGACTTTGACCAAGACAATGACTCTGAAACAGAACAAAACTCGTGAAATGAAATAATTTACGTTGATGCTTTTGAAATTAGAAGTGAAAGATATTGCAAAGCTCTGTAGTGATGTGATTTGTGCCAATAGCCCCCCACCAATCGTAGTCGTAGGCGTAAAATCCTGAGTTTTATCTCAGTTGCAGTGCGGCCACTATTTGACTGTGGCGTGCGTTTGGTCGGCGGGTGTATCACCGGATGGAGGTGATGTTGGCAGTGGTGGCTGGATGGAAGCCACTTGTGTTTTGGTATCTGCCAACCGGATGGAGGTTGTCAGATTGGTCACTGAAGGTGTCTAGAGATTTGTGTCTGTCAACCGGATGGAGGTTGTCAGAAGTTGTCTTAAGGAGATTTGCAATTGGCTAAAGTTTTGATGGTCTTTAAAAAAAGAGTTTTACGAGTTTTGTTGTACACATTTTGCAGAATTGTTTGAAAATTACTTACAATTAATAAAAAAATACTAATTATAACTACCACGAACACAGAATTTCGAATCATTTGACAATTAGTGTAACTATGATATCCACCTTACACTAAATAATATTTTTAGTCAGGTTGGCCGATTGGAAAGATTTTACTTTGCAGTCATTTTTGTCTTTCCAGATATTACACACGTGGACGTGTGAGTTGTCAAGATGGCCGTGTCGGAGCGTTGAAACTATATTAAAATATTTAGCAAGTAGTTAATAAGGATAGCTCTAGTTTATAACTGTTACGGACAGCTTACCTTGCGTGGGCCTCGCGTGCGTGCCTATAGACAGTGCCCTTTGTCTCGCGGTAAAGATTTGTTTGTTTACTTTAACGGCACGCCCGGTTCTCCCGCTGGCCCTGAACTGCGGAGTTGTCTTGAGCAGTAATTTCTTTATTTTTATAATAAGTTTCATTGTTCTAGTATAAGTGTCTTTGTTTTAATATTTTATTTAGAATAAGTTTTGTATGACGGCAGTGTGGCCGTAATAGTTTAGTTCACTTCTTGACCTGATATAGTGCGAACGCATCAGAGCAAAGTTTGTTGTTTGTGAATAAGTGCGTAACAAGTTATTTAACTGTGTGTTGATATTTGGTTCGGTATGGGACTATTGGGACTATTGAAGTTTATTAATTGACATTTATTATACGTACTATTTGTGATTGTACAAGACTTTTAATTATTTAAAAATTCTTATGATGACCAGTACTGATGACGAGGCCAACAAAGGCCTCGAACCACATCTTCCGCCCCAGGCCACCTCGTTATATATATATATATATATATATATATATATATATATATAGAATAAGTATATATATATATATATATATATATATATATATAAAATAATAATATATTTTATAGATATATTATATATGACAGCTCATATGGAGCTCCTATATGAGGATAATAGCTCCCGGACCCAATACACCATTGTTATGGGGGACTTTAACGCGAAACTGGGCAAACGAAGTGATGGTGAGCTGAGAGTGGGGCAATTTGGATATGGAGAGAGAAATGCACGTGGCCAGCTGCTGGCCGACTTTATGGAGAAGGAGGGCCTCTTTATGATAAACTCCTTCTTCAAAAAGCCTAAACAGCGAAAGTGGACATGGTTGCATCCCAATGGCGTAACGAAGAACGAGATCGACTTCATCTTGTCGACGAGAAGGCAAATATTCAATGATGTCTCTGTGATCAACTCAGTCAAAACAGGGAGCGATCACCGAATGGTAAGAGGCACATTGAATCTAAAGACCAAGCTAGAAAGATGTCGACTGATGAAGTCCACACTCCGACCAGCGCCCATCCAGCTCCAAAACCCCGAAAACTTTCAGCTCGAGTTGCACAATCGCTTCGAATGCCTAGGAGACTGCGAGAATGTGGACGATTATAACGACAGGTTCGTGGAAATTGTCCAAACGGTCGGGTCTAAGATTTTCAAAACTCGCCGTTCAAACAGAACCAAAAAAATCTCTGACTTCACCAGCAACCTCATGGAAGAAAGACGCAGATTGGTTTTGCAGTCCTCTGAAGACGCTACTCAGTATCGGCAACTAAACAGGCAGATCTCTAAGTCTCTAACTCGCGATTTGCGCCACTATAATACAAATTGTATTGAAGAGGCGATTGAGAACAACAAAGGCTCAAAAGTGTTCGCAAGACATCTGTCTGTTGGTCAAAGCCAACTGACCAAGCTGAAGACTGAGGACGGCAGGATCATATCGTCTAAGACTGAGTTGCTGGAAGAAGTTGAGAAGTTCTACGGACAATTGTACACGACCACACGTCTGCCTGTCAGCGATCTGGCTATAGACCCAAGAGCTAGACTTACCCGACACTATACCGAAGATATCCCGGACGTCAGCCTGTACGAGATTAGAATGGCTCTTAAACAGCTTAAAAACAATAAGGCACCGGGTGATGATGGAATTACGGCTGAACTTCTGAAAGCAGGTGGAACACCGGTACTTAAAGCTCTTCAGAAATTATTTAATTCCGTTATACTTGAGGGACAAACGCCTAAGGCATGGCACAGAAGTGTGGTCGTGCTTTTCTTCAAAAAGGGCGACAATACCCTGCTGAAGAACTACAGACCCATCTCACTTCTGAGCCACGTCTACAAACTGTTTTCGAGGGTCATTACGAATCGTCTCGCACGCAGGTTTGACGACTTCCAGCCTCCCGAACAAGCCGGTTTCCGAAAAGGATTTAGTACCATAGACCACATACATACGCTGCGGC
Organism: Coleophora flavipennella; assembly: GCA_947284805.1. Taxonomy (NCBI): domain Eukaryota; kingdom Metazoa; phylum Arthropoda; class Insecta; order Lepidoptera; family Coleophoridae; genus Coleophora; species Coleophora flavipennella. The sequence continues at coordinate 9,926,136 of OX369306.1, read as the reverse complement.
AGATTATACAGAAGACCGAAGAGTACAATCAGCCACTATGCTTGGCGTTCGTGGACTATGAGAAAGCCTTCGATTCGGTCGAAACTTGGGCTGTGTTACAGTCTCTCCAGAAGTGCCAAATTGACTATCGATATATCGAAGTGCTGAAGTGTTTGTATGAAAACGCCACCATGTCGGTTCGCCTCTAGGATCAAAACTCGAAACCTATCCAGCTGCAGCGAGGGGTGAGACAGGGAGACGTTATATCTCCGAAACTGTTCACCGCCGCCCTGGAAGATGTTTTTAAGCTTTTGGACTGGGGTGGACTGGGCATCAATATCAACGGCGAGTACATCACCCACCTTCGATTCGCTGACGATATCGTGGTCATGGCTGAGACTATGGACGACTTAGGCACAATGCTCGATGGCCTCAGTAGAGCCTCCCAACAAGTGGGTCTTAGAATGAATATGGACAAGACGAAAATTATGTCAAACGTCCGTGTCATACCTACTCCTCTGAAGGTTGGAGGCTCTACACTCGAATTTGTTACCGAATATGTATACCTGGGACAAACAGTCCAGTTAGGTAGGTCCAACTTCGAGAAAGAGATCAATCGTCGAATCCAACTCGGCTGGGCAGCGTTCGGGAAGCTTCGCAATATCTTTACGTCCCAGATACCGCAGTGTCTTAAGACCAAGGTCTTCGACCAATGTGTGTTGCCAGTGATGACGTACGGAACTGAGACATGGTCGCTTACTATGGGCCTCATAAGAAAGCTCAAGGTCACCCAAAGGGCAATGGAGCGTGCTATGCTCGGAATTTCTCTGCGTGATCGAATCAGAAACGAGGAGATCCGTAAGAGAACCAAAGTAACCGACATAGCTCTCAGAATTGCTAAACTTAAGTGGCAGTGGGCGGGGCACATTGCTCGTAGAACAGATGGCCGTTGGGGCAGTAAAGTTCTCGAGTGGCGACCACGCACCGGAAAGCGTAGTGTAGGCAGGCCTCCCACTCGGTGGACCGATGACCTGGTGAAGGTCGCGGGAAGCCGCTGGATGCGGGCAGCGCAGAACCGGTCGTCGTGGAGATCCTTGGGGGAGGCCTATGTCCAGCAGTGGACTTCCTTCGGCTGAAATGATGATGATATTATATAAAACATTTTTATGAGAACTTTATTTCATTACTATATTACTTTTACTTTTTTTTACTATTTTTTTTATATATTTTTTTTTGGGAACTTGTCCAGCCGATATTGGTTTTATTGTGTATCGCTAAGCATCGAAGCGGCGGCCGTGGTGTTTTTTTATACAAAGACGTCATGATTTAATATTGATTGAACTTGAATGTAATTGTGGCAATGGTTTTTATATTTTTTAAAACTATTTTACTATTTAGCAGCAAGTATTTGTAGTTTTTTATTCCAAAACAGATAAACGAAGTATATTACGGTATTTTGTATGTTTGATGACAGTTTATAACATTTTATATAAGTAATTAAAGTTCAAAATATTACATCTTTAAAACTATGCCTGAAAATAATAACATAGCAAGTTTTTTACGTTAGCCACTTCTGGTGGGAATGACACATATAAATTTATTTTTCTAATAAAATACACTAAATTTTGAGATATCTTTCTTTTGCGCCGGGCCTTGGGCTTTTTTGGGTGTTCTCCTTTCATTCAGGTACGTTTAGTAGTTTTTGTATGAAAGAGTAACAAACATCCATACATCCATCTATACAAAATTTTGCGTTTATAATATTAGTAGGGATACATAAGATGTGAAGAAACACAGAAACTGTCTTGAAGACTGAGAAATTACTGAAAACGTAAAAAAAATATACTACTGAACTCTTTTTACACTGAAGACAAGGCGGTATGGCCAATGAGCCTTAACCTGCCCTAAAAAAGGCGGAAAAAACCTGTACTTTTAAAATTTGGGCGGGGCCTATTCGTACGGCGCAAAATCAATGTAAACACTCTAACAAAGCAAATGTAAACACTCTAACAAAGCGAATGTAAACACTCTTGCAAAAAGAATGTAAACACTCAACAAACAGTTGTTTTAATGTTGGTATACTTGTCACTAGAGCTGAAAAAACCGGAACTTTAAGGACATTCATCTACGATTCGCCCGGGTTTTACAACATGCGCTTTGTTATGCAAGGGCAAAGGAACTGCCATTGCCGCATTTGCATTCTAAAAAGTAGCATCCTTACTGATATTATAAATGTGAAAATGTGTTTGTTTGTTACCTTTTCACGCTTCAACGCCTTGACCAATCTTTATGAAATTTGGCATGCAGGTAGCCTGTGTCACGGGCGGGGAAGGACATAGGCTACTTTTTATACCGGGAAAATAGCATAATCTGATGCAGTTCCGGAGGGAACTAAAAAAATACTCGATTGTTGTGATTTTTTGCACAGAGATGGTGGAGTAGGTGGTCACGACATATTTTACTAATCACCCTTAAAGACAGTCATAAAAACGATGTCCACGCGGGCGGAGCCTCGGGAAAAAGCTACTTACATATAAATTTTTAAAAACCAATAACTAAAACTACGTAAACTGCGTTTTCGCAATCTACCCTAAACGAAGGAGTCCCCCAACTCTAGTACTTCCACATCCCCTCGAATCCCGATAGTATGATTAGATTTTGGTAGGTAAAGATAATTTATAATCAAAGATGACCTTATAGTTTAAATTTGAAAATTCATTTTCTCTAGAAGGGAGGATTCACACTCCCCCCTTCTAGAGAGGGGTTTATACCACTCTCCCGGATTCTCCCGCTCCCCCCCCCCCCCATTTAAGGGCATTAAGCTAATGTCGTACTAGATTTCTTGTCAAAGATGACCACATAGAATATTTTCAAAATTAATTTTATCTATTATGGGAGCGAGGTAATGCACTCTCCCCTTACCGTGCGGTATTTTATTCCCCCTAAACAATACTTTTTGAAAATTATATTTTCTAAATCTGGTAACAGTATAGAGTATAGGTCATCTTTGGTAGTATGGTAGTATATTATACCATATAGTATTAAAGATAACCTTACCCACTAACTATTGAAAGATTTATTACACGTATACATAATGCGCTGCCCGTATCCAGCGGCTTCCCGCGACCTTCACCAGGTCATCGGTCCACCGAGTGGGAGGCCTGCCTACGCTACGTTTTCCGGTGCGTGGAAATCCTTGGGGGAGGCCTATGTCCAGCAGTGGACTTCCTTCGGCTGATATGATGATACATAATGCGTAGCCCCCGCCGATTGGTTCAGTCTGGTTTGATTGAATATACCACCCCTCCTGTGGCAGATCTACCGTGGTTTTCTTCTCGTTGCCCCCGAAGGGGGCTACGGGGAAAGGTTCCCGAGGCGAGGCCTCCTTAGCGCATCACGATGAGCGGGTCCTTGCGGTCCAGGCGCAGGGGCCTTGGCAGCCGCTCCAGCCCCGGCTGGGGCGAGTAACTGCTGGAGTACTCTCAGAGCTTGCAGGAGGTCGCTCTGGGAGGGCACGGCGGTGGTGAAAGCGGCAGTGGGGGCGGCGGAAGCGGGGGCTAGGGGCCTCTTCCTCCTCCGGCGGTTACGTCACTTTTTTCGGCTGAGGGCGTCTGCGGCGGCCGAGCCGCTCAGCACGGCGGGCGCTGCTGGTGCGGCGCGCTCAGCGGTGGCGGCGGCGGGCACTTCAGGGCGAGGGGTGGTTATCCGGGCGACTGACCCGGGCCCCCATGTTCCGGAGCTCCCTGCGGAACACCGGGCACGAGACGTGATTGGCAGGGTGCGGGCCCGCGCAGTTGGCGCAGGTCGCTAGGTCCTCCCGCGGCCGTGGGCAGTCCTTGGCAGCGTGAGAGTCACCGCATCGGACGCAGGCCAGCGGGCGGTGGCAGCCGTGGGAGGAGTGACGAAATCCTTGACATCGGTGGCACTGCGCGGGTCCTCGCTTGCCACGCCAGGCATCGATGGTGACGCCCGGCATGTGCAGGAGCTCCGTGATGGTGTAGAGGGCAGCAATGTTGGAGGTCCGCCGGATCTCACGTAAAAGAGGCATCCAGGGCGTCCTGCGCGCGCCGTCCAAGCCGTCCAAACCGTCAAAGCCGTGCTCGGCTAAGGCAGCGTAGATCGCAGATCTACCAGTTACGAAAGTATAAATTTATAGCTCTCGCTGCTTAGCACACGTTCCCTAGTCTTTTTTTTTATCAGTTGGCGCGGATAGAGGGCAGTCCCCGCCTTCGACGACCAGCCTCAGCTGCTACGATTCGACCGGGTACCTGAGGTTTAGTACGCATGGGCGAAGGGGCTGCCATTCCTGCAGCGCCAGAGCAGTCGCATTCCTAAATCGCTAATTGGTTGAAAAGTAGCATATCCGATAAAATTTCAAAAATCATTATCACAAAAACTGTGTAAACTGCGTCAAGGTCATTTCATGGTCAAGGTCAGGGTCAAGGTTAGGTTAGATTCAGAGTTCAGTGAGGGTTAAATGACTCATTCCGAAGGCGAAGCCCCATCTTACCGTTTCGAGCCCCAACAAACCTTCGGGATCCAAGGGGGATGTGGGAGTATTAGGGCGGGGAAAGCTTGAGAGTTCGACTTGAAATTGGAAAAAAAAACTTGAGCGTGCGAAGCGAGCGATATTAGATTCTGTCAGATTTGATTGATGTTACTATCAAGAGCCTCCCCCCTCTCCATTGTTGACCTAAAAGTCAAAATGTAGGACTCTGGCTGGTTAGGTAGGACGAGTCCACAACTTCCTTAAGTTCTCTAGTGTTTTTTTTTTAAATTGGGGGCGCGGAGGGAGGGCAGCCCCGCTTTCGGCGACCAGCCTCAGCCACTGCGGTTCGCCTGAGTACCTGCTCTTTATTACGCAAGGGCAAAGGAGCTGCCATTCCCGCAGTCCCGGAGCAGTCGCATTCCTAAATCGCTTAAAAGTAGATGAAAAGTAGCATAACCTATAAATTTAGAAAGATCAGTATGTCGAAACCTGTGTTTGTGAAACTGTGTTTTCCGCAATCCACCCTGAGCAAAGGAACCCCTATATTTTCCCAGCTCTAGTACTTCCACGTCCCCCTCGGATCACGAAGGCAATGATTAAGATTTCGGTAGGTAATAACGAAGTTCTGGTCAAAGATTACCTTATAGTTTAAATTTTGAAAATTCATTTTCTCTAAATGGGGATCATTCACGCTCTCACCCTTCTTTCATGGGAGAGCTTTATCCCACTCTCCGGGATCCTACCCCCCTAAATTCCAGGGCATAGCCGTACCAGATTTCTTGTCAAAGATGACCATATAGAATATTTTCAAAATTCAATTTAAATAAGGGAGGGAAATAGCGTACTTCCCCTTCTTAGTTTACATCTGGTTTACTCTCCCCCTAACCCCTCTCAACGTCCTCCCCCCAAAACCCAATACTTTTGAAAAATATTTTTTCAAAATCTGGAAACAATGCAGTGTATACGTCATCTTTGGTAGTGTATTATATGAGACTAAAGATGACCTAACTCACCAACTTCGTTCCGAAAGATTTTTAATTAAGGGTCCGCTACAGGAAAACGTGGGGTTAACAAATTGAAATATTGGCAGATAATCTGTCAAGGTAATTTCAATACCAAGATCAGGGTCGAGGTTACGTTAGGTGCAAGGTTTGGTTAGAGTCAATTAGTAGCCCTCGTTATCCGTTTCGATCACCAAAAAACCTTCGGGATCCGAAGGGGATGTAGGAGTATCACGGCGGGAAAAGCATGCAGGTCCGACTTGAGAGCGATATTAGTTGCAGTTAGGTTTGAATGATTATACTGTCAAGAGCCCCGCGAAGTGAGACTCGCTCCCTTCCCCCCCCTGTTGCGCGTGCACCTCTCTACGTTTCCTAGTGTTTATCCGCACTCCACCCTTAATCGGCGGGCATTAATCTATTGCCCTACCTACTGTTACGTCAGTACTAATATATAATATACTTTGCTACTGTGTTGTGGTGCTACTTCGATGGTTATATGTACACACGGCGCCACATCAAGCTATACAAAACCAATATAAGCTGGCCGCGCGAAGTCGCGCGACGCCTTTGCGTTTGAACATACGCGAGGCCCGCGTATACTGGTTTTGTATAGCTTGATGTGGCGCCGTGTGTACCGAGATATTTCGAGTTAAAAATGAGAAAACTTAATAATGATAGAGAAAGTTAAAAGACTCTTTTTCCTTTTTAACTAATTTATTGTGCCAATCGACAAGGAAACGCTTGTCCATTTTAATAACGAGCAGAAAAGAAGAAAGCATAGACATTACAGAATTTAAAAAATTCGGACCGAAGTTAGTGGGTTAGGTCACCTTTAGTCTCATATAATACACACCACCAAAGATGACATACACTAAATTGTTTGTTTTTGAAAAAGTATTGAGTTTAGGGGGAGGCTGGGGAGGAGGTCCCTACGAGAAGGGAGTACGTTACCCCTTACTTCCTTTAACAATGCAGTGTATGTCATCTTTGGAGTGTATTATATGAGACTAAAGATGACCGAACCCTCCAACTTCGTTCCGAAAGATTTATAATAAGCGTAGCCCCCGCCAACAATTTTGATCAACAAACCTCCGGGATCCGATGGGAATGTGGGAGTATCAAGGCGGGGAAAGCATGCGGGGCTGACTTAAGGGCGGAAAACTTGACATGTCCTTAAAAGTTCAATACTTAGCACTTACTTTTACAATTCCATTATGAACAAAGGGACAAAAGTAGGTCCGTGTTGAATCACTGACTTCACTTTTTTTTATTCACAATTGGTAAGCCCTTGGCATCATCTCACCTGATGGTAAGTGACGATGATGCCGAAGATGGAAGCAGGCTTACCTAGATTCCCCAACGCAGTACTCTTTATTATACTGGCCCAACGCAATGGAGAACTGGATATCATATCTTCAAGCCGGAACACATCAATTTTGTGAACACTGATGTTTGGCGACAAGACTTAGATAAGATGGTGGTAGCTAGCCAGGCGGGCTTAGAAAATGCCCTACCACCAACCAAACCGAGTTACAAGATGAACCCACCGGGAATCGAACCCGCGACCTCCTGGTTTAATGCGAATGGACTAACCATTACGCCACGGAGGCGGTTGGTTTAGGTGTTGAAGCGTGAAAAGGTAACAAACAAACAATTTTCGCATTTATCTTCTATATGTTTAACCAATACGCCACGGTGATGGTTGTGGTAAAGTTGTATGCACACAACTTTATACTTACACATAGGTTAATAATTTTCTTCTTCAAGATCAGGGATACAGGGATCAACCTTATACCCTATGCGGCTCACCCACCTCTCTGCTAAAATACTATGCCCATATGCCCTCAATAATTTACTTTGCAAGAGGAGCCGAAATGGGGTGTCAAAATAAGTAATAAACAAATGAAAAAATAAAAATGGGCATTTTTATTGAAATGACAAGCACTCGTAAGTAATCAATTAACAAAAGTAAAACATACAGTACATAAGTGATTCCTTGGCTTCTCAGTGCACAACGGAGATCATTTTCAACATTTGTAGTCCCTTTCTTTGTTTCGTTTTTATTCCCAACAGCATTGTAATACCACTTTCACAAAGATAGGTAGGTAGTTGATAATGGTAAAAGAATACAAGGAATATATACTTGGAATTCACAAAGATTGTATCAGCCGAAAGATGTCCACTGCTGGACAAAGGCCTTCCACAAAGACTGGTCCTGCGCTGCCCCCATCCAGAGGCTTCCAGTGGCCTTCACCAGGTCGTCGGTCAACTGAGTGGGAGGCCTGCCTATGCTACATCTCCAAGTAGTATTCACAAAGATGGCTAGTTGATAATGGTAAAAGAATACAAGGAATATATACTTGGATCTACGCCCCTAAAAGAGGAGCATCTCATTTCATTGGTTGGAAATACATGTTACAGATCTTCATGCAGTTTGAAATTAAGGCACCATCAGTTTGAGCTTTTAAATTTAACAGAAAATGATGGATTTTTAGGTACTGGTTCGGCAAAACCTATTAGGTCCTAGTACTCTGTGGGCAGATGAAGTGGCTCACATTGACTTCCAGTTCCTCGTTTGGTTAGAATTCTGTTCTGAAAATAACATTTCCACTCTAATGTACAATATTGTTGCTTGTTCTTGTCCACTCACAATCATTTCATTCTGCCGTTACTGTACCAACACCAATTCCAGGTCCAACTTGCAGTCACACTATAAATATTATTATTGTTGGGTGGGACGCCTGCGGGGTACAGGCGAGTGTTCATGTCTAAGTGGAATCATTACATCCTATTCCCATGGTGGTACGATGGTTACTGTGACCCCAGTGGCATCCCACCCTCAAACCTTGAACTCCTTCTACAGTACTCCGTTATGCGACTGATTTCCAGGTTGCATAGTTCCTCTTCCTTAATCCTATCAACAGTATACCTGAAATGGAAGAGAAATTTCATGTAAAATCTTAACTGTTTTCTCAGTTAAGATTTTACATGACAGAGCGTTCTAAACTACTAATTTATCATGCCGTCTGTCATACATAAAGGATGGTTTAGGCTCGAGTTATCACTGGCCCATTAGGACCATGTAGTTGAAACTTAAACACAGACAAATGAGAAAATTGCTGCTTACAGTAAGTACTTTACTGCAAGCAGCAAAGTTTAAGAGTTTACTACTTACACTTGCTTGCAGCAATCTGTTAATTAATTACCTTAATTTATTAATTTAATGCGCCCAAAGCTGTTTGTTTGCTATTGCCACGACAGCACAGACAGATAGGCGTGTCTGGTAGGTCCGCTAAGTTGTGAAATTATTAGTAATTAGTTGTAGTAAAGTAAAACAGTTGTATTCTGTTTTTATTTCATTATCCTAACGTCTGGGCGACTAAAGAAACCAAAGAGTATAGAAATCACTAAGTTTAATCAAAACTAATAATATCGAGACACACGGCAGTGTGTCCGCCAAGTTCGAAAAGAACAAGGCGACACCGGCCGTGAGTTTTATTACACAAACCATTTCGGGCAACTTTTGACCTACATACCAGCAACTTAAAATCTGTTTGACTTACACACTTGCGATTTCGCGTGTCTAGTAAGACCCACGCTATCACCTAAAATCCCAATTTTCATAAATACATCTTTTACCATTTTTGAGTTAATGACGTCCGAAAATCACTATTTTTATAACTCACTCACTGACTGACTGACGTATCAAAATTATAGACCACTTCCACGAGTTCCACGTAACTTAGAAACTTGAAATTTGGCATCGAGGTAAGTTAATACATTAGGCGTATACAAAAAAAAAAAGCGTAATTAGGGTTCCTTCCATTACCGACCACATTATAGACCATTTCCAGGTGACTTAGATACTAGTTTGGCATTTTGGTAGGTTAATAGGCGTATACAAAGAAAAAAGAGAAACCAACCAAGTGCGAGTCGGAATCGAGAAATTTGATTTCCGTACAGTGGTGGTGCAGAACACATGGGAATAATGATATAGACCACTTCCAGGTGACTTTTTAATTTGAGGTTTGGAATTGAAATAGGTTAAATGGGCGCATTGAGTAAAAATTCAAAAAACTGGCATTGTTCAAAAAACTCTGGGCTTGCGCACCGAGGGTTCGGTACCACCAAAAATATCTTATATGTATGTGTATTACTTGAATAACGATTTTGTATTAATATTTTACAAAAAAATAATGATATACCTACCAACAAAATATAAATGTGAAATGGAGCCAAGTTTGATATAAAAAAACACAGCGTTCTTAATGACTAGGTATGTACCAAGTTTTATAGTGGCTCCTGAATAATGGCTATGGATATTAATTTTAGACTTCTCCAAATAATAGAGAATGTACAACGGTTTTCAGTTGGTTAGAAAAATGTGTTATGTTCTGTGTGTAAAATAAAATTGGATAGTGAAAACTTGCCAAGTTACACCATGTAGTAGCACAGAACACATTTTTTAAGCAACTGAAAACCGCTGTACATTCCTTATTATTTGGAGAAGTCTAAAATTAATATTTCTATTTAAAGATGATTTAAGAACCACTATAGAACTTGGTACCAAACCTACCCATTCAGTCGTAATTTGTGATATTGAACTTGGCTCCCTTTCACATTTATGTTTTGTGAAGCTTAAAATCAACCCCGTCTGGCTAGCTGGCCGGTGTGATGACGTCACGATACTCTGTCTGGTAACCCGTAGCAACCCGTGAGAATAGCCACAACAAACGTCATTAGGGTTGACTTTTGTTTGTTTCTTAGTTGTCTAAAATTGTCAAAACAGCCAACATTCAGGAAAAAATATTGTAGAGTTGGAAGTTACCGATTCACAAAAAAACCACCGAAATTGGTGAAAAAATTGATATATTTTGTACCCAGAGCAACAAAAAAAAATACTTTTTTATGGGAAAAAATTATCTGTGCCCCGTAGGAATAGCTACTTCGTAAAATTTGACTTGTTTATTGTTGTAGAAAGGCACGTGCATAGTGTATTATATTCGCTTTGGGCACGTGGAAGTGGAGTTCTTGTGCTATTACTTTTTATCTTTAAACTTGTCGGTTGCTATTTATAAGAAAATACTATCATAAAAATCTACTAAAGGTACGTATTAAATTTCTAAGTACCAAATTGGAAAAACAACCTATAATGAATTAAGCTAACCCTACTGTTACTAAGACAGTGATTTATCGTAACGTTATGCACAGCAATTTTAGATTCTATCATGCTGTAAGTCATGAAGTTATTAAAACTTAGAGAAAATTATGATATGACACGGAAAAAAAAGAGTTAAAGTTAAATTGATTGAGTCTGCTGAAGATGATGTTCGAAACTGGTCGGTGACAACTTATATTAAAAATGCAGTTTTATTTGTTTTATGTGGAATTATTGTATAGATATATACCAGTATGTTCGACGGAAAAAATAATTACCTTTGCCCATTAAAAAAACACGTCCAAAGTACGAGTCGGATTCGCACGAAGTCCTTAGTCTTTACTTAAAATCAATGTATATTTTAAAAAACAATTATATTTGCAGTTTGTAATAGAACACTTTGTATGGAAAATCTAGGACCTTTTACGAATCCAACTGCACATCTTAAGTTGGTCGACTATTACTCCTAAACTAAGAAACCCTACTTTGCCATGACAGATTTCCTTTTAAATTGAATATACAGTGTAAACTCTGTAAAACGTCACTCGATATAACGTTCACTCTTTGAAACATCAACATTTTCTGGCTCCAGTTGGTTTACTTTGATGCTAATTTCTCTCTGTATAATGAAAACTCTCAATAACGACACAAAGTGGCCTGTCCCTTGATTATCGCTATATAGAGTTTACACTGTATGTTCTACTATTTACTATTTTACTTATGTGATGATCAATTTGACGGAGAGTCCTGAAATTTCTTGCTCCAGTTGTATGGCCTTAGTATGTAGGGAAAATTTTTCCCCTATTTACATAAATTTAAGAATACAATAAACATAATGTTATCGGTAAATATACACCTAGTGATATATTTGTTTATTGTGTATATTTATTTGTACTACATAAAGGACTAAGGTATATAACAACTTACAAATATCATTTACGTAACATTTCTAGATGTTTTGCAGAGAAAACTGAAAGTTCCGAGATCTGGATTTCCAGTAATAGTCAATAAATAATCTTTGGTCATGTAGATTTAGTACCTAACTACTGTTTGGGGCTTTCCATTTTTTATAAATATGCTATTTTGTTAAAAATGTACATGTTAAAAATATGTTCTTTGCTCTTACTACAGAAATGCAGAAAACAAAACGACAAAGTGACAGCGGAGATGCTCCACAAGCTAAAAAGAAGAAAGTGCAATTTACGAAACCTGAAAAGGATACTGTTAAAAACGGAACAGACATAAAACCTGATAAGAAATTTGACAAAACGAAGAAAAATAAAGAGGGTCCTAAAAGTGGTAAAAAGTTTAATGATCCTAAAGGTGGTAAGAAGTTCGATAGTACTATAAACAGTAAAAAGTTCGACAAGTCTGCTAATTTCAAAGGGAAACAAGACTTCTCTAAGAGCAAGAAGTTTTCCAAAGATGAGAGTAAAGGGGAGAAACCAAAGTGGTCAGAGATGAAGAAAGAGAAGAAGCAGCTTAGGCTCGTGCGGCGTAAAGCTAAGGCCAGTGCTGAGGTGTTTGAGATAGGCCATAAAGCGAAGCTGCTGTCTGCTCAGATTCAGAGGTACATTAATTCTGATATAATTATATATTTTTGAACAAAATACCAACTTTTTACCTTGCATATCAAAAGCATCCGAGCTTGTTGGCTATTACATTTCATTACCAAAGTAACTGACAGCTCTCAGAATTAATAAACTGTAGGTGGGGCACGTAGCTTGTAGAACAGATGATTGGGGTAGTAAAGTTTTTAAGTTTCATACACAGTGTAAACAGGCCTCCCATTCGGTGGTTGGATGACCTAGTGAAAGCTGTGGGAAGCCACTGGATGTGGGAAGTGCATGACCGGTCATTGTGGAAATCCTTGCGGGAGGTCGTTGTCCATCAGTGGATGTCTTTCTGCTGAAATGATGATGATAACATTACATTATAAGCAAGTAGTTCAATCTTTGTGTAGATTGTTAAGACCTGGTGGAGAGTTTTTTAAGTAAATTTTATGATTATTTCCATTTTCAAAAAGTTTGACTTTTTTTGTGATCATAAAATAACTGTCACTTAGTGAGAAGCGATCATTAGATTTATTTTAATGAATTAACTTGGGAGACAACTCCGCCCCAAGCACCAGAAGCTGGTCACATGAGAAACATCTCTCATCCTCCATCCTCATTAGAACCTTCACTTGTCAGTGATAGATAGATAACATGTTTATTTGTCACTGCAAACACACATATATACAGTAGAACCTCGTTAAGTCGATAAGTCGAGTCGTTGAAGTCTTCCCTTCAAACACCAAAACCTCCAATACTCGAAATCACAACCCTCTATTAGTCGAAATAATCAGTGAGTCCCTGCAAGCCATTATGGTACATATTTTCCCTCTATAGCTCGAAAAATTAAATTGGACCTCTGTATCTCAAACATAGCAATGTTTTATTTTACAACCTTTACAACTCGATTATTTTGAACTTATTACCTGTATAGTTCTAAGAAAAATGAGTTAATGACTTTAAGAATTTGCTGACAGTCTAAGTACACCATTGTTGCTTAGAAAACAAAGGAGTATACAATAAATAGGATTAAGGTACCTTCGGGTAATAAGACCTGTCCGGTAATAAGGGATTTGAGATCAGATCAATAATCACATAGATGAAACAACAATACTGTGATTAATGATCTTAAATAACCAAAGATATTTAAACAATAATATAACTTATATATATATTATTTTAATTATGGTGAAGTAGGCCTTATTACCCTACCATAGTAAAATAAGGCCTACTTGTAACGTTTTTTAAAAGGTTAATTTTGTTTTTGTTTATAGTAAAAAAAATGCATTTTTTGTTTATTATTTTATAGAAAATGTATTAAACTGATGATTGAACATCAAAACTTTTTTATTAAACTGAATATTTTCAATATACATCAGCTAGGTTTATTACTCGCTGGTACCTTACCACGAATTTATTACTCACGTTAACACATGTTTGCTTGATTGGTGTCGGGTGTTTAATTTATTATTTTTCATTTCATTTGAACTTTGGCAAAGCAAGTCATTTTTTGTTGACTTTAATATTTTCAGAAGTAGTTTGGTTCTACTGCAATACACATTAATGAATTTGAAGTTAGGGGCGGGCTGATTTCCGCAACCAGGCGACCACTGCGCCCATTTTGCGTGATTGGCCGGCATCACTGCCAGCCCAGCTCCTCCAAGAAGCCCAGTAGCCCTCGTAGGTTGCCGACGACTTCCTGGAGTGACCTCGGGTCACCGAGTTGCATGACCCTGTACTGTGCCAGCCCCTCGCAATCCAGTAGGATGTGGGCAGCAGTCTCCTCAGCCTCCATACACGCTCTGCATAGGGGGCTGTCGGTGATACCTAGAGTGAATAGGTGTTTATTAAAATGTCCAGTAATAGCGGCTGTTACCTTGCGGAGCTGAGCTCTCCCAAGTCTCAGAAGCTTTCTGGATAGACCTGGGTTAGTTGCCGGAAGGGCCACCCTTGCTTGCCTGCAGGTTTCCAAACCGGACCAGTACAAATTGTGTTCATTTCTTGTGCGATTCCTCAGGGTGGACAGTAGCCAGCCATATGAGAGGGGTATTATAGGTTCCGGTCCCACAGCCATTAGCTCTGACCCTCTCCTGGCAAGCTCATCCGCCGCATCGTTGCCGCGTGAGTTATTGTGCCCTTTAATCCACTGCAGAGTTACGCCGCCGCGGTTACATACCTCTGTCAATTTTTGTTGGCACTCCAGTATGAGCCCCGATGTGATCATGATGCTCTGCAGGGCCTATAGTACGGCTCTGCTGTCAGAGAGGATGCGGATGGGGTACTCACGCACCTCCCTTGCAGCAATCGCCTCAGCTGCCTTAATGATGCCCATACACTCAGCCTGAAAGACCGTGTTATGCGCACCCAGGGGATTGGCTATCCTGATGTTCAGATCCTCGGAGAAGACCCCATACCCGGTGCCAGTGCTTGTTTTGGAACCATCGGTAAATACCCGAAGTTCTTTCAGGTTCTGACCCTCCCAGGGCTCCTCATGTAGCTGTACCTTGTATTTCATGTCAAAGACATACCGTTTAGGGATTCTATCATTCGTCGCTGCGAACAATGGCTCCTCCGCGATGATATCGTGCAGAAGCTCAGTGTGCGGGATCCTGTTTGTGCTCCAAAGAGACAGCAATTTTAGACGGGCTGCAGCACTAGGTGCTTCCTGTTGGATAAACAGGTACAGAGGTGGCATCTCCAGGATGGTTTCAAGGGCTGCAGTGGGAGTTGTCCGCATGCAGCCCGTCACAGCCATGCATGCCATTCTTTGAAAGCGTTGCAGTTTACTCACGACCGTAGATAGCGATAGATAGTGCGCGGTCGCCACTCGAGAACTTATGTATATATGTCTATTACTTGAATAATGATAGGAAATTAAAATTAATACTTTACAAAAACTAGATTTACTAAACTAAACTATATTTCAACAAAACATAAATGTGAAATGGGGCCCAAGTTCGATATAAAAAATACAGCGATCTAAATGGGTAGGTGCAAAGTTAACTATAGTGGTTCCTAAATCATAGCTATTTCAAATAGAAATATTTATTATGAACTTCTCCAATTAATAGAGAATGTACAACGGTATCGGTTGCTTAAAAAAATTTTTATGTTCTGTTATACAAATTCAAATTCAATACCATTGAAGTCATAATGAAAATGTGTGTTTTTTTAATTAAAAATTTGAGCGTGTGTACCCATAATATACACACCGGCATACAGTCCCTGTCTAATAGACAAAAGCATGATGGTTAACCAAAGTAATGAAAATATTCAGAATTATACCTTCATTAAAGATTAAGTCTTTTTATTTTGACTGTACTAAAACGGTAATTTAACCTTCAACTGGTGACGTACCGTCAATTTGACGTCGCAACGACAAAAACACTGTATTTCTCAGAAACGGCTTGCTCCCCGCGACCGCGCCCCCTAGTAGCTGCCTCGTGTGCAGTTTGGCGTCGGCCGATACACAGAACGGACGTCGCACGCGCACAGTTTAGGTATTAGATGGTACCCGACTTCATTTTGACGTTACGTCACCTTTAGTGTTATGTTTTATTTGTGAGCTGTTGTTGTAAAATTTCATTCAAAATGAATCAAATTATTTTTTGTGTGTAACCAATATGCAAAAATTGATTTATTTTATTAATTACCTAAGTCTTAATGAGAAAATAAGGCTGGTTGTTATTTTTCTTTTCAGTTTCATTAATTTTATGTCAATAGATCTCATGTCTACCAAAACACAGACCAAAATTCAGTATTAAGTTCAAGTGTATGAATAAAGTTAAGTTTACGTTTAATATGTCAAAAGTGTGTTTTATTTTAGAAACAAACTAACCTACATTTAAGTAACATCACCTATTTTATTTCTCTTACACTTAATCTACAGTATTTATGGCTTTTTATTAATACGTCATAATGACGTCACCTCTCCAATACTGTGACTCACATTCACGTCACCAGTTGAAGGTTAACCTTTATGAAAAAAAATGGTACGAAGTAGGCATACAAGTTGGGATGAAACGGGAGTAGATAATCAACAAATATTTTTTGGGACGAACGGGCCATAAAAACTGGGACAAACTGGGAATTTTTTATGTGGGA
This sequence comes from Coleophora flavipennella, assembly GCA_947284805.1. Lineage (NCBI taxonomy): Eukaryota > Metazoa > Arthropoda > Insecta > Lepidoptera > Coleophoridae > Coleophora > Coleophora flavipennella. The sequence continues at coordinate 9,909,852 of OX369306.1, read as the reverse complement.
CAAAACTCGAGTGGGACGGACGCGGCATAAATCTGTCCTAGTATATGTGTGTGTTTGCAGTGACAAATAAACATGTTATCTATCTATCTATCTAGCTATCAATGACAAGTGAAGGTTCTAATGAGGATGGAGGATGAGAGATGTTTCTCATGTGACCAGCTTCTGGTGCTTGGGGCGGAGTTGAGAACAAATTAAAGGAGCAAAAAACAGAAAAAAAAAGATAATAAAGAAGAAATAAACAAAGACAAAATAATTTAAATAAATAAGTGTTCACTAGTGTGGTGCAGTGCAAATGGGGCATAGCTCAGTAAAAAGCTTTGCCCCTGTAGCAGCAAAAGACTGATTTTCTGCCACGACCCGTGGGTAGACTGAAAAATGTATTCTTTTTTATTTAAGTGTGTTTGACTATATCTCACCTGATGGTAAGTGACGATGTAGTCGAGGATAGTACACGCAAACTCAAATAATGCCTAACCACTCTCGCCTTGAAGATCCCCAAATTGTAGGAGTCGGAAACACAGATGCAGGCAAGAAGTTCCACTCCATCCCTGTCCGCATAATAAATGAGGAAGCCTGACGCTTCATGCGTATAGGCTGAATATCAACAACAAGAGGAGTGGAACCTCCCCCTGCATCTTGTTGACCGAAGGTGGAATGGAGCTGAGGGAATGAGGTCGTGAAATGAACAAATACTGTGCAAAAACAAACAAGAGAAAATTGTGCGTGAATGGCGACGAAACTGTTATGTATGTATGTCTGTGTAAGAAGTAGGAAGGGTGAGTGCAGATTCAAGTAGGTCAGTAGTAAGTTTGTGTATAGATTATTTTTAAAATTTGGTAGATTCCTAGATTTCACACAGAAAAATCCACTACTGAGTGACCCAGGAGGATACCTATCTTTTGTTTCTCAATGAGATAGTTTTTATAATGTTTCTTGAATGTAATTTTGGATGTTAGTAGTCTCAGTGGTGGGGGAATGTTATTCCAACTTTTGGTGGATAGGTAGCAGAAACTGCCGGTAAAGGCTGTGGTTTTGTGTGGATGTGCTTCCAGCTGACATTTTGAAGATCTTGTACCATATCTTGTGTGAAACAGAGAGAACTTGAATTTTAGGTAAAGACATTCCGGTTTTTAAACTTTATGACATCAAGAAGCCCTGCGAGGTGAAGGTGCCACCGTAATGTCATATTCAACATCGAAGAGTCATTGATATAGGGCGTGATATGACATCTAGGTGGAATATTGTAACAGAAACGACAGCAGGCATACTGTACACATTGTACTAGTCGGCGAGTTTTTTGTAGAAGTTTCGGGCCGTAAACAACGCCACCATAATTTAATCTCGACAACATCAAAGATTCACAGTATATTTCGTACCTCTTCGCTCAGAAGGTTACGTACCTTGTAAATAATCTTTAAACGATAAAAACATGAACGAACTAAACTTAAAATATGATTTTCAAAACGCAATTGGCTATCAAATATAATTCTAAAATTTCGTGCTTCATTAACAAACTGAATATTTAACCCAGATGTATTCATATCAGAGTTTTTTGGAACTTAGTACCATAAATTGTGATTTATCAGGATTAGTTGCAAGCTATTTCTTTTGGACCAAGCAACAATCCTTTTTAGATTTTCATTCATATTTTCAACAGCAAAACAGAAATCACGTGGCTTAGCAGATATGTAAAGTTGTACATCATCTGCGTATAAATGGAACTTACAATGATGAATTTCCTTCGTTTTATTAGCCGCATATATGATGAAAGTAAGGGGCCGAGAATTGAACCCTGCGGGTTTCCATATTTCAGTGGGTTTGAATCAGATATTACAACCGTACCATCCTCTTTAGACAATTTTACTGACTGAGAGCGACCACTAAGATAACTGTCAAACCACGCTATCGATTTGCGGTCGACTCCATAATACGCTAACTTAGAAATTAGCAATGGTACATTTATTATATCAAATTCGCGGGAAAAGTCCAACAAAGTAAGAACTGAACTGCTACCAGAGGCTTCTTCCGCAAGGATGTCATCTACAACATCAGCCAAAGCTGTTGCAGTACCCATACCTTTTCGGAAACCCGACTGAGCTATATGTAATAAGAATAAGTTGTTATCTTCCACAAATCTTTAGAGTTGGAAGTATACTACATTTTCCGGCACCTTTGAGAAAAACGGCAATATACTGATTTTTAAATCAGCCGGGTTATCAAACTTCGAAAATTGGAGTGACCAACGCAGATTTCCACACAGTAGGCATAATTCCCGCTACAATAGATGAATTTATTAAATTAGTATGAAAGCGTAAAGCTTTGTGGTAGTGTAAGCAAAATCATTTCTCTTGGCATTGGTGGAAATAGACAGAATATGCTTAGCTATCTCAGTTTCTTCAACGGGTTTTAACTCAAATGAGACATTTCCAAAATGGTGATACTCAAAGAAAGTCAATTCTGATAAGGGCACAGAGTCCTCACCAGGTATATTTAGAAAGTGATTATTAACAGTGTTGGTATCATTAAAATGATCATAAAGGCAGTCCCGTTTTTAATTTTCTGGCAAAATAGTGTTTTTAAGGTTTTTCCAGAGCTACTTACTGTCGTTAATTCATCGTCACTTACCATCAGGTGAGATGATGCCAAAGACTTACCAATTGTGAATAAAAAATCTAACTGTGGAAATCTGTAAAGGCTTTAAAATTTAGTCATACCATCTAGTTTATATGTGTTAAAGAATAGCTGTTTGATTTCCCAAAAATAAATTAAAAAACCCATCAAATAAACGGTTGGCATTATGATTAAAGAAGGCACGTTTTTCTTGGAATATGCTATCAACAACCGGTCTCTTGAAGTCCAGGTAATACTGTTTATTACTCTCCGTTTTCGATCGTCTATACTGATCGTGAGCTGCATAACATAGGTCTATCATATGCTTAATTGTATCCATAACCCATGAAGGCACTGTTTATTACCCTTAATTTTGATTGTCCTAAGAGGAGCAAGAGTGTCGAACAGAGAGGAGACTACATAATTAAACGTATCTACCATACATTCCACTGAATCAAGCTTAGATATGGATTCGAAGTCCACAGATGCCAGATCTCTATTCAAAACATCTAAATTAATATCTTAAATAGGACGATATTTAAAAACTTTGGGAGGTCATTTAATATGTTTGATCGAAAACGTGACGTTTATCATAGCGTGCCATAGGGCCCCTGTTATATTTGTCACAGAAACATCTCGAACACGAGCATCGGTACACATAACATCTACAAGGGTTTCTGTGAATTGACCAAATGGCTATTAGGATTTTGCTTATACTGTCAATGACTTTTTAAACAAAAAATAAGGAAGTTATAATGTTAATTGAGGCGGTAATTGTTACTTTTTTATATTTTTGATTAATTTATTGTAATTTTAATTATATTGATGTTTTTTTATCTTCTTTATGTTTGCACACCTGCCTGCAGGTTGAACACTAGCACTAAGAATATATCAAGATCCTGTACCTACAGTGTTCTAGCAAATAAAGCCTTTGGAGTTTGAGTTTGAGTAAACAAACACTATGTTGAAATTTAAATTAATGAGATAATTTAAATTAAATAAAGTTTGTTTCGGCATAATAAATAAATAAATAAGTTGCTCTGGGACTATGCTATGTTTACTGGAACCTCACAATTACCTAGATCAATGTAAAAAATGGCATATATCAATTACAAAATAAAGTGCTTTAATGATTTGTGTAGTGAGAGCTGTGTGAGAAAAACTGATTATTTTGTACATTTTTCAGGAAAGTTGTGAAACCAGATTTCAGACTAAACTCCTGTAAAGAGCTGCATTGCCTCGTGAAGGGACAATACAAATCAATCGCACTGACACACGACCTCAGCCGCGTCATACAGGTACTCCTCAAACACGGGCCCGAGGACATCAAGAACGAAATCACAGAAGAATTAATGGACATCATGGTGCCCATGGTGCAGTCAAAATATGCACACCACTCAGTCAAGCGTATACTGAAGTACGGAACAGATTTCATTCGTCATGAAGTGATTAAGAGGTTCAATGGGCATATTGTGTCATTGGCAGCGCATTCTATTAGTGCCCCAGTGCTTGACTATGCATATGGTGAATTCGCTACGAAGAAAGAAAAGATGCACATGCAACAAGAATTCTATGGAGAGATGTATAGAAATGTGAGTATTTAAATGTTGTATCATAAATGTCTGATCTTTGATAATGTGTATTTTAATGTGAAGAAAAACTATGTTAATAGGCTAAGTGTCATCATCATCATATTATGGACAAAGCCCGCATCCAAAGGCTTCCCGCGACTTTTAAAAGGTCGTTAGTCCACCCAGTGAGAGGGCTGCCTACACTACACTATGTATGCGCGGTTGCCTCAAGAATTTGACTGCCCATCAGAAGTGTAATTTTGTCTAAATGCCAGCAGTTTGAAATAGAGTCATCAATTTATTTTTACTTCTAAATACGGTTTTTAACATTGTGGGAGATAACATGATTTTTTATTAAACTTCATTTATGTTCTAGAATAAGGACGACAAAGTGAAGACACTGAGTGATGCGTACAAGGACACTCTACAGTTGAAGACTGCCATCCTGCAAGCGTGCAAAGCTAATATACAGAGGATTTTAGACAAGAATCTTCATGATGGAGAGTAAGTTCTTACATTTTATATTACTGAACAAGATACATTTTGATTTATGAGATTATTTAATAGGAATTTAGGAATCTTGCGTGTCAGATCCTCGGCTGCATCGGCACTTACCACCAGGTGAGTTGCAGCCAAACACACTTAAATTTTAAATAAAAAAATATGAGTCATTATTCTGTTGTTCTTTTGGTGTTTTTAAAGAGATGTGGTAATCTAGGGCAGTCATGTGTTTACCCCCAGTACGTTTTTTTTTTTTTTCATATTATGGGTTGTTGTTGTTGTTAGGGGCGGGCTGGTTTCCGCAACCAGGCGACCACTGCGCCCATTTTACGTTTTTGGCCGGCATCACTGCCAGCCCAGCTCCTCCAGGAAGCCCAGTAGCCCCCGTAGGTTGCCGACGACTTCCTGAAGCGACCTCGGCTCACCGAGGTGTACGACCCTAATTGCAATCCAGTAGCATGTGGGCAGCAGTCTCCTCAGCCACCATGCACGCTCTGCATAGTGGGCTGTCGGTGATACCTAGAGCGAATAGGTGTTTATTTACCCCCAGTACGTTTTTTTTTTTTCATATTACGGGTTGTTGTTGTTGTTAGGGGCGGGCTGGTTTCCGCAACCAGGCGACCACTGCGCCCATTTTACGTTTTTGGCCGGCATCACTGCCAGCCCAGCTCCTCCAGGAAGCCCAGTAGCCCCCGTAGGTTGCCGACGACTTCCTAAAGCGACCTCGGCTCACCGAGGTGTACGACCCTAATTGCAATCCAGTAGCATGTGGGCAGCAGTCTCCTCAGCTACCATGCACGCTCTGCATAGTGGGCTGTCGGTGATACCTAGAGCGAATAGGTGTTTATTGAAATGGCCATGTCCAGTAATAGCGGTTGTTACCTTGCGGAGCTGAGCTCTCCCAAGTCTCAAGAGCTTCCTAGTTAGGCCAGGGTTAGTTGTCGGCAGGGCCAACCTCGCTTGCCTGCAGGTTTCCAAGCCAGACCAGTACAAAATATTATGGGTTTATTTCAACTTATTTATTCTGAAAATAAGATAAGATAAATATCCTTTATTGCGCCACCAAATATACAAAAATTAAAAAAACTTATTAACTAGCAAAATTAACAATGAAAATCAGTTTTCATACAAAAAATAATGTTGTTAATTCACATGCCTGGGAGACTTCCAAGCATCGCTCGGTCGGCCAGGTACTAAAAATATAATATTAAACCTTGTTTTGCGGTACTAAGATAAGATAAGATTTATTTTGCAATTACACACATACATATTTACAGGTTAAATATGTCTCTTCTGTATAGCTAATATTAATATCAGCATGCAAAATTTAAATTAAAAAATATAAATTTATAATTCTCATGGTCACATTATTTGTCGGTCGAACTATTCGTTAATTAATATTTATAATTTTATTAATATTTTTATTTTAATTTAATTTTTTCGTTCTATAATTTTAAACAGCGTTATTTGCAGATCCTTGAATGAGTCTGGTATTGCGTTATAAATTTTTGTGCACACGAATGCACTGTTTTTACTATATAATGTACTTCTGGGACAATGGTCTGACGCTAGTCGGTCAACATTTCTTGTAGCTTTTTTTTTCTCTTGAACAAGTAAATATGTTTTTTAACGAACATACACACTTCAAAAATATACAAGCTAGGAAGAGTTAACTGTTTAGTCTTGAGAAATATGGCTTACAACTGTCTAAAGGATGGGCACCACACAGTGCACGAATACATTTTTTGTGCTATAAAAGCTTTACCCATAAGAGACCTATTTCCCCAAAGCAAAAATCCATATCTCCAGCCAGACAAATAATACACAGCCATGGTAGGCAAACAAAGCTGTCTTTTGAGATGTCACCTTTAGTTTAGAAAGAACATATACATATCTGTTTAATTTATTGCACACTTTTTCTACTTGGTTATTCCATGTTAAGTACTTATCGAAAACTATTCCTAAAAATGGTATATAGTCAACATTAGTTATTGTTAGATTTATATATTTAATGTCAAAGTTAATTTGTGTACTTCCTCTTGTATTAAACTGAATGTAATTTGTTTTATTTAAATTTGAATCTTGTTCATCCAATTAACAACTGATTTTACAGTATTATTAATTTCTAGTTTACATATTTGTCATTTTTATTACATGTCAAAATAATAGTAATATCATCCGCTCATTTATGCTTCGTCACGTAAGTAAGGTCATTTTTATAAAACAGGAACCATAATGGGCCCATAATACTACCCTGTAGGACTCCCACTCTGTTGCATTCCATGTTTGACGTAATGGGCTTGATAACATTTTTGTCATCAAGTTTCTTAAGTGGTGATTTTCAGCTATTGTATAGCTTTTATCGCGGGCTTTGAGGGGACCGAATCAAGAAATTTCGTAACGAAAAAACCTGACACCCCAAATAAATATATATTGAATTCTAAAAAACATAGAGAAATAATAAATTCGGCCACAGAATTTTTTTTTGGCCACGTGGTCAACCTTCTCATTTAATAACTAAGCATCGGGAAAATGAGATAGCCTCTAATAAACTAAGTCATCTTCTTTACAACGCCAACTAAAAATGTTAAAGAAAGCGTCGACTCAAGATCAACAATTATTTTTACTTGTCCTTCTGATTTATACATTGCCAACTAATTTACTGACTCGGCCACTAATCCGTCGACCACTCAACACTGTAGGAATAGTGTAGTACGGGGAGTTCTAAATGGAAGCGGGAGCGAGCGAAGCGAGCTCGGACTTGCGGAGCACCCCGACTCGGATCCGTTAGGTTCGGAGACTGTGCGGGGAGGCGAGCTTAGCTCGCCTCCCCGCACAGTCGTAGTGTTAGGTTTAACATGAGAACACAGAAGTAGGAATGTAGGATAACTTACATTTTAAACATACTAAATTATACAATTAGAAGCTAATAGAATTACTATTTTGGTGTCATATATTATTATTTTAAAAGTTTGCTATTTGAATGCATGCCACAAATTTAGATGCTAAAACATAACCATCATGCTGAGTTATATTTACAGTGGCTTACATAGAAGATAACTAGTGGCTGAGATACTATTATTCAGACGCGCGTTGGTTGTGGCCGACTTAGTAATTTAGAAGGTAACTTATATTTTCTGAGGCGAATAATGCTATTAAAAAGAAGCTTGTTTAATTAGTACCCAAAAACATATAGTGCCATCATGATGATGGTGATGGTGGTCGCGATGGTGGTCGTTATTGTGGTCGTGATTGTGGTCGCGATGGTGGTCGATGACGATGACGATGATGATTAAACTTTCTTAGTGTTAATTTATTACATAAACATCCCGCGCCCCAAGGACTATATACTGGTAAATACTGCATAAATAAAAAATAGATAAACAATTATAATTGCATAAGTTGATAAAAATGCTATGCAATAGCTTTACCGCGGCAGTCGTCGAGTGCCACACGTCTTTTTTTTGTTAAGTTACATGTCACACCCCCTACCAGCTAAACCGCTATTTCAGGAAATCTGAAAAGTATTGAAAATATTAGGGCAAATAGTTGATTTAAAAGGAAAATTATAACGGCCGAGTAGGCTTTATTGGTTTAGAAGTAATAGTCGAACAACTTAAGAAGTGCAGTTAGATCATCATCATCATCATATCAGCCACAAATCGTCCACTGCTGAACAAGGCCTCCCCCAAGGATTTCCACGACGACCGGTCCTGCGCTGCCCGCATCCATCGGCTTCCCGCGACCTTCACCAGGTCATCGGTCCACCGCGTGGGAGGCCTGCCTACGCTACGTTTTCCGGTGCGCGGTTGCCACTCGAGAACTTTACTGCCCCATCGGCCATCTGTTCTACGAGCTATGTGGAGCGTGCTATGCTCGGAGTTTCTCTGCGTGATCGAATCAGAAACGAGGAGATCCGCAGGAGAACTAAAGTAACCGACATAGCTCACAGAATCGCTAGACTGAAGTGGCAGTGGGCAGTTAGATATGTAATAAATAATAATTAACAATGATGAAAACGTTAGGAACAACTAACTTCAGTTACAAAATTTCGGCGTTATAAAGCGACTTGTTTTTCCGGTGATTGGTAAATGAAATGAACGCTTAATAGTCCATATCTTGAAAACTACTGAATCGATTTTGATGAAACTTGCACTGTTTTCTAAGTTGAAATACATATACTTATTCCAACAAAAAAATAATTATTGTAATCCGATTTCTAGTTTCACAAACATACACTTACGAAATTAGGCACACATGTTTAGAAGCTCGCGATTTTCCATAATACAAAATGTTTTATACCAACTGCAAAGATAACTGTTTTTTAATATGTTATTAAATATTTTTTTGAGACTACTTTGCGTCTAGTTAGACACGCACTTGACCACTTTTTTGATCATTATGGTTTTGCTGTAGATAGATAGATAATTCATTTATTCATTGACAGTTTACAAGGAATAAAGTAGTAAGGTAGATACTAATACGCTTATTATAACTACAGAAAAAACAAGATTAAAAATAAAAGACGTAATAAAACAAAATTAAAAACTAAGTTAAAACACAAACAGGACGAACGAAGCACTGCCAATGAAAAGGCACTGACTCAGCATAAATGTTGTGGATTGTGTTCCCACAGCTCCACAACGGTGATGTTCTGTCAGTACCAGTGGTTACGTCGTAATCGCCATGCTTGGCAGGCGGGTTGGCGATCGCAGTGGTGTGGAGGCATGGTTCTTGGAAAGTATCATCGTATCAGCTTGTATACGTCCCCACCGAGGGGCTCGAGCCTACCCTGAATTAGGGCGATCAGGCCTTAGTCGACCACGCGGGCCCAGTGCGGGTTGGTCAACTTCACACACAACCTGCGAGTGTCTTCGCAGGTGTGTGCAGGTTTCCTCACGATGTTTTCCTTCACCGTTAAAGCAATCTGTAAGTATATGTACGTAAGTTTTTGAAAAACTCATTGGTACATTGGCCGTCCAGATTTGAACCCGGTACCTCTGGTTAGAAGGACCGAGTCGATACCGGTTGAGCCACCGACGCTTTTGTAAAGTATGCTGCTGCCTATTCCGCGGTTTTGGTCCACTTAGTCGCCTCTTACGACATATTCGGGAAGAGATGGGGTGGTGCTATTCTAGGGTCGCACCACATGCCAACACATTTGTTAGTATTAATAAATGGTTTAATTAGCATTAATAAATAGTTTTACTAGCGTAAATTTAACCTACATGTAACCTTACTCTGTGCATACATTCAGCATAACCTGTGCTCCATTCAAGTAATTAAGCTCACTTTTTACACACTATATTGGTATACCATGTATTTATTCTGAAGGTACTTCCTACTTAGCTATATCTTTCATAAGGACAACTTGTTCATTTGTCTATTTTTTTCTTTTCTCTAATAATAATATGTACATTTACGTTCTATATATGGAAACTTGTAATGGCTATCTTCTTTTGCTACCCAGTTCCTATAATGATGTTAGTTAGCTGTAAGTTTTCCTAATAAATAAAAATAAATAAATATTTTTATTAACATTAATAAATGATGTTAATTAGCTGTAAGTTTTCCTAATAAATAAAAATAAATAAATATTTTTATTAACATTAATAAATGGTTTGTCACAGATTGCTTCACTCAGTGCTGTACGCGTACATGCGCGAGTGCGGCGCGGAGGAGCGCACAGAGCTGGTGGCTACGTTAAGTCCGCTGATCGTTCCTCTGAGCAACTCACTGCCCGGGGCGGACGCGGCCGCGCTGTGCGTGTGGCATGGCACCAACAAGGACAAGAAGGTATGAATAATATTCACCTCTCAATAGTCCACTGTGTACTTTAGCCGAATAATTTTGCCAAATTTGCAAGCGAGATGGATAACCGGTCACGCACTTGACGTCGCACGACACCGCACGTCGAACTCGCGTAGAGAGGGTTCCGTACCATTTCGTTTTCCGTAAGAATGTCTTAACGACCTACGATTTTATTTAGGTTTTCCTCAAGCCCTATGTTCACTATTTTTCAAAATTTTGGCTGTAGTTTCGGAAACAAGGAGGAATGCTTGAATTTCGTATATTTTCTATAATACCTATAATATTTAAAATTTTTAAAAAAATACGTTTATATTTTTTATAACGAGCCCTTACATTATACATCATGCGTCACATGATGCACTTCAATTTTTTGTATATATCTTGTTTTCCCCTAAAATTAAAATTCGTTCATTTACGCTCGTGATGTCATTGTACCAAATTTTAACTTTTTTCGTTCAGTTCATTTGAAGAAAATCTGGTGTGACGGACTGTCATCGGATGAAGGGAAAACTAAACAATAGTAGCAAAAATGTTCGGTCCAAAGGTAGGTAAGATTTTATCTACCTCGCACAGCCGAAACTTTTAATTATCGGCTGTCTTCGTTCTGTCTTAATACGGTATTTTACTACTAGTCATTTGAGTAACTTTTTATCAACTGTCAAAAACGAAAGTTTGTTCTGCAATTATTCCGGTTACTGACACAGTGACGTCATAAGTTCCATAGTCTTTTACGAACTAATTTGCTGTTTATAAATATAAAATTAAAAACTGTTTAATATTTCAAATGAGCAAGTGTTTTTGCCATTCAAGAAGAAATGCTATTTGTTGGATAGTGTTTTTTAATTTAGTCACAGTTATAGTTTAGCCATGTCTGTCTGTCCGCGGCTTAGCCAGACTATTAGTTCTAGAAAGCTGTAATTTGGCATGGTTTTGTTGACGTACCCTATCGTGTAGGGTGTCGTTGAATCTAGGCCTTTTAAAACTACTTAGGGTTTGCTAAATACATTTTACGATTCAGTGATCGGTTTGCAAAATATTAAGCTTTAAAGTTTAATTAAAGTTCTAAATTTTTAGAGTCAAGTGTACCACCACCTACCAGCTAAACTGCTATTTCAGGACATCTGAAAAAAATTGAAAATAGTAGGACATATAATCAATTTAAAGGAAAACTATCACGGCTTAGTAGGCTCTCATAGTTTAGGAGTATAGCCGACCAACTTAAGATTTTCAGTTGCTAAGTTCATAGATTTTCCACACAAATGTTCTATTACCAACTACAAATATAATTTTGTTTTTTAAAATATGCATTTATTTTTTGAGAAGACTACGGAACCTTACTTTGCGCGAGTCTGACTCCGTTTTTTTTGGCGTGTCATCTTTTAATTAAAACTAGTTTTTGGTGGTATCCCTTCATTTAATTAAACCTTGGAACTACCCTCAAAATCGTAATTAACTTGTGCCAGCAACGTCGCGAGTCAGAGGGAGCGACGGGGCTGCAGATGTAAAAAAAAGTTCCATACTATAGGCACACCCTGGACACTTCATACAACGAGCCAGATATGACATTTCAAAAAACCAAAATGGCGGCGAAATCCTATACGTTCGACAACCAAACTGTAACCAATCTGGGTAACGAGGGGGTGAGGTCGCAATCTAGAGAGCGTCGAGCGGCAGGGAGTGTCCATACTGTATGTTAGTACTAATATATATACTTTGCTATAGGTAGACCGCTTAAATGAGACTTCGCCCGCGCGTTACAGGGGCGCGGGGGTAAGGCGACAAAGGGGATCGAGAGAGGAGCGGGCGGCAGGCAATTAAAGCGCATTGTTGCCACAACAATGCGCTTTAATTGCCTGCCGCCCGCTCCTCTCTCGATCCCCTTTGTCGCCTTACCCCCGCGCCCCTGTACCGCGCGGGCGAAGTCTCATTTAAGCGGTCTACATATAGCCCTGGCAAACCTACGAGCCTACATGCGCAGGGTGACATGTTCATTGATTTCAGACAATCCTGAAAGTGGTGAAGGAGCACGCAGTAGCGCTGAGCAAGCACAAGACGGGCTACCGGCTTTTGGTGGCGATCTTTGCCTCCGTGGACGACACGGTGCTAGTGAAGAAGACTGTGGTAGCCGCGCTAGTTGCCAACCTGAAGGACGTCGCTCGCGACCGCTGGGGCAAGATGGTTAGTGGTTTTGTAGATTATCACATTTGGCGAAAGACGTCAGCTGCTGGACAAAGGCATCCCCCAAGTATTTCTACAATGTACAGTCCTGCGCTGCTCGCATCCAGCGGCTTCCCGCGACCATCTCCTTGTCGTCGGTCCACCGAGTGGGAGGCCTGCCTATGCTGCGTCTTCCGGTGCGCAGTCGCCACTCGAGAACTTTACTACTCCAATTGTCGTAGGTGAGTGATTTATATATGTTGTAATAAGGGGTCCTTCCATGTAGTAAAACGGTTGTACCTCTTCATAGTTACGTCACACCCTGGACACTTCATACAACGGGCCAGAAATGACATTTCAAAAAAGGAATGACGGAACTAACAAAATGGCGGCGAAATCCTATACGTATGACAACCAATCTGTATCAATCTGGGTGACGAGGGGGTGAGTTCGCTATCTAGTGAGCGGCAGGGAGTGTCCATACTGTATGTTAGTACTAATATATATAAGGTCTAACAAAATTGGCTGAAACTATGTTAAGGGCAAGTTCAGCAAACGAAACTGGACAACTTTTTCTTCAGTGACCATACCGAATTCTAAAAAACAATCGCCACATTCCATTATTGCCTACTTAAATAAATAATATTCTCGTAGTACGGCCCTGTCCTACATCGTTGGATTCGTGCTGTGCCCCAACGAAACTGTGCGCTATGCCTGGCCGTTGACCTTTGCTAGTTCTCTCAATCAGTATTTATTTAAAATACTAATATTACCTATTTAAAACCTTACAGTTCCCATTCTAGTTCCTTTGAGCAGTAGGTAGTAAAGTAAAAGACAATCTAACAGGTATTTACGCTTAACGAAAAAGAAGAAATTGAAATTGAAGGCGGCTCTTTTGAAGCGTTTGAGGCCATTGAACTATTTTGCTCCACGCGAAATAACGCCTACAAGCAAGTGCGATGTGCGGAAAAATTATCTCAATTACTCTCGCGCACTCATTGAGTTATGTTGCTCAAAGCCTAACCTACGCCCACGACAGATTGTGACCTAAGTTAAGTCACAATAGAATTAATTACGGAGCTACGGTACGATGGCCAGTGCCGGATTTATTAACATTTCTTTTTTTTATTGTAGATTTTTTTCTTAAATTTCAGTATGGTCGCTGAAGAAAAAGTAGTTCAGTTTCGTTTGCTGAACTTGCTCTTAAAATAGTTTCAGCAAATTTTGTTAGACCTTATATACTTTGGCATAGGTTACACCAAGGAATAGGTCATCTTTTCCAAGGAGGTTTAATGTTTATTATAATATTATTCCAAGCCTTATTGTAGTCTATTTATAAAGGGTTTTCCTATAAGAGGTGTTATTTTGATATTCAAAGAAGAATTACATTTTTTAATATAAATGATCGGATGTTTATTTCATTATAAAGAAGAAGGTATGCTTTTAATACTGGAAAATAACATCAGGCAAATGACCACCACGACCACGCTTACAGGACCATATCCTTTTCATGATATTTTCCATAACCAAATCGCAAAGTGGCCACCCTATGTTCTCGATAGCCTCACGAATTCCATCTTTGAGGTCTTGAATCGACGCTGGGCTGTTGGCGTAGACCATCTCTTTCACGTGGCCCCAAAGGAAGAAGTCGCAAGGTGTTAAATCACAAGATCTCGGTGGCCAATTGTGATCACCTCTTCGAGAGATAACACGGTCCGGTAACTTTTCCCGCAAAAGATCAATGGTTTCGTTGCTTGTGTGGCACGTAGCGCCGTCTTGTGTAAAGTAAACGTTGTCCAGATCAATACCATCCAATTCCGGCCATAAAAAATCATTAATCATCTCTCGATAGCGCAATCCATTCACCGTTACTGTTGCTCCAGCCTCATTTTCGAAAAAGTAAGGTATTGGACCTTACTTTTTCGACTCCGCCGGACCATAAACCGCACCAAACAATCACACGTTGAGGATAGAGAGGCTTTTCAACAATAACTGTTGGGTTTTCCGAGCCCCAGATGCGACAATTTTGCTTGTCGACGAAGCCACCGAGGTGGAAATGGGCTTTATCACCCAAGATGATTTTTCGATGGAATTCCGGATCATTATCATGCATTTCAACGACCCAATCAGCAAAGACACGACGTTGTTGATGATCGGCCGGCTTGAGTTCTTGTGTTAACTGAACTTTATCAGCCTTAAGACCCAAATCTTATGTTTGTGGAATGCCTAATTCCAAAGAACGACAAGGAATGGACAAACCTGGGTTTTCTTCAAAACTTTCGGCTACAGCAGCAATATTCTCGGCTGTTCTTGAGCGACGTGCACGGGTTTTATTCTCACATCACTAACTTGTCCCAACAGCTCGAATTTTTTCACCAATTTCTGTATTGCGGTCTGACAACCGTCTCTGAGAAATTTTTACCATTTTTATAGTGAATAATAATAATTTAAATGCGTTGTTGAAGCGTGTATCATTCCATTTTTATTAATGGCGTAGTTTCTACTTGTCTAATGTCAAAAAATGACAGCTTCAAATGTGATATCTACCGAAATAGCGGGCTATTCAAAATAACA
Source organism: Coleophora flavipennella (assembly GCA_947284805.1). Lineage (NCBI taxonomy): Eukaryota > Metazoa > Arthropoda > Insecta > Lepidoptera > Coleophoridae > Coleophora > Coleophora flavipennella. The sequence goes on along the minus strand of OX369306.1, from coordinate 9,894,628 downwards.
CCTCTTATTGGAAAACCCTTTATTATTAAAAAAACTTAAGCATGCGTAAGTGTGCCAGCTAAAATATGGCGCATTTTTCGTAAAACTGAAATGAGATGTTTTAGTTGTGAAAACAAATAAAATTATTTATAAATATATATGTGTAATAAAAAATATACTTATGTGTATGTACTCCCCGGAAATTTAAAATAAGCCACAAATAGCGTAAAATGAACTTTGGTTGCCGAAACCTTGATAGGTATGTACCCATGTTATTTTGTGTTTCTGTCACGGTCGTTTTTTATTTTACCAGTTTTCTCACAACTGTATGAAAAAGTCGTAGATACATGGGTGTAAAAGGAAATAACAAACTCATGACGATGGTAAACCATCGCCTGCGGCTCAGGCTTACAAATGTCACTCGTTTGTTATTGACCTTTTTATCACCCTTGTATCATAAATAACTATTATTATATCACCATATTTGTTAAGAAAATCTTCACCTAATATAAATCTTCTATTTACTATATACCTACCGCAGTGTCTCAAGACTAAGGTCTTTGACCAGTGTGTGATGCCAGTGATGACTTACGGAACTGAGACATGGTTGCTTTGTTCGACGTTTGGTGGTAGCTAGCCATAAGGGTTTAGAAAGTGTCGTTCCACCAACCAAATTGAGTCTTACAAATTTAGTCTCCGTCGTGAATCGAACACTTGACCTACAAATACCTGCATCCATATAACCGCGCTGTATGGGTATAAACAATAATACGATGTGTCATTTGAGTGAAAATGCATGTGACCGGTGCACGGTGACCATTAACAGATTGTTTTTTCTATCTGCGCGGGTTATACTATGGTTAGTTTATGCTTTTTTATTCCCATTGTTAACTGATTATCAGGTGTCTGTTTATTCAGGAATATATTATAATTTTACTTGCAGCTGTTCCCGCGATTTCATTATACTATATAAAACAATACTTATAATAATCCTTACTTATATTGCAAATGTGTTTGTTCTCTTTTTTCACGCTTCAAAACCTCATCCAATATCGACGAAATTTGGCATGCACGTAGCTTGTGTCATGGAGAAGGACAGAGGCTACTTTTTATCCCGTGAAAATAGTATTGTCTGATACAATTTCTATGGGAACTAAAAAACTCTTTTTTTGGTTAAATTCCTAAACATCGCAATGGAGCATCGGATTGTTGTGATTTTTTGCACAAAGATGGTTGAGCGGATGGCAAATAGACTACTGATTAATAAGCATATAAATAAATAAATATTCTGGGACAAAACACACATGGTCATCTGGCCCCAAAGTAGGATTCACTGTGTTATGGGTTACCAGAGACTGATATACATACTTATATATGTTTAAATACATACATATACAGGGTATAACAAAATTGGTGTAGGTCCGGTTAACTGGGGGTTCTACTCGTCATACTGAACAACTTTCTCCAAGGAACCCATAGTCAATTCTCAAAAAAAAAATTGGCCCCTCCATACTAAAATTCAGATTCAGATCAGCTGATCGATTTGAATGACGAGTAAAACCTTTTTTTTCGTTTTCAACAAAGTCGTAGAACAAAAGTACTTCAGTATGATGAGAAGACGCCCCAGTTTACGGGATCTACACCAATTTTGTTACACCCTGTATCGATATATTTAACACCCGGACACAGAGCCAATAAATCTGCTCATCACACAAATGCTTGCCCTGTGTCGAACCCACAACCCTCGGATCAGTAGTTAAGGGCACTAACCACTGAGCCACCGAGTCAGTCAAAATAGTTCCCGAGGGATCTAGGGAAAATTAATTTCCACGATCGCGTACGTCGGCGTCGCAACTGAGCAACAGATTGACGTGATTTTGGCAAAGAAATTGTTGAGGGGGTGGAAGTGACGTATACTGCTTATCAGAATAGCCATCTGGAGAAAACTCATGTCTATGCTTGCGAGCGCTTGCGGCTCTAGCACCACTCACCCTCAAAGACAGTCGTAAAAACAAAGTCCACGCGGGCGAATTACTAATTTAGGTCCAACTCAAGACATGAAATGAAAATGTTTTATTTTGTCACTTACATTTTATGAAGCCCTCCTTTTTAATTGCTGCAGTGATCATATAATGTAAAAGATGCTGTGGCCAATCATGATTTCTTTTCAACAGACCTTACATTGGCTGATAAAGCCGAAGGACCCGGCCGCATTCCACCCGAGCTTCATCAAATTTCTGGAAGAGGGCGCTGCCAGCGGCTCCTCCAAGAAGGATCCGGCGTTACGCGAGAGCGAGCTGCGGGCCGCCGTGTTGCCAGCCCTGGCTGCCGACTTGCAGGCGGATCCTGAGTTCTGGCTGAGTAGCAAGACTAATATGCTGCTTGCAGTCGCCGTACTGTCTATAGGTGGGCTAACGTAACGATTAAAAGTAAAACCAGAGCAGCGAGCTGCGGGCCGCGGTGGTGCCTGCCCTGGCCCTGCTGCTTGCTGTCGCCGTGCTGTCTATTAGTGTGCTAACGTTACGTTTAAAGCCAGAAGCACCAAACTACGGGCCCCGGTGCTGTCAGCAGACTTCCAGGTGGACCCTGAGTGCTGTGTAGCAAGACTAATATGCTGCTTGCAGTCACCGTACTGTCTATAGGTGGGATAACGTAACGGTTCAAAACCAGAGCAGTGAGCTGCGGGCCGCACCGGTGCCTGCCCTGGCTACCGACTTCCAGGCGGATCCTGAATCCTGAGTTTTGGCTGAGTAGCAAGATTAATGTGCTGCTTGCCGTCGCCGTGCTGTCTATAAGTGGGCTAACGTTACGGTTAAAGTCAGAAGCACCAAGCTACGGGACCCGGTACTGTCAGCTGACTTGGAGGTGGATCCTGCGTGCTATGTAGCAAGACTAATAAGCGGCTTGCTAGTGTAGACATCAGTTTTCTCCAGATCCTTTGGGAACTATGCCGGGCTATGTTAATAATCTGTATTACTTCCCACCCCCTCAGTTATCTCTGTGCAAATACCAATAAAAGCGTGGAAATTAGTTTCCTCTGATTGCCCCGGAACTATATCGGAGCTATACTGTAGCCGCTGTACTGATTAGCAGTCTATGTCACTTCCCACCCTTCACACCTATTTCTATTGAAAAAAATTACATTGCGTGGAAATTAGTTTTCTCTAGATCCCTCGGCTATTTTGATTAGCAGTCTATGTCACTTCCCACCCCCTCAACTATTTCTATTGAAAAAAATTACATTGCGTGGAAATTAGTTTTCTCTAGATCCCTCGGCTATTTTGATTAGCAGTCTATGTCACTTCCCACCCCCTCAACTATTTCTATTGAAAAAAATTACATTGCGTGGAAATTAGTTTTCTCTAGATCCCTCGGCTATTTTGATTAGCAGTCTACGTCACTTCCCACCCCCTCAACTATTTCTATTAAAAAAATTACATTGCGTGGAAATTAGTTTTCTCTAGATCCCTCGGCTGTTTTGATTAGCAGTCTACGTCACTTCCCACCCCCTCAACTATTTCTATAAAAAAATACGTCAATCCGTTGCTTCATTGTGACACCGACGTGCGCGAGCGTGGTGGCTATTATTTTTTCCGATCCCTCGGAAACTATGGCGGGCTATGATAATTAGTTATCTATGTCAATTCATACCCCCTTAACCATGCTCTATTGCCATGTTAAAGAAATCACCAAAAAGTTATTTTCAGTTCCCTCGGAAACTGTATCAGACTATTATATATTCACGGGGAAAAAAGGCTCTGACACGTCATAGGCTACGTGCATGCCAACTTTCGCCAAGATTGATTGAGGTGTTGATGCGTGAAAAGGTAACAAACAAACACATTTTCACATTTATAATATTCGTAAGGGTAAACATAAACAGTGATTAAAAATAAAATATATTCAAAATTAATTTCTTAAAATTATTTAGTACTAGCTGTTTCCCGCAGCTTCACCCGCGTGGACATCGTTTCTTTGACTTTTCGAGGATGCGCAGTGCGCGAGCTGCAAGCTGCTCGCGAGCGTGAAAAAAGTAGCCTACTTATGTGTTAATCCAGGTCCCAATCTATCTACCTACCAAATTTCAGCCTGATCCGTTCACTAGTTTTTACGTGAACATACACACTACAAACTTTCGCCTTTATAATATTAGTGTGATTTTTTTCATATTCTCTTTAGCAAGTTTTCAATTGGCAGAATCAACGAAGGAGATTTTCGACGCCCTAGCCAGAGTGATCTGCCGGCCGGACTGGGTCGCGGTGGAGGGCCAGGCCGGCGCGCTCGCCGTGGAGGACGCCGGCATCCACATGTGCCTCAAGAAACTGGCCGCCTTGGACCAGCAGCGGGAGGGCGACACGCTGGGCAATGCGGTCTCCGAACATTTGACAGATGGAACAGTAAGTTTTACTTCGCAGAGTTACGCTAGTACTGATCCGGCTGCGTAGGAGCGAATCAAAACAGGTGCGGGAAGTGAGCGCGCCTGCAGCTTCTCTGGCCGAACTGCCACCAGCGAAAGCCTAACTAGCCTACAGCTCACCTACTTGAAGCGTACAATCGTCTTGGCGGCAAGACCTAGCAGATGGTCCATACCTTTGCCTCACGGTCTTGGCAGGCCCTTATTATAAAGGGTGATTTTTTATTCGCTAAAAAACGGCATATGGTACTCACTCACAAAACGGAACATAAAACCTATAACATCAGAGCAAAGCTAAATTTAATTTAAAAATTTAATAAAAATGACTGCATTAAACATTACCTCCTTTTTTTTCTGAAGCCGTGTAAGATGTATTCAATGTCACTCACTGGATCAAGACGAATTTTAAAATACCTCGCACTCTAAAATCCATTATGTCGTTTAGGAGATATCGTGGAATAAAGAAACATACATACATTAGACCTGAAAACAATACAATCCTTTTTCTGAGCAGTTGTGTAAAAAGTTGCAAAATTTCCATACATACTTTTTTGCAAATCGACTGATCTATTATTGACAGTTACTTAGTATGAAAAGTATTTTTCTTGCTCCGTTTTTGTATAGATAAAGGCACAGAGTTAAGAAACAAATCGCTGAAAAATCTAATGCCTTTGGGTAATAGGTATGGGTTGCGAACTATATTATTCCAATTTCTGTGGTCGCATATTTATATGTAATAGGTACATCGATTTGTGATGACTGGCTCACTGATGATATTGCTGTTACTGACCAAATCAACCATATGAAGTGGCTGTGGATAGGCCACACACTTCATCGTGATACACGTGTATTGCTCGCCAAGTGTTTAAGTAGCAACCTGCTGAGGGTAAATGAAAACGAGGTCGACCTGGAAGCGCTCACTTAAGGAGCACGTGAAGTATGAAAATTGATCCGAGTGGAAAAGTGTATTCTCGCCCCTATGTGGCCCAAGGTATTCCAGGACATACAGAAGAAGTGTCACTCGTGCCTTGGGGAATGTTGTTCCGATTCATGAGTAGAAAGTACCATTTGCTGTTTTTCAGCAAGTAACCACCTCCGTGGCGTAATGGTTCAGTCCATTAGCTTCACATCTGGAGGTCGCAGGTTCGATTCCTGGCGGAGCCTAACTTGTAAGACTCGGTTTGGTTAGTGGAAGGGTATTTTCCAAGTCGGCCTGGCCAGCTATCACCATCTTATCTATGTCTTGCCGCCAAAACAGCATTCATTAATGTGTTGCGGCTTGAAGATATGATAGCCAGTACCTCATTGCGTTTGGGATTTTTGTTAAGCCCGCTTCCAACCTTGGCATCATAGTCACTTAAAATCAGGTGAGATGATGCCAAGGGCCTGTAACCCTGTATATATATTGAGACCCCCCTTGTTTTTCACTTTTTCTAATTTTTAGTATTTGCTGTTATAGAGGCAACAGAAATACATCATGTGTGAAAATTCCAACTGTGTAGCTATCACGGTCCATGAAATACAGCCTGGTGACAGATGGACAAGCGGAGTCTTAGTACCAGGGTCCCGTTTTACCCTTTGGGTACAGAACCCTAAAAAACACTAATCGCAAAATTAATTTTAATTTCAGATCAAAGCTTGGGTGCCAACAAACAGGGGATGCTTTTTCCTACTGAAACTCATCGAGAACAATTCCGAGAGTGTCTCTAGTAAAATTATTAAGAAAATAAAAACACACAGTGGTCTCCTAAAGCAACAGTCGTCCGAAGGAGCCAAACTTTTGCTACAGCATATAATGAAAAAATAAACTGGTCTGTTCAAATTGTATATGTATTTTTATTTCAATTACTTACAGATAAAGTTCACACTTTTACCATTTTAGTTTTAATTGTAAAACAAATGTCAATAAACGAATTACCTTTTTTGGGTACGCATCTATGGAAAATAGTCATTTTATATCACACTAACTCTTCTATTTGTCTGTACTTAATAAATCTAAAATATCCTATTGTTACAAGTGTATCAGACAAGAGGCGTTATTATTAAAATAAATGCGTCATATTCAATTTAACTAAAGTCATTAGAAAAATAAATATCATTGTTTGAAAATTCAAGGTTTTGCATTCTAGCTTCACAATAATCAATAGATTAAATCAAAAGTTGTAAATTAAATAGTAACTCAATTATTTTCAATGCTAGGCTAGCTAGTATTAGCAAATTTTGCTACTTTTCATTCTTTACCAACCATATTTTCCCTATAGGCTTGTTTTGCACTTTGTGAATGATTTCTACAGTTTTATGCAGAATTTCTTCCTGTATTTTCTCCACTGACCTGAAAACCAAATAAAGTTTTGCTAAATAGTAAATCAAAATCATATTAACTCAGTTTTTGGACCCGTGAGTAAAACGGATAACATATATCGGATCCGAATGAACCACGAACTACAAGTACTGTTGGGGCAAGAAACTATCGTCAGATTCTGTAAAGTACAGCGTCTTAGATGGGCCTGACATGTGGAAAGAATGCCGGGAACGGGCTGTAAAAGTTATGACCAGATGGGTGCCGCAACAGAAGAGGCGAAAGGGCAGCCTAGGAAAAGATGGATTGTGTCGGAGAAAACCTTCGAAAAATGGGAAAGTTTGCCAACTGGAGGAAGGAGGCACATAATCGAGTTAAGTGGAGGAAAACTGTGGAAGAGGCCAAGACCCATAAAAGGTTGTAGCGCCGATGGAATGAACCTAAAATTTCAATAGGAAACCTTAAAGGATCACTTTGTTGTCTGTCTTTCTGACTACTGTCAAGATCCTTTTTCTCAGTAACGCGGAGAGGTATCAAGTTTTTTTATTCACAATTGGTAAGCCCTTGGCTATCTTGGCATCATCTCACTTGATGGTAAATGACGATGATGCCGAAGATGAACGCGGGAACTTAATATTTTATTCTAAGGTATATAGAGGACTATAGAGTCCCTTAGAGCTGTAAAAAATCAAGCTTCGAAGTCAACACAATCATAAAATAGAGCTATTATGTCGCATACTTAAAACCTATATACAGGTGAGTTTTTTTACTGACGCATGGGGAAATTCTAAATGGATAGAGAAAAACGTTCTTAGGAACCGTGATCTCAATTTTAGAAAAAAATAAAAATGGCGTTTTACAAAAATTAAAAATCTTAAAATGTACTATGGTTTTTAAAAAAAATTATTTCGATTGTATATCACTATACAAACCAAAAATTGTATGCAGACCATATGTCTAAAGTTGCTAGAAGTTGTTGAAATTACTTGAAATTAACATTTTATGAAAAATACATTTTATTATCCAATTGATAGGATGGATAATTGAAATGAAACAAAACCAAAAATCTGTCGCCTGCCTTAGTCCCACGAAACTAAATTTATCTTAAAAATGGTTCGAAATGTCCTCCACTTTCGTCTAAGCACTCCCAGAGTTGCATTTCTCAATAAAATGTATGGTATTGTGTTTAGCATTTGACGGACTGCATATTTTAAATCATCAACAGTGTCAGCGATTTTTGTACACTGCATTTTTAAGTGACCCCATAGAAATAAAATCCATGGGCGTTAGATCAGGTGACCGCGGTGGCCACGTGTTCCCAAAACCTTTCGTTGAAGTAATTTTGTGCAAGGCGAATATTGTGCGCAGGGGCTCCATCTTGTTGGAACCTCATGTTCCTTATTGCTGCCAAAGGCAAATCATCATCTGATTGAATAAAAAAAATTCTGAGAATATCCAGGTATGTTGGACCTCGAATGGACACGACTTTATTGTCCGAAATCCTGCACCAACAATTAAATGAAAATCTAATTTGGTTGCTGCTTTCAGTGGTTCGCAAAGGATTTTCTGTGGACCAGTAATGGTTGTTGCGCCGGTTATACATTATAAGTAAACGCTTAAAAAAGAAATGAATAAATCGGAGAAGTAATCTCAGTTTACCATTATTTTTAAAGTTAGTCTCATCCGTCCAAAGAATTCGCCTCAAAAAAATTGTGTCCCGTGTTACACGGTGGATAACCCAATTACAGAATGCTGATCTTCTCGCATGATCGTTTTCGAGAAGTTTCTGAACAATACATCCTTCTCGATACGGTTTGTATTTATACTTTTTAAGTACCTATCCTCATTACAGTACGCTGTGCAATAGCCATTTCCGTAGCGATATCTCTCGACGAAATATCCTGAAAACTTACAAAACACAAAACATTTTTTTCGACATCTCGACTGATGATGTAGGAATGTTTTTGTGAAACTTCGTGAAGCTTCCGTACCTCAGTAAATTATTCAACATTGTGGTCAAAGTATGGCTGGTTCGGTTCAATGATACCCTCTCAATAAATCTGTTTTTTTGGAATTTGACAATGATTGAGGCTTTTTCCTTTTTAGTTCACCATTGAATTCACAATACAACAAATTAATTGACTTAATTATGCATTCAATGAATGACAGAAACACATTACCTGTTTTTTTAAGTCTGAATGTTTTTTCCTTTTTTTATTTTTTTTTGAAAATGGGCCAGTAATTTAGTATCCACAAACTAATAAAAAATTAAAACGTTAATTTCAACAACTCCTAGCAACTTTAGACCTATAGTGTCCTTACAATTTTTGGTTTGTATAGTGATATACAATCGAAATAACAAAGTTTTTAAGCTATTGTATAGCTTTTATCGCGGGCTTTGAGGGGACCGAATCAAGAAATTTCGTAACATAAATATATGTATATTGAGTTCTAAAAAACTTACAGTGCCATCATGATGATGGTGATGGTGATGGTGGCGGTGATGGTGGTCGTGATGATGTTCGTGATTGTGGTCGCGATGGTGGTCGATGACGATGATGATTTAACTTTCTTAGTGTTAATTTATTACATAAATATCCCGCGCCCCAAGGGCTATAAAGTACTGGTAAATACTGCATAAATAAAAAATAAAAAAATAATTATAATTGCTGTTGATAAAAAATGCTATGCAACAGCTTTACCGCGGTAGTCCCCGAGTGCCACACGTCTTTTTTTTTCAAAAAAGTCATCTTATTATTTTTTAAAACGCCATTTTTATGTTCTCTAAAATTGAGATCACGGTTCCTAAGAGAGTTTTTCTCTATCTCTTATAGTTTAGAATTTTCCCATACTGACCATTAAAAAAAACTAAGCCTGTATATTATGATAACCGTTGACCTAAAATCATGAATTTTGGCAAGAAACAATGTCTCACAGCACAAGTAAAGGAAATAAATTGTACAGCCACGCTGTGCATACTTTCTCGTGAAGCCTTCAGTCTGTCGTAGTCGGACATAAATCAATCCACAATAAACATCACACTTGCTTAGTAGCAAAGAATAAAGCTATAGGTATATCAGACTTGATGAATAAAAATTCCAAATAATTTGGGTTAGTGTGGGAATACTCAGGTTTTTTCTGAAATAATTAAGTACTTAGTGCAATAGGCCTTTTTAAGTCCTATTTATTTACTTTCATCAAAATCGTTCCAGCCGTTTTTGAGAAAAAGTAACAAACAACCTGTGTATGGGAGGTACCTTTTTCCGATTATTTTTTGGAACGCGTACTGTAGGCCATATCTAGTTATAATAACATACCGAGTTTTATCAAAATAGTTAGAGCCACTTTTGAGTACTGTAGAGATCGTATAGCTCACTTGTCACGTTCAACTCCTTTGCAGTCTTGCTATCCGCGGGTCGTATTAAAAAGCTTAAATAGTTACTAAATTCAAACTGGTAGGTCGTTCGAAACCTTTTCTGAAACAGTTGCGTGGCATTCTATTCGTGACCGCGAGCCAGGACAGAGGTCCCTTATCCGTGGTCGAATTTAAGTCAAAAATGTAATACTAGCTTTGTGTGGTAATCTCAGTTCAATAATCAGCCAGCCGGCGGAGCCCTATTTTATTTTTGATGTGAATAAAGATTGCTCTAAATCTTACTTCACAACCTAGAAACTGCATTTTTAATCAACGACGTGATCCCACCGAGCTTACTCCCCCTAAAGACTCGTTGGTACGTCATAGTACAAAAATAGTAATAATCATCATCATCATATCAGCCGAAAAACGTCCACTGCTGGACAAAGGCCTCCCCACATTTCCACGACGACCGGTCCTGCGGTGCCCGCATCCAGCGGCTTCCCGCGATCTTCACCAGGTTGTCGGTCCACCGCGTGGGAGACCGGCCCGTTTTCCGGTGCGCGGTCGCCACTCGAGAACTTTACTACCCCAACGGCCATCTGTTCTACAAAAATAATAAGTGATTTTTACTATGGTGGCAAATTGGCAACCCCAAAAAATCAAGATAGATAGACAGACAGATAAAACATTTATTAATGAAGATAGGGATTTTAAAAAAAAACCAGCAGTAGTTTGGGAACTAGAGCACCGGACGGACGTACAGACACACACACACACACACACTCAGACATTTTTTGTTTTTTAGACTATTAGAGTAAGACAATTGATCCCCATCAAAATCTTAACTTCGATTTTTTTGCTATCACAATACCTTTGCGATTACAAATTTATTTTTGCAGTTGGAAAATTGACCGTGACATACTCGTATGAATGTATATGATCATTGTTCTACAAAGTTAAGTGTGTCCTTCAATAAAACTTGTTTTTAACACGCTTTTATTTGCTTCACTTGTAACTAACTATGTAAGAAAATCTTGGAATCTTAATTTGACCCACTTCCCGGTCTTCGATTAGGATGAAATTATGCACACGCTCTGAGTTCTGATGACAATACATGACTAGCTAAGAAACGTCATTACAAATCCTATATGGCGGCCTCCCCAAGATGGCGGACTGGCTGTTTGAAATCCACCCCCATGATATGGGTATCAAATGAAAGGGTTTGCTGTCAGGAATACGAAAAAAATAGTCACGTGACTTAAATCCAACATGGCGGACATCCAAGATAACTACTTAACGTGTTTACTAAAAGCGTGTTTAACTAATTGATGATTATTTAAAATAACAACACAAATATATTGTGTGGCGGTAAGGAGCCCAACTCGCACTTGGACGGTTTTTTTTTTCTCTGTGATACAGAAATTGGGCAGTGTTCGGGAAGCTTACTCATAAGAAGGCTCAAGGTCACCCAAAGAGTAATGGAGCGTACTGTACTCGGAGTTTCTTTGCGTGATCGAATCAAACCAAACCAAAGTAAAAAAAGTAACCGACATAGTTCTGTGTTCAACTTAAGTGGCAGTGGGTGTGGCACATTGCCCGTAGAACAGATGGCCGTTGGGGCAGTAAAGATCTCGAGTGACGACCGCGCACCGGAAAACGTAGCGTAGGTAGGCCTCCCACTCGGTGGACCGATGACCTGGTGGATGCGGGCAGCGCAGAATCGGTCGTCATGGACATCCTTGGGGAGGCGTATGACCAGCAGTGGACGTCCGACCGATGATGATGACAGAAATTGGATATTTGATATTGATGATGCCAAGGGCTTATCAATTGTGGATAAAAAAAAACACAGTTTAATTTGCCGCAGAAACAATAATTGGATAAAGCAAAATGTATTTTTTTTAAATGCTAAGTACCTGCTCGCATCCAAAACTTCCCAGCTGTCATCTTCCAGTTCCAGGTACATGTCAGAAACTTTCTTTTGGAAATCCAGTTTTTCGTATCTGCAATCAAGATATTTTGTGGAAACAGAATCACCAGATGCCAAATACTGTTTGCTATTCTTAAAATTAGTTCAAGATAATGTTTCGCACTGGGCCAGAGTGGTCGACTAAGGCCTAATCGCCCTGATTCAGGGTAGGCTCGAGCCCCTCGGTGGGGACGTATATGAGCTGATATAATAATAATGTTTCGAAGTAAAATAACTTCAAAACAAGAAAATATGCGAACATTGAACATTCCCCCTCCCTTTATGTCCAAAAATAATATCTTAAATCTTGATATTGAATAATCTTAAGTAGGTACCAACCTCTCATTGCCGAAACCATTTCTTTGAGATAGGTTTTCTGCAGGCATAGTTAGGAAGAACACTTTGTCAGGTTTAGGAAGACCCGCGTCAGAGAATTTGCACCAGTTTATGTCGAGACCTGGAGCATCGTAAAAAGTAAATGTTATCTATAGCAAAAAAAAACTGCAGCATGGTAATAATATTGTAGGTACGAGTATTGTTACTTGTTAAGATAGCATTTCTTTAAGTCGCAAAATGTCAAAAATGCGCAAAATTCCAATTACATCTCAGATCAATAATTAAGATTAAATACAAAAAATTGCAACTTTGACCTTTTTGCAGTCATTTACCCGATTGTCCAAAAAGGAAGGTAATGTTTTTCAGGTGTATGTATGTACGTATGTATGTTTCTTTGGCTGAGCCTGAAGCTTAAACTGCATGATGGATTTTGGAGTGTGAGGTGGCGTTAGATTCGTCTTGACCTCCTGATTGACAGGATTACATTTTAAGCAGTAGTGTCTTAATTTTTAAATTAATTCGTAAGGTTCTGGTAGGTAAAACCTTTTAAAATTATTCAGTTACCTTTAGCAGCTGAAAAAGCTACCCCTGAGTAGCAGTAACGATCCACAATAACGCTAATTCCATTTTCTAAACATTGAATGATGTGCTTAGCTCGCTCCCATCGGTTTGCCGAAAATAGTAAATGGATTGCTTCGTCAGGCAATTCCTTCTGCAAAATATTACTTAAAATCACTTTTCTTGCTCATAATCATCATATCAGCCAAAAAACGTCCACTGCTGGACAAGGGCCTCCAACTTGCTCATAATCATCATCCTAACAGCCAAAAAATGTCCACTGCTGGACATAGGCCTCCCCCAAGGATTTCCACGACGACCGGTCCAGCGCTGCCCGCACAGCGGCTTCCTGCGACCTTCACCAGGTCGTAGGTCCACCGAGTGGAAGGCCTTCCTACGCTACGTGCGCGGTCACCACTTGAAAACTTTACTGCCCCAACTGACATCTTTTCTATAAGCTATGTGCCCCGCCCACTACCACTTAAGCGATTCTATGAGCTTTTTTGGTCACCTCGGTTTTCCTATGGATCTATGGATCTCCTCATTTCTGATTCAATTGCGTAGGAAAACTCCAAGCATAGCTCGCTCATCATACTGAACAACTTTTCAAAAAGAACCTATAGTAAATTATGAAAAAAAAATAGGAAAAAAAAAAATATTTATTTAATATCAGTTGATTTTTATAAAGACTAACTTTTTTTGCTACTAACAGATCCTACATCAATTTTGTTAAACACTGTATACAATATGAAAACGAAGTGTTAACAAACAATTTCTCCGTAACTACACAAGATAATCTAAATTTAAGAACTGATATCTGTACTAGATTACCGTGTGCACAATTTGGTAAGTCACTTTTTCTTTCGTTGCATACCTCAAGAGGAAAAAAGAAACCCTAATATGATTGGTTGGTGGTAAGGCATTTTCTAAGCCCGCCTGGCTAGCTACCACCATCTTATCCAAGTCTTGCCGCCAAAATATCAATGTTGATATCATTGGTGTGTTCCGGCATGAAGATAAGATAGCCAGTTCCCCATTGCGTTGGGGAGTCTTAGTAAGCCCGCTTCCATCTTCGGCAACATCCGTCACTTACCATCAGATGAGATGTTGTCAAGGGTTTACCAATTGTGAATAAATAAAATAAAAATCACTGTGTTGTCCATCTGCTTGTCAAGACATTTATTCTCAGCAACGTTTGTAGGTATCAATTTGAAATAAATATCAAATTCAAATACTCTAATCTAAAGCTGTGAAAGAAAATAAGCTTCTAAGTCAAAGCAATAAAATGATATGGATGTCGCATATTTTGGTACTTACTAGCAAGTAGTAAATCAAAACCTGTAGGGTACTTTCAGTTGACCTAGAACCATGAGACTTGGCAAAAAGCAAGGTCTCACAGCACAAATAAAGAAAATAATATTAAAAATGTAATGTTATAAGTACCTATCACATAAAAAAAGAAATTAAAATTAAACTAATATTATAAAAATATAACTAAATAATAATTTATTTACTTTACGAAATGGACATGGACGTCCAGTAGTGGACGTCTTTCGGCTGATATGATGATGATAGTGGCGTTGTTTTTTAAATTTTTAAACCAACTTTTTTGTGTGCTAAAATCTGAGTTTTAACTTTTTTATTTATTTACTAATTTCAAAACAAAATACAAAACAATCAATTGTCTAGCACCATTAAACCTGAATGGTTTGTCAAGACCAGCATTTCCTTACCTTTTTTAGTCACGGACACCTAGGAATCTAGCATAATTTTCAAGGACATCTTAATAAGAAAGGCAATAAATTTTTGACCAAAAAAAAAAAAATAACACGCTAATTGGTGTTGCTTTTTTGGAACTAAATGAGTGATATTCGCATTAATGTTACTACTAAATTGTAATCTCAAATCGGATTCCAATGTAAGTAAGCGGTAGCGGTTACGAGACTTTTAGTGGCATTTGTTTACTATTATTAAATAGTCCAGAGATGAGACTGCGGACCCACATACATATATTCCCATACATAGACCCCCAGGGGTCAGCGGACCGCAGGTTGGGAAACACTGGTCTAGACAAACATAGGTCACAGTATACATATGAGTACTAACCTAGGTGCTCACAGATACTATTAGATACAATAAAGTACGTTTCGTTGGCAAGAAGTATCATTTTTACATAACTCATATTGGACAGGACTGAATGTCTGTAGCCAGGCATTACCGCTGACCTACGGAAGTCGTCGACAACCTGCGGCGGCTACTGGACTTCTTAGAGGAGCTGGGCTGATTATCCAGTGTATTTATGGAGAAATTGTCTGTAAACACATTGCTTTCGCCTGTATAAAGGTAGTTTATTTATATTAAAGGTACATAGTATGTTTATTTTACCTTTGACTGTAAGTAGCTGTCAACAACTTTTCCTATATCTGTATACCTTGCTGGAAAGTTTGTGCACTCCACCTCGATCTGTCTCTTTGACAAAGCTTCCACTAAAAGAAAAAAATGTTTGCATTGATCATGAGCGAAAAAACAATTATAATAAGTTGTATGTAATGAATTTCATCATGTCAACCGTAAGACGTCCACTGCTGGATGAAAGCCTCTGAGGATTTCCATGATGACCGGTCCTGCGCTGCCCACATGCAGTGGCTTCCCGCGAACTTCACCAGGTCGTCGGTGCACCGTGTGGAAGGCCTGCCTACAATACGTCTTCTGGTGCGCGGTCGCCACTAGAGAACTTTACTACCCTAACAGCCACCTCGGTGACCCGAGGTCACTTCAGGAAGTCGTCGGCAACCTACGGGGGCTACTGGGGTTCTTGGAGGAGCTGTGCCAGCAAATCACGCAAAATGGACCGCAGCGGTCGCCTGGTTGCTTAAATCAGCCCGCCCCTAACTAACTAACTACCCCAACAGCCAACTGTTCTACGAACTATGTACCCTGCCCACTTAAGTTTAGTGATTCTCCAAGCATAGCTCTCTCTATTGCTCTTTGGGTGACCTTGAGCCTTCTTATGAGGAACATGTTAAGTGACCATATCTCAGTTCCGTATGTCATCACCGGCAACACACACTAGTCAAAGACCTTAGTCTCGGAGACTGTGGTATTTGGGACGTGATGTTATTGCAAAGCTTTAATGCTGCCCAGCTGAGTTGGATTTGCCAATTGATCTCTTTCTTGAAGTTGGACTGTTTGTCCCAGGTATACATCATCATATCAGCCGAAGGACGTCCACTGCTGGACATAGGCCTCCCCCAAGGATTTCCACGACGACCGGTTCTGCGCTGCCGGCATCCAGCGGCTTCTCGCGACCTTCACCAGGTCATCGGTCCACCGAGTGGGAGGCCTGCCTACACTACGTTTTCCGGTGCGTGGTCGCCACTCGAGAACTTTACTGCCCCAACGGCCATCTGTTCTACGAGCTATTTACCCCGCCCACTGCCACTTAAGTTTAGCAATTCTGAGAGCTATGTCGGTTACTTTGGTTCTCCTACGGATCTCCTTGTTTCTGATTCGATCACGCAGGGAAACTCCGAGCATAGCACGCTCCATTGCCCTTTGGGTGACCTTGAGCCTTCTTATGAGGCCCATAGTAACCGACCATGTCTCAGTTCCAAAAGTCATCACTGGCAACACACACTGGTCGTAGACCTTGGTCTTAAGACACTGCGGTATCTGGGACGTAAACATATTGCGAAGCTTCCCGAACGCTGCCCAGCCGAGTTGGATTCGACGATTGATCTCTTTCTCGAAGTTGGACCTACCTAACTGGACTGTTTGTCCCAGGTATACACATTCAGTAACAACTTCGAGTGTAGAGCCTCCAACCTTCAGAAGAGTAGGTATGACACGGACGTTTGACATAATTTTCGTCTTGTCCATGTTCAATCTAAGACCCACTTGTTGAGAGGCTCTACTGAGACCATCGAGCGTTGTACCTAAGTCGTCCATAGTCTCAGCCATGACCACGATATCGTCAGCGAATCGAAGGTGGGTGATGTACTCGCCGTTGATATACACTTCAGCACTTCGATATATCGATAGTCAATTTGGCACCTCTGGAGAGACTGTAACACAGCCCAAGTTTCGACCGAATCGAAGGCTTTCTCATAGTACACGTCCGGGATATCTTCGGTATAGTGTCAGGTAAGTCTAGCTCTTGAGTCTTTAGCCAGATCGCTGACAGGCAGACGTGTGGTCGTGTACAATTAATTGTCCGTAGAACTTCTCAACTTCTTCCAGCAACTCAGTCTTAGACGATATGATCCTGCCATCCTCAGTCTTCAGCTTGGTCAGTTGGCTTTGTCCAACAGACAGATCTCTCGCGAACACTTTAGAGCCTTTGTTGTTCTCAATCGCCACTTTAATACAATTTGTATTGTACTGGCGCAAATCGCGAGTTTAGAGATCTGCTTGTTTAGTTGCCGATACTGAGTAGCATCTTCAGAGGACTGCAAAACCAATCTGCGTCTTTCTTGCATGAGATTACTGGTGAAGTCCGAGATTTTTTTGGTTCTGTTTGAAAGGTTATTATGTAAAGCTCTAGAGATGTCCTCATATAGGATCTCCACTTCGTCGTCGGAGTGTTGCGCGGTCGGTGCATATACTTGAATAACCTTCAGCGAATACCGTTTGGTAATTTGGAGAATAAGCATAACCCTCGTCGAAACACTCTCGATCCGGACCACATTGTTGATGAGGGACTTGTGGACTAGAAACCCGACACCACCCTCGGACAGTTGGTCGCCCTCCCGGAAATAGAGAGGATTATGGTGTCCTCCCCCTTTCTTCGGACTTCACACAATCCTACGATGTCCCATCGTAACCTGCTCAATGCTTCCTCGAGTTCTGTCATCTTTACGTCGGTTCGCAGTGTGCGCGTATTGTAGATTGCCAGGGCCAGAGGGCCCAGAGGTTTTTGTTTTTGTAGCCTGGCATCTGCCGGGGATTCTTCGCACCCCATGCCCCGCCGTTACCTTGACCGCTACCGGAGCCAGGAATAGCGGGGCCGCCGGAGACTGGGGGCCGTTTTTTATTTGTGTTGATCATTGGGGGGTTGTTGCCGTAATCGCCACGCTTGGCAGGCGGGTGTGCGATCGCAGTGTTATTGCAGATTGACTGCAAGTCACGGAAAGACGCTGCTGCCCATCCTCCGGTTTGAGTCCCTTAGTCGGCTCTTACGACACCTATTGGAAGAAATAGGATGGCCCTATTCTAAGCCGGGAGCCATACAGCCAAGTACACATATTTGTCAACAACTTCGAGTGTAGTCTCCAACCTTCAGAGGAATGGGTTCGATACGGACATTGTCTTGTCCATGTTCATTTTAAAACATGATTTCCTAATGAATTTGCTCAATTTTTTTTTAATTCTGGACTAAAGTTACATTTGGAGTGTCACTGATTTCCTTCAAATTTTAAAAATATGCCTCCTCGGTTTTGATTACCTTCTTTGTCAATCATATCAGTTTATACACGTCCCGACCGAAACTCAAAGGTTGTGTGAGGTTGGTCAACATCACACACAACCTTTTTGAGTTTCTTCACATACCTCCTGAACAGAAGGTAGCGGCCCTAACAATTATGCCACCCACGCTCTTAATAAATCAGCAAAATACATTGTAGTTACTGTGCTTCAACAACAAACATTATACTTACTCAGTATCAAAGCATTGTATATCTATAAATATATAAAATTCTCATGTCACCATGTTAGTTGCCATACTCCTCCAAAACGGCTGGAGGGATTTCCATGAAATTTTCTGTGTATATTCGGTAGGTTTATTCAAATATTGGCAGTTAATAGTTGCTATTATTCAACAGATTGTCTGCCGACAAAGGCCTCCAAACGATTTCCAACTAGTCCTATTCTTTGCTGCACGAGTCCATAGTAGACTTATCATATTATGTCCTGTCCATCGCCATTTTAATCATTTGTAGACTGTGTGTGCATTTTAAAATGTTGTTCCAGTTTTTTTTGGTCACTTAGTGAAATTATGAAAAACAAAGACGTGCCTTTAAAAGAAAAAAGGAAAATAATACATAATGTGTGCAATCTACCTTGCCTAATGTATGTATCTAACAAGGGCACTAACAGAGCAACTAGATAGCAAAATGAAAGTGTGCCAAAACAGTATAGAAAGAAGTACAATAGGAGTTGAAATATAGGATAGGGTTAAATTACAAGAAATTGTATTGTTAACAACCCGTAAACATCCCCACTGGTGGGGCACGGGTCTCTTCCAAACTAAGGACCATACTCCACACACAGAAGATGCTAGGGGAAACTTATTTTATAGTATTAAAGACCTTTTATTAAAGACCTGGTGAAGGTCGCGGGAAGCCGCTGGATCCGGTCGTCGTGGAGATCCTTGGGGGAGGCCTATGTCCAGCAGTGGACTTCCTTCGGCTGATATGATGAAAGACCTTTTATTACTATTAAAAGGCAAATAATTTACTGTGACATGTATTTTTTTTTTTAATTGGTAGGTAAAAATTAATTAGGTATGTATACAATTTTCTCTGCGTGATCTACGAAGTAAGTAGTATCTCATCTGTGGTGTGATCGAATCAGAAACGAGGAGATCCATAGGAGAACCAAAGTAACAAATATAGCTCTCAGAATTCCTAAACTTAAGTGGCAGTGGGCGGGGTACATTGCTCGTAGAATAGATGGCCATTGGGGCAGTAGAGTTCTCGAGTGGCGACCACGCACCGGAAAACGTACTGTAGGCAGGCCTCCCACTCGTTGGACCGAAGACCTGGTGAAAGTCGCGGGAAGCCGCTGGATGCGGGCAGCGCAGAACCGGTCGTCGTGGAAATCCTTGGGGGAGGCCTATGTCCAGCAGTGGACGTCCTTCGACTGATATGATGTAAGTTAAATGAATTTATCATAAAATAGACCGGAATATGGTTAATTCTTATCCTTTTCTTATATGCATTCTTAAATGAAAAGTACCTTAATCAGATTTTTTTCCAGAATACAATACATCTGGTGTAATAGGCCTTATAAAAGTTATAGGTTTCATTAAGACTGTGAAAAAAAATGAAGATGATGGGTTTGTATTAGAGTTGCCGCGAATAGTTGTAATAGCGAATAGTCGAATACCGATTAATCGCCATTCCCTATTCGACATTAACAATGGAATATCAAAAATACATTATTACTATTTTCTGAGGCAGGTTTGATGTATAATAAAAGCACAACCGACTTGATCCCAATAGTGCAGAAAAACTAGTTTTTTGCACCAAAATCTGTCCCTTTTGGATTTTAAATATTAATTAAAAAGCCTAACTTTAACATGACTGATTTTTGTATGACATTTAATATTAATGATAATAATTAATAGGTACTAAACTAAGTGTGTTTTGTTTTTTCAGAAAAAAATAAGTGATATAATTTTTTCATTAAAAGTTTATTTTAGACAACTGTTCACCGAATGTCGAATAATAGAAATTATTTGGTATTCGGCAAATAGCAAAAAAATGAAGAATAATGCCAAATACTGAATAATAGCGACTATTCGCAACAACTCTAGTTTGTATGGAAGGTAACTAATCTGATTTTTCCTGAAATAATGAACCGTCTAGTACAGAAGCCCACATAAAACTATTAATGTGTACAATTTTGTCTAATGATTTTAATTGGAAAAGTTTAGTACTACAGCGGGAACTAAAAAACCAGCCAAGTGCGAGTCAGACTCGCACACTTAGGGTTTTGCACCACCATACAAAATATTTGTGTTATGTATTTAGCAAATTAAAAGATAACAACAGACCGAAAAATTACGTTTTTTATTTAGTTCAAGTATGACTCACACTTACCTGTTTTTTAATATTTTAGGGTTCATACTATAATCACACTAAGTGTGACACTTGTATGTATTACCATTTTTACAATAAAGCAAATAAACATTATTTGAATGGGGGCTTACATAATTATTTTGTTAATGAATCCACTATATTAATATTCTGAGAACATTTGAACTGGCTCACTATTATGTTTCAAAAGTCTTTTACAGATTGGATGGACAGACAGTGTAGGCTTAGCAATAAGGTCCAGTTAGCTTGTGGGATGGAACATTAAAATCACAGAGTAAAATAATAGCTGAAGCACACATATTAACTTGGAAACTGATCATCATTGTCTCTCCTTTTTCCTTGTTGTCCCAAGCATCAACCTAACATAGGCACGTAACTAAAGCAGACCAGCAGCTCAAAAAATATTCACTGAAAAAATCGAATGTTTATAAATTATTTATTGTTGTTTGAAATATTATTATCTTCAGGGCGCCGGGTAGACGTAAGCTCGGGGACGTATAGACGTACGTAAGAGCGGTGACAACGACTGGCCATAAGTGCGGGGACAGCGAGTTAACCATACACCGAAGGTTCGTGAGCTTGTCCCGAGGCCAAGCGATACCGTTGCGATGCTGTGTAGTGTGCGCTGCAGTAGGAAAATTTCATACAAAGAATATTTAGCGGCTCGAGTTGAGGCGATGATGATCCGTTTACGAGTTGGCATGTGTCCTTTAACCCTAAAGACTTACCGAGTGCTCTGCATTGTGTCGATTTACCAGTCCTATCTAAACCTTCTATTACTATGAGTGCACCTCTTTTCAAAGTCATCCTAGATAATTGCTTCCCTGAAGTGCTGGAAGTTATCTGTTTAACACTTATCTATAGCGTAAATGAAGACAAAAATAACATTCGGTAGGTACGATTTGTTAAAGCATGCCAATAATTAAACCGGCCGACGAGCAGGAAAAACGTTAGTAACAAAGCGAATATAATATATATACTACGTTTTACATGCTCAGTGGATTTGACAATCATTTACGAATGACCTGGGTACGTTCCACTTAACGCCCGCAACGCCATCGACCGCGACCGCTGAAACTGCCGTTCCACTAACGGAAGAAGGCCGCGGGCGTTGTAGGCGAATGTTTTAGGTGGAACGCACATCTTGAGCGCTGTGTGCTCGCAATATGGCGGCATGGTGAAAGTTTTCTGTTTTCTCGTATAAATAGTTCATTAAATAATCGATATTAAATCTGAATACTATAGATTTTTTTAACTGCGTATGAAAACTTACACTATTACACTTACTTTCTAGTTTTTCGAAAATGATCATATAATCTCTCTTAACACGTAAAAAACAGAACTTAATCGATAAAACTAATTACTTTTTATCAACTAATTTAGAAAGTAACGCGAGCATTTTTTCGTCCATTTCCAAGCGCTCTTTATGTCGTTTGGCACGCGCTTCCTCCTCTTCTGATTTGTGAGAGATTTAGCATAGATCGAAACAACAATAAACATATTGAAATAAAAATGGTATTTTCTTTCTACTCAGACAGACCATATAAAACAGAAGAGCAATCAATAACAAACATTGACAGCTTCATTCAAAAACGCCTGCCACATAACGTAACGTGCCAGTACTCACACTCCTCTTCACGGCACAGTTGTGGCCATTATAATAGCCCAAGGCTGCTCCTCAGCTTCATCAGTCGTGGACCGGCTAAAGCCTTAGTGAGCAAATCTGCTTCCATTTCTTCTGTTCGCAGATACTTCACTTCTAAAACACCTTCTTGGATGCAGTCTCTAATGTAATGTACCTTGAGGTCTATATGTTTCGACTTGTTAGACACCATCGCATTACGACTTAGTTTTATGGTCTGTCTGAGTAGAAAGAAAATACAATTTTTATTTCAATATGTTTATTGTTGTTTCGATCTATGCTAAATCTCTCACAGGCACCAGGTATCGTAGTTGGCCTTCGAGAGCAGCTCAATGCTACGATAACTAGTCGATGTGGACATTTTTATTTCACTAGTTTAGTTTTTTAGTTTAGCAACCACGCTCTGCTACCAATTTGTGAGAGATTTAGCATAGATCGAAACAACAATAAACATATTGAAATAAAAATGGTATTTTCTTTTGCCGGAGTCTCTTCTTCAAGGCCACATTCTCTTTGGTGAAAGCCCACTCTGACCCACCAATATTTTGTGGGCGAAGTGGGCGCGATGTGGTCGCGAACAGTGACGTCATCTATGACGTCGAGCGATCGCTCGCGACGACCACGGGCCTTAGGTGGAACGATACAGAGGGTGTTACAATCGTTGCGGGAGTTTAGTGGAACGTACCCAGCAACATACCTCGTAGCTAACGCTCTTTCTTGCCACACCTTCAGCAATCTATCGGAGCGGCAATTTTTAAGCTATTGCATAGATTTTATCGCAGGCTTTGAGCGCGGGGACCGAATCCAGAAATTCCGTAACGAAGAAAAACCTGACGCTCGGTTGCCATGGCAACAATATCGGTTGTCAAAACAAACATATAAGAAGATTTGATCATTTTCGGAGAATAATAAAACTCTTTTCATAAACTGTATATACCTCCATATGACAAAAAAGATTTGATTATTTTTTATTTATCAAATGCAAAAAGATTTTATTTAAGACACAGCTGTTTGTATTTATAGAGATAGGTACAAAAAGATTTTATTCCATATTTGGCTGTATAGTTCCAACTACCATTGCTTAAAAAAAAGTACAAAAAGATTTTATTCCTTAATTGGCTGTATAGTTCCAACTACCATTGCTTAAAAAAAAAACAAAGATGTAAAAAAGCGCGGTTAAGCGAAAATAAATAATAAATATGAATGAACAAAGTGCATTTATTATTAATGAAGAAAGTAATAAAAGCGCGGTTAAGCGAAAATAAATAATAAATATGAATGAACAAAGTGCATTTATTATTAATGAAGAAAGTCACGAAAAAATAGTGAAAGAAAATGAGTGAGTACTCTATATACATACATTTTATTATTATCACAAATGCAGTATTAATTTTGAATGGAAAATATAATACTGCTATAAAGGTGACCTAAATTTTTGATATTAAAATGAGCGATATTAAAAGTAGCCCTCTTTTATACACACAAACACACACACGCGTATAGTTAATTAATTAAATTAATTATAAATTATAAATTAACTAGTCGTCGTGGAGATCCTTGGGGGAGGCCTATGTCCAGCAGTGGACTTCCTTCGGCTGATATGATGAAAGACCTTTTATTACTATTAAAAGGCAAATAATTTACTGTGACATGTATTTTTTTTTTAAATTGGTAGGTAAAAATTAATTAGGTATGTATACAATTTTCTCTGCGTGATCTACGAAGTAAGTAGTATCTCATCTGTGGTGTGATCGAATCAGAAACGAGGAGATCCATAGGAGAACCAAAGTAACAAATATAGCTCTCAGAATTCCTAAACTTAAGTGGCAGTGGGCGGGGTACATTGCTCGTAGAATAGATGGCCATTGGGGCAGTAGAGTTCTCGAGTGGCGACCACGCACCGGAAAACGTACTGTAGGCAGGCCTCCCACTCGTTGGACCGAAGACCTGGTGAAAGTCGCGGGAAGCCGCTGGATGCGGGCAGCGCAGAACCGGTCGTCGTGGAAATCCTTGGGGGAGGCCTATGTCCAGCAGTGGACGTCCTTCGACTGATATGATGTAAGTTAAATGAATTTATCATAAAATAGACCGGAATATGGTTAATTCTTATCCTTTTCTTATATGCATTCTTAAATGAAAAGTACCTTAATCAGATTTTTTTCCAGAATACAATACATCTGGTGTAATAGGCCTTATAAAAGTTATAGGTTTCATTAAGACTGTGAAAAAAAATGAAGATGATGGGTTTGTATTAGAGTTGCCGCGAATAGTTGTAATAGCGAATAGTCGAATACCGATTAATCGCCATTCCCTATTCGACATTAACAATGGAATATCAAAAATACATTATTACTATTTTCTGAGGCAGGTTTGATGTATAATAAAAGCACAACCGACTTGATCCCAATAGTGCAGAAAAACTAGTTTTTTGCACCAAAATCTGTCCCTTTTGGATTTTAAATATTAATTAAAAAGCCTAACTTTAACATGACTGATTTTTGTATGACATTTAATATTAATGATAATAATTAATAGGTACTAAACTAAGTGTGTTTTGTTTTTTCAGAAAAAAATAAGTGATATAATTTTTTCATTAAAAGTTTATTTTAGACAACTGTTCACCGAATGTCGAATAATAGAAATTATTTGGTATTCGGCAAATAGCAAAAAAATGAAGAATAATGCCAAATACTGAATAATAGCGACTATTCGCAACAACTCTAGTTTGTATGGAAGGTAACTAATCTGATTTTTCCTGAAATAATGAACCGTCTAGTACAGAAGCCCACATAAAACTATTAATGTGTACAATTTTGTCTAATGATTTTAATTGGAAAAGTTTAGTACTACAGCGGGAACTAAAAAACCAGCCAAGTGCGAGTCAGACTCGCACACTTAGGGTTTTGCACCACCATACAAAATATTTGTGTTATGTATTTAGCAAATTAAAAGATAACAACAGACCGAAAAATTACGTTTTTTATTTAGTTCAAGTATGACTCACACTTACCTGTTTTTTAATATTTTAGGGTTCATACTATAATCACACTAAGTGTGACACTTGTATGTATTACCATTTTTACAATAAAGCAAATAAACATTATTTGAATGGGGGCTTACATAATTATTTTGTTAATGAATCCACTATATTAATATTCTGAGAACATTTGAACTGGCTCACTATTATGTTTCAAAAGTCTTTTACAGATTGGATGGACAGACAGTGTAGGCTTAGCAATAAGGTCCAGTTAGCTTGTGGGATGGAACATTAAAATCACAGAGTAAAATAATAGCTGAAGCACACATATTAACTTGGAAACTGATCATCATTGTCTCTCCTTTTTCCTTGTTGTCCCAAGCATCAACCTAACATAGGCACGTAACTAAAGCAGACCAGCAGCTCAAAAAATATTCACTGAAAAAATCGAATGTTTATAAATTATTTATTGTTGTTTGAAATATTATTATCTTCAGGGCGCCGGGTAGACGTAAGCTCGGGGACGTATAGACGTACGTAAGAGCGGTGACAACGACTGGCCATAAGTGCGGGGACAGCGAGTTAACCATACACCGAAGGTTCGTGAGCTTGTCCCGAGGCCAAGCGATACCGTTGCGATGCTGTGTAGTGTGCGCTGCAGTAGGAAAATTTCATACAAAGAATATTTAGCGGCTCGAGTTGAGGCGATGATGATCCGTTTACGAGTTGGCATGTGTCCTTTAACCCTAAAGACTTACCGAGTGCTCTGCATTGTGTCGATTTACCAGTCCTATCTAAACCTTCTATTACTATGAGTGCACCTCTTTTCAAAGTCATCCTAGATAATTGCTTCCCTGAAGTGCTGGAAGTTATCTGTTTAACACTTATCTATAGCGTAAATGAAGACAAAAATAACATTCGGTAGGTACGATTTGTTAAAGCATGCCAATAATTAAACCGGCCGACGAGCAGGAAAAACGTTAGTAACAAAGCGAATATAATATATATACTACGTTTTACATGCTCAGTGGATTTGACAATCATTTACGAATGACCTGGGTACGTTCCACTTAACGCCCGCAACGCCATCGACCGCGACCGCTGAAACTGCCGTTCCACTAACGGAAGAAGGCCGCGGGCGTTGTAGGCGAATGTTTTAGGTGGAACGCACATCTTGAGCGCTGTGTGCTCGCAATATGGCGGCATGGTGAAAGTTTTCTGTTTTCTCGTATAAATAGTTCATTAAATAATCGATATTAAATCTGAATACTATAGATTTTTTTAACTGCGTATGAAAACTTACACTATTACACTTACTTTCTAGTTTTTCGAAAATGATCATATAATCTCTCTTAACACGTAAAAAACAGAACTTAATCGATAAAACTAATTACTTTTTATCAACTAATTTAGAAAGTAACGCGAGCATTTTTTCGTCCATTTCCAAGCGCTCTTTATGTCGTTTGGCACGCGCTTCCTCCTCTTCTGATTTGTGAGAGATTTAGCATAGATCGAAACAACAATAAACATATTGAAATAAAAATGGTATTTTCTTTCTACTCAGACAGACCATATAAAACAGAAGAGCAATCAATAACAAACATTGACAGCTTCATTCAAAAACGCCTGCCACATAACGTAACGTGCCAGTACTCACACTCCTCTTCACGGCACAGTTGTGGCCATTATAATAGCCCAAGGCTGCTCCTCAGCTTCATCAGTCGTGGACCGGCTAAAGCCTTAGTGAGCAAATCTGCTTCCATTTCTTCTGTTCGCAGATACTTCACTTCTAAAACACCTTCTTGGATGCAGTCTCTAATGTAATGTACCTTGAGGTCTATATGTTTCGACTTGTTAGACACCATCGCATTACGACTTAGTTTTATGGTCTGTCTGAGTAGAAAGAAAATACAATTTTTATTTCAATATGTTTATTGTTGTTTCGATCTATGCTAAATCTCTCACAGGCACCAGGTATCGTAGTTGGCCTTCGAGAGCAGCTCAATGCTACGATAACTAGTCGATGTGGACATTTTTATTTCACTAGTTTAGTTTTTTAGTTTAGCAACCACGCTCTGCTACCAATTTGTGAGAGATTTAGCATAGATCGAAACAACAATAAACATATTGAAATAAAAATGGTATTTTCTTTTGCCGGAGTCTCTTCTTCAAGGCCACATTCTCTTTGGTGAAAGCCCACTCTGACCCACCAATATTTTGTGGGCGAAGTGGGCGCGATGTGGTCGCGAACAGTGACGTCATCTATGACGTCGAGCGATCGCTCGCGACGACCACGGGCCTTAGGTGGAACGATACAGAGGGTGTTACAATCGTTGCGGGAGTTTAGTGGAACGTACCCAGCAACATACCTCGTAGCTAACGCTCTTTCTTGCCACACCTTCAGCAATCTATCGGAGCGGCAATTTTTAAGCTATTGCATAGATTTTATCGCAGGCTTTGAGCGCGGGGACCGAATCCAGAAATTCCGTAACGAAGAAAAACCTGACGCTCGGTTGCCATGGCAACAATATCGGTTGTCAAAACAAACATATAAGAAGATTTGATCATTTTCGGAGAATAATAAAACTCTTTTCATAAACTGTATATACCTCCATATGACAAAAAAGATTTGATTATTTTTTATTTATCAAATGCAAAAAGATTTTATTTAAGACACAGCTGTTTGTATTTATAGAGATAGGTACAAAAAGATTTTATTCCATATTTGGCTGTATAGTTCCAACTACCATTGCTTAAAAAAAAGTACAAAAAGATTTTATTCCTTAATTGGCTGTATAGTTCCAACTACCATTGCTTAAAAAAAAAACAAAGATGTAAAAAAGCGCGGTTAAGCGAAAATAAATAATAAATATGAATGAACAAAGTGCATTTATTATTAATGAAGAAAGTAATAAAAGCGCGGTTAAGCGAAAATAAATAATAAATATGAATGAACAAAGTGCATTTATTATTAATGAAGAAAGTCACGAAAAAATAGTGAAAGAAAATGAGTGAGTACTCTATATACATACATTTTATTATTATCACAAATGCAGTATTAATTTTGAATGGAAAATATAATACTGCTATAAAGGTGACCTAAATTTTTGATATTAAAATGAGCGATATTAAAAGTAGCCCTCTTTTATACACACAAACACACACACGCGTATAGTTAATTAATTAAATTAATTATAAATTATAAATTAACTAGTCGTCGTGGAGATCCTTGGGGGAGGCCTATGTCCAGCAGTGGACTTCCTTCGGCTGATATGATGAAAGACCTTTTATTACTATTAAAAGGCAAATAATTTACTGTGACATGTATTTTTTTTTTAAATTGGTAGGTAAAAATTAATTAGGTATGTATACAATTTTCTCTGCGTGATCTACGAAGTAAGTAGTATCTCATCTGTGGTGTGATCGAATCAGAAACGAGGAGATCCATAGGAGAACCAAAGTAACAAATATAGCTCTCAGAATTCCTAAACTTAAGTGGCAGTGGGCGGGGTACATTGCTCGTAGAATAGATGGCCATTGGGGCAGTAGAGTTCTCGAGTGGCGACCACGCACCGGAAAACGTACTGTAGGCAGGCCTCCCACTCGTTGGACCGAAGACCTGGTGAAAGTCGCGGGAAGCCGCTGGATGCGGGCAGCGCAGAACCGGTCGTCGTGGAAATCCTTGGGGGAGGCCTATGTCCAGCAGTGGACGTCCTTCGACTGATATGATGTAAGTTAAATGAATTTATCATAAAATAGACCGGAATATGGTTAATTCTTATCCTTTTCTTATATGCATTCTTAAATGAAAAGTACCTTAATCAGATTTTTTTCCAGAATACAATACATCTGGTGTAATAGGCCTTATAAAAGTTATAGGTTTCATTAAGACTGTGAAAAAAAATGAAGATGATGGGTTTGTATTAGAGTTGCCGCGAATAGTTGTAATAGCGAATAGTCGAATACCGATTAATCGCCATTCCCTATTCGACATTAACAATGGAATATCAAAAATACATTATTACTATTTTCTGAGGCAGGTTTGATGTATAATAAAAGCACAACCGACTTGATCCCAATAGTGCAGAAAAACTAGTTTTTTGCACCAAAATCTGTCCCTTTTGGATTTTAAATATTAATTAAAAAGCCTAACTTTAACATGACTGATTTTTGTATGACATTTAATATTAATGATAATAATTAATAGGTACTAAACTAAGTGTGTTTTGTTTTTTCAGAAAAAAATAAGTGATATAATTTTTTCATTAAAAGTTTATTTTAGACAACTGTTCACCGAATGTCGAATAATAGAAATTATTTGGTATTCGGCAAATAGCAAAAAAATGAAGAATAATGCCAAATACTGAATAATAGCGACTATTCGCAACAACTCTAGTTTGTATGGAAGGTAACTAATCTGATTTTTCCTGAAATAATGAACCGTCTAGTACAGAAGCCCACATAAAACTATTAATGTGTACAATTTTGTCTAATGATTTTAATTGGAAAAGTTTAGTACTACAGCGGGAACTAAAAAACCAGCCAAGTGCGAGTCAGACTCGCACACTTAGGGTTTTGCACCACCATACAAAATATTTGTGTTATGTATTTAGCAAATTAAAAGATAACAACAGACCGAAAAATTACGTTTTTTATTTAGTTCAAGTATGACTCACACTTACCTGTTTTTTAATATTTTAGGGTTCATACTATAATCACACTAAGTGTGACACTTGTATGTATTACCATTTTTACAATAAAGCAAATAAACATTATTTGAATGGGGGCTTACATAATTATTTTGTTAATGAATCCACTATATTAATATTCTGAGAACATTTGAACTGGCTCACTATTATGTTTCAAAAGTCTTTTACAGATTGGATGGACAGACAGTGTAGGCTTAGCAATAAGGTCCAGTTAGCTTGTGGGATGGAACATTAAAATCACAGAGTAAAATAATAGCTGAAGCACACATATTAACTTGGAAACTGATCATCATTGTCTCTCCTTTTTCCTTGTTGTCCCAAGCATCAACCTAACATAGGCACGTAACTAAAGCAGACCAGCAGCTCAAAAAATATTCACTGAAAAAATCGAATGTTTATAAATTATTTATTGTTGTTTGAAATATTATTATCTTCAGGGCGCCGGGTAGACGTAAGCTCGGGGACGTATAGACGTACGTAAGAGCGGTGACAACGACTGGCCATAAGTGCGGGGACAGCGAGTTAACCATACACCGAAGGTTCGTGAGCTTGTCCCGAGGCCAAGCGATACCGTTGCGATGCTGTGTAGTGTGCGCTGCAGTAGGAAAATTTCATACAAAGAATATTTAGCGGCTCGAGTTGAGGCGATGATGATCCGTTTACGAGTTGGCATGTGTCCTTTAACCCTAAAGACTTACCGAGTGCTCTGCATTGTGTCGATTTACCAGTCCTATCTAAACCTTCTATTACTATGAGTGCACCTCTTTTCAAAGTCATCCTAGATAATTGCTTCCCTGAAGTGCTGGAAGTTATCTGTTTAACACTTATCTATAGCGTAAATGAAGACAAAAATAACATTCGGTAGGTACGATTTGTTAAAGCATGCCAATAATTAAACCGGCCGACGAGCAGGAAAAACGTTAGTAACAAAGCGAATATAATATATATACTACGTTTTACATGCTCAGTGGATTTGACAATCATTTACGAATGACCTGGGTACGTTCCACTTAACGCCCGCAACGCCATCGACCGCGACCGCTGAAACTGCCGTTCCACTAACGGAAGAAGGCCGCGGGCGTTGTAGGCGAATGTTTTAGGTGGAACGCACATCTTGAGCGCTGTGTGCTCGCAATATGGCGGCATGGTGAAAGTTTTCTGTTTTCTCGTATAAATAGTTCATTAAATAATCGATATTAAATCTGAATACTATAGATTTTTTTAACTGCGTATGAAAACTTACACTATTACACTTACTTTCTAGTTTTTCGAAAATGATCATATAATCTCTCTTAACACGTAAAAAACAGAACTTAATCGATAAAACTAATTACTTTTTATCAACTAATTTAGAAAGTAACGCGAGCATTTTTTCGTCCATTTCCAAGCGCTCTTTATGTCGTTTGGCACGCGCTTCCTCCTCTTCTGATTTGTGAGAGATTTAGCATAGATCGAAACAACAATAAACATATTGAAATAAAAATGGTATTTTCTTTCTACTCAGACAGACCATATAAAACAGAAGAGCAATCAATAACAAACATTGACAGCTTCATTCAAAAACGCCTGCCACATAACGTAACGTGCCAGTACTCACACTCCTCTTCACGGCACAGTTGTGGCCATTATAATAGCCCAAGGCTGCTCCTCAGCTTCATCAGTCGTGGACCGGCTAAAGCCTTAGTGAGCAAATCTGCTTCCATTTCTTCTGTTCGCAGATACTTCACTTCTAAAACACCTTCTTGGATGCAGTCTCTAATGTAATGTACCTTGAGGTCTATAATATGTTTCGACTTGTTAGACACCATCGCATTACGACTTAGTTTTATGGTCTGTCTGAGTAGAAAGAAAATACAATTTTTATTTCAATATGTTTATTGTTGTTTCGATCTATGCTAAATCTCTCACAGGCACCAGGTATCGTAGTTGGCCTTCGAGAGCAGCTCAATGCTACGATAACTAGTCGATGTGGACATTTTTATTTCACTAGTTTAGTTTTTTAGTTTAGCAACCACGCTCTGCTACCAATTTGTGAGAGATTTAGCATAGATCGAAACAACAATAAACATATTGAAATAAAAATGGTATTTTCTTTTGCCGGAGTCTCTTCTTCAAGGCCACATTCTCTTTGGTGAAAGCCCACTCTGACCCACCAATATTTTGTGGGCGAAGTGGGCGCGATGTGGTCGCGAACAGTGACGTCATCTATGACGTCGAGCGATCGCTCGCGACGACCACGGGCCTTAGGTGGAACGATACAGAGGGTACAGCTACAACAGCCACATGCGGGCGCACGAGAAGGCGGAGCAGCGGGACGCTTGCAGCTGAGCCGGACAACGCTGCGGTCGCTGTAGCCGAAAACGGCTAGGACCATCATCATCATCACAGAGGGTGTTACAATCGTTGCGGGAGTTTAGTGGAACGTACCCAGCAACATACCTCGTAGCTAACGCTCTTTCTTGCCACACCTTCAGCAATCTATCGGAGCGGCAATTTTTAAGCTATTGCATAGATTTTATCGCAGGCTTTGAGCGCGGGGACCGAATCCAGAAATTCCGTAACGAAGAAAAACCTGACGCTCGGTTGCCATGGCAACAATATCAGTTGTCAAAACAAACATATAAGAAGATTTGATCATTTTCGGAGAATAATAAAACTCTTTTCATAAACTGTATATACCTCCATATGACAAAAAAGATTTGATTATTTTTTATTTATCAAATGCAAAAAGATTTTATTTAAGACACAGCTGTTTGTATTTATAGAGATAGGTACAAAAAGATTTTATTCCATATTTGGCTGTATAGTTGTTCCAACTACCATTGCTTAAAAAAAAGTACAAAAAGATTTTATTCCTTAATTGGCTGTATAGTTCCAACTACCATTGCTTAAAAAAAACAAAGATGTAAAAAAGCGCGGTTAAGCGAAAATAAATAATAAATTTGAATGAACAAAGTGCATTTATTATTAATGAAGAAAGTAATAAAAGCGCGGTTAAGCGAAAATAAATAATAAATATGAATGAACAAAGTGCATTTATTATTAATGAAGAAAGTCACGAAAAAATAGTGAAAGAAAATGAGTGAGTACTCTATATACATACATTTTATTATTATCACAAATGCAGTATTAATTTTGAATGGAAAATATAATACTGCTATAAAGGTGACCTAAGTTTTTGATATTAAAATGAGCGATATTAAAAGTAGCCCTCTTTTATACACACAAACACACACACGCGTATAGTTAATTAATTAAATATAATTATATATTTAATTCTCAATTTATTCATTCTTCATTATGTATATAACAGAAACCATCAAACCAAGCACGTGTACTATTCAGTACCTTTGTTTTTGGTGTATAGATAATGCACATGAATGCCGCGCAGAGAAAGTATATATGATATTATATCTATATAAATGTACATCGCGCGAAATTCGATAATCACTTCTAAATATTGTTATTTATTTAATAAAAGAAAAAAATGTTTTCTTATCGGTCACCACGCTCAAAAAGTGTAACTTGAATTAATATATCAAAGAAAAAGAAATACTGCATGAATAAAATAAATAAATAATTATAATTGCATACAAGTTGATACAAAATGCTATGCAATAGCTTTACCGCGGCAATCCCCGAGTACCACACGTCTTTTTTTTCTTATCTGTGGTCCATCCATAGTGATTTATATCCGCTTTGGTTGCGTCGTCGTCTCGTACGTCTCGGTGAAGGGTGCCGTTAATATGCAACAAAAAATGTGCACCGTGGAACGCGCGACAAATAACATGCATCAGGTAATTCACGTTTTTGTTGTGAATTATCGGACTGCACGTTATTTGACACGTATTTTGTGATGCACATTATCTGTGCGCTCGTGGAAATAGCGACAGATTTTGTGCACGATAAAATACGCAACAGATTTTGTGCACCGCGTAATCCACGTCAAAAATTCTTTGATGTTGTGGATTATTCGCTGCGCATTTTATGTCGTCAATTATACGTGCGCTCTGATAAGTCACGACAAGGTCATGTGTTGTTTTTTTATTAGAGGTGGGCTACTATCGGTAAAACGAGAAAAGTGAAATCGATTTTAATTTTTACCTCTCGGATGAAGTGTTCAGGAAGGTACCTATCATAAATATGTGATGGGTGAGAGTGTTACGAACAAACTAATTACTTTACTCAAAGAACAATAACTCTACTCTATGAAATACGAGACTACACTTAGGAACCTGCTTGTGTTTTAAGGTGTTGAAAGCAATGTCCATCCTATTCCCATTTCTTTCCCATCCATTCATCTCTATTTTAATGTAGTCTGTGGACGTGGCGTGGGGACTGGGTTATTAACTCGATAATAATGTATATCTATTTGTGATCTATCGAAAATTACTGAATAATGGAAGAAATAAAAAAGAGGATTAAAAAAAATTAAATAGAAAGTTTTATGTTTAAATAAAGGTAGATGAAGAGCTAATTAAAAATGGTAGCATAGGTGCATGGTTCGGGGTTCCTGCCAAAGAAAATAAAAAACTACCGTTACTATCGTTTGTTCCTACCCTGCAACAACTTTGGTTTTACTTTTTACAAGAGAAACAAGTTGACCTCTATGACGGAACTAAAATATTATAATATAAAACAGTATGTATAGACAGCAAGATGATTTTCACCTTGTGGAGTAATATTGTTCTGTGATTTTCACTAAAAAAAATAGGAGAAGAGGAATTATGTAAAGCAAGATTGGTTGTGAATGTGAAGGGATATCAACAAAAATAAGAATTAGAGAATTTATACTCACTGGTATTGAAGTTACAAACACTACCTAGGTATATGAGTTTTGTTATCAACGGCTGCAGAAGGATTATAAAATGCATCAAATGTATGTGAATTGTTGAAATGCTTTTTGTATGGTTGAATAAATAAAGAGGTTAATGTCAAAACCACCCCAAGGATCAGAAACTGAAGAAGGCTTTACTATAAAATTGGCTAAATCACTATACGGTCCTAAGAAATCACTAAACTATTGGTGTGAAAAGTTTACTGAAGTAATAGCAAAACATGGATTCAAACATTTGCAGAATGATTATTGTTTTTATAACAAGGGAAATCTTCATTTGCTGCGGTTTGTTGACGATTTACTCATAATAGGACCAAATAATAAAGAAATAGATTCAGTTGAAATGTTTCTTGAACACTAAATTTAGAATGAAAGACATGGGGGATAACAATTTAACAAACCTTGGAATTTCAATCAGGAGAAACAATGACTCAATATTTATTAATCAGACTAAATAATTACAAATCAGGTCGGACGGCTGGACCAATTTCAATAATTCTTTTTTTGTTGAGTTTGTTATTGTGACAAGAAGGTTCTTTGTAGTACTTATAGTGTAGTGTAAGGTGGTACAACATTCGCCAGGACAGCTAGTAAAATATAATAATGTTATAAAATAGAAAGTAGAGGAAGGAGTTATTGAGGTTGTTTGTGTTGACTCAATTGCAAATTGCAGTGTATTAACAAATCCATTGGCTGGTGAAAATATTGTGTAAAATAGATAAGATGTTAATTACCTGCAAGATGAGATGAACATTGAGGAAGAGTGTTAAAAGCAATGTCCACTCCATCTCTATTTTTATGTAGTCAACTTTAGTTAGTCATTTTTCTCTTCAATTTTGGTGTGTCGAATGAAAAACAACATAGGAATGTTATGATTGTGAAAATGATTATTATAGAAGAAAGATAAGGACTAAGTAAAAGTGACTGGTGACCCGTAAACCTAAACAGTTGATTCTTATCTGGAAAATGATCAATTTTTGTGCTACAATTTGCACTTTTCATAACTTTGTTTAAGACATGTCTTCATAACAATCAGCTGATCGATTTGTGATTTTTTTGCAATTCCAGAAAACTTAGTCAGTTTCATAAGTAGAATCGTAAACTATACATACCTACTACTTTACTGGTTTGCAGTTATATAGTAGGTACTTACAATAAATAAATAGTACTCAATGACTTTATTTGAACCATTTATGTTTGGTAGAGTATGACTAATTTTAATACTAAACTTGAAGGTTTGGTTCCATACCAGGTAACAGGACCCATTACTAAGCCTACACTGTTTGTACTTTAAAAGGCTGTAACCTTTTGAAAAGTAAGAGACAGCCAACTGAAATATTCACTGAATATGTGCTAATAGGACAGATTTATTAACAATAAAAATTTTATAAAAGAAAACATTTCAGGCCATACAAAAAAACGTGTTATGTTTTTATTCAGCGCAAGGGTTCCCAAAGTGTAGAGAGATCAGATGCGCCGCAAGCTAAAATACTGACTGCCCTTAAAAATACAAAACATAACAAAACTAGTAAATTAAATGACACATTTTATGATAATCTATTTAAATAATAATTTTGTGTAAATTATATTCTAAAGTAAAAATTAAAACAATTTCATTTAGTTTAAATATATTTTTTTATTATGTACTGGTAGTTGCAAAGTTTTTGGTCTCTATAATTGAAAAACTAGGCTCAACATCAACAATTGCTTAAAAAATAATAAAAAAATGACATAGTTATAATTATTTTTTTTATCAAAGTTCAAACACTAATCAACTTAAAAAAATGAAACTCTTATCTTAGTGCCATATCTCAAAAATGACAAGTGTCAAACTTGAGTATTTTTTATTTTAGGTGAATCAAATTAGATAAACCTGGACATAAGTAGTAACTATAATTTTCTTTTTCTAGGACATAAAGTATTGTTTATTATTGTAAGAGTGTCGGTGGCGTAATGGTAAGGGCCGCTACCTCCTGTCTGGGAGGTTGTGGTTCGATACTGCCACGTACCAATGTGTTTTCGAATTTCGATTTCATATGTACGTTTATCCGACGCTCTTATACGGTGAAGGAAAACATCGTAAGGAAACCTGCATAAGCCTGCGAAGAAACTCGAAGGTTGTGTGTGAAGTCGACCAACCCGCACTGGCCGTCGACTAATGCCCGATCGCCCTAATTCAGGGTAGGCTCGAGCCCCTCGGTGGGGACGTTAGGTATATGAGCTGATGTGATGAAAGTATTGTTAGTTATAGTAAATAAAAAAAATTAAACATTTTAAAGCCCTGCGTCAATGTAAAAAAACTAAATTTTGAACATATTTTGATTTCATAAGTACAGCATAATAAAAAAATATGAGTGTGCTTTGTGGTCTAAAGCAAAACTGACTGAAGTAAAACTTCTTTAGCTCCTTAAGTATGAAAGTAAATACTTAGTCTTCAGAAAATAGTCAAATCTGTTTTGTCATATGGAGGTACTTAAAGACAGTATACGAAAAGAGTTTTATTATCCTCTGAAAATGATCAAATCTTTTTTATCCTATATGTTTGTTTTGACAACCAATATTGTTGGTAAACAAAAATAAATAGTATCTCTCTTTCTATCTTCACTAATTTATGTATCCCTCTCAACCTCCGTTCGCCTCGCCCGATCCCACTTCCGTAACACTCTCGTCACGCATCCACCAGCTTACTCCCCAAGTCAAGTGTGCGTAAAGAAGTTTTACTTCAATAACTTTGTAAAAGTACCTCTGTTATATTATGATATGATGCATGCATTCTAGTTAACCAAATCAAAATTAAACTAATTAATCCTTCGGGCGGGACTATCATTAATTCCTTGGTGAGTAGGCACGAAATAAAGCCGCGAATTTCTGCTCTCAAGTATTTTAATAGAATAAAACTACTGTTGTATTTTTCTCATTTATGACACATTAATTTGCACAATACATCATCACCACTCGCCGCAAATATCAAATTCTCCATTTTAAACACTATGTGAGAACTGCCACACCCACTTACACCACCATCTGCCCAACTGGCTGCAAATCTTGATGACATGGCCAAGCTGTTTGAGTCTCGAATGGGCCAATATGAAGAGAAACTTCAAAAAGCATCCACTACAGGCACTCCGACAGCTCCAGAGATCTCCACACTGGCCCGTGAGTTTACTGATATTAAGTCCTTTGTGTGGCAAACGCTGTCTGCAATGATGAGAAGCTTGCTGACATTGTAGCAATGGTGCCTTTCGGACCAGATGCAACTGCCTGACATTGGATCCAAAGACCTGAAAATTTGTCAACGTTAGGGCGGTAGCCTTCGGCACCTACACCGGTTTCTCCCAGACGCCTGAGAAGTTCCAAGCAAACTTGACTTATTTAATAGTCAGCATAAGTAGCAATAGGTCAAGGTTTTCTTTTTGTAGTAGTCCTATCAGCCTAAGCTTTTATCACTTTTATATGTAAGCAGGTAGTCATGAACTTAAAGTATGGTTACAATGCTCAGTGCAGGTAGTTTTGTTCATTGTTGTAATAGTTTTAATTTTAGGTTACATACTATAATTATTCTGTTTGTTTTTGTTTTTTTTTTTGGATTCTTTCCGGTCTTCAAAGCGCGGAAAAGGCAAAGGTGTCTATGACCATACAGCCTAGTCTGTCGTATTTTACAGTTTCTCTTCATTAGATTTGTAATGCTAGTGCCGGTGCATTACAAATCTTCTTGACAGCATTTGCAGCGGCCTCATTCAGAGGTGGAACACCCAGTTGCTGTAGGGCGTCTATAAAACTGCACCCAGTGCAAGTCTGGTTCTTAAACGTCCTCCTTCGTTTTATTTTCTTGTTCTCCACATTGCTCACGTGCACTAGACGATTTTCTCCAAAATGCACGACTTCTTGAACAAAATCCTAGCAGAAAACAATGCAAAAACAACAAAATAAAACTACGAATGCGTCCACCACAAATCCCGCCAAAAAACTCTTTTTGTTTTGTTCTGCAAAGTGCAAATTTTATATTTTTCTACGACAGTGAGATGACAGTTCGCTTTTTGGCTCCGAGTTCATGGTCGTTTTAGGCCTCGGCGTTTCTTTTACGTTTTGTTTTTCATTGACGTAAGATTTTTTTTGTGCTATGTAAATGATTGATACATTAATTGCCAATTGTAGAGTATGCGCAGAGATCAAGCCTAGATACGCAACTTTAAATGGGCAACTTATTAAAGCAACGACTTCATTACAGAGGCTCAATATCGATTTTAAAGGGCCATTGCCGTCAAAGTCACGCAATAAATACATACTTACTGTCATCGATGAATACAGCCGTTTCCCTTTTGCTTTCACCTGTAAAGACATGACGTCAAGCACCGTTATTGACTGCTTGGATAAAATATTTCATATGTTTGGTACTCCCTTGTACACCCACTCGGATAGAGGAACTTCGTTTATGTCGCAAGAACTCACCCAATACCTGGTCTCTCTCGGAATAGCTTGCAGTCGGACTACTCCGTATAATCCTCAAGGGAACGGCCAAGTCGAGCGCTTAAATGGCACGTTGTGGAAGACTATTCAACTGGCTTTAAAATCAAAGGGTCTAGAGACGACGGACTGGGAAAGAGTACTCCCTGTAGCCCTACACTCAATACGATCATTACTGTGTACGGCCACGAATGCCACTCCTCATGAGAGGATGTTTAATCACCCTCGCAGATCACCTAATGGAGTATCACTGCCTGCATGGCTTACTACACCAGGGCCTGTTTTAATAAAGAAGAGTGTACGCCACTCTAAATTTGACCCAGTGGTAGAGGAAGGCCATCTTTTACAAAGCAATCCACATTATTCACACGTAAGATACTCGGATGGAAGAGAAGGCACCATATCAAATAGACATTTGGCACCTATCCCCTCGGACGATGAATATCAATCGATATCCTCAGATGATGACGATGATGAACCGTCAGTCCCTGCAAATGACGTCGTGTTGCCAGTACATGATGAACCAAGGCCGCCAAACGCACCTCAACCTGAGCTTCGGCGTTCTACGCGCAGCAAGCGTCCACCAGACTACCTGCAGGACTACCAGACATCTTAGGGGGGGTGAATGACGTGTAGTCTATGGCACGTTTCCATGGCATGTTATTCTGATGGTGTCAATTATGTCAACTAAATACTATCCTGTATTTTTAGCTGAATTTAGCCATAATTCTTCGTATGGTATTGTCTTTAATGTATCAATTTATTCAGCTAATATTGTTTCGTTGAATGGTAAATATGCCCGATGAAAATAAACCCGAAAAAGTGAGTACTCTAAATATGTCACGCTATCTCCGCCCCGAGCGATTCGATGAAGAGCCAAGTGCCACTGCGGCTGATTTAAAGTGGGCTCACTGGCATTTTACTTTTAAGAACTTCCTCTTCGAGGAATGCCCCGGTGATGCACCGGATTCTATGAAGCTTAAACTCTTAGTAAACCATCTCTCACCGACTATATTCTCGTACATACGTGCATGCACGACTTATGCAGATGCTATTGACACGCTAGAAAAAGTATACGTAAAACCTAAGAATGAAATACTTGCAAGGCACTTGCTCGCCACGAGAAAGCAGAAGCCGGACGAAACGGTAAAGGAATACATACAAGCATTAAAACTTCTTGCCCTAGAGTGTCATTTTACGCAAGTAACTGCAGAAGAGCATCAAAACCAGTCTATGCGTGGTGCGTTCATCGTTGGTATTAGTTCCCAGAAAATAAGAGAGAGGCTACTAGAAAAATTAAACATGTCCCTAGACGAAGCTGTCAATTTAGCCATAATTCTTCGTATGGTACATACATATGGTACATATGCGCACATACTCTAGTGATACATTAAAGACAATACCATACGAAGAATTATGGCTTTATTCAGCTAAAAATACAGGATAGTATTAAGTCGACATAATTGACACCATCAGAATAACATGCCATGGAAACGTGCCATAGACTACACGTCATTCACCCCCCCTAAGATGTCTGGTAGTCCTGCAGGTAGTCTGGTGGACGCCTGGTGCGCGTAGAACGCCGAAGCTCAGGTTGAGGTGCGTTTGGCGGCCTTGGTTCATCATGTACTGGCAACACGACGTCATTTGCAGGGACTGACGGTTCATCATCGTCATCATCTGAGGATATCGATTGATATTCATCGTCCGAGGGGATAGGTGCCAAATGTCTATTTGATATGGTGCCTTCTCTTCCATCCGAGTATCTTTCGTGTGAATAATGTGGATTGCTTTGTAAAAGATGGCCTTCCTCTACCACTGGGTCAAATTTAGAGTGGCGTACACTCTTCTTTATTAAAACAGGTCCTGGTGTAGTAAGCCATGCAGGCAGTGATACTCCATTAGGTGATCTGCGAGGGTGATTAAACATCCTCTCATGAGGAGTGGCATTCGTGGCCGTACACAGTAATGACCGTATTGAGTGTAGGGCTACAGGGAGTACTCTTTCCCAGTCCGTCGTCTCTAGACCCTTTGATTTTAAAGCCAGTTGAATAGTCCGACTGCAAGCTATTCCGAGAGAGACCAGGTATTGGGTGAGTTCTTGCGACATAAACGAAGTTCCTCTATCCGAGTGGATGTACAAGGGAGTACCAAACATATGAAATATTTTATCCAAGCAGTCAATAACGGTGCTTGACGTCATGTCTTTACAGGCGAAAGCAAAAGGGAAACGGCTGTATTCATCGATGACAGTAAGTATGTATTTATTGCGTGACTTTGACGGCAATGGCCCTTTAAAATCGATATTGAGCCTCTCTAATGAAGTCGTCGCTTTAATAAGTTGCCCATTTAAAGTTACGTATCTAGGCTTGATCTCTGCGCATACTCTACAATTGGCAGTCATTTGC
Organism: Coleophora flavipennella; assembly: GCA_947284805.1. NCBI lineage: Eukaryota > Metazoa > Arthropoda > Insecta > Lepidoptera > Coleophoridae > Coleophora > Coleophora flavipennella. The sequence continues at coordinate 9,852,861 of OX369306.1, read as the reverse complement.
CGAATGTCGTTAATCGAATATGGAAGGTTTTTCGATCGTACCCAATGATTCATGCGAACGATTCCAGGATGACAAAGATTGTTATGTAATGTTTTTAAATTATTGACATCCATATGCGCACATACTCTAGTCAATGCATCTGCAACTTTATTCTCTTTGCCTGGGCGATAAATAATGTCATACTTAAAACAAGACAGCTCTAATCTCCATCGTTCAATCTTCTCGTTCTTTATTTTACTTGAATGTATTTGATTAAACATGAACGCAACCGATTGTTGGTCTGTAATTAGCAAGAAATGTCTTCCGATCAGGTAGTGACGCCATCTGCGCAATGCTTCAACTATCGCGGCAGCTTCTTTTTCGATTGAAGATTGGCGCTTTTCTGAGTCATTCAAAGATCGTGAAAAGAACGCTACGGGCCGCTCATTTTGAGAAAGAGTAGCAGCCAGGGCGTGTTCCGAAGCATCGGTTTCTACGGTAAACATGGCATTTTCATTGATAGCTGACAGAGATGCTTTTGCTATGTCTTTTTTTAATTCGTTAAACGTGGAGATTGCGTTTTGTGAAAATGGAAACGTTTCATTCAACTGAGAGCAGCGGCTTGATCCTTTCTGAAAAGTTTTGTATCCATCTCGAATAATGTGCAAAAAGCCCTAACGCTCGCTTCAACGCAGGTCCACTTTCAGGTGCCGGAAGGTCAAGCAGTGGTTTAAGGCGGTTCTCGTCTGGTCGAATCTCGTTGTTCTTTATAGTGTAGCCGAGTAGGTTGATCGTTTCCTGATTAAATATACATTTCAGTTCATTTAGTTGTAGATTATACTTAAATATGATAATTATTTTTTTAGAATCAAATTACTCTTCTTTGCGGCTGGCGAGTGATGATTGTTGTGAAATTGTAGATTTTGTTAGTGTTTAGTAACTTTTTATTATTATTATTTATATTTAATTTTAGGTGTAGGTATTATTTATATACATTGTTTTATAAATTCTATATGGCTGCCTTAAACATTTTAGATGACAGTTTTTCTCATGTTCTTCATCTGATTCTTTTATTACTGCAGACTGACAGCGACGTGTCGGTATCCACTATGACGTTGCATGACAAACTTGTTTCAGTGTTTTCTCCCTTTCCCAACAATTTTATTGGTGTCCACATAAGAATAAGAATAAAAAAAAAAGAATAAAAAGTTTATTTGCCAAAAATATATACAAAAGATTAGTTTACTTGCGACCCCCACACTAGGCGAAGCCTGTCCTGTGGGAGTCAAAGACAGTTTACCAACTTCGCGATCATGTAAGTATTGATAAACATCCTTAAAGAAAAAAGTATTATAACTATAACCTATGGAAAGTCGCATGCATATAAAGTTAGATGAATTTAAACAGAAACTACGTGTGTAAGTTGTAGGTGTGATGTGGTGTGTATACGTATGTGTGTGCGTGTGCATGTGTAAAAGAGAAGAGAGAGAAAGAGGGGTTGTCTGCTGTGAGAGTGTGTCTGTGGGAGTGTGTGGGCAGGTAAGGAAGGGAGGGGGAGGGGATGGCATCACGTATTGCGTCATCTACATAGAACTTATATGAGTCTACGTTGTTACCTTCAGAAGATTCTCAGTTTGGTCGTGGGTCCAAGCCAGGATAGTGTTGCGGATTTTTGACTTAGCTTCTATTACTGACATCAGTTTGAAGTCGCAAAACTTAACAATTTTGTTATAAATAAAAGGGAACAGAAAGAGTTGGAAACGGCAGGCAAAAGATGTAAGTACAGAGGGCTGCATAGTTTTATACACACGTCTGCTAAGCATCTTGTCATATTCAGCTGAATTGAGGACAGCCTTGTGAACGTATAGGGTGGCTCTCAAGATGAACAACTTTCTGATGCTAAGAACATCAGCATCATTATATAACGTTATCGTTGGGTATCGGAAGGGTTTCCAGAGCATCACTTTTAAGACCGCTCTTTGTGCTCTCTCCAGTGCTATCAAAATGCTTGCAGTAGCGCCTCCCCACACTAAGATGCAATAATTTAAAATCGATTCGCATAGAGCAGTGTATACGGTTTTTAGCAAAGAACTATCCACTGCATCTCTGAGCAATTTAAATGTATAAATTAGTTTGCGTGCCCTATTGGATGTTGATTCGATGTGGTCTCTAAAGGATAGCTTATCATCTAATTTAACGCCTAGATATCTTATCATTTTAGTGTTCGTTAATTGCACACAGGAGCAGTCAGCTCCTTTATTCATACAAGTGTGAATCTTGATCACTGGTTGTATTTTAGGAGCTGAGGCTGTTGTTTTATGGAAGCAAAGATATTTAGTTTTTTGTGCGTTCAGTGTGAGTAGATCAAAGTCCAGCCACTTCTTTATCTGAGACAGTCCAGATTCGACTTCTTCGATGTATTTGTGCCAGGACGGAGCGTGAAAAATAATAGCTGTGTCATCGGCGTAGCAGATTATTTGGGGGTTAGAAAGAGGAATCCGGAAAATGTCATTTACATAAATTAGAAATAAGCTCGGACCTAAAATGCTGCCTTGCGGTACATCGAAGGAGACTGTTTTTAGGTCACTTTTTTCGCAGTCAACCTGAATGCACTGAGTGCGACCTGTTAGATAGCTCGAGAAAAAACTCAGTGCAGATCCTCTAATTCCCAAAGCCTCTAGCTTCCTGAGCAAAATAGGGATAGAAACCGTGTCGAATGCCTTAGCCAGGTCTAAAAATACGCCGACACACGATTCCCTCCTATCAAGATGAGATGTAACCCATTTAGTTAACTGGGGAACCGCTTCTTCAGTATTTTTACCTTTCCTGAAGCCAAACTGCTGGTTATTAAGCAAGTTGTTTGATTCTAGGTATTTCACTAACCTACAATTGACGACTTTTTCCAAAATCTTTGAAAAAACACCTAGGAGAGAGATCGGTCTGTAATTTTTGGGGACTAGCTTGCTACCCTTCTTTAAAAATTAGTGTAACTACAGCGGTTTTCCAGCTTTCCGGAAAAGAACCCTCTTTGAGACTGGCGTTTATAACAATTGCGAGAGGTTCGGCAATTGATTTCCCAATTGCTTTAACAATGTAGTTATTAATACCGTCAAGGCCGGGAGCACTATCCATCTTAAGGTCCTGGATAATGGAGAGTACTTCACTGGCGTTTGTAGTTTGAAAATTAAATGAATTAGCTGGACCATCACTGACTGCGGTTTTAGATGCTAAGGATTCTTCAGTTTCCTTAAGTTCGCAAAGAGTTTTGTCCGCCAAAGCTTTCCCTACTGACACGAAATATTCATTTCAAACATTGAGTGAAACCAGGGGGCTGTTTCCAATTTTTAAAAGATGTTGCCCATTGACTTCGCTACTACGATGATTGTGTAAGATTTTGTTAATATTTTTCCAAAGTTTTTTAGAATTGGTTTTGCTTTCTGTGAGAATTTTCCTATTATAATCAACTTTGAGTTTTCTTAAGAGAGCTACGTAAAAATTTCTATAACGTGTGTATACACCAATTTTTTAAAATCGTTTTTGGGATTTTGCAATTTATCCCTATGTATTGAGCACCGAATTAATCCGGGAGTCATCCACGGTTGGATCGTAAACTTAGAGTGTGGAACCTTGATACTTTTAGAGTGTTTAGAAATTGCATTTGTCACTTTCTTTGTGGGAATTTCTGCTGACTCGTTAATAGATGCATATAACAGAATTCCAGTCGACTTCAGAGATATCCCTAGTCAAAGCATCATAGTTGATCTTAGTCCGAAATCTATTTTTTGAGACTGGTTTTGGTGAGGCAGATGAAATGCTAATCATTACAAGCGGATGATCAGTCACATCCGATGGACATATCACTGACTCAAATTCCTGCGATCTAGAACGCACATAAATATGGTCTAAACAAGTTTTGCCATGAGTGGGTTTATCATTTGCCGATATAAATCCTAGCTGTGCCATCAAGAAAGTGTAATCCAGGTTTTGTTTATTTCGTGAATAAGGACCGACTATATCGATGTTCAGTTCAAGTCCCCAGTCAGAATCAGGCAATTATTTTTGGGCAGCGAAGAGACTGCGGTGTCCAGAGAATTGAGAAAAGGGTCAATATCGGGAAATGAGGGAGATCGATATATACCTAACAGTGAGAAATAATCTGAGACTTCAACAAAATACAGTTTGCATCAGAGATATAAATTTCCGTGAAGTGTGGTGATAAGGAAGATTTAGCGTAGACGACCACTCCGCTTGCCTTATTTATAATTTTGGTTGTACTGAAAGATGTGAATCCTTCGATCTGATAGATGGTTGATGTATCATTTATCCAGCATTCTGTCAATACTATCACGTCAAAGTCTATTTTCAGTCTCTCTAGAATCACGAGAAAATTATCAAAGTTGCGTTGCAGACTTCTAATGTTCAAATTTAAAATTTTAATTAAATAATTTTCTAGAACACCACGACACTGTTCTGGTGCGTTAAGAGCATGGCAGTTCACTTCGAGAGATTCGTCTATTTTATTTAAAAGATCTAAAGTTGTAAATGCCAAGAGTGTTCCTGGCCACTACTCCGATCTCTTGGCTACTTTTAGTAACTCTTCTTTTGATGCCATATTAATATCAGAAAATTTCTAAAGCCTTCTATTCCCTCAAAATTAGTTGCTCTTCCCGGTTACAAGCTCTATCGTAATGACAGGACGGGCAAGGGCGGTGGCGGTGTAGCTATTTATCTTGTAACTCTTAATTTTAAAAAGATACTGCTTGCCGTCTTCTACAGTCGATCCTGTCATATTAACTACTTCGATTCACTTGAAAGCCTTCTTAGCTTCCACTGTCCTTATTTCGACCATACAATACTTCTTGGTGATTTTAACACTTGTTTCATAAAAAATTACTGTCGTTCTTCTAAATTAACTTCTCTGATATCTGCTATTAATATTAGCTGTCTTCCACTTTCTGCTACTCAATACTCTCCAAATAGTACTCCATCACTTCTAGATCTTGCTATTGTTTCCTCTCCTGACGGTGTTGGAACGCATAGTCAAATAACTTCTGGCTTTTCCTATCATGATCTTATTTTTCTGTGTCTGAAAGTTCACCCTCCCAAACGTAAGGCCAAGTTTCTTTTTTTTACGTAGTTTTAATGGTATTGATTTTGAGGCTTTGCGTCTCGAATGGTCTCGATGCTGGCAACGTTGACTGGGTGCCACTTCTTGAAGCTGATTCGATCGATTGCATGGTTAATTACTTTAACTCTGCACTTATTAAACTCTTTGACCAACATGTTCCTTATAAAAGAGTTAAAATAAGACATCCACCAGCACCAAGGCTCAGTCAATGTTTAAAAGACCTCATGGCTAAACGTGACAAAGCAAAAAGACGGTTTAAGAAACGTCCAACGCTAAGAAATCACTAAGGAATCGCTGCAGTCGGCTGTGTAGAGATGCCAAAAGACGACACATTCACGAATCCACCTCGGACTATCCTCCAGCTCAAGTGTGGCGTTTTCTTAAAACCTTGGATATTGGTAACACACCAGGTGTCTAACATGATGCCGCTGTAGATCTAAACTGTCTTAATTTTTTTCCTTTTCATCCCGTTGTGCTTAGTGATGCCACTGAGTATGACACAATTAGGTCCCTCTCTCTACTTGCTCTTCCTTCTTGTCGTGTCTTAACTTCATCCCCTGTATCCGATGATGACGTCAAGAAGCACATCCTTTCCATCTCTTCTAATTCTATGGGAAACGATAATTTATCGTCCCGCATGATCACCCTAGTCCTTCCTGAGGTGTTGCTTATTCTTACTCACATTTTCAACTACTCCCTCTTCTCTCAATCCTTTTCCCCGTCCTGGAAAATGGCGTATGTCATTCCTTTGCCCAAAACTTCAAATCCTACTCTAGCTTCTCAATTTCGTCCGATTTCCATTTTACCTTTTCTTTCCAAAGTCCTGGAGCACATCGTCCACAAGCAAATATCCAATCATCTATCCCAGAATTGTCTTCTCTCACCTTTTTAATCGGGGTTTAGACCTGGACACAGTACTACTACAGCATTACTGAAAGTCACTGATGATATCCGCCTTGGCACGGAAAATAAACTGCTTACTATCCTTTGCAGCATAATTTAATTAAAATGGGTTAAATAATATAACAGAGCTGTATTGCTTTTGCCACATTATACGTAGAATTTTAACTCGCTGTCTAAATATGAATTTCGGAAAGAAAATAAATTTTGGGGTAATATAGAATACTTTTATTTTATAAGATTAGAAAAAAATGGGTAAAGACGTAAACAAGTGGATGACCGTTGAAATAGACTAAATATAAAAAACAACACATTACATAATTTTAAAATACAAAAAAAGGTTAGGTAACGATCGATCGTCCCCCCAGGTGTAAAAAATGATTTAATAAATTCCTAAAAACACAAATGGAGTTAATTTATTAGGTGTCGAAATTACCCCCCAAAGTTGTAGGAAAAACTTTGGGTGTACAATACTCTTAATAATTTTAAACTAAACGCAAAATTGTCATAGTAAACGGAAACAGGAGACCACGCAGGCCAGCAGCTGCGCTTGGAGGAAGACAGCAGAACCTTGCCGGGCAGTAGCAGTGCTTGGTCACCAGTGATAACAAAATGGCGCGGCAGGTCGTAATGCTTGATCACCAGTAGTAGTGTTTGGTCACCAGTGACAACCAACTTCAATGGGCCTTAAAATTAGTTAGAAACAAAAGTTCCACTTCCCTTTGGGTAAGCGGCAGGCAGTTGCAGAGTGGCGAAACAAACGCCGGTGGTAGACTAGCAGTAATCCAGGGTAATACTGATTTTTTCGGGCCGGGTGGAAGACCCTACGAACATAAAGAAAAATTTAGTTCGCAACGGCAACAAATAAAAATGGATAGCTGTCTCTAAGCATAAATCACTTACCCCTGTTAAATATAGGAGGTCTTGAAAACACAAAGAAAAATCACAGAACTTTAAAATATTTTCATCGCAACACCTATTTCGACGGTCATCAGTCATCAATTGTTTCACTCTTGTCAAAAGCTCGCAATCATTTTCAAATTATATTTTCATAGACGAACAAGATCAAAAGAGAATTTAATTATGAAACGCAAGAAAGAAGATCGGCTTGAATCGATACTTTGCGTTTCACCTTGTCCTTCTTGACTTGAGCAATGCCTTCCATTCTGCCAACTTCGATGTGCTTCTTGCTGTTCTTCGTACTTTCAATCTTTCCTCTTCAACTATCTCCTGGTGCAAGGGGTGGGTACGACACGGACATTTAACATCTTTTCCTTGTTCATTTTAAGACCCACGAGACTTTACTGAGGCCATCGAGCATTATGCTTAAGTTTTCAATAGTCTCGGCCATGACCACGAGATCTTCAGTGAATCGGAGGTGGGTTATGTACTTGCCGTTGATGCCGAATCCCCCAAGTTCAGAAGCTTGAAAACATCTTCCAGGGCGGCGGTGAACAGTTTCGGAAATATAAAGACTCTCTGTCTTACCCCTCGCTGCAAATGGATAGGTTTAGAGTTCGGGTCCTGGAGACGAACCGACATGGTGGCTTTTTTAAACAGACACTTCAACACCTCGATGTATCTATAGTCAATTTGCCACCGCTGGAGAGACTGTGTAGCACAGCCCATGTTTCGACTGAATCAAAGGCTTTCTCATAGTCCACAAACGCCAAGCATAGTGGCTGATTGTACTCTTCAGTCTTCTGTACATTCTGCCGCTTCACTGTGGTCTATGGTACTAAAGCCTTTTCAGGAGGCTGGAAGTCGTCAAACCTGCGTGCGATTTGTAATGACTCTCAAAAACAGCTTGTAGACATGGCTCAGAAGTGAGATGAGTCTGTTGTTCTTCAGCAGGGTGTTGTCACCTTTTTTGAAAAAAAGTACGACCACACTTCCGTGCCTAAGCGTTTGTCCCTCGAGAATAACGGAATTAAATTATAACCTTTGAAGAGCTTTAAGTATCGATGATCCACTGCTTCCAGAAGTTCAGCCGCAATTCCGTCATCATTGACAGCTTTGTTGTTCTTGAGCTGTTTTAGAGCCATTCTAATCTGCCAGCCAGATCGCTGACAGGCAGACGTGAGGTTTTGTACAATTGTCCGTAGAACTTCTCAATTTCTTCCCGCAACTCAGTCTTATACGATATGATCCTGCCATCCTCAGTCTTCAGCTTGGTTCAACAGACAGATCTCAAGCGAACACTTTTGAGCCTCTGTCGTTCGCAATCGCCTCTTTAATACAATTTGTATTATGTTGGCGCAAATCGCGAGTCAGGAACCTAGAGATCTGCCTGTTTAGTTTCCGATACTGATAGCATCTTCAGAGGACTGTAATACGAATCTGCGTCTTTCTTCCATGAGATTGCTGGTGAAGTCCGTGTTTTTTTGTTTCTGTTTAAACAGAGAGTTTTAAAAATCTTAGACCCGACCGTTTCGACAATTTCCACAAATCTGTCATTAAAATCGTCCTCATTCTCGCAGTATTCTAGGCATTCGAAGCGATTGTGCAACTCGAGCTGAAGGCTCTCAGGGTTTCGGAGCTGAAAAGGCGGAGTTCATCAGTCCACGTCTTTCTAACTTGGTCTTTAATTAAATGTATGTAATGTAAGCGAATGAACTTACCTTTGTTTTTAACCGCGTTCGTGGCGTAATGGTTAGTCCATTCGCTTCACAACAGGAAGTCGCGTGTTTGATTCCCGGCGGATTCAACTTTGTAAGACTCGGTCCATTCTATCTACGGTCGGTAACACGAGATCATTGCTTTCCGGGTTCACGTCAAAGTTTACGTGATTTCACTAATTCTTTATTTTTAAAGTTTATCACATTATCCTTGATAATTATTATCAACGGTCGGTACCTCGAAGACAATGCTCTCTAGGTCACGTTAAGACTTACGTATTTTTTTTTATTTTGCGCGGGAATAAACGGATTTGCCGTGCGGGGATCATTGAACTATTACTAGCGGGCGATTCAGCTGCATGCGTACCTATAGCTATGTTTAAAAAACAATTTTATTCATGTAAGTTATATACCTACCTACCAAGTACCAAGCTGATTGTTACAACATTTCGTGACGAATGCCGCCGGTGTGATTCAACCCTACCTGCATTGATGCCTATAGATACGTCAGTTGTGTATATGTATATCATTTCTCGCTCGTTTGTATGAAGTGTCCGGCGTGTGGTCGAGTAATCATGGTAATAAATTGCTTTTAAGGGTTTCACGGTTCCCCTGATTACTCAAGCATCCCAACCCAACCTTGCTGGGGTACAGCTACACACCTTCGGTTACCGAGTCATCGAGGCCAGCGTCCGTTCCTGTCTACCTCACAGAGTTAAGGGAAGTGGCCTTTCCATTTTTACCGCTGTCTATACTTGGATAATATCTCCAGCAGGACGAGGCAGCTTTACTTACAGTTCTTCTGGGCCGCTGATCTGCCGCCAAGTTGTGTCTTTCTTAAAAATAACAAATTCAATTTAGTATTGTTTACAGGGCAAGATGGATACTGACACACGGCACCCTATGCATAGCCACAACCCAGTGCAACAACGGCTGAAAAGCCGAAATAGTTTTATAAAGTGTGTCTATCTTTTATTAGTAGAACCCAAGAAGTTTATAGGTAAATCTGGAGGTCACACTCTAAATACCTACTTGAAACAAAGAAATATGGCCTTGAAGTTTCTCGTTACCGCTCCGTCTCTTTCTAATTAGGAGGTATGAACAAGACGTGTATAGGTGAAGCTCTTGCTCACACCCGCAAATTGAAAAGAGACGGAGCGGTAAAGAGACAATTCAAGGGCATATTTCTTTGCATCAATTAGGTATTTAGAGTGTGGCCTCCAGTTTTACCTATAAACTTCTTGGTAGAACCCAAGAAAGCGAGGTGTAACCTTTGGCAGGACAAAGTAAGCTTACCAAAACCCTTCGTCCCGATATCAGAAAGCCTTCCCCCTGGACATGACTTGCCATGGCCGGTTTGGAAGTCTTTTAACAGACTCCGGACCCAGACCGGTCGGAACAAAGAAAACATGGTCAGGTGGGATTGTATTTGCATTGTTTTCTGCTAGAATTTACTTCAAAAAGTGGTGCGTTTTAGAGAAAATCGTCTGGTGCACGTGAGCAATGTGAAGAACAAGAAAATAAAATGAAAAAGGACGTAAAAACACAATTTGCACTGGGTGCAGTTTTATAGACGCCCTACTGCAACCGGGTGAATTAAGCTGCTGCAAATGCTGTCAAGAACTTCAGAGAAGATTTGTAATGCCCCGGCACTAGCATTACAAATCCAAAAACAAATGAAGAAAGTGAAAATTATTTACGAATTCGGCTGCAGGACTCGTTTCCATGGCCAAGAAAAATTCACAATCTTTGTATTATATTCGCCACAGAGTACTTTGTAGGTAGCAGAACCCTATTTAGTCTGTGGTAGGTAAGAGACCTTGCGTATTATATTCACTTTGGTAGAGACGATATCCTTACTTAATATTATAAATGTGAAAATGTGTTTGATTGTTACCTTTTCATGCTTCAACACCTTGACCAATCTTTATGAAATTTGGCATGCAGGTAGCCTGTGTCACGGGAAAGGACATAGGCTACTTTTTATCCCGGGAAAATAGCATAATCTGATGCAGTTCCTGAGGGAACTAAAAAATACTCCGTTGTTGTAATTTTTTGCACAGACATGGTCGAGTAGGTGGGAAACGACAATATAATTTACTAATCACCCTTTTATTTATAAAGACAGTCAGAAAAACAATGTCCACGCGGGCGGAGCCGCGGGAAAAAGCTAGTATTATATATAAAACGTAGTGTATTATATTCTCTTTGTATCTATCTATAGCACGTATTCGCTAATCGCTTTGTAGATCATTTTATGAAAAGAACAATCAGAAGTTGTTTTCTACAATACAAATATAACAAAATAAATACTGAATGCAAAGAAGACTCAAGCTAAGCGAATTTACTAGGATTTTCACGAATTAAATCACAATCAAGATGTCCTAGGATAAAAGAAAGTTTTTCTGGCTGTGCACATCTATATTTTAAGTGCATTTGAATGTTTGCAAGTAGTGAATTATGAAAATTCATAGGTTTGTACTTAAACTAAAATAAAGAATTTGAATCTACAAGTATGTCTTATTTATTTGCTAATGTAATTACACAAATCTAGTAAGAACATGAGTACATGTGAACTAGTAAACTTACATAGAAGGAACATAAAAGGTTAAAATTGAAACAGTTAATATGTAGTACATCCTTTTTAGCCAGTACAAATTAGGGAAAGTCTGCACTAACACTTAAGTCTTCTTGGTTTCACTTCTCTTCCCGGCCTGGTGGTTATTCCTCCATCCTTCTTGTGTATATACATTAGGCTTGCAGTGGTGGATAATTCAGTAGTAGCACAGGCACTCAACAGGGCTGATTTCTCGGTAGGTGTGAGTGAGTCATATGTTCATTGCCACCTTACAGGCTAATTAGAGACCTATTTCAACTGCCTTAGTTTATCTAAACTAAAAATCTGTTTATCATAGTGTCATCTAAACTAAATTGTGCTTATTGTTTAATTGCAAAATTGAGCTGCAAACTGCACAATAATTTTGTTGTTAATGACTCCTGGCTTTTGAATAGTTGATGAAGGGATTGCACTCCGCCTGTACAGCCAAGCTAAGAAAGCAATTGGATGTTAACATCTACCTGAAATGGAGTAAAGAATAGGTAGAAATAATACTACATCAGCATATTTAGTGGTACAAAAATCAGTCTGCGATTAATTGCAGTAGGCCATAACCAGGTGTACTATGATTATTCACTGACTATTTGCGTGATGGCAAACAATTTATGTGCCTCGGCTCCGTTGTTCTATACTAAGGCACTTGTCCCACTGCCGACGATGAACAAGAAGCAAGTAGAGCTAGAAACTTGATATGAGTAAGTGAGCAGCAAGAAACAAGTATAGAGTTTTGTTAATGGGCTTTATTGCAAGTATATGTGAGTGCGACTGGCAATTACTTGCTCAGATCCACACTGTAGAGTAGAATGACCACTTGTTGGTCTCTTGGAGAGTGCTTCTGACTGCCAATTGAGCATCCTTAAATAGTTGTTGTCTCTCCCATAAACAGAGTTATCGCCGGCAGTGTGAACAGTTAGAGATTAACTACTAATATATGTATCTCTTTTATTGACACAGGATCTACATCTTTTGTATGTTTCTTGAGAGAGAAAATAGTCAATAGTTGCTTCTCCTCAGCGGTGGGACAAGTGCTTAAATCGAGCATCAGTCAGAGATTGTTGAGGGACATCATCATTAACAATAAAACATATCAAATGAAAGTGCTCATGGTGACAATTACAAATAAAATCTTTCATGAAATTGAAAATATATTTTACAGTTCATAAGATATTGAGGAAAATGTGAGAAAATTGATCACTCTCCACTTGTCCCAAAAACTACTAAGCCAAAAATACAATAATATATAAATCCTCACATAAAGATAACAGGAAAACCTAAATGAAATTTGATAAATGATGTTTGATCATGTTGTCAGTTTGTTTGAAAAAATAAAAGTTTAAATAACCAAATAAATGGTATGACATAGGAATTGAAGGGGCTCCTCATATTTTTTTTAAATTTTAAGTGTATAATTTTAAAAATTCGCATTCCCCCTATTGTCTTGGAAACTAATAGGGCAAAAGTTTGAAAAAAGAATAGGGAATGTAAGGCCTCTCTTATAGTTTAAAAGAAACCAAAATGAGAATCTTTAGACTAAAGGTAAGACTGCACTAGGCTGCACTGCAGCGGAACAAACAATGTGTCAAAATATTCTATAAATGAAATTATATATATATAAGACAACACGCACTAAGTTGACCAACTGACTAAGTTGTGTTGCTCCGTTCCGCTGCGGCATTTCCGCCTAGTGCGGTCTTACCTTTAATGTTCTTATAGAAAACAGAATGGTACATACCCCTTCTCCACGTGAGTCCATCTCGGACTTGGCCATAATTTTTTGTTTTTGCTTTAGTCATACTCACATTAAGGAGTCGAATGGTGATGGTACAGAATACAGATCCCTCAGTGCGAGAGTCTGACTTGCACATGGACAGTCTTTTTGTTCTGCTGAATATGTGAGATACCCACTACAAAATAATATACTACTTTTTTATTGGTATTTTACCAGCAATCTGTATATTGCAGGTATTCTAAAGAAACTTTAGAAATTCTATGGCATGTCTAGGGCAGAAAATGTATAGAATTCCGGCAAAACAATATGTGAAATAACCCAACATTTCAGCCCAGTGCCTGTGAAGGAAGTTAAGAAAAATGGACCACAGCTAGGAACTATTTAACAGTCCTCTTCGTCCATGCGCCCATCTGTCTTGGGCCTGCAGGAGTAGTGGAAAACTGCTTACACTAAAGGGACAAAGGTAGGTATGTAATTGGCACCTACCTATAATCTTCATACTGGATAGATATAACGATTTGCTCCGCTTCATTGTAGAGAACTGCTGTTCTAATTAGGTACATTATTTTGTATTGTGCTCAGGTGCAGTGCAAATGGTACCTTTATGAAGCCTTGTCCTTGACTATACCTACAGACAGATTCCGATTATAGAGTAGAGTATACGCGATTGCAAACCAACCAAATGCCGATTTATCGGTCTTGTCTGTCGTTCAGTATTTTTCATACTCGTCTCCTCGCCTATTTTTTGTGGTCTCTTATCCTGCAGATGAGTTAAACAAATACGCCTTTCTTCCCCCTACTGGAGACAATAAGAGGCAAAAAAAGGCCGAACCCTTAAATTTTGAGTAACTTGATGAGCTTCACCATGAATGATCCTTAGGTCATTTTGAGTAGATCTAGTCCGGGCCACAACGCGAAATGTGCCGCGGGAGGGGGGGGGGGCGTTCAAAGATGGCCGCCACCCGTCGTCTTTCAAAAAAATCTGTCTCTTAATTTATAGCCACTATGGCAAATTTGGTGTCAATTTCGAGTAAAACAGATATGTACTTTTCATTTTCGGTATCTATTTTGACGAATTTTGAACAAAAACATTGAGTAAATAATTGTAAAATAATGTGTAGCATGGTCCTATTTTTTTTGTTTAATCATAGATATTTTTAAAATAGCACACATATCATTACTAAAAAAAATACTCAAATAAAGCCTATTTTATACAGATTCTAAAAATGTAAAAACTTTGTATACTTTCTAAGAAAAAAAGTTAAAATAAAAAATATTTTGTGCCACGCGCCGCAGGTGGCATGCATGTGGCAAGTACCGTTTTGAATTACTATTTAAACCGTACTTCTTTTTTACACGTAAGAGATGTGATGTGGATATAAATACTATTGTTATTAAACTTTTCAAAGATAGTTTATGTATGACAGTATTTTGATGAATAATTAAGCCATAATTTTATACAATCTACATTCTACGTTACATACATTAATATTTCGAATTAAGGAAGTATATTCTAAGTAGGTATCATCGACAAATGATTTGTCATAGACACATACTATTCCTAATAATGAATCTAGATACCTGTATATACATCTATCTATCTAGACACTTACTTGACGACGACCCGGGCATGAGAAATTCAAAAGTTCAAGGTCAAAATTCTCAATAATGCGATTGCGCGCGCGCCCGCCGCGCCACGCCGCCACCTCCCTCGCTTAGTCAGTAAACCTCAGTCGCAATGTGAGAACGTTTTTTATGCGCGTCTTCTAACAAATTGGTGGTTTTGGATAATAAGGTAAGCATTTTTGAAACTTTATATAATATATTTATTTAAATGGCATATGTATGGGAATGCTAAAGCTGCGTATTGACTGCTGTAACATTTCCGTGAGCGGCGAGCATTTTCAGATAGCACTGTCAAAATGCTATGAAAACCCTCACCGCTTACCGAAATGTTACAGCAATCAGTAGCAAAGAATATATACACTACCGTCAGTAGGTAGCATAATTATTATTATTATTATTCACAAATATAAAATTAGAGCCTCTCTGCTCACTTGGCACGAGGCGAAGTGGCAGGAGCACCTCCAGCGGAAGCACAGTCGGCTGGAGTTCAGTGCGACGGGGAGAGAAAGCGTCGAACTATCCGGGCATTGTCGAGGAGGACTGCTTTCTGCATTGCTGCAATTATTGGTCTGCCTCGGAGTTCCAGCCGCCTTAGGTGACGTTCAAGGTCGGCTGGAATTAGTCCGTTCACGGATAGGACTACGGGGATGATTTCAGTGGATTCCACTTGCCACATATCAGTAATCTCGTGCGCCAGGTCCAAGTACTTGGTCCTTTTTTCGGCATCAGCCTGCACGAGGTTTTCGTCGTATGGGATAGTGATATCCACCAAAAACACCCTTGACTGCGCCCGATCCATCAACACGATATCAGGCTTATTGGAAGGAATAGTCCTGTCCGTGATGATGGGTCGGTCCCAGTAGAGCTTGGCGCGGTCGTTCTCGAGAACCGGCTCCGGCGTGTATTTGTAATAAGGCAACCGCCGAGATATGAGGCCATACTTTAGAGCGATCTCTTGGTGTAGGATCCTGGCTGCTTGGTTGTGCCTGTGCAAATACTCAGTGTTGGCAAGCATAGAACAACCTTATTATTATTATTACTACTAGGTGGGACGCCTGCGGGGCACAGGCGGGTTTCAAGTCACTAGGTGGACTCATTACACCCTATTCCCGTAAGATGGTACGAGTGTTACTATGTCCCTATATAGGTAGCATAATAGGTATATCGGTTACTTTAATGATGTTGTCAATCGGTGGGTAAGTAGGTATGTAGGTACCTTCCCAATAGATAGAAAAAAAAACTTTAATATTACGTTGTGTTTAATAAATAAATAGTTACATGTTGTGTTAAAAATATGGTATTTAACTTAAACTCATTTTGCAGTAAGATTGCTCAAAATATCATGAATAAACAATCCAAGCCACTTTTTTTGTTTGTTACCTACTTTTATTTCATGCGTGATACATCAGAATCATATTTGTGTTGTAACTGTAAAGCTTGACGTGCTCTTTGGGATAAAATTTTAATGCATGGGCAAAAATTATGGATGCATCTGGGCGAGACGCTAGTGATAGCATCAATTTCAACTTATGCGTGCTATGCCAAGAACAAAAGAATGAAAAGCTACTGCGTACATGTAATGCAAAGGGGGGTTTATCTGGAGCTGGATATGACACATTGTCCAGTAATATAATAGAATTTAACAAAATATCTGCTTTGCCTATAATGCTTCACAAGTCTCTTCTTTCTATTACTAACAGTAATGACCTTAAAACTTTGCTTGTAACTAATAACGCATTATGGCATAGATCATGCTACAAAAAGTTCAGCAGCTTTTTGTTAGAGAGAGCAAAGATAAAAGCTATTAAAATTGAAGAATCGAGTGAAAATCCCAGTCCATCAGATTATTTTACACGCAGTTCGGCAGATACTTGTTTATTTTGCGAAGGGCCAAGTACGAAGACAAAACGTCTATTTACTGTAAAGAGGAAATCATGCAATAATACTATAATCGAGTGGGCTAAAAAAAAGAACGACCTACAAATTTTGGGTAAAGTTTCTGAATTATTTGATTTTACTGCCATAAAAGCAAAATATCACAGAAATTCATACAAAAGACAAGTGTCTAGCTTTGAATCTGAAACTAATGCAAAATCTCCGAAATGTCGAAAATACTTGTTCACTAAAAAGGACCGCAATTTAGAGAACATCCCACCAACAGAGGCTGCTCTTCGTCAGCATGCTTTAAGAGCAGTCTATCAGGGAGGTCTTGTTGGGCCAAGTTTTAAAACCGCAGCTTGATTTGCCAAGTCCTTCGCTTTGGGGGTGGAAAAAGGAAGAAAGCGATTGGACACCTCACTGGTCAGACTTGCCGGATGTTGCCAGTGCTTGCATAGAACTTACACGCTGCCGATGCAAGACTGGTTGTAAACTTAGGTGCAGCTGTGTCAAAAGGCACCTAAAGTGTACTGAGCTTTGTTTATGTGGTGGAAGCTGCAATTGTTAATGCATGCTGCTTTATGAATATGGTTCAAGCTTTCTTTCTACGAATTGGCCTTCGTGGTACAGACATTTACACATAAACAACAACATCTACCTCTAAATACATATAGTCACCTATTAATGTCACCTATTAATGCTTGCCTTTTTATTAAAGATTTTAAAATGTGCTTGTTTTTAAGCCCTTTTTCATCCATGTTCCTTAATGATATATGTTCAGTTTTATGGACAGATCATAACTGCAATGTTTTAGGAAGGCACAGTCATGGTAGCAGAAAGAATGGTCACATGTTATTAGTCGCAGTCGTACTAACCACCTCCGGCGCGTGACACAAAATATTTTTTATTTTAACTTTTTTCTTTAAAAGTATACAAAAATTTTACATTTTTAGAATCTGTATAAAATAGGCTTTATTTGAGTATTTTTTTCAGTAATGATATGTGCGCTATTTAAAAGATATCTATGATTAAACAAAAAAAATAGGACCATGCTACACATTATTTTACAATTTACTCAGTGTTTTTGTTCAAAATTCGTCAAAATAGATACCAAAAATGAAAAGTACATGTCTGTTTTACTCGAAATTGACACCAAATTTGCCATAGTGGCTATAAATTAAGAGACAGATTTTTTTGAAAGACGACGGGTGGCGGCCATCTTTGAACCCCCCCTCCCCCCTCCCGCGGCATATGTCGCGTTGTGGCCCGGACTAGATCTACTTAAAATGACCTCAGGAACATTCATGCTGAAGCTCATCAACTTACTCAAAATTTTTGGGTCAAGTCTCTTATTGTCTCCACTACCCTCTCCTATCCAATTCCAAAACAGCCAGCATTTGTGCGCGCTTGGATCGATTGGAAATCGATTCCACTCACAGCTATTATCGATTCTTAGTTCGACAGCAGCTTGAACCGACTACAAAAGTCTCCTCTCTATACAGGTCAATGACTTTGTCGTGGATTACGCGGTGCACAAAATTTGTTGCGTATTCCAGCAGCGCACGAAAATTGGTGTCAAATATTTGTTGCGCGTTTTGCGTTGCATATTATGTGTCGCGCGTTTTTGAGTGCATGAAATTTGTCTTCAATTACACAAGCGCTTCAGTAAAACGCGTCATATAATGTGCAACAGAAAACACGCGACAAGGAACTGAAAACAGATTTGTTGTCGGTTATCCGTCGCACGTTTTTTGTCGCGTGTTTTCTGGTGCACAAAATTTGACGCGCGTTAGAGCCTCCCTCGGTGAATTCGTATAAGATTGTTTGTTGCAAAGTGAATATAAGTCACGATCGTTCGTTGCTTTGCTTGTTGCGTGTCGCGTGTGGTGTGTTGTTGCATTCTGTTCGTTTCTTCTTTGTTTATGTTTACTACGTACGCAGTAAAGATTCATTTTTGTTCGTTAAAAACAAAACATGAAGGGGTACAAAGTTACAGATGTGAAAAGGAAAAAGAAAATCGGTGTCGCCGCTGAAAACCTCGGAGAACTCATTGAGAAGTCGTGTAGAAAGTTAGGCGTAAGTGCTTTTTTCGTTTAAATTGTATACTTCTCATTCTTTTAATTACATTTAGCGCTGAAATTAGTTAAAATAGTGATTGGTTACATTAATAGTATGCTTTGTTTATCCTTGAGAGCAAATTTGGGGCAAGGGCTCGCCTTGACCTATTCCGTCCCGCCTAGGTCGTGTGGGTTGGTAACCTTGGCCTAATATGCGTTTCATTTTCCAGTTCAGTGTCAGCTGCGCGGAGTGCCGACTGTTTGTGGCCGAGGATGGGACGCATGTGGACGATGATGAATACCTTGATACGCTGCCATCACAAACACTCTTCATTTTGCTGAAAAGTACTGAAACTATGGTAACTGGTACGTCCCGACATTTAATATAATACTGGCCATAAAAGTTAGGAATGGATTTGGTATTTATAGCGTGCACTATCCTCTGTATAGCAGCTTAAGTGGCAGTGAGCAGGGCACATAGCTCATAGAATAGATGGCCGTTGGAGTAGTAAAGTTCTCGAGTGGCGACCGCGCACCGGTAGACGTAGCGTACGCAGGCCTCCCACTTGGTGGACTGATGACCTGGTGGAGGTCACGGAAAGCCGCTGGATGAAGGCTCAGGACCAGTTGTCATGAAAATCCTTGGTATAGTTTATAGTAGACATCTGTGGAATTGTATGATGATGATGATGACTCCCCTTTTATAGGAAAGGCAAGTTACAATCTCCCTGATACAGCCACAGGACTCGTATTGCCGAAGTCAGCAAGCCAACATTTAAGAAAATTCATAAATCAGCTCTGCTGTTTCCTTTTAGCTGACTTAACACCATAGTTTGCTGAATCAAGCACCTGTAATGTAACTTTCTATTTTTGAAACCAAAAACATTTTCCATATTACAGACTTTGACTACTTCTACAACATGATCCGGTCACAGCAACAGGACTACATTAAGACGGGCCACGCTGCTCATGAGTTCCTCTCCACTAACGTCGAGGAGAAGTTCCAGGTGTTGCAGAGGTATATAGCGGCTGCAGATGACGCTCGCACCATGCTGAGTGAGCGGATGCAGGATCCCAAGTGGTTTGAAGGTTAATTAGCAATTTTTTTTCTATATACCACTATTTACACTGTCGTCAGTAATGCTGAAACTTTTAAAATGTTAGTGATAGATACTTAGTATGGATTCATTCTGGGTAAAAGCCTCTTCCAAATTTTTTCAGTTTTGGCCCTTGGCCTTCCGTTTTTTTGGGTCTTCCAAAATTTCTTCTTCTTTTTGGTTCTGTTAGAAATTTAAGATATATTGATGCCTTTTTTCATGTCAAGCTCCATTGTGGTAAAAGTCAATAAAATGGATATTTGCCAGTTTTAAATGTGAACTGTAGGAGATTAATCAAAACTGGATTCCTTATTATGGTTCACAGGTTTGGAAACTTCGGAAAAGACCAAAGAACAGTCAATGTCAAAGCGTGTTAAGGAACGAATGAGAGGTTACTACTACAAGACAAAGACTGCACTGCAGTCATCTGATCCACAGGTTTGGAAACTTCGGAAAAGACCAAAGAACAGTCAATGTCAAAGCGTGTTAAGGAACGAATGAGAGGTTACTACTACAAGACAAAGACTGCACTGCAGTCATCTGATCTCTACATCCATTCCAAAAATGGCCACGGCAAGAAACTAATTGATCAGTTCCTATTAGATCTACGAAAAATACTTGAATTTAACAAATATAATGAAACTTACTTCAATCGAAAAGCTGCCAAAAACATGCGTTTATGTAATGAAGCTGGGGCTTTTAAGTGTGGAGGGCTCTGGAGTAGTGACAGATGCACTTACGTAGATCACACTATCAATCCATACAGAAGTCGTGAGGAACGCATTATATTTCAAACTTGGAATTTGGATCATAAAATAGAGCTGTCAAGATCTGTATTACCTAAAGTTCTTGCTGCAATCAAAACTATATGCAACGGTGATATTAAATGCATATTGTGTGAGAGAGCTGCTAAGGAGGGTGGCATTGAAACAGATCGGTATTACCTTCAAATATTCACAAGAGAGAATCTCAAATTGGTGCATATTGTGTGTCACCACAAGGGAAGGCATACGGTACAGTCCGCTGTATACACTCTGTGTAAAAAATGCTGTTCAACTCGCAACATTGGATACAAATGTAACACTACTGAAGTAGATAACTCTATTTTAAGGCAAATACTTAAATAATGATGGAAAAGTTGACATACAAACAACTTATTTTTGTATGTGAATGTAACATTAGAGGTACAAGGAATACAGTAGAATACTGTATATCTGTGTAAAAATGTTGTTCAACTCACATTAAATACAAATGTAGAGAAAAAAAAATTATCTCTGTTTTAGAATAACTGATAAGGCAAATACTTAAATAATAAAAGTTTAGGGAAAGTAATAACAATTTTCATATTTTTTTTATTAGAAACTAAACTTATACTATGTTTTCAGTTATTTAAGTCTTGAATATTTATTCTATTTACATTGTAATTAATGGATTTATTGTTGTAGCTCTAATTCCTTGGTGGGGACATATATGAGGTAAAATACTGATATTCCTAGTTCTTCCCGCGAGGTCTTCATATGATGATGATGATTGTTTTAGCATTTCAACAACTTTACCCATTAGATAATACTGCGGGCAGATCAATATGTATTAGTATAGAGCACTTATAGATACGTTGTCGCCATTTGTCGCTCGCCCCTACTGACTACGACAGTCGTCGCGTCGGTGATCCATCGGACACATGCCGGTGACTCCCGGTGATAGCGAGCTTAATGAGTCGCGAACGGCAGTCTACTTGCGAATGTTAGTCTAATACAGCGATAACACAGTTTCGCTCGTTTGTAAGCGCTCTTAATATTGCTAAATTTGCTTGTCCTGTTAAAAATATATAAATAGTGTTGTCGAGGTAGTAAAGTGATATTGCCATAGTAGGGCAAGTTAAACACATAGCTGCTCGTAGAACAGATGGCCGTTGGGGCACTAAAGTACTCGAGTGGCGACCGCGCACAGGAAGGCCTCCCACTTGGTGGACCGACGACCTAATGAAGGTCGCGGGAAGCGCAGGATCGGTCGTTGTGGATCCCCTTGGGGGAGGCCTTTGTCCAGCTTTGGACTTCCTTCAGCTGATATAAGTAAGGGCCAGTTATTCTATTCTATATTTTTCATTCCTACACCTTCCTCAAACGAAAATGAATTGAAATATTTTTAATTAATAACTTTGTTCTATATGTATTTTACGATTTTTTATCAAAGTTTTAAAATGTATTTTCAAGTTATTTTTAGTGTAAACTAAAGAACTAATTCTTTCATTCTTGTAAATTATAGTTAATGGATTTTATTAATGCAATGAAAGAATTGAATCCTCAGGTTTGGACCCAGCATTTGTAAGATTGCTAATGACTGACTCTATCGAATTTCTTAGGACAATTAACTGTTGTTGCCCAAGTTATAATTTTGGTTATAGTCTAAGTAACATTAAATATAAGCATTCTTTGATCTCATCTCTTATCAAGAAACATATAGGATTTTAGGTATGTTGTTTAGTAAGTATGTTCGTAGCTGTTTATAGTGCATTTCTGTTAGGTTGATTACAAAATAAAAGTACATACATACACAACTAAATACAATGTAGAAGTAAAGTCGTAAAATGTTGCATTCATAGATAATTCATTCATCCCTATGCAATGTGACCGAATCAGAAATGACGAAATCCACAAAACTAAAGTAACCGACATAGCTCACAAGCAAACGGCAAAGCCAGTGGCGAATAAGCGGAATCATCGGGGCACATAGCTCTAAAAAGGGATGGCCGTTGGGGCAGTAACTTCTGGAGTGGCGACTGCGGACCGGAAGAAAGGCCTCCCACTCAGTGGTGGACCGCGTTAACCTGGTGAAGGTCGCTGGTTGTCGCTGGATACGGTCTGCGCCGCCTACCTTCTGATTCTAGTCGTTGAGGGAGGCCTTTGTTCACCAGTGAACATCTTTCGGATGATATGGATGAATAGGTTTTAGGCAATGTGTGGAAGCTATAATAATAGAAAGCATTTGTCGATGTAGAAAATTATTTTGCTTCCAGTTTAGATTTATTGAGATAGTAGGGGTAGAGTGTTAAAAATTTATATTTAGATAATGTTGATACTCGTATACAGTATTAAATATTTATTAAATACCTGTCCTTGCGTATTAGAATGAAGTTGAATAACTCTTAGTGCTAGTAATATCTCATGTAACATAAGATTATATTTTTTTAACTATGATTTATTTTAAAATTTTAAAGTGTCAATAAATATTATACTTAAAAAGCAATAAAAAAATCATTTTCCATCATGTTTTTGTTTATATTTACAGTGAAATCAATTAAACAACTTGTTTCAACTGTGTATTCATTACAGAGATCCCTTTTACACCGGAAAAGGAGTGTATAGATAGATGTCGTGTCGATATCATTGCAATTTGCCATTTCATGATATGGTCGGGCGGATATTGGCAAGATTATGAAAAACTGAGTTGGGCGAGCGATAATAGGTTTGAAGAAGCCAGGCTCCCCCTGGGTGGTGGAAGGCAGTTTAGGTTAGGTTCGTTTCACATGACTGGATAATTCTACCACAGTATTACGATATTGCTTACATTAGCGCAACGCCTTTGTTGTCGCACGATGCCGCCACGGCGTAGGTACTAGCAGTACTAGCTCCCCACAAGTACCCTTCCGTTGCTCTGCGTAAGTACATTCGTTGCACTACTGTAAGCCGCTATATTGTAATACTGTGATTCTAATACGACCGTTTCATGAAATAATCATTTCTATGATTCGCTACGACATAGATACTTCTATAAAAAGCGAAAAATAATCATATTTCTATTATTATTTTTTATAGATTAACGAGACATTATTTTTTTTGGAAATGGTAAGGTAATCAATGCAATTCATAGATTTCAGTTAAAAATATCAAACAATTACAGAGAGTGCAAAAAGATTAAGAATGTTTTGTATTTTGGAGACACAATCATATTACTCCCATCTGGAAGGACTATGAACTTTTTTGAAGGAGGAAATGCACTATCAATCGAACTATACAAATACACTGTATGGTCTATCTCCTCTTCCTACCAGCAATCTTTTTACCAGGATTCCTCTGTCCCTTTCCGCCCTTGGGTTTCTTGGCTGAGAAATTAGTAGCATTGCCACCCTTGCCCTTGCGCTTGCCTTTCGAAGGTTTCATGTTCTTCTTTTCATCTGATCTCCTGTAAAAAATAAGTAAATCTCTCTTATATTTTTCTCTAACAATATTTAATAGATTTAGTGATGGCAATAATTCTTCAGTGGATAGGCTTCTTCAGTATTACTTTATCTTTAGTGACCCACAGCATCTCTACTACAGGGGTATGAATATGGTGGTGTGATTCAAGTTCAGATTGACACAAAATCCTTATCAAATTATGTTAGTTAAGACATTAGGGGTATTATTCAAAGATAAGATTTTTTGTAAATCTAAACTAACATTATAAAGATGAAAGATTTGTATTTTTGTATGTTTGTATAGAATAAACTCAAAAACTACTGGTCCAATTTCAAAAATTCTTAGAATGCTACATTATCCCTGAGTAACATAGGCTATATTTAATACTAGAAAAAGATCCATACTAAAACTTCAATAATGTAACCCAAGGTGTAAAAAAAATTGCCATAAAATGTCTTTCATCGCATCTACTGCGGAAACTATTGATGATAGAACAAAAAGTGTTTTACAATATTAAGAACATATCAATATCTACAATAAACTATGCAATACCATATATCCAACTATTGTAGTATGTCACTATAACTACTTTTTTACATTTTAAATGTTGATAGAAATGCCGATCAAAATCAGATCATGTTCCATACCTTTGGATTAATCCTTATCCAAATAAATCATTTCGTATGCAAGACTGTTTCAATACCTTTAGATTACTTTTTGATTTACTCAAATCAGACGTTCCATTGAAAAAATATAATCAATTTAAAATTGTCAATCTAAACAACATACTAATAGAAAAATAAACGCCACCACGCCGCGCCATCCATGAAATAGGTAGCCACACGGCCTAGACGCGCGGTCGGCTTCCTACACAGCGGACACAGATACATTTACTCAATGTTTATCCCAAAATATTTAAAAAATAAATGTCCACCCGTGCTAAGACGGGATAAGCTACTATTATTATACTAGGGTATAATAATATACTCACTGCACTTGTTCATCATTTATATGTTTTGCCACAGCTTTATCAATATCAATTTTGGGTCTTTTATTGAGGATACTGTCAACGAGGTTTAGATTATTTTGCTTCTCCGCCTGTGGCGTTGGTATGGGCGCTTTACGCTTGCGTTCCTTTCCTGGTATGAGTTCATGTATGCCCTTGCCTCGAGCCTCCTTCTCTTTGGGCAGTTTGTCCTGGAACTTCCCAAGTGACGCTGTGGAAGCCTTTGCTACCGTTGCTGCTGTGGCTAACTGAAATTTAATACACAGATTATAATTATGGTGACCAGATCAACTGTATGTATGAGTTGAAAATAATAGGTAAATTACCTTAGATCACATACAAAAGAAAATTCACAGTCATGGGGTCAAAAGTGTCCACACAAAGTGATAATATATCAGAAGTCACCCTTTTTGTACATATACTGTCAGAGTTCTCCCTCTCTGTCTAACATAGCTATTTGCATATTTTTATCCTTTTTTCCTGTCAAACAACTGTCTGGACATTTTTAACTCACTGCCAAAGAAGGGTTATGCTTTTGCGCGTATCTTGTAAGTATGTATTTATGTATGTTTATAAATTTCTTTATTACTTCGTATCTTCCAAACGGCTGAATGAATTTCAACAGTTAAGGTATTGTTTGATTTGTCTCAAACACTAGTGTCTTTAGATAGGTGATTTTTTATCAATTTGACAGATTTTTTGCACCAAATAATAAATTATAATTTTTTATCAACTAAACCTTTCGAGTGGGGTATCAAAATAAAGGAAATTAAAAGGAGATTACAAAACTATATATGTCATATGTTAGAGTGTGCCGGAACACTTAAAATTATACAATAAAACAAGTAATTTAAAAAACCCAACTGCATTAATCAACAGATAAGCAACACACTAAAAAGACTGAAACAAGATCAAGAAAACAAACTTCTAAATCCTAATAAAGTCTATTTTGGTTTAACAGACTACATTATGAACTGAAAGCCTAAGTTACCTAAATAATTTAAATTATGTTTGGCACCAGCCAGGCTGGCACCCATCAGTTTTCTTTCGGATTATAATTTGCAAATGGGTGCCTCCTGGTGCCAAACATAATGTAAATTATTTACGTAACTTAGGCTTTCAGCTCATAATTAAGTCAATTAAACCGAAGTAGAGTTTATTAGATTTTAGTTGTATGTTTTTTCAATCTCATTTTGGTCTTTTTAGTGTGTTGCTTTTTCTGCAGTTTTTGTTTTTTTTAAATTATTTATTTTTGAAGTTTGTTTTGTATGACACGCGTGTCTAGTTCTTTTATAAGTAAATTACTTAGTAATACAGTGTTAAATGTTTTTCCAAACTTTGTTTTAGGTGATTTGACTTTCTGTCTGGAAAAGATTTATTTTAACATTTACTTGTATATCTCCGTTTACATTTTCTTTAAAATGTTATAATGTATTTACTAGAAAGTTTAGTAGTTTGACTGTAATTATGTACCTACTAGTTTAAATAATGGTACGTTACAAAAACTTCCATCTTAGATAGAAGATACAGAGTTAAGATAGAGAGAGAGAACATTGATTTGATATAAACATACACACTACAAAAATACAATGAAAAAATAAACAAACAAAACATAATTAGATAATTTTATTATACAAAAAATGTACAAATTTAAATACCTGTGTGGCTGAAGCTTTGTCTGATGTGACCGGCAGACCAACCCTAGGTATCTTGACTTTTCTAGCTCTGGCAATATTTTTTAGTCTCTGCAGCTCATTCTTTGCCACCTTTTCTGATTTCTCTGATGCTTTCTTCTCGTACATGTCAGTCATAGGGTCAACATTTTGTGGCACTTCTATCAACCAGCTCTTCTCTTTTTCAGCTGTGGTCTTCTTGAATCTGAAAATATTAATGCAAAATAAATCTTAAAGAGTAAAATAATGTGATTGAAAAGTTCGTGGGATTTTGGCATGTCTCGATCTCGAGACATAGATCGAGACATGATTTGAAATACGTGAAAGTAGGATGTAGGCGCATGTATTTAGCAGTTTTCGCACACATACCTATTCATCATCATCATATCAGCCAAAATCCACTGCTGAACAAAGGCCTCCCCCAAGGATTACACACATACCCCTTTACTTTTGGTTAAAATGGATTTAGATAAGTAGGTTTTTTTATTAAAAATTTGAGTTTGTTTGACTGCAACTCAAGATGGTCTTTGTTTATCTTAACAAATCGCACAATATTATTATCATTTTAAGTAAATAGGTAAGCAAAATTATTACTTTACACCTACTTGAGTATTTTTCTTGTTAGGTACCCCTTGACTTGGATTATAACTAATATCAAAACAATTTTTAAGGCAGTTATTTCATCATCATATCAGCCGAGAAAAGGCCACTGCTGGACAAAAGCCTCCCCCAAGGATTTCCACGACAACCTGTCCCGCGCTTCCTACATCCATTGACTTCCCGCGATCTTCACCAGGTCGTCAATCCACCGCGTGGGAGGCCTGCCTACGTCACGCTTTCCGGTGCGCGGTCGCCACTCGAGAACTTTGCTGACGGTCATTTGTTCTACGAGCTATGTGCCCTGCCCACTGCCACTTTAGTTTAGTGATTTTGTGAGCTATGTCGGTTACTTTGGTTCTCCTGTGGATCTCCTCATTTCTGATTCGATCACACAGAGAAAATCCGAGCATAGCAAGCTCCATTATCCTTTGGGTGACCTTGATCCTTCTTATGAGGCCTATAGTAAGCGACCATGTCTCAGTTCCATAAGTCAACACCGGCAACACACACTGGTGAAAGACCCTTAGTCTTGAGATATTGCGGTATTTGGGTTGTGAAGATATTGCGAAGCTTCCCGAACGCTGCCCAGCCGAGTTGGATTTGTCTATCGATCTCTTTCTTGAAGTTGGACCTACCTAGCTGGACTGTTTTTCCCAGTTATACATATTCGTCAACAACTTCCAGTGTAGAGTCTCCAACCTTTCGAAGGGTGGGTGCGACACAAACATTTGACATTATTTTTGTTTTATCCTTGTTAATTTTAAGACCCACTTGTTAAGAGACTTGACTAAGTTATTTATATTACCAATATGAAAAATGAATGGATTTAGCTGAAATTTAAATTTACTGTTATAACTTTTTAGTATTGTAACGTAACGCGTTAAAACTTTACAATTAAGTCCACGCGTAGGAAGACGCATGGGGTCGCTAGTTTAGTACCTAATATATCTACGCGATTTCTGGCCCTAAAAGAACGGTTTAATAATGGGTTACTTGATATTAATATATCCTTAGAATATTTTTTTTATGTGTTAAATATTATTTTTAGTTGAGTAAAATTACTAGTTACGACTCAAAGAAGTTGCTGGAGTTTAAAAAGTGTCTAAATAAAAATGTATCATGCATTATAAATGTCAAAATTAATTGTTAGTTTGTCTCGAAAGTCCCGGGAAATTTAGCTTGAGACATCTCGAGGCCCGAGACTTTCAAAACCTCGAGACTTGACAATCCCTAATCAGGCACCATATGCCTATTGCAATCAGTCTGGCATGTGGTGTGAATAATTGACATTTAAAGGAGAACACCCAATCTCTATAAAAAATTACCTAAGTCCCGGCGCAGAAGAAACGTATCTCAGTTATTTGTGTATTTTATGTAAAATATTTTTTTATAGGTGTGATTGCCGGATAGAAGTGGCTAAGATAAAAAATACAGGCATAAATTGAAAATTATACTTTGTTGAACATATCGACTCCAAAATGTTTCAAATTGGTAGTAAATCACTTTTTATAAGAATTACACACACATATATATATATATATATATATATATATATAAAAAATAATAATATATATTATAGATATATTATATAAAACATTTTTATGAGAACTATATTTCATTAATATATTACTTTTACTTTTTTTACTATTTTTTTTATATATTTTTTTTTTTCATTTTTATTTTGGGAACTTGTCCAGCCGATATTGGTTTTATTGTGTATTGCTAAGCATCGAAGCGGCGGCCGTGGTGTTTTTTTATACAAAGACGTCATGATTTAATATTGATTGAACTCGAATGTAATTGTGGCAATGGTTTTTATATTATTTTAAAACTATTTTTCTATTTAGCAGCAAGTATTTGTAGTTTTTTATTCCAAAACAGATAAACGAAGTATATTACGGTATTTTGTATGTTTGATGACAGTTTATAACATTTTATAAAAGTAATTAAAGTTCAAAATATTACATCTTTAAAACTATGCCTGAAAATAATAACATAGCAATCTTTTTACGTTAGCCACTTCTTGCGGGAATGACACATATAAATTTATTTTTCTAATAAAATACAATAAATTTTGAGATATCTTTCTTTTGCGCCGGGTTTTGGGCTTTTTTGGGTGTTCTCCTTTATAGGTGTCTTTTTTACTGATAACAGATTCTATAAACTGTAAGGACAGTATGATTGTTGAAATAAATAATAGGCCTTCAAACAACAAAAATAAAAATAAGTTAAAAATTAAATTTTCATACTGATTACAATAATAAAGTAATAAATCAGAACTCACCCATATAATGGCACCCATTTCTGTAACTGTTCATCCCATTTAAGTTTATCCTTCTTTTTCTTTGTTATGCCCTTGGCTTTAGCAAACTCCTGCCACTTGGTGAGCGGTCTGGGCTGCGGCACGGGCTTGGCTCGCGGCAGCACCGTTGTAGGCGCCGGCAGACGGACTACAATGGCCTCTTCAACCCGCTCAGTGGGTAGTTCCCATACTTTATTCAAAAGCAACTGGGTGTTGTCACGCGCTAACGATAGTAAATACGCATCCCTCTCTTTATCTGATCTGAAATATAGACCATGTTCTAACTATTCGTATGCTCAAAGTAAGGAATAAAATAAATAGACAGGACTTACCTTAGGAATTTCGCATCCAAATCATTTGTGTCTGAAGCAAGTAGAGTTCCCAAGTCTAAGTCTACATCTAAATGCTTTTCAACTGTAACGGGTTTGTATTTTTCGGATTTTTTCTGTTCTTTTTCTAATATTTCGTTAACAATATCCATAGTATGTACCTGATTTCTTTTCTACGTGATTATAAATTATAACCTCAAACGTAAATAATGTCAAAGTAAGTGACAGACAATAAGAGTTCAGTACAGACGCATGAGGGCAGCCGCAGCCACGTGTGGTTAGACAACTTACAGCACAGAACACTATTACTCCACAAGGGAGATTAGACAGCGAAAGAGTCAGTGTTGCCAGATGACCCGTCTCGGTTTCTCCCCAAATGTTCCCCAAAATCAAGGTTGTGAAGTAAAAAAAATCGACGGCCAAAGTGGTCCTTATTCAAGAATATACCTAAGTATAAAAAAAAACATACAGTTCATAATAACTGCAATAAATTTATACTGAATCACGAGTATTAAATCGCTTTTCCACTCCTTGCTGTGTCTTCTTGCATATTTTTGTTTTGATAGTGTCATTATCTTCAAACACACCGCCTCCGTGGCGTGATGGTTAGTCCATTCGCTTCATACCAGGAGGTCGCGGGTTTGATTCCCGGTTCAACTTGTAAGACTCAGTTTAATTGGTGGTAGGATAAACCCTTCCAGCGGGGAGATTAAAGGCGGCCGCCAGAGTTTCTATCTGTAACTGATATATCCCCGCTTCAGCGTGAATTTAGCTTATATCGTCATAGGTACCACTCTATCCACAGATATTTACTCTACCAGTGATGCCATTGTGTGCGATGGGGCGCCCACTCTAGTGGCTATAGACTAGAGTGCGGCGTACGTCAGGGCGGGATCACCTAAGACCTAACCAGACCTGTTTAACCTGTACGAGAATGACCTGATCGAGGAGCTGAAGAACATAATGCATAAGACATATTGTGGTTTACTGATAGCATATTTACTTCGGTATTATCGTCACTTACCATGAGGTAAGATAATGTCGAGGGCTCACTGACTGGATAAGTGCCATTAAACTGTTTATTGTGTAGGATAATTAAAAGTATTAAGGCTCTGGTTCGTGTTTTCTCAAGAAGTCCGTCTGCGAAAACTTTAGCAAGAGCTATCATTTTGCTGGAGTAGGTAAGTTATCTAAGCTAAGTAAACAGTACTGATGTCACAAGGCGGGAAACTATAATAAAAGGCGCTCTGGAATATAAAAAAAAGAATATATTGAAATAGAAAATTACTGAGGATGTAATGTCTTTTTCTGAATAAAGGTGCTTCTGAGAAATTACAAGGCGCTTACTACCTGGACATGAAAGTGAATTAGAAATACATAATGACAAAAGAAAAGCCCAGCAGGCGTAGCTTGAGGTCATAGACATATGTTGCGCGCGACGAGAGAAAATTATCTCGTTTGTATTTCCAAAAAGAGACCGAGGTATGAAAATTTGCTTGATTAAGTAATAATTTGACACAAAAACGACTGTTAACGTTTGTGAGGTGGGCAAACGTAGTGATTATATGCTCTTTGGAAGTGAGGGGACTGTCTGATTCCGTTGGTTTTCGTGCAAGTTTCTGAGACTAAAGCAAAAGAAAATAAAAGGAAAAGTAAGTACCTAATTTGTTATTTGATGACCAAACAATAATAAAACACAAAAAATCTGTAAACAGTCGCTAGTAGTTTGTCGACACCTCCAAGGGGTGCCGACATATTATATGTCTTCAATCTAACGTCAAAATAAGCCTATTCCGATGCGTTCATGCTCGGCACGAGATAAAAATCTCTACACACTCTCTACAAAATATGACAGATGAGAGCGAGACTAGTCTTATCTCGCGAGGGCCATACTCAGTGTCGAGATACAACCGTTTTGTCGCGCTTCGAAGTCTACCTTTGACATTAGTGGGTAGACAAAATGGACCTCATGCTATGCCTGCAGGTTAACTGTGTACTTGATAAAGCCGTAAGTAAATATTCGGGAAATTGGCTGCGGTCGGAGGATCCTCGGTCCAGTCAGGAATGAATTTTCCGAGACGGCCAAGCTGCTTGACAGCATGCACCTACACTTTTGCTTCAACTAAGATTGTTAACCGTTTACAATATTTGCTTGATTCTTGAGAGGCAATTAATGTAAAGGATCAAATCAAATCACTTTTTTTAAATCATGTTCCTTAAATTATTTATTATCATTATTTGTTTTTAAAGTGGCAATAGAAAAATACACATTCTGTCAAAATTTCAACTGTCTAACTATTAAGGTTTATCCAGAGGCATCTCTAGCTTATGCAACGCCCGGGCGCAATCATTAATCTAGCGCCCTTCCATAACCAGCTCACCTAAATAACCTGAAAGAATACAATTGTCGGTGTAAACATCATATCAGACGGAATTCGTCCACTGCTGGACAAAGGCCTGCCCAAGGATTTCCAAGATGATCAGTCCTGC
This sequence comes from Coleophora flavipennella, assembly GCA_947284805.1. Classification (NCBI taxonomy): domain Eukaryota; kingdom Metazoa; phylum Arthropoda; class Insecta; order Lepidoptera; family Coleophoridae; genus Coleophora; species Coleophora flavipennella. The sequence goes on along the minus strand of OX369306.1, from coordinate 9,820,654 downwards.
GCTGCCCGCATCTAGCGGCTTCCCGCAACCTTCACCATGTCGTTGTTCTACCGTGTGGGAGGCCTGCCAACGCTACGTATTTCAGTGCGCGGTCGCCACTCGAGAACATTACTACCCCAACGGCCATCTGTTCTAAGAGCTATTTGACTTGCCCACTGCCATTAAAGTTTAGCGGTCTATACGTACGTATAATATACTCCTATTCGTGAAGGAGTTGTACATTCCATCACCAGCTCATCAACGTGAGCTGATGACTGCAGACGCAAATATTTGAATATACTTAATCAAATAAATACATCAATACGTGCCCATGAAAATTGAGGGTTGCCCTCGATTTCCCTGAGGTCCCATCATCAGTAGCTGACTTGGTGACAATGAGAACACCTGTGAAGTATACCCTTTCAAACAAAAAAAGAATTTTCCAAATCGGTCCAGGCGTCTTCGAGTAATCGAGGAACTTACGAGTACATAAAAAAAGGATTCCGAAGAATTGAGAACCTCCTCCTTTTTTTAAAAGTTTGTTAATTAATAGGCACCTAAAACAAAATCTATCGATGTAAATTACTACAGCCCATGTTAATTCTGAATAATATAGCTAGTAAAAGAATAATCTTTATATATTCAGTATGATTTCGGGGTTTTCCCCAGAGATATGCTATTTAATAATATTATACTGGTTTTCCCGCCTAGGATGGAAACCCGCGACCCCTGGCTAAGTAGTCTGGAGCTTGAACCATTCGGTAAAAGAGTCAGGAGTAGTACAGCCACATACCTCTATCAGTTATGAAATTCATTCCACACACTCGGTGATACACGAAATTCACAAAAAACCATGTTTTAAAACTTAGTTGGTCATAAGTCACGGTATGGTAAGCTAGTAGGTACATACATTTATGTATTAAACCACTTGAATTTAGCGTTTGTTCCGCACTATTTTTGGACTAGGAAAAACAATTTAAAGCAATTAGTACAGTAAATTCGAATTTCGATATCACTATCACTCGCTGTAATTGACCTCTGACCCCGGTGAAAGTTGCAATAGGTTTGTCAGCTATTAGCAAATTTCACCTTATTTAACATTTTATTAAAAAAAGACGACTTTTTCATGTTTAAATGTTTACTTAATATAATTCTTAATCCATTATGTCAAGGCTTACTTCGCAAAATTACAGTATAGCAATAGAATACAAAGAGGCACGTGTACACACTTTGAGAAATGCCGCGCGCACGACGTTTGAACACGGCAATTCGAACTCTATTTTTTATTCTGAAAAGGTGAGTTCGCAACGATAGTTGGCGTGTTTTCAAACGAAGCAAAACACTTTAGGTAGGCATGCGACACTCACTATTACCTAAACCTATAATGAGGAGCGTCGGAACAAAAACGGATAAACGCCATTTATGGCTTTTTTTTTTCGGATGCTGTGTTGAATCTCAAACCTCTGTGCAAGCAGATCTCTTTGAAAACAGTTAAATCCTGTTCAAAAAATTTATTAAAAATGATGGTCATTTCTAAACCCGACCAATCCAATGAGTCAATTTATGATCGATACAAACACCGATAAATCCTAAAAATCAAAGTGCTAGTATCCGACCTTAAAATACTCACATATTTTGGTCAATCGAACTTCGTAAACGCACCCAGTGTTGACTTAGCCATAGCTATCAATGTCACTGTCAAATCATGTTTTCAAACTATCAAAACCCGATAAATCTAAGTGATTTGGACAAAACCCGATATCTCTAAAATTCTTAAATTAATAACAAATTATCAATATTGTTATCTTTCAATTTGATTTGACTACCTAACTTATCATTCAGTTTACCATATTTTGGCATGAAACGATTTTTTTGTTATAATATAACAATTTATTAAGTTAAAAGGTTTTTATCTAATTTTTCACAAAAATGAACATTTTGATTTATTGTTTTTTGTTCCGACGCTCCTCAATTATAATCTTTAAAATTATCTGTTTCAAGGTTTATTTTATGTTAAACAAAAGTTTCTATTGTAAGAGCCGCTCATGCGAGGCATGCCTTTCGTTGATATACCTAGACACATTTATTTATGAAGAGCTCTGAATGCAATGCAAAATGTATGCAAACCCGGAGCTCCTTTTACGTGGGTTAGGTTATACCACGCCCGGTCGGCATCATAAACACGGGGTTAGTTTCATTGAAATTGCCCGGGCCAGGGGGCGCGCGGCGAGTGGCACTCGGCGGCGCCCCTGAGACCGTGGCGCCCGGGTGCAACGCACACCCTGCACCATAGGTAAAGGCGCCTCTGGTTTTATGAAATACAGCCTGCTGACAGATGGACAAATATAGACAGACAGACGGACAGCGGAGGCCTAATAAAATGGTTCTGTTGGTCAGCCTCTGGGTGTACGGAACCCTAAGAAGAAGTCCTCAAAAAAAGGACAAGTTAATGTTAGTTCACGTGCAAAGTAGGGATCCGTAGTCTTTAAAAAATGATTTTATATTTTAAAAATATACTAACCATACACAATTTCAGCTTTAAAACTGTAATAGTCTGAGTAAAACAGCTACAACGTACCGACCCACAGATGAACCGACACATGGCAAAACTGTAAGGGTTCCTAGTTTGATTATGAAACCCTAAAAAGCAAGTCCATAAAGATACAAAAAGTAAAAACACATTTTTTATTTCTTTTATGTCTTCGATCTTGAGGATTTTCTATAAAAACATTATATACCTCTTAAAAATATGTTTTTATAGAATGTTTTTCACAAACTTGTTTTGAAATGAAACAAAACGCTAATAGCACCATTTAGCTTGTAGTAGTGAAACTAAATATGTACACTTAAAACTACCAGTTACTTCGTTCACTATTTCACCAACAGGTGGCGGTAAAAAAATAACTTTTTAAAATGTACTTCATGGTGCCATTTGTTACGAATTAAAAATAAAATAGATGCATAGGTACGATTATGAGCATTTTGCTATATGATCGCGAGACCTCAGTAGCCGAGAGGAACACATGCCTGCATACAAATCGGTCGGCGCGGGTTCGAGTCCTCAATCGTGACAAATGTTTTGTGAATTGTCGATGAGCAATTATTATGAAGTTCTCAGTTCAGTTCATCATCATCATCATAATTTAAAAGCCGCGCTCTTGTCGGTTTAGCTCTTTCCAGGTCACTCTCAGTTCAGTTAAGCCGTTATATTGTTCAGTGGTGCAACTTGCGTGGTTGGGTTGATCACGCATGTTAACTGACCTGAAGCACGATCATTACTTGGAGCAGTCGGGGACCCCAACAGGGTGGCGTATAAGCTCCTGTTCACGAGCCCCCTACAAAATGAAAACATAGACGTATCCACGTCAAAAAAACTGAAGACGTAAACTTACAAACTAAATACTACAGAAAAATATATTCCTGAAGATAAGGCAGAATTAGGTTAGTCAACTAAATGAAGAACAATAATTGAAGAATCACTACGGGAACATAAAGTAAAGGCGCTTTGGAACATGAAAATAAACAAGAATGGATCACAGAACAATGAGTAATATAGAAGTATTGTAATTGACTCTTAATTACACGTCGCTTTCTTTCCAATACGCAGAATAATGAGACAGAAAGATACAGATATAAAGTTAAATTGTCCTCTGTTTTGGGTCTTGTTATCTTTACGACACCAAATTTAAAAGTCATTACTTCGGCGCGTACGTGACGTACTACCCGTGCAAATAAAGAATGGGATCAGGAAGGGCGGCACATCTATTCGCTTCTCGCTCGCACACTATTTGCGTCTATCTATACTCAATTACTCACACTCGCTGGTACCGTGTGACAAAAAAATTAACGGTATTCATGCCGTGTTCCCATCAGTATAATATAACACGTTGCCTATCGTTATTCGGGCGTTATTTTTTAAATCTTATTTCGAACACAGTATAAGTTGATTACGTTATTTTCACATTTAATTTGGTTGAAAATAATAATAGAACATTACAATGAAAATAAACCTAATTATAATTATTACATCGTTTTATTTCCACATATTTATGATTATTAAAAGTTATAAATCGAATATACTGTAGTTTATGTCTACCTATATTGTAATACATACCTACCAATATGATACTAACATAAATATTATTATAATTAATGAAATAACGAAACAACTTCAACGCAAGGACGTTTTAATAATAGCCGGACCCCCTATCGATAACAAGCGACTGAAGTACCCCTATTGCGCCCACTGGCTCGTAGGTACAAGCCCGCGCGTACACATTCATACTTTATTACACCCATGGGCCGCCATTACGCAGCGAACCTTTCGCAAAAGAACACATGTACGTAACGTGAAATAATATTTATTATGCCGACTTGCGCAGTGAAACGCTGTAAAAATAGATCCGAGCGTGGGAAAAAACTTAAGGGGATCACATTCCATACGTTAGTTCAGAATATTTTCACTTAATTTCCTGTAATTAACGCGTTAAAATTTGTAAACATTGGAACAAAAAACCCCAGCCAAACAACTAGTGTTGCCACAAATATCAGAAAAAAAGTACCTGAAAGTGTGGGAGATCGAGTTTCATATGTCTTTTCCCATGAAGTTGGGCATTTATTACTTGTTGATTATTTACTTTAGGTTCCCTCGTGTATTAAAGTATGTCCGCTCGAAAAAAGCTGGAATGTTCGTGTGCTCGAAATGTTAACCAATCAAAGTATGTGTACTCTAAAATGTATTTGTTGGTTTTAGAGTTCCTCACTAGGACAAAATGGAACCCTATAATATTACTCCCACGTCCGTCCATCTCCTGCGTCCGTCTGTCACGCCCGTTTTTAGGGTTCCGTAGTAAAACTAGGAAATCTCTAGTCCGTCAGTATGTCACAGGTGTTTTACTCAAACACTGTTATGTAAATAGCTAGAGACCCACTCAATAATTATTGACTGGCTGACCGAATCACATCCGTTGTCAGAATTGAAAAAAGTTGCCACTATTTTTAACTTTGTGGTTATGGGACCGATTGCTTTCAAAATCTATATTAGAAGGCCTTTGAAGTCTCTGATCTCGAAACCGTTGTCAGAATTGAAAAAAGTGGCCGCCATTTTGAACTTTTCTATAATGGGTCGATTTCTTTGAAAATCGATATTTGAAGGTCTTTGGGGTCTCTGATCTCAAATCCGTTGTCAGAATTGAAAAAAAGGGGCCGCCATTCTTAACCTTTTGGTTACTAGACCAATGACTTTCAAAATCGATATCTGAAGGTCCTTGAGGTCTTTGATTTCGAAACCATTGTCACAATTTAAAATGTCACTGCCATTTTGAACTTTTCAGTTACTGAACCAATTGCTTTCAAAACCGATATGAGTACTCAGTTTCGTTATTGAATAAACGTGCATATAAAATCAAAATTTGAAAACACATTGGTACTAATCAGGATTCGAACTACGACCTCTCGGACAGGATGTAGCGGTCCTAGCCGTTACGCCACTGACGAGTTACAGCTATACAACGATATATGTATATCTACTACTACGCACTAAATTTTGTGATCCGAACGCTCATTCTGTTCGACTAAACCGTATTACAATCCGTAAATACACCTTACTTTAGTATGAGTTCGACAATCATTGCAGTTTGGGCGCGTACGGAGTGGCACTAATAACCCATGGCATCATGAATATGAACAACTATGTCTTTTTCTGAACATCGTGTACTCGTCAATCATTAAAAATTGCAGTAAACTGCATTTTTATCTTCAAGATAATTTTACACAGCTCACGGTGACAATCGATGATACATGATCGCTCACTAACAATACCCCCCCCACACACCCAGACGACTTGATGTCAGCGGAGGGGAGGTTAATGTCGCATCTTTACGCTAGTAATAATAGGTCATCTTTGTTTACGAATAGTATAGAAGAAATGGGGAAATTTATATTAAAAGGGCAACCCTCTATTCACTCATAGATTCTTAGGCCGCCGCCATTACTACACTTCAGCTGATTCTTAAACGATAATCCCTCCGTATGTTTTCTTCTTCCGAGCTTCAACGGTAACTATATTTTATAACGTTATCAACAGTTATTCAGTAACCGTTATTCAGTATTAGTTAAATAAAACGTTATTTCGTTGCGTAGTATGCTGACGGTACCGACTCATTAAGCAGCCATTTTCAATCCCATTCTTTATTTGCACAGGTAGTAATTTGTGTTATAGATTTGTGTGTGTGTGTGTGTGTGTGTGTGTGTGGGTGGAAGTGGACATTTAAACGTCATTATAACACTACTTCTATGCTTTAGTTATTGTTCTATGGAATGGGCTGACATATGATTGATACAAGTATACAACTAAAAACAGAGAAAAAAATAATGATGGACCGGTCAACTGTACCACGGAAAATTTATGTTTTCCGTGGTTCGGTTGGCCGGACAACCCAACCGTACCACGGGTGATGACCAGATTAGTAAAAATATTTCCGCACAGACTCTACACTATACCAAAGATGATCTACTATTACTACTACTTAAAATGGCAAAAAAAAACACAAAAACCACTGCTGTGCACCAACCGCTAGTGATGCGAGATTGGGGAAAATCTCTCCAAATTTGGGGGGATAATATTTATGTAACCACTCGTCTGTCGCTGGTCGCCAGGCGGAACGATTTACGGCGGTTCAAATTAGCGCCTAAACTAAATCAAAGGTTGCTTATGAACCAATAGAAAGCTAGGAAATGAATTGGAGTGAAGTTGTCTACCTCTGTGGCCAATATTTAGCCACACTTACAGTACAAAAATATTCAGAGAAAATTCACTCAAAATTCATGTCTCGTAATTAAAATTGCGAGTGAATGTGCGCACAATTTACGTTGTTGTTTCTGTGTTTCTGAAAAAGATTTGTGTTGAAAACGATGCCAGGGTACGTAATCATTTGTTTTAATTACATATAATAACTTATACTTCTGATTTTCTGTGTAAACTTGTCCTTCAATCTATGGCCTTTTTTGTGACTGTTTTTTTGGCATTTTTTTGTTACTTAAATGGTCTACATTACAAGTAAAGGATTATTGTTTTTTTATTTTTATGTTATAAGCACTCTAATTTAGATTAATATTTTATATGGAAATACACAATATTCTATTTAGATTCACAAAAATCCAATAAAAGTAAACAATAGCACACCCAGAACCCCTGTCTGTCACTGTCCATCTGGCGGTTGCGACAGACAGGGAGGGTGGGAGTTATTATAGCCTGACAGTTGAGAGGGTAAGGAAGAAAGTGAGTTTGAAGGGAATTGGGAATTTTCATTACGAAAACTTTAGTCTGAGAAAAGCCAAGAAAAGAACAAAAAGGGGTGGTTAAAAATATAACACCCGAACTCTATCAAACCACTAACAATAATAATAATAATCATCTGTGAAAGAGTACGACTTGGACGAAAGCACAATGATGATGTTTGAGTGGCTCTGAAGTTGAACCGCACCCTTTGGCCCGCGCATTTTCGTATCTTGGTCGTTCGGTCGGTCACTTGGTCGAATGCACAGGTTTTTACCGCCAATCGCCATTATTGCCTTTGCCAAAATGTAGTTATAAATAATATACTCTTTCTAATTAGGAGGTGTGAAGAAGACGTGTATAGGTAAAGCTCTTGGTCACACCCGCTAATTGAAAAGAGACGGAGCGGTAACAAGACATTTCTGTAGTTGTATAGAGTGTGCAGTCGATGTGGAAGCTATTAGCCGATAGATATAAACACTTATTTAAAATAAAACAGACTTTTAATTATCATGCTATGTCTCAGTTCATTTCGTTATTTTTCATCGAGATGACACAAACAACACGTTGCTAAGTAACGTTGTTTTTTATATCATAGACAAACACAAACACTACGCAGATTGCACTAGCTTGGTTTGCCGTCTTCTGTAACACGCCCTCTAAAACAAGGCTAGTGCAGACCTCATCTTCACAAAGGTGGGCTTCGGTAGTCCTTTGGTCATGACGTCTGCGATCTGGTCTCTAGTTCCAATCCTATTGACGAAGATAGCTCCTTCAGACACAAGTTCTCGGACGTAGAAATGTCTGATGCGAATATGCTTCGTTCGTTTGTGGAACTCGGGGTTGTGAGCCAATCTAACTGCTGCTTCATTATCAACATGTAGATTCGGCACTCTCTTAATCTTTATTAGATCCTCAAAGATTCTCGTTAGCCAAACTAACTCTCTGGCTCCTTCACTGGCAGCCACTAATTCAGCTTCAGTTGTAGACAGCGCTACTGAAGTTTGTCGTCTGCTCATCCATGATACTGGGCCTCCGGCGTAAAAGCATACAATTCCAGTAGTGGATCGTCCGGTAGTAGCATCACCACCATAATCGGCGTCGGTATATCCTTCCAGTTCTGGTTCTTGTTGAGTCTTCGGTTCAAATTTTATCCCAAGAGACATAGTTCCCTTTAGGTAACGAAGTATTCGTTTGACTCTATTCCAGTCACTTCTGATTGGCTTTTCCAAGTTGCGTGAAACTACACCAACTGCGTATGCGATATCAGGACGAGTTGCGACCATAAGGTAAGCTAGCGCACCAACAGCTTCACGGTAGGGAAAATTAATCTCCTCGGTTTTGAAACTCTCTTCATCAGATTGTGTTGCAGACGATTTTTCTGCAGCATCAATCGGCGTCGAGACTGGATTACTGTTGGCCATATTAAAGCGTTCGAGTACCTTCTTGGCGTACGCTTCCTGGTGGATTACAATCGTGCCGTCTTTATACTGATTGATCTCCATTCCTAAGTAGTAGGATGCTGGTTTTGTCGTAATTTTAAGTTTTCTTTCCAGGCTTTCGAGAAATTCATCAGCAAGCTGTTTGTCCGAAGCAGCCACTAATCCGTCGTCGACATATAAAGTAAGTAAGATCTGTTTCCCCCCTACTTTCTTTGTGTATAGACACGGATCTGCAATACTCTGTGTGAATCCAAGTTCAGCTAGTATTTTGTGGAAACGATGATTCCAGCAGCGGGGCGCTTGCTTCAGTCCATACAAGCTCCTGTTAAGATGACATACACGAGTCGTGCCGTCATGAAAACCTTCGGGTTGTTGCATGTACAACTCTTCATCCAGCTCGCCATAGAGAAAGGCTGTAGTGACATCAAACTGTGTTAAGTACATCCTTTCACTCGCAGCAACACTTAGCAGTGACCGTATGGTTGCAAATCTCGCTACAGGACTGTATGTTTCCTCGTAGTCGATTCCTTTGCGTTGTTTGAATCCTTTCGCAACCAAACGCGCTTTGTATTTTTCGATAGAGCCGTCGGGGTTTCTTTTTATCTTAAATACCCACTTGCACGGTATGGCTTTACGGTCTTGAGGTAGTTCTTGAAGGGACCACGTGTTGTTCTCTTTCAAAGAATCTATCTCTTTCAACATTGCTTTTATCCACTCGTCTTTGTGTGGGGTCTTCATAGCTTCTTTGAACGTATTGGGTTCAGCTTCTACATCGGTGAGCGCACAACAGTCTCTGAATTTCATTGGAGGACGAATGGTGCTTCTATTTCTTAGGTTGTATCTAGGTTCCGTCACTTCATCTTCGGAGTCAGATGAATTACCTAGATCGGCATCGTACCACGTTGTGCTCGGTTCAGCAGGGACGGGTCTTTCCTCATTAAATCCACAAGATGTGTTTTCTTCTTCTAACTGCGATGTACATCCTTGATCATCTAGCTCAGGATCCGATTGTTCGATATGATGACTTGGACTCAAGTCTCGATGATCTTCATTGCGTTGCTGATTAAAAGTCACTTTCAATTCGACTTCGTTGAACGATGTGTCTTTTCTTGTTGTCGTAGGTACAACGTCATCACAATGAGTTCTGTCAAGCGGTTTCTCGTCGAAGATTACGTCTCGCGATCGAATCAACGTATTGTTATCGCACCAGATACGATAACCATCATCATTGTCGTATCCGATTAATCTTCCTTTGAGGGCTTTCATGGAGAGTTTCTTCCGTTTCTGTTTGGGGACATGGACGTAGGTTATGCAGCCTAAGATGCGTAAATGAGCAACTTTTGGTTTCTTTCCATGCCATAGTTCGTAGGCTGCTTTGTTCTCCGTACGGGATGGACCGGTTCTGTTGAGAACGTAGGTGACCGCATTAACTAATTCTGCCCAAAGCTTCTCTTGGAAACCTCCGCTGTGCATAATAGTCCTTGCAGCTTCTACTAAAGTTCTATTATCTCTCTCGCTGCATCCGTTTTGCTCGGGAGTATAAGGCATAGTCAGCCGCTGTTTGATTCCGTGCATGGCGAGGATCTCACGCACTTCCTTGTTGTCAAACTCACCACCATTATCGCTCAGGATCGTTTCGACTGAATGGCCTGTATTACGTGCTTCGGAGATGAACTCTTGCATCTTCTGTTTAACTTCCGACTTTAATTTCAGAAAGTAAACGAAACGATAGCCGGTGAAATCATCTTTGAATAATACGAAATACCGTAGATTTGTAAACGAGTTAGGGAACGGTCCACATACATCGCTGTGTATAAGTTCGCCGGGTCTTGAAGCTCTCGGTCGGGTACCAAACTTCAATCTATGCGACTTACCGAATATGCAGCTTTCACAGATGCTTTCATCTGTAGGAAGTTGTACTCCTAACTCCCGTTTTACAAATTGTCGTACATGACGTTTATTCTGATGTACGAGTCTCTCATGGTAAAGTTGAGTTTTCGTTAAAGTTAAATTAACTTCTAAATTTCTTTTAGGAATGACGCTCTTGACATTCAGCTTGTATAGGCCACCGCTTATGCTGCGTACACCGGTTAGTTTCACTTCGCCACGCGTTGACATAGTGCAGCTCGTTGGTGTCGACTCAAACTTACTTATTGAGTTGCAGTCATGAGCAGCTAGGACAGAGAACAAGTTTTTCGTGATCTGTGGCACGTACCATACGTCCGTCAAAGTGATCTCGTATACTTTTCCTTTTACCTCCGATATGATAACGACATTTCCTTTGCCTTTGGCTTGAAGTCCGTCGCCATTAGCGGTAGAGATGGTGTGTATTTGGTCAAAAGGTTGAAAGGTCTGAAATATATCTCCTTGATTGCTGACGTGACATGTTGCGCCGTTATCAACGTACCAGTTGACTGTACTCGATGAAGTTGACGATACTTCATTTTCTGATGTCAGTAGTTCATTACATAAGTGCATCAATTCCGCGACTTGAGATTCTTGTTTCTGAGACGAAGAAGAGGAAGGCGGGTTACTGCTTTTTGGAGGTTTGCCATCTTGAAGCCATCTTTTGCAATCCTTCACGCGGTGACCTCTGACAGAGCAGTAGTTGCACTTTATCTTTGCATCCTTACTCTTTTTGTTTGTCCCTTTCTTTGTGTTTATAGTCGGTAAAGCCTCTTGCTGCGATGTCACGGTAGGCACCATCAAGTTCCTTTCGAAAACACATAGACGATCGGTTAGGTTGTCAATAGTTCGTTCGGACGTTGGACACATTAACCATCCACTCTTAAATTGAACGTATTCTTCTCCCAGTGTGTCGAGAGTTTTGCAAATGAGAAGAAGGTCCGGAAGCTTCTTATCTTCGCCCAGCTCTTTGTTCAACGAGGTCCAAATATTTTTCAATTTTGACATATGAGTTGCTGCGTCATCAGCTGGATCCTTTTTCAATCCAAAGAAACTCATACATAGTTGGAAGGTCTTGTCTTCGTTCGTTCCTTCGAACATTCGATGAAGTTCTAACCAGATTTCTCGAGCGGATGTGAATCTCATCACTTTTCGTAGCATTTCGTCTGATAAATTGTTGGTGATAAAGAAAAGAGCACTGGAGTCAGCCTTCGTGAACTCGGACACGGAGGTGGCGGCGGACTCTCCGGTCCCACTGGCTTCACTTTCTTTATCTGCAGAAAGCCTGCCTTCGATTACGTCGAGAGCGCGAGGTATGCTCTTGAGTACGATAAGTATTTTGTACTTCCAAGTATCCCAGTTGCTTTTGCCTTCGAGAGGTGCAATTTTGTACTTGATAGTCGAAGTCTCCATCTTTTAGCTAAATTGCAGCAAAGCACATAACCTGTAGTTGTATAGAGTGTGCAGTCGATGTGGAAGCTATTAGCCGATAGATATAAACACTTATTTAAAATAAAACAGACTTTTAATTATCATGCTATGTCTCAGTTCATTTCGTTATTTTTCATCGAGATGACACAAACAACACGTTGCTAAGTAACGTTGTTTTTTATATCATAGACAAACACAAACACTACGCAGATTGCACTAGCTTGGTTTGCCGTCTTCTGTAACAATTTCAAGGCCATATTTCTTTGCTTCAATTAGGTATTTAGAATGTGGCCTCCAGTTTTACCTATAAACTTCTTGTGAAAAATCAAATTTTATTTTGGCAATACTGCTCATTATTGTCGGCTGTCACGCGATGGTGATTAGCTCAGCTCTGGGTAGGAGTGGGATCTTCCCCACCCCTACCTCTGTCAAGGTTTGTCGCTCACGGACTGGGCGATTGGTAGTCAGACTTCGGTGTGATCAGTCGACGGAAGTTTCTATGTTAGCGCTCGGATATAGTGAATAAATACAGATTTATACAAGTAAAAGGGTACTGTGTTTTTATTCGTAAAATATTTGTATTTGTTTGTATTTGTATTTTGGGGGCTTTTTTCTTCAAACCCTTTTGGGCCATTTGGGCGGGAATGCGGGGAAGATTTAGGGAGAACCCGAGACGGTCATCTGGCAACTCCAGTCCGCCAACCGACTAGTCCGTGCGCAAAACGGTTACCACCCAACAACTAGAATAAAACATAAAAATTGTATTTCTCGTAATTCGTAATCAGAGACAGATTAAATAGCAAAGAGAATTTAATAATTTCATTATTTTCGTAATCTCAACTCTAGCCAGTGTTGTGCCAGATGTACTGTAATTTATTACAGTGGATTTACTGTGATTTTATGTCTTCTCCTGTAATTAATTTAGTGAGTTTTCATACAAACACTGTGATTTTGGCATTAGGAATTGCATACAAACACCGTATTTTTGGAAATATCTGGTAATTTTTGTATGGTGACACTGTTATTTTAAAATTAAGCTACTATATTTTGCGACTTTGCATCTGGCAACACTGGCTCTACTTTGCTACAAACGAGTTTTTTGGCGGAATTGTGGTGAACGCATTCGTAGTTTTATTTTATTGTATTTGCATTGCTTTCTGCTGGAGTTTTGTTCAAAAAGTTGTGCGTTTTGAAGAAAATCGTCTGGTGCACGTGAGCAATGTGGAGAACAAGAAAATAAAATGAAGGAGACGTGAAGACCCGACTTGCACTGGGTGCAGTTTTATAGACGCCCTACTATGACCGGGTGTTCAACCCGAGAATGAGGCTGCTGCAAATACTGTCAAGAACACCAGAGAATATTTGTAATTAAGATTTGCACTGGCACTAGCATTTCAAATCTAAAATCTAAAAATTAAGAATGACTCAAAAGGGCTTGAACCCAGATACGTTATTATATTCCAACGAACCATCTGTGCTCACTTGTGTCTCACTCACAGCAAAGAGAATATAATACACTACGTTATAACCACAACCACAGATCTACTAATTCAATAGATTAAACATTGATGACGTCAAACCGTACCACCCTAATTGTCAATTGGATAACTATGGATATCTGTCCAAGCTACCAAATAAAGAAGGCACTTTTAGCCCAAAGGGTAACAAGCATTCGGAGTTCTTTAAAATTTTGTTGCGTTGTCATTTGCGTCGGTCTTAAGGTGCCTAGTCGGACGAAAAAGGTTTTAAACAATCTTAAAGAAATAGTTAAGTGTTTATTTTTGGTTGTGGAATAGTGAACAATACATGGAGAATGTCGTGCATTGTGCGTGGTTGCAAATCTCATTCGAGAAATAGAGAAAACTCGAGTGATAATAGCAGTTTCCACACGTGAGTAAAAGAAATACGTTTTCTCGTTAAATGAACCACGAAATGTTTCGATATCAATGAGACAAGACTTTCATGAAGGCTCATTTTACAAATCTAAATGAAACTATAATGTTAAGAGTGAAAATAAGAACAAAAATTGTAAAAATAAACAAAACTGTTTTTAGGTTACTAGTGACGTGAAAATTATGGTCGATAAATGTGCGTCACTTAGTCATCATATCAGCTGAAAGGCGTCCACCGCTGGACAAAGGCCTACCTCACTTAGTAATAGTAATGGTATCTTACATTTTAATTATTTTCTTTAAGGTTCCCCCAAAGTGATCAATTTCACTAGCGGTGGTTTGACGCCATTAGCAAAAATGAGAAGCAGCATAAAAAATCTTGGAGATTGTGCTCAAGACACTTCAGCCCCGAGTGCTTTGTACGAGGAAACTTATTGCAAGTACGAGAAGATGCCGCACCCACTTTGAATTTACCCGATAAGACAGCAGTTGTGGTAAGGAACTTTATAGTATAAATTATAGATTACAATTTTAGTTTTTATTTGAACAGAGTTTTTTATGCTCAAATGAATATAAAATGTCAATTGCCATGACAGATATTTACAATATTTGATATGTGTATACGCTGTCCCCAACACTGAAGGACTTGTCACACTGGATGCGGTCTGTGGTCATGACGCTGTGTTCGCTTTGACCTGACTGCTGACCGCATAATAAGCAATGCCTATCCTGTGAGGGATTGAAATAAAAATTTACCATTTGAGTATGGCTATAGAAAACATACATTCAGCTCGGGGCTTTGCCATACAACTCCTAAGAATATACTGGGATGCCGGCTAAAATGTATGGATTGATACAACTCCTAAGAATATACTGGGACGCTGGCTAAAATGTATGGATTGATACAACTCCCAAGAATATACTGGGATGCCGGCTAAAATGTATGGATTGATACAACTCCTAAGAATATACTGGGATGCTGGCTAAAATGTATGGATTGATACAACTCCTAAGAATATACTGGGATGCCGGTTAAAATGTATGGATTGATAGGTATGTGACCAGTGGCATAGTATGTAGGTGGCATATTTTTGTAAGAATTCATAGTACAGATGTCAGAGGACATCAACTATTAACATGTTTTTATTTGTTCGTTCTGGGTGGAATTTTGCATTAAATAAACTAAAATCCACTTTTTTATTTGCCTTAAAAAGAATAAAATAACGCTTCATGGGTCTTGATGATCCAAGAGGACATACACACATAAAACACACACAACTACCACGTACATGCTAACAAGTGAACTTGGAAAATATGGGGCGCATGAAACTTGATGAATGTAAATATGAAAATTTGAGTTTTAATATCTTAGTAGAAAGATACATCTAACGTTTTTCGAGTTTTTCTTACATCACTGTTTTATCCGCACATACTTTCTATGCATACAAGACACTACATTTACTTATATAATTTCTTTTTATTATTTTATCACGTTTTAAAGTTTGATATTTTTTTTCAGGATTTTACGATCTTGCATGGGGCTACGAAACCAAGTATTACTAATGACACTTTTTCATCTATGCCACAAGCAACCATAACCACGGTAAGCATCTGACAAGAACATGACACATGCGTTCCATTTTTAGGGTTCCGTACCTCATAAGGAAAAACCAAACCCTTATAAGACCAGTCACGTGTCCGTCCATCCGTCCGTCACGCTTGTTTTTCTCACCGACTGTTTAACGCAGAAAGTTAAAATTTGACGTAACTATAGTTTTAACCCACACATTTTGCAACAATAAAAATATTTTTTGGGGAATTTAGGAGGTGGCAAGTTTGGTGATCACAAAAAAATATATGAACCCTTACGTGTTGAGTGTCGTTTAAAAAAGGTTACTACTAAGCATTCATATAGTATTTCTTCCAAATTTTACCTTTGTTTGTTTTGGAGATATTGCTCAAAATATCTGCCAAAACACTATTCGCACTCAAAACCGCTGAAGCCAAAATTTTGAAATTAATACAGTTTACTACAACTTAGATCACAGATTACTTGAAAACTGCCTGGAATATCGTTATTATCATAGATTTTCAAAAAATAAATAAAAGCATTGTCCAGTAAAAGCAGATCTCTGATTATGTGAGACAATGTATGTAATTAGAGATCTTGTTATACCGGTCACAAAAATTTTGATACGGAACCCTGTTTGTGTGAGTCCTACTTGCGCTCTTGACCAGTTTTTCAATTAACACTACTTTTTTGTTTATTTTTAACTATGGTATCTCAATGTTAAATAAACTTTTTTTCAGGATTTCCCGATGTTAAAAGCAAGCGAACCAAGAAGTTGTAGTGAGCCTTTTGTGCCTAGGCTACAATCAAACACAACCACGGTAAATTTCTTGACAATAATATAGCACATGCTTTCTATTTTTAGGGTTCCGTAGTCA
Source organism: Coleophora flavipennella (assembly GCA_947284805.1). Classification (NCBI taxonomy): domain Eukaryota; kingdom Metazoa; phylum Arthropoda; class Insecta; order Lepidoptera; family Coleophoridae; genus Coleophora; species Coleophora flavipennella. Next base: position 9,804,281 of record OX369306.1, on the reverse strand, counting down.
ACAAAGATTAACCCTTTAAGAAGAACCCTTATAGTTTCGCAATGTCCCCCCTGGCTTAGCTAAGTCAGAGACTTTTAGTAGGTACTAGAAAGCTGTAATTTGGCAAGGGTATATAAATTAATGAAGTGGTAGAGTAAGAAATCGAAGGAAGTTTTCTCCACAATTCGAGCACTTACTGTATTATAACTTTTTTTTACAAAATCATAATAAATACTAGCTACACTTCTATTTCAGGACATGTGGAAAAAAATGTAAATAGTAGGATATATAATCAATTTAAAGGGTAAACTATCACAGCTAAGTAGGCTTTTTTAGTTTAGGAGTAATAGTCGTCCAACTTAAGATTTATAAAAAGATTTGTTGGCATATTAAGCAGTTCGATTTATAAAAAGTTCATGGATTTTCCATACAAAATGTTATATCACCAACTGAAAAAAATAAAAAAAAATATTTAAAATAAACATATTTTTTTTGAAAATAACTACGGAACCCTATTTTACGCGAGTCTGACTCGCACTATGCCAGTTTTTTAATGTACACTTAACTTAAAGTTAGTTGTTTTCTGTTTATGTTTTATCGTATTTCAAAGTCTAATATATTTTTCAGGATATTAACCATGTCACATGTAGCTAACGAACTAAGTAGGACTAATGACACTTTGCTGCCTATGCCACAAGAAACCACAACCACGGTAAGCCTTTGACAACATCGCACGTGCTCGATTTTTCAGTCTACATACTCGTATAGTCATTAAAATTTCTGTTTTGTTTACATTTTATCGTACTTCAAAGTTTTTCTATATTCCATGTCACATGTAGCTAGCCAACCAAATGACAATAATGCCAATTTTCTTCCTACGCCACAACCAACTGCAACCACACTCACATACCTCAAAAGAAAAAGCAGAACCCTTACAAGATCACTTACGCGTCTATCTATCTATCACTATCCGTCCGTCTGTCACGCCCATTTTTCTCAGATACTTTTTAACATAGAAAGTTTGATTTTTTTTCAGCATTCCATGCCACATATAGCTGGCGATCCAAATAGCATTAATGCCACTTGCCTGCCTACGCCACAAGCAACCGCAATGGTAAGCTAATGACTTTTAGGGTTGTATACTTTCCTTATGGAAAAACAGAACCCATACAAGGTTACTTACGCGTCCATTTGTCCGTTTGTCACGCCCGTTTTTCTCAGATACTGTTTTACGTAGAAAGTTTGAATTCGACATTGTTATATATTATACTAGCTTTTGCCAACGGCTTCGCTCGCGTGAACATAGTTTCATGACTGTATTCGAAGGTGCGCAGTGTGCGAGCCACACGTGACTCGCGAGCGTGGATAAAAGTAGCCTATATGTTAATCCAGGTCCGCATCTGTCTACCTACCAAATTTCATCCAGATCCGTTTATCTGTTATGGCGTGAAAGAGTAACAAACATCCATACATCCATACAAACTTTCGCTTTTATAATATTAGAAAGGATCATACTGGCTGTGCCCGCGATTTCGCCCGCGTGGAATAATGTCTTTGGGTAGCATTTTTAATTATTTAGGCTAATTATTTTACAAATAAGATACATACGTATAAATAATGAGCGATTTGCAGTGTTTCACTGCAAAGAGCTTATTAAATTATTTAAGTACATATATATGTATATTAAGGTGTAAAGTATTAATATGAGTTTATTTAAGTACGTTTTTATGTCATAGTTTTCCCAAAAAACTAAAAACCATAGTCCAGCATAAGTAGTAGATAGTATATTAGACAATGTATTACCGAGAGGTCTTGTGAAATTGGTGTTACGATTAATTCGATAAACGCACATTCACATTTTTGCATTGATTGAAGTAATTGACAAGTTTAACTTTTGCCTTCAGGGATTATTAGATGAGACTACGACAACGAGTACCATCATTGCAGTGCAGGAAGGGCGCATTGCCAAACCAGAAAAAAAGATTTAAAAAATGGAGAAAATAAGGGGGTCTCCATACAAAGAAATGTGTTTTTTTATAGGTCTTTAGAGGTTTTTGATTTAGCTCTATTGTAAAAACGGTAATACATTAAAAGCGTGATACTTGGTGTGATTATAGTACTAATACTGAAGTAACACAACAAATAATAAAAATTGGGCAAGTGTGAGTCGTACTTGCGCTAAGAAGTCCGAACTGAGTGACAAAAAAAGCATACATTTGTCGGTCGCGTTGATGTCTTTTGATTGTAATGTGAATAGGTATCATTTCGTTATACTATGTAGTTGTGTGGAGACGTGGTGGTACGGAACCCTCAGAGTGCTTATCGGAATCGCACTTAGCCGGTTTTTTATCTTCATTTGGTTAAGCCCTTGGCATCATGGCAACCCGGCGTGGATGAGGTCGGGTATCTCATAACCATCAATTCATAAAACACTAAATATTTCTAAACTCCGCGATTCCTGGGACTCGGCTGGCTCGGTAGCCGGAGGGGGTGCCGCGAGGAGTGATTTTAAGGGATTTTTTAATATATTTAAACATTATCTAGTGAACTACACTTGCGAAAACACAGCGGGTACGTGATATGCGACCTCATAAATGAAGTTATTAGAATGTTTTATGTTGACTTTATGTTATATTGAAGCTAAATTATATTACACAGATATATTTTTTAATTTCGTGTGCACAGTAGTCAAAATATCTGTTTTTTAGATAGTAAGTCATAGTTCCTAATTATTGTTGATTTTTGTATAAAAAAAATATTGTTTATAACATCATTCAATTTACAAAATAGTTTACAGTTTCTGAATACTTCTTTTAAGAAATGTTAATAACTGCCTGTGTCAGAAGTATTCGCCCATCTTTACCAAAAACATGGATACATAAATAGTTTTTTGATACTCTAAGTCAGATTAAAAAATAATAATAATTAAGATGAAGTGGTAGGCAGCGCATTGCGTTTCTGAGGGGGTGAGGTATGAAGCGTGGCGGGAGCATGCGCGGGGCAACCACCTTCCGCCCGCGCTTTGTACACGCACGCCTCAAGTACCCATACGAAATGATAATAAGGGTCACCGCACACTTGAACGTGTATAGGTATCGGTATTAACTTGTTTTACTCTATATTTTTCCACAGTAGGTATGAATGAGTGGAAATAAGGGTCACCGTACACTTGAATGGATATCGGTATTATCTTTTTTTTGACACAACATTTTTCCTCAGTAGAAATGAGAATAAGTATCACCGTACACTTGACCGGGTATCGGTATCGGTATTATCTTGTATTAGACACTATTTTTTTTCCTCAGTAGGTATGAATGAGTAGAAATGAGAATAAGGGTCACCGTACACTTGACCGCGTACCGGTATCGGTATTATCTTGTATTAGACACTGTTTTTGGAGTTTACTACTTAATCATTGATTTTCATATTTAAGCCCGGGGTATGAAAATTTACGGGGAGTAAAATTATACGTTATGCGTTATGCGATATTTGTATAGTATATTTATTAATTTTGTGCGAAACTTATAAGGGTATGTTGTATATATGTTTGCTTGGGGCTTGGGGCCTGTTAAGGTCAAGGTCAAGGTAAGTTAAGGTCATTGTCAAGGTCAAGTTAAGTTACGTTAAAATGATTAAAGTACTAGGCTTCCAGGATCCTACAAGAGGTGTTCCAATTCGGTCCATTCTTTGTGAGGAAGTGCCAAAGAGTTTACTCACCCGACTATGGGCGGTATCTTATATCTCCTTAAACATGGAACTAAAGAAGTACTACTTCAGTCATGTGGTCTAAAGCACACAAGCGTTCAGCTTGTGACACGTTATCACGTAAAATTATCGTCCGTAAACCGACTTTACAGACAACATCGTATTTTTTTGTTACTGGACCGATCACTTCTAAAGTCTGAGGATCTCTTGAGTCCCTAACCACAAATCTGTTGTCAGAATTGAAAAAAGATGAAGTGGTAGGCTGCGTATCTCGTTTCTGAGGGGGTGAGGTATGAAGCGTGGCGGGAGCATGCGCGGGGCAACCATCTGCGACCCGGCATCAGCGACCGGGCGAGTTCAATGTTTACCCTCGTATTATCTTGTTTTAGTCACCATTTTATTCCTTAGTAGGTATGAAGGAGTAGCAATGAGAATAAGGGTTACCGCACACTTGACAACTTGACTTGACAACTTGACACTTGACACTTGACACTTGATAAAATGGTATCGATAACATACCTATATACCTATCTAATAGGTACCGATACTTACTCACCTACCAGATCAAGTGCAAGGGGACTCCCAAAATATTGAGAATTACCGTTTGTAAATTGTAGGTAGGTAACTGTCTAATAAAATTTCGTTGGAAAGGTAGGTAGGTACTCACCGAGATATATTATTTTGAACGATTCTTCTTCTCCGTAAACGGGATATTTTCTTTCCTCTACAGCTCTTATTTCCCATTTTTACATCAAAATGTAATTATCGTGTCGCAATTATTATTCTCGTAAACAGCGGGCGGACGAGTAGTACGTGTCTGCTCGCGACAAGGCTCCGCGGCCGACTGAACCGCCGCCCCGCCTTCCCGCCGCCGTCAGTACTAGGCGTTATAATTAGGTTTTATTTATTTTGAATAACTAAATATTATTTTAGTAAAGACCTTAATAGCTACCATAAGGAATTTGATAAAAGGTTTATAAAAATATAAATTTTGTACTTAAATTGTATTTAGATCGCCGTAAAATCGGAAAATTGCAATAAAATGTCGATTTTTGACGATTTTCAAGATTTTTTTGTATCGAGGCAAATTACTCTAATCGTGTTTCGAAGAAGAAAACAATATTAGGTATATCTTCAACTGTTTGACGGCATGAATAACAATGTATGAATTTTAGCAATTGATACCTAAAAACAGGTTCAAAGATACCCTATACCGCGATATTTTACGCTTCTCGCCCTTCCACTTCATCTTAAATTTAAATTATATATAAAGAAGGCGCGAGCGTCTGAGTGTTTGTGTATATGTATGTGTGTGTGCGTGCATCAAGGAAAGAGATAGTGAGGGAGTAAATTTGCAATTGTAATTAGGATATGTGTGTAAGTAGATCTTCTACCTCTTCATAGTTTAGAATTTTTAGCCATTCAATCACGTGTTTTTTTGCATTCATAGTAAGTCATAGGGTAGATATTAAGTTTTTTTGTTCACAGTATTATATAAGAAAGTTGATAACGTATTGTACTGGTGCCTTGCAAAACTAGTTCTAATGGTCTTGGAATAAGTCTTATTTTACTTAATAAATACTGGTTAAAATTGAGAGATTCATGTTTTTTCATTATGATATTTATAACATACAATTTACGAACTGTCATTAGTCACGACCTCATAAAATAAGTTATTAGAATATTTTTTGTTGATTTTATGTTATCTTTTAGCTAAATTATATTAGACAGATGTATTTTTTTAATTTCGTGTGCACAGTTGTCAAAATATCTCAGTTTTTTAGATAGTAAGTCATAGTTCCTAAATACTTTTGATTTTTGTGTAAAAAAACACTACTTTGTTTTTTTATAGAAATATAAATACTTTTATAACTAGAACTCGGTAATTTTATCATTTTACCTCACGTCCCTAATGTAAATTAATATATTACAGTAATAAGTAGTCATTTCAGTTATCAAAATCGACAACTTCTATATTATGTATTTGCGTATGTCACACCCACCTCACAGTTGGTGTAACTATTTTTCACCTCATTCACATTAATTTACATTCACTTGGCATGTACATAATGATAACGGTTGAATTATGTTTACAATAATTATTAATGACTAGGTTTTTCCAGCGGCTTCACCCGCGTGGACTCCGTTTTAATGACTGTCTTTAAGGGTGATTAGTAAATTATGGCGTTTCCCAACTACTTAACCATCTCTGTGCAAGAAATCACAACAATCGAGTAATTTTTCAGTTCCCTCAGGAACTGCATCAGATTATGCTATTTTCCCGGGATAAAAAGTAGCCTATGTCCTTCCCCGTGACACAGGCTACCTGCATGCAAAATTTCATAAAGATTGGTCAAGGCGTTGTAGCGTGAAAAGGTAACAAACAAACACATTTTCACAATTATAATATTACTAGCTTTTGCTCGTTTTTATGACTGTCTTAGAGGTGCGCGTGGACATGAGTATTCTCCAGATCACTCGCGAACTATGTCAGGATATGCTTATTAGTAAATCACGTCATTTCCCATGTTAGATGGCGCTAAAGTAGCAAAATGTTGATATTTGTTGACAATTTTTTTTTAATAAAAAGTACCCTATGTTACTTCTAGTACCTCCCAGAATATGTGTACAAAATTTCATGATTATTCGTCAAGTAGTTTTTGCGTGAAAGCGTAACAAACATCCACGCTTTCACATTTATAATATTATTATATTATATATATACTAGCTTTTGCCCGCGGCTTCGCCCGCGTGGACATTGTTTTTATGACTGTCTTAGAGGGTGCGCGGTGCGCGAGCCGCAAGCGGCTTGCGAGCGTGGACATGGATTTTTTCCAGTGCCACATATCCTGACATAGTTCCCGAGTGATCTGGAGAATATACATGTCCACGCTCGCGAGCCGCTTGCGGCTCGCGCACTGCGCACCCTCTAAGACAGTCATAAAAACGATGTCCACGCGGGCGAAGCCGCGGGCAAAAGCTAGTAATATTATAAATGTGAAAATGTGTTTGTTTGTTACCTTTTCACGCTTCAACACCTGAACCAATCTTGATGAAATTTGGCATGCAGGTAGTCTGTGTCACTGAGACGGACATAGGCTACTTTTTATCCCGTGAAAATAGCATAGCATAGTCCGAGTCCGATGCAGTTCCTGAGGGAACTGAAAATATACTCTTTTATTTGTTAGTTTCTTTAACATTGCAACGGAACAATGGATTGCTGTGTTTTTTGCACAGAGATGGCTGAGGGGGTGGGAAATGAAATAATTTACTAATTAGCAAATCCTTACATGGTTCCCGAGGGATCTGGTGAAAACTCATTTCCGTGCTCGCGCACGTCAGCGTCGCAACGGAGCTACGGACTGAAGTGTTTTTTTTTGTATAGAATTGGTTGAGGACTTCTAATCAGAATAGCCCTATTTATATATATATGAGCTGATATAATAAATAATAAGTAAGGAATAGTAAGGATAAAACATGCCCATAGCTAAATTATGGTAGCTGCCAGCTTTTGGGTTCTTTCGATATCGATTAAATCTGTACGGCACATCCCTGGTGGCCAGAGTTTGACATTTAGGGCTGTACGGGGCATGAAATCGGCATACTGACAAGAATAGAGTCATCTCCTTTTCTCATATGGAGGGTTAGTTTGCGTAAGCACACAGCAATATCGTCGCAGTTTTATTTTAATTTGTGTTTAATCTATTGAATTAGTAGATCTGTGGTTATAACTCACAGATCTTTGGACATATTCTAGTTCATCTATGCACAGATCTGTGGCAAAGCAAAGTTCTGGCAGGGCCTAAATCGACGCTGGCGACGCTCTAGCAAAGAGAATGTAAACACCTAGCAAAGTCAATGTAAACACATAGAAAAAAGAATGTAAACACTCTAGAAAAAGTTATTTGAATGTTGGTTACTTGTCACTAGAGCTGAAAAAACCGGAACTTTAAGGACATTCATCTATGGTTCGCCCGGGTACCTACGCTTAGTTATGCAAGGGCGAAGGAGTTGCCACTCCCGCAGCGCCGGAACAGAAGCATTCCTAAATCGCTTAAAAGTGGATGAAAAGTATCATAACCTATAAATTTACAAATATCAAATCAAACTGCGTTTCCGCAATCCACCCTGAGCGAAGGAACCCTCCCACATTTTCCCTACTTTAGTACTTCCATATCCCCCTCGGATCCCGAAGGTATGATAAGATTTCATAGGTAAAGCGAATTTCTGGTCAAAGATGACCTTATAGTAAAAATTTTAAAATCATTTTCTTTAAATGGATGGATCCACGATCCCCCTTTCTAGGGAAGGGGTTTATCCCACTCTCCCATTTAACCCCCCTCCCCCAAATTTCAAATACAATAATCTATAGCTGTACCAGATTTCTTGTCAAAGATGACCTTATAGTAAAATTTTCATAATTAATTTTAATTTGGGGAGGGGGTTAAAAAATTCCCCCTCAACCTCAGAGTAATCATAATGTATACTCAAAGCCGTCAACTAAATATTTTTTTAAATCTGAAAAAATATAGACTATAGGCCAATTTTGGTAGTGTAATAAATATATGAGACTTAAGATGACCTATCCCACTAACATCGATCTGAAAGATTTATAATAGCGTAGAGCGTAGCCCACGCCAACTACTTTCATCCCCAACATACAAACCTTCGATATCCGATGGGGATGTGGGACTATAAGGGTGAGGAAAGCATGCGGGTCCGACTTGACAGCGGAAAAACTTGAGCAAGTGAAACAAGCGATATTATGTTCTGTCAGGTTTGATTGAATATACCTCCCCATCTGTGTCAGATCTACCAGTTACGAAAGTAAAAATTTAGGGCTCTCCCTTGTTAGAACGCGTTTACCTCCCTACGTTCCCAGTTTTTTTTATTCTAAGGCGCGAAAAAAGGACAGCCCCTGCCTTCGGCGACCAGCATCAGCCATTACGGTTCACCCGGGTGCCTGAGCTTTGTTACGAAAGAGCGAAGGAGCTGCCATTCCCGTGGCGCCGGAGCAGTCGCACTCCTAAATCGCTTATAGGTGAAAGCATATAGTGGAAGTAAATACCGAAGGAAAATATACGGAGAGTATGTTATCCGTAAAACCCTCGAAAACTGGGAAAGAGGTGTTGTTGTGGGAGGAAAAACCATCTCCAACCTCCGATACGCTGATGACACTGTTCTCCTCACCACATCCATGAAGAGCATTCTGAATAGGTTAGAGTTTGAAAGTGGCATTCTGGGACTCGCAGTCAACCGACAGAAAACAAAATTAATGGTGATTGATCGTGCTGAGAAACTGACAAGGAGCCATAACATTCAAAGCATGGAAACAGTACAGGAATTCACTTACCTGGGTTCTCGGATAAGCAATGACGGCAACTGCGCTCCGGAGATTAAACGTCGCATAGGAATGGCCAAATATGCGATGACAAGACTCCAGAACATATGGAGAAACCGGGGCATTAGTTTTAAAACCAAAGCCCGCCTAGTAAGATCTTTAGTCTTTCCCATTTACATACGGAGTGGAAACATGGACTATACGGGCTAGAGAAAGGCAGAGAATAGATGCATTTGAAATGTGGTGTTGGAGGCAGATGCTAAGGATTCCTTGGACAGCTAGGCGAACAAATGCGTCTATTCTCTCGCAACTCAAAGTTCAAACACGGTCGTCTACCATCTGCCTGCAGCGCATACTTACCTATTTCGGCCACGTAATGAGAAAGAGTTGGAACAACCTTGAAAAACTGATTGTTGTTGGCAACATTTAAGATAAAAATCTACAGAGGCCATTTGCCAACACGATGGAGTGATCAGATAAAGGAAGGCACCACATCTAACAACCTTTTATCAAGCGGTGAGGGCGACTATGCACCGTAGTCGATGGAGACAAATTACGCGTCTCAAGGCCAATTTGGACCACGATCCTCAGTAATGAGGGTCCGACCAGAGAGAGAAAGGTACCGAATCGCGAATTTCTGGTCAAAGATGACCTCCTGTATACTATATGGTCATCTTTGACCAGAAATTCGCGTTGGTGTAATGTATACAGGCTGACTTTTAATTAGTTCTTGATAACATAAGATATGCATGTACTCGTGATTACAAACAACTTTCCAAAAGAAACTCTATGTCAAATCAGAAAAAAAATATGTCTTCAATACATAGTAAGTTATCAAATGGGCAAAAATGTAGGCTCAATTATTTTTTTCATGTTTGACATAAATTTTTTTGGGGAAAGTTGTTTGTAATCACGAGTACTTTCATATCCTTTACTATCTAAAACTAATTAAAAGTCACCCTATATATTTTGAAAATTAACTTTCACTAAAAGGGGAAGATTCACGCTCTCCCTTCTCCCGGATCCTCTCCCCTTAATTTAAAGGGCATTTATCTAAAGGCCTATCAGATATCTGATCAAAGATGTCCTTTAAAAAAAATTCAGTGTTCATTACTCAGAGTAAGTATGTAGGTACAGAGCACGTCCTTTATAATGAGAATAGTAGGCACGGGTGGGAACAAAGTGACGTTCCACGCGCAAGCGCTATCGGTCATAATCGACTGCTAGTGGAGTGCGTGCGTGGGATATTCCTAGCAGTATTTTTGAGTAAATTACCTATAAAAATGGTCAAATGTGCAGTGAAATCATGTAAAAACGATACTCGAAAACACACGAAACATAAATCGAGTATTACATTTCACCGGTTACTCATTTTTTATTCTTTTATGCTAAAAATTAATCACGCATTGCGGGGGTGAAGGAGACGTGTGGGGAGGGAGCTAGGTGTTCCGCACGGACTACCCCGTACCGCCGCCTCGGCCTTAATGTCTAATTAGTGATGTGACTCGTTCGGTAATAGTATACATACTTTCGATATTTATTATGAAAGTTTAATCTCTTTGAACAAATAACTTTTAGTGAAGATATTGATTCAAATTTATATATTGTTATTTAAATAATTTCCAATAGGTTTATTATAAAACCGAAACGTGATATCCAAATATGCTGTAAAAGAACAGCTTTCTCCAAACTGAATATTAAAAAGGAAATAATTGTATGTGCCGTTCATCTTAGAAATAAACCCGTTATTTGATATATTATTCTAAGATGAACGGCACATAAAATTATTTCCGAAATGTTATTCTTACCCTCAAAACTGACTTGCATCGGTTACCACCGTATCAGTTTATGAAAATCTATACCTTGCACCCTGGTTATTTTAACACATGATAGAGTTTGTCGTACTCATTTAACTGAAAGTCATAAATTGAAATGATTGTCGTACTAAAGTGCTGTTAGGTAGGGTAGGGTGGGTATTCAACTTACCTAACGGATTTTCATACGGTTTTCACCAGTGGGCGGACTGGTTCACGAGGAAGGTTTTTAAATTATTACTTTGGAATACCTCATCATATCAGTCGAAAGACGTCCACTGCTGGTCAAAGGCCTCCCTCAAAGATTTTAATACGATTTAAATTGTTACTTTGTAATACCTAACAAGAATAAAAACTTTTTTAATACGATTTAAATTCTATTTAGGAATACCCGACAAGAATAAAATTTTTATTCTATAGTAAAATCACAGTCTAAGAATCTTTGAAGTGGCGTAATAAAAATTTACGTTAAGTGAATATGTAGTGATTTTTTATTTCTCTATACAGGGAATGTTAATAAAGGTGACACTTTAAGGTGGGTTTACTCATCAAACTGAACAAATTTGCTGAAATCACGTTTTATTTTTATACAAATTGGTCAGCTTGGCCGGTTTTGTTTGAAAAAAATTTAAAAAAATCGCGATTTTAGCAGTTGTAAAAAAAAAGTTATTCAGATTAATCAGTACAAGCCCACCTTAAAGTATCATTGCACCTTTATGTTACACCCTGTATATTACACTGAAATTGGTTTTATTGTTAATTGACTTATCTACCCCAAAGAGTACCTAAATCTATCTGTGAGTATATACTTGTAGGTACAAATGTTTTAATTTTGCATGTATTAGGAAATAAACACTATATAATCCATAAAACAAACATAAATTCTTAAAATTACCTACTATATTATGCTGCTGTTTATCCTTGGTTATCGATAATCCGCTAAGGCGATAGTGCACTGCAGCCCATCCCTATTTGTCACGTATACATCTATATAGTTTACTATAGCTCACTTGCCTACGATGTATTATTATGCGACCGATGCGGTAGACGCGCGCTATACCTACATACTTACTCTGAGGTTCATTATATCTCAGGGAGGGGGGTAACGCCCTCCCCCTTCTTAGGGAGGGGTTTACTGCTCCCCCTAAATCCCTCGCCGCCCTCCCCCCGAAACCCAATACTTTTTGAAAAACAATTTTTCGAAATCTGGTAACAATGCAGTGTATAGGTAATCTTTGGTAGTGTATTATTTGAGACTAAAGATGACCTAACCAACCTATCCAACTTCAATCCCAACCCTCCATCCATTTTGATACCAACAAACCAGATCCGATGTAGGAGTGTCAGGGCGGGGAAAGCATGCGGGTCCGACTTAAGTGCGAAAAACTTAAAGTGTCCTTGAAAGTTGTCCGCCGCCCTAAAAGATGTTTTTAAGCTTCTGGACAGGGGTGGACTCGGCATCAATATCAACGGCGAGTACATATTCCACCTCCGATTCGCTGACGATATCGTGGTCATGGCTGAGACTATGGAAGATTTAAGCACAATGCTCGATATCCTCAGTAAAGTCTCTCAACAAGTGGGTCTTAAAATGAACATGGACAAGATGAAAATAATGTTAAATGTCCGTGTCTCACCCACCCCTCTAAAGGTTGGAGACTCTACACTGGATGTTGTAGACGAATATGTATACCTGGTACAAACAGTCCAGCTAGGCTGGTCCAACTTCAAGAAAGAGATCAATCGACGAATCCAACTCGGCTGGGCAGCGTTCGGGAAGCTTCGCAATATCTTCACGTCCCAAATACCGCAGTGTCTCAAGACTAAGGTCTTTGACCAGTGTGTGTTGCCAGTGATGACTTACGGAACTGTGACATGGTCGCTTACTATGGGCCTCATAAGACGGCTCAAGGTCACCCAAAGGGTAATGGAGCGTGCTATGCTCGGAGTTTCTCTGCGTGATCGAATCAGAAACGCGGAGATCCGCAGGAGAACTAAAGTAACCGACATAGCTCACAGAATCACTTAACTGAGGTGGCAGTGGGCATGGCACATAGCTCGTAGAACAGATGGCCGATGGGGTAGTAAAGTTTTCGAGTAGCGTACGCGCACCGGAAAACTTAGCGTAAGCAGGCCTCTCACGCGGTGGACCGACGACCTGGTGAAGATCGCGGGAAGTCGATGGATGCGGGCAGCGCAGGACCGGTCGTCATGGAAATCCTTGGGGGAGGCCTTTGTCCAGCAATGGACGATTTCCTGCTGATATGATGATGATGACAGCAACATTTTACAATTTCGTGGCTTTTAAAATCTTAATATGACAACCCTAAATAAATGACAACACTGGTCTACTCGTCTATGCACCATATTTAAAAAAAAACAAGTCAAAACAATGCAAAGCGAATATAATCCGATTAGTGATGGGACTCGAATCGAAAATGAATATTCGAATCAATTCGAATAACCCGGCGAAAATTCGAACCATGATCCGAATAATCCCTTGATTCGAATTGATTGATACATTCGAATCAATACGAATTTATACGTTGAATCGAATCAATAAAATCGTTTAATAGATAAAAAATTATATAGATACGTAAAAAGTCCCAAACTACACTTTTTTTAACGGTTCTATAATTTTCAAATTGTTAGGTAGTTACTATGTCTTCACTGCGAAACACAAACATTTCACTTTATTTACACGCTTACGCTACACACACTTGTATTATTTACACCAAAAATACAGTCCCACTTCACTATCAAAAATGTAATTTTAAAAATATTTTAAACGCTTTTTAATGTCACCGTGTTCAAATTACTTCTGAAATATTAACTAACAAACCTCTATAAAACCACTTTCTAAAAAAACTACGAACGAAAAATTATTATTTATCTAACATCACTTTTTAGAATTTCAACCGTCTCATCTATAAGTTAAGTTTACCGCGCTATATAAGATTCGAATCATAAATATTAATTCGAATCATCAATCTGATTCGAATTGTAAAGATGATTCGAATCAACATTGAATCTCATTCGAATCAAGTTTTCACCGTCATAAACGTAGTGAATGCTCGGTGACCGTCGTCGTCATTCGATTCGAACCAAATGTGATTCGAGTCCCATCACTACCGTATTTTATTAATGTTTATAATATTTTATACAATTAATCCTACGAATTACTAAACAAATAGTTACAAAAGTAATTAAATTTCACACTGCACAACGGTTTCGTCATAATGTCTATCAAATTCTCTTCACTCATAGACTGATAAACGTTTCTTAATCACAATGTCTTTAACAAAGTGATATTTGATGACGGCTTTGCTCGTTTTGTGTTCTCACTGTTATCCATCATTTTAATCGCGCTTTCATTGTCACAATACATCACCACATTTTGCACAATACCGCCAATCCCTTCTTAAAACAGTTCTCTCACACGTCACAGCTGACATATTCTGCCTCCGCTGAAGACAATGATACTATACCGGGATCAGTGTTCTCGAACCTACCGATTTTTCGGTATTTCTACCGATATAGGCTATGTTCTACCGAAATACCGAAATGAATCGACTTTTCTACAATTTTAGAGTATACATGGAAATTCTCCCGATTTTTCTACCGATTTTTTACTTCTAAGTTGGCAACCCTTTTCATTTATATTTAATGTTACGGGGAAGCCCTCAATAGTAAGTATGAACCTAGTGCAGAATGTTCCATACATTTTGGGGAATACCCTGTGTCCTACAACTCGATGTTAAAAGGGGCTTCCCGCTCGGGAATTTACCTGTCTAGTCTATATACGTAATCAGGAATTCGGTTTAATTTTTTTCTTGTTCATTAATTTTCTTTACTTTGAAGAGAGAGTAGAGCACCTATCCTAAAGAGTGCCTACAAAATCTTTAAGTTAATAAAATGTCGTCTGACGAGCAGCCAAGCAGCTAATTGTTATGATTTTGAAATTAATTCAAATGTGACCGCGGCTATGGCCAAAGAATATTGGTATAAAAAATAAGTGTGATTGTATTAGTCTGTAAGTTTCTTTTTTTTTCAATAAATATACGACTTTGATTGAATACCGTATTTTTTTTGTCAAATACCGATTTTGGCTACAAATATACCGATTTTAGCTGACAACTCTACCGATCTCGCTCTATGACGTTCGAGACCACTGACCGGGATATCAGGTTTTCATTGTCCCCAAACTGCGTCACAGTAAGCATTTATCACGTTTTCTTTTCTTTCTTTCTTATAGGCAAGTACCCACCCTCCAGGTATCCTAAAATCATCTTGGCTGTTTCGCACATAGTCTTTGTAGGTTTATTTATGTATCGGCTTAAGTATGAAGGTGCATAGGTTATATCTGGTTTACTGATGGTCAGGTAAGTAAGACTTCCTATTATTTCTTTATATGGTACATTAATTATTATTTCTTCTTTTTCAGGAACTTCAAACTTATCTTCCATGGGTGTCTTCTCCAACTTACAGTCGTTCATTTTAAACTGTGTTAAAATTTTATAAATAAATTTTGTTTGTGATATGTGTAATTTATTTTCTGTTCTCTCTATTTCCATACCTAAAAATATATTATATATTTATCTGTCCTAAATATTTTGCTCTGAATTCTTCTTGTAGGTATGTAGTTACTGTATCTATCTGTTTAGTATTACTAATCAAATCTCATAGTATTTCCTCCATAATTAAAAAAACTGCAATATTTAATCTTCTCAACTAAAAATAAAATTATAACATGCCAATGTCTACATTATAGATATTAAAGAAAAACTACTATAAAGGTCTTTATTAAAGCAAAAAAAGTCAAAACAATAATTTTTTGAATTTTTCAAGATCGGTTGAGGTGTTGAATCATGAAAAGGTAACAAACAAACTCATTTTCGCATTTATCTTCTATATATGTATTTATAAAAATCATGTGTCACGGTGTTTGTGTTCATACTCCTCTGAATCGGCTTGACCGATTTCCATGAAATATTTTGTGTAGTACTTGGGTAGGCAATGGGAATAGGTCGTAAAGTATATTTCATTATGGCAAATAAAGTTTGCACAGTCAGCTAGTAATATTATAGTAAAGGAATGGTTTTATGAAATATTAAGCTTTAAAGTGCAAATTTTTGTTGGTAAAGTGTCCACCCTCCACCCCCTCTACCAGCTAAACTGCTATTTCAGGACATCTGAAAAAAATAAAGTAAATAGTAGCCCAGTGATATTGAAGTCATTGATAATGACATTGACATATAATCAATTTAAAAGAAAAACTATTACGGCTAAGTATGTTTCCTTAGTTTAGCAGTAATAGTCAACCAACTGAAGATGTTCAGTTGGATTTATAAAAAGTTCATAGATTTTCCATAGGTACATAATGCTCTAATTACTAACTACTTAAACAATTTATTTTTAAATGAAAAGACTGAAACCCTACTTTGCGCAAGTCAGACTTGTACTTGGCCGCTTTTTATATTAAATACCCACCTTGGAAGCACACAACTTTTTTTTTCTTCAAGATCAGGGATTCCTAACTTTATACTCTATGCGCCTCACCCAACTTTTTGTTAAATGCCCTCAATATTTTTATATTCTTTGCAAAAGGTGCCGAAATAAGGCGTCAAAATAAGTCATCATCTTCATATCAGCTGAAAAACATCCACTGCTGGACAAAGGCGTCCCCCAAGGGTTTCCAAGACGACCGGTCCTGCGCTGCCCGCATCCAGTGATCTTCACTAGGTTATCGGTCCACTGCGTGGGAGGCCTGCCTATGCTACATTTTCCGGTGCGCGGTCGACACTCGAGAACTTTACTGCCCCAACGGCCATTTGTTCTATGACCTATGTGCCCTGCCCACTAACACATAAGTTTAGCAATTCTGTGAGCCAAGCCTGTTACTTTGGTTCTCCTGCGGATCTCCTCATTTCTGATTTGATCGCATAGAGAAATTTAAGCATAGCTCGCTCCATTGCCCTTTGGGTGACCTTAAGCCTTCTTATGAGGCCCATAGTAAGCTACCATCAAGTCAAAATAAGTATGTAAAATAAACTAACGAAAATATAAATGAGCATTTTTATTCCAATGAATACCTACATTCAATTAACAAAAGTAAAACCTACAATAAGTGAATCCTTGGCTTCATATTACTCGGTGTACAATGGAGACCATTTTCAACATTTGTAGTCAACAGACACACCCTTGTTTCGTTTTTATTCCCAACAGTGTTGCAAAACCACTTTTACAAATACACCAAATATAAATGGAATTCACTAAGATCATCATCATATCAGCCGAAAGACGTCCACTGCTAGACAACGGCCTCCCCCAAGGATTTCCACAACCAGTCCTGCGCTGCACCCATCCAGCAGCTTCCCATGGCGTTCACCAAGTCGTTCGTCCTCTGAGTGGGAGGCCTGCCTACGCTATGTTTCCAGGTGTGCAATGTATTCACAAAGATAGCAAGTTGATAATGGTAAAAGAATACACAGAATATATACATGGTTCTACGTCCTTAAACGTTGACGGAAGGTTGCACTCCTGAGGCAGTGGAGTCTAGACTATCTTCTGATGGGGTGCTGTCTATCGTGGCTTCGCGGAAGGGGCCTCCAGCATTCCAGGGCGAGAGGAAGGTGCCCATAGCCCCGACAGGACCAGTGTGCAAGGAGATCAAAGACCACACTAACGGTGACAAGGCGGACAAGTAATTTTTGGTTAATTTTCGTCATTCCATTGTTTTTTCTATATTTGTCTTGTAAATTTTTAAGACTGATTAAGTTTCTATTAAATTGTAAAAGGGACGCACCCCATTGGTTTAAAATCCATGTTCCAGATCTTCATGCAGTTTGAAATTAATGAAATTAAGGCACCATCAGTTTCCGAGCTTTTAAATGTAACAGGAAATGGTCTGTATTTACAGGTACTGGTTCGGCAAAACCTGTTTGGTCCTAGCATTCTGTGGGCAGATGAAGTAGCTCAGAGAGACTTCCACTTCCTCACTTGGTTGGGAATTCTGTTCTGACCATAACAGTTTACTCCAATGAACAATATTGTTGCTTGTTCTTGCAGTTGTGATGATTACCATTCACCTAAACTGGAAGAGAAAACAGTTAAGATTTTACATGACAGATCATTCTATCACTAAACTGTTGGACTAACCAAAAATAAACTATACTGGAAAATCAAGCTGTCACAAAGGATGGTTTGGGCTCTAGTTATCACTGCGCCATCGAGTACCTAGTTGAAACTAAACACAGACAAATGAGAAAGTTGCTGCTTACATACATACTTTACTCCAAGCAGCAAAGTTAAGAGAAATTACCTACTTACACTTGCTCGCATGCAGCAAATGCAATTAATTAGGTAAATTTAATGCGCTCCAAGCTGTTTGCCAGTCCACGACAGATAAGCGTGTCTGGGAGGTTTTTCTGCAGGTGGAATTGATACTCATTGATTTGAGTGCCATGCAAGCAGTGAGAACAATGGTAACATTATAGGTATATTGTTGTGAGATATTAAACTACAAGTAAAAGAGATGGGCTCTGGTATAAGAATGTTATTGGGAGAACACTTAATACTAAATATAAAAAACATTGAGACACGTCACCTACAAGTTATTCAACCGGAATGATGTGGACAACTCATTCTATAAACATTTCAAACTCATGTGTCATGCGCAGTTCGATTGCAGATAACTTTGTTTGTGGCTAGTATGCATCGATCGCGAAGATATAAAGCTTATTTCAACATAGGTTTATTTATTTGCTTGCAAGTCTCTCCTTTGGTATTGGGCTCCCGTTACGTCCTTCCAAAAGCACTTACCTAATTCTCCTGGGGCACTCACAGTCTCTTCCTCATTTTATTGGGTGCGTACTGCATAAAGGCGAAGATTTCTATCTACTTACTACCTTTTTTCTTTCGATTTACCTACCCTTCAAGACGCGACGTTCCCACTTGGAAAGAAGTTGACTAAACTGCTTTAAATAATGTATGAGTTGCTTTAGCTTTAAAGATGCTTTGAAGTCTTTGATAGGGTTACTGACATCACAAAAAAAAACAATTACACTACCTACACTCGTCTCGTCTCGGATTAAAGAATATATAATATGGTTAAGGCTGGCTCTGCTGAGTCAAAATGTACCTCTTCATTCATAGTAGGTACTCTAAGAAATCAAAGCAAATGAGTAGGTAATTATAAACTCTGGCTAACTGGCCGGTGTGTGATGACGCCACAACTGGTAACCCATAGCAACCAGCGTCGGAATAGTCACAACAAACGTCATTAGGGTTTACTTTTGTTTGTTTCTTGATTGTCCAAATTTGTCCCAACAGCCAACATTCAGGGAAAAAAATAGAGAGTGGAAAGTTACCGATTCACAAAAAAATTCAACGAAATTGGTGATAAAATTGACATTTTTAGTATCCAGAGCCACAAAATAAATTAAAAAAATATATTTGAGATTGCCGTCTGTGATTGCCGTAATGGTTAATAGTTATCTGTGGCCAGCGTCGGAATAGCTGTTTCGCAAAGTTCTGTGGTCTGATGATCTCACTTTATGTTGTCGACTCGCTCGGTCGGTCGGTACCTACCGATTACAGATCTAATTAATAAACCAAGTACCTATCGATAAATAATTTCTCTTTAATTTCTGTACTATATTCCTTAGGTATCGATGTACAATAAAGCATGAGTGGAGAATTGGAAAAAACCCATTGTTTCAAAACGCAAAACAAATTCTTAGTCAAAAGTGGTTGCAAGAAACGTATGTGGCGATCTTTGAAACAAATTTTGGTCGCTGAGAGAACTCTACCGTGGCCAAATGATGCTGTACTTTGTACGTCGTCCTCATATTATTCCATTCGTCAAAATATTCTTAGTGAAAACGAAACCTTTCAAATGTACTTACTCTTTCCTATACCCTGGATTTGCACTCGGCCACTGCCACTGCCGGAAATATTGCACTAAATACTTCTGCGGCGGCATCGACGCGAATGAGTGTTCACTCTCAGCCGATTCCTTTGCACGAAAGCAGACAATTGTGGCAATCATGGTAATGGCAGCGGCAGCGGCATGAGCAGTGGCAACGCGAGTGACCTATTTACATTCTTGCGCTGCCATTTTTCCTGCCCAACAGGCCTGAGTGAAAATGCGCCATTACATTCATGAACTTCATATTTTACAGATTATTCAATAAATGCACCACCAACATTCAAACCCACTAAGAAGTACTCCGATATCTCTGGTCTCCCGGCACCTTACATGGACCGGCACTCCAAGCTTTATTATAGTAACGCTGAGGAGTTTGCAACGGTGCGCAGCCTGCCAATGGACCTGACGGCCGGATACCTTCAGTTGCGAGGAGCAAACACGGTTGTTGGGTGAAACTCATAGATAAACCTTATCACTGGAGCTATAATGAGTACCTACATAATGATTGAAGTTATTTGTTATAAATGGGCACAGATTACATGTTAAACAACTAGATCCTTTATATGTTTTATACAAAAAACGTTTGGACAGTTATTTGATAGGTGACAAGGATAGAAACATTCAAATAGCCATGTTGAGACATAGAGAACTGTGAAAGTATGCACTAAAAAAGGTTATGGACACTTTTGAATGTGAATCTTTTATGTGATCTAAGCAAGTGGGTATTAAATTCTTTATTTTAGTAATACATGTACAGGCAAATCAGCCAGACATGATTTCTGCATTTTTCTGGGTGTATACATCAGTTTCTGATGTGATGCTATTAACTTTCTATATTATCTGCGGCTCATCCATTACTCCCTACTTGCCCTCTGTTACTTGTACATTCACACGATAGCAACAACTATGTCTCGGTGATTTGAGTGAATTATGGTTTATGTATAGTAAAATTAATAAATGATATTATAAACAAACCAAATTAATTAATCTTATTTATCGAAAAAATAGCTTATGATTAAGTACATAAAAGATATAAAAATACTGAAAGAAGTTTTGCTACCACCACTGCAGCCATACATAAGCTGATCATGTTAGTCTGTTAGCTTTATGGATTATAACACCTGTGTTCTCTACATGTTGAAAACCCATCTGGCAAAGGCATGTATGTTTCGGAAGAAGCAATGTTCATCATCAGGGCTAATATGTCAGGTGATGTGAGTAAACATGATTTTGGTTTATATTCAGCTAACTCTTTCACTGTCAATGTTAGAAATCTGATTGGACTAATGAGTTTATGAACAGGCTTTCCAACAAAAACAAAAATGTCTCTCTTTTTATCAGCCTGATTGTTTGCTCCATTTATACTGTTGTAGTTTGTATCATCTTTAATTGCGACATTTTCTAAATTTATTTCTGCCTCGGTAACATCTTCAGAATCGACACTATGTTTTTCATCATTTTTTGTACAATCTTCTTTGTTTTGAAGGTTTTCTTCAATGTTAGCATTAAGTGATGCCACATTATCATTAGTCTTTGTACAATCTCCTTTGTTCTGCGGGTCTTCTTCAATGTTAGCACTGTGTGTTTCCAAATAATCATTATCATTGGTTGTGATATTCGTCCAGAATGAGTTTAAAGGTTTATCTTTCAAGTCCTGAAACAACCCATATACTTAAGTACCTATTATTAAAACTTATCCAAATGGTTCGCAAAATGTGGCTGTAAAGCTTGATATTTAATATTACCTTTTGCATAGCTAAATAATAACGCTCCGCTGCATCAAACAAAACTAATTCATTGTTAATATTGATATCATCCATTGAAAATATTTTGATGACTGTATCAAGTGCCAGCTCTTCAATACTGCTGTCTGACAATGCCAATTTTGTGTCTGACTTTAACATCTGTTGGGCAGAAAAAACAGTCTTCCGATTAGGTACTAATTAGGGTATCCAACTATTTTTTGGGGCCTTAAGGGACAAACACTCATAAATCTTGAAAAACACGGGATTTCTCTTTTTCACCTGGTACAAATAAAAATCATAGAATTTTTGCCAAAATTTGTTTCATATAGACTTAAAACTTATAGTTTGTTACAGATTTTACCGTTCGTCTCGTTCTCAGCCCGCGTCGCGGTCAGAGTGCGCACGTTGTACGCGCGCTGCACGGCCGTCTGCAGATTTCCGTAAAATACGGACATGGGTTGTCCCAGCGGGACATAGAAATTTATGCAAGAAATATGGGACGGTTGGCAACAGTAGTACTAACATACTTAATTAACTACAATATACTTACAAAAGCGTCGGTGGCTCAACCGGTAACGACTCGGTCCATCTAACCAGAGGTACCGGGTTCAAATCTAAACGGCCAATGTACCAATAAGTTTTTTAAAAACTTATGTACATATCATTACCGATTGCTTTAACGGTGAAGGAAAACATCGTGAGGAAACCTGCATAGGCCTGCGAAGAAACTCGAAGGTTGTGTGTGAAGTCGACCAACCCGCACTGGGCCCACGTGGTCGACTAAGGCCTAATCGCCCTAATTCAGGGTAGGCTCGAGCCCCTCGGTGGGGACGTATATGAGCCGATATAATAATAAAAATAATAATATACTTGCATAATTAACTATAATTAAATACTGGTTCAAGAAAGGAAAAGATAGAGACATGGAAGAAACGAGGAGGGCTTTGCCCAAAGAGGGGTTTATAAGAAGACAACTTACCACATAAGTAAGTTAAAAAAAAGGCTTTTTCATTTACTTTTTACTTATTTAATTATGAGCACCTTGATATGGCTTCTATACAAATGGTTATTTAATAGTAGAAACTCACCAAGCTAAAGAACAGTAATTTAAAAAACGTTACTCAATTGCCTATTATAAAGGAAATACTCATTTGCACATTTTAAAGGAAATATTCATTTTGTACCTGTAAGCTCTCAGTCTCCAGTTCCTTGTCTCCAATAAGCTTGGCAAACTCATAAATTCGGCACGCATTTTGTGGCACCAAATTGCCAGAAAGGTATGCAGTGCACACGGTCTGGAGATGTGGCAACATATACTTCTGGGCTGCATAGTACAGTTCAAACCCAATAATGTAACTGTCCAAATCTATATCATCTGTGTACACATATCTACAAATCAATTCGAAAACATCAATTGTTATTGGTCTTAAGGATTTCTAAAGAAAATATGATGTAAGGAAACGGAGTTGGTACTTACTGCAGAACTTTCATAAATATATCTAGCTGGATATCTGGTATAGGAATCGGGTTGTTTCCTTCAGCGATTGGGCCATAGAACATGGCTTGGAAAACTGGAGAAGCCATCGCCAGAATCAGCTTGTGAGCTTTCACTAGGACCTTGTCGGGTCCTAGGAGGAAGCTGCAGTCCGCCCACTGCCCAGTGACGAGCAATTGCGCACCGCGCTGCCGGATTTGCCCACACTCTAACTGCCAGTCGACATCCTCGTAAGAAGACATTTGTACAAAGCGCAAGCAAGAATAGAGTATTGATTGAGGGGGTTCGTAGTTGTGGGGATACAAACGACAGTCAAAACAATGCACTAAAGTTACTAAAGAAAAGTTAAAAGAGTCAACAGACATCAGTCAGCACCCACTAAGTAGTAATATTTTGTATTATTTGCTACTAAACTGTCTTAGGCGGTAACTTGCAGGTACCAAAGAAAGAGGACGGTTACTAAAGAAGAGGACGGTTACTAAAGAAGAGGACGGTTACTAAAGCGCGCAACACATAACATATGAAGCGAATGTGCATCGAATGTGGCCGCCTAATAATATTTTTTGTAATAATACTAAATGTTATCTTTGGCATTCATGATTATTTTTTTATAGTAATTTTGATTTTTCCCACGGGAACTCTTGAATTTTTCGGGATAAAAAGTATACTGTAAGTTAACCCGAGCTATAAGAAAATTTCAAAAAAATCCAAAATTTGGTGTTTGTCAACCACAGTTATTTTTTTCCAAAAATATTTAATGTACAGACAGACACGGTCTCGTTACAGTTTTATTATCCAAGAGAACTATCAAATCACTGGCACCAGCACCAGCTAATACAGTCATGAAACGATGTCTACGCGGGGAAGCCGCGGGCAAAAGCTAGTTTATTAATAAAATACCTACTTTTTACTAGAAGATCTGCCTAAGAACTACGTTGGACACTAAAGGACGTAACTTTTGTAGGGCATTCGCTGCGCTGCCGAGCTTCACACATAATGCTTGCACATGTTCTTTCCAATTCATGTTTGGGTCTAGTGTGAAACCTAGAAATCTACATTTGTTACAAAGGGGAACTGGGCCACTGATGACAATTGGCTTTTGAATGGGGCGTGCAAACTAGGTACCATTAGATTGGATTTGGCCGCATTTAGTATCAAACCATTTGACGAACCTATGAGAGAAGTCATTTACGTGACATAGAAATTCTCTCTATAGAAACTCTTTGCTAGATTAGATTTATTTACTTACGTATTTCACCAATTACATACCTACCATAAATAAAAAAAATAGTGCACGCCTCCACGCACGCATTCGCTTCTTGTGTGTAGTGCACTAAATCACATTACCTACCCTACTTTAAATATATTATATAATTTTACGAAAACCTAAAAACTTTTAGGTATTGCATTGTTTATCGCGATATCATGCATGCAAAATTTCAGCTCAATCGTAAACCGGGAAGTGAGTCAAATTTAAATTGCAAGATTTCGCCCGAAGAAACATACATACATTGCAAGTTAATTAAAAGCTTGTAAAAATAAACTGATGCACGCCTCCATAACTCACGCATTTGCTTCTTGTGTGTAGCGCACTTAAAGTCATCAGTCATCCATCACTCAGCTGCGTTCTGAATGTGTCGTTCGTTCGGGGTTTCCCGCATTTTCCGGTTCCCGGAAAATAAATCAATGTTGCCATGTTCTCGCTCAGTAATCCTGGATCCACACATTGGCCTAGTACGTGCGTGGTAGGTATAAAAAATGTAAACTCAGCAGCAAAGAGTAGTATTATATCTCAGCAGAATGATATAAATTATATTTAGGTAGTTCAGTTTATATTCTGCTTGGATTTTGCGCATACTTTACTGTTTCTTTCTCTTGCTCAGAAGGATCATTGATAAGTCTAAGTTTGTGTTTTGGTATAATTTCTATATTACTTTTAAAAGTAGGTACCTATACGTTGTTAAATATTGATCTTGTTTTCATTTATTGACAGCAATCATTATAACTCGGTAAAATTATAAATGTACTTATCTTAAAAAGGATTATGTAAGAGAATTTTAAACAATAATACTTAAAATAAAACAAAAATCCGTTAAAAATGTTTAGGTATTCTAAGTGTGGCAGCGATTGGGCGCTGTGAAGCTGATGTAACACCGTCACACGAGGTGACGGGCAAAATGAAATAACAGATAGCCGTATCTGTAAACGCTATATTTACCAAAATACATATTACAGGATGGTTTTTAATTGTTTTACAAGGGTCTAGAAATGTTATTTGATCGATGAAATCTTATTTAATTTACAGTAATTGAAGGGGATTGTATGAATTGAAACTCCATAGATTTGTTCGAAGTTCGACGTCAGAGCGAGACACATATAGTGAGATAGTTGCAGAGATAGAGTATGGCGGTGATTGCCTTTATTTGTAAGTTTTTATCTATCTCGCTATTAGTGGGATCATGGGTGACGGTTTATTTAGACAGAGACAACAATACAAAAAATACTTAGAAACTAATTATAGACATGAACAATTAAAACAAAGGAACATAAGTGCTTAAAAAACATTATTTACAAATTGGAGGGTTTATTTCCTCTAGTCGCTTACAGTCTCCCCCTCGGTGCGCTTAATAGCACCCATAGTGATCGGGGTAGCGACGTTCTCTTCTGTGCTAGTCAATATGACTAGTCTTGTCATGGGGCGCTTGAAAATCCCAGCTTGAGTCTTCACATCGACGATTCTCGTGTGACCGTCAGAGCCTGGGTACTTCTTTACGATGCGTCCTCTTGGCCATACTCCTCGCGGTAATGAGCTGTCGACGATCAAGGCGACGTCTCCAACTGCTGGTTCACGGTAGGGTCGATTTCCTCTGCTGATGCTGATCGTAGGCAGGTACTCTCGTAGCCATCGTTTCCAGAACATATCAGTGAGTCTTTGGGCGGCTCTCCAGTTGGAGTCTAGTGTTTTGCTGCCATTTCCAAGCTTATGAGCGCCATGAGAGCGTCCAATTAGGAAGTGATTTGGAGTTAGGCTTTCCTCATCGTCTGGGTTGATAGATACTGCTGTAAGGGGACGAGAGTTGACCAAATGCTCCGCTTCTAGTAAAAGTGTATGGAGAATCTCCTCGCTTGGCTCTCTTTCTTTAAGCGTGGCGTGCAGGGCGGTTTTGACAGAGCGTACCATTCTTTCACATACGCCATTCATGTGGGGAGCGCCGGCAGGTGAAAACTTCCATTTAAGCTTCGCAGATCCAGCCAGGTTTTCGTTAAGTTCTTTGATTAGCTCGCGGCTTGCTCCCACGAAGTTTGTGCCATTATCGCTGTACATAGTTTGCGGTTGGCCTCGGCGAGCTGCTAATCTTCTCATGGCTAGTATCATGCTATCAGTTGTCAGTGATGCTGCGAGTTCCAGGTGTAGAGCTCTCGTTGTGAGGCAAGTGAAGAGCGCACACCATCTCTTTTCTCTACGTCTTCCTACTTTGACTGTCATAGGGCCGAAGTAGTCTACGGCTGTATGGGTGAAGGGGAATGTGCCCATATCTAGTCGTTCGGCCGGCAGATTTCCTGTTGGAGCCACGCGTGGTGCGCTTTTATGCACTCTGCACCAATGGCATCGGGTTGTTAAGGCCTTAACGACTTTGCGCAGCGATACTATGTAGAACCTTTGGCGTAGTTCGTTCATAACGGTTTGATGATTTCCGTGGTCGAAGCGCCGGTGATAATCTTCTATCAGCAGGCGAGTGACGTAGTGTTTTCCGTCTAAGATGATGGGTTTGGTGTACTCCAGCGGCAGATAGCTTGCTGCGCCGACTCTCGTGTGAAGTACTAAAATCCCGTCGCATAGAGTTACGTTAAGCTTGTGCAGTGGTGATCCCTTTTTTACGTTTTCTCCCTTCTCTAGGGTTTTTATTTCTCTTTCAAAGCAGTCGCGTTGAACGATTTCGAAAAGCCTTTTCTCGGCGTTTTTTATTGTCTCTTCTGACATAGGCACAAGGTCGTTAGTGCGAGCGAGAGAGGTAGCGAGTGAGTCGGGTATATTGTTTCGTATAGACGAGCGAGCGAGAGGTGTAGCGGGGATGTGTTTCTGTCCCTTTCTAGCGTGCTTTCGCCAGTTCGCATCTTGCGGCTTTTTCTTGATATGAGCTGCTATACGTGTTTTGTTTTTAAGGTTTTTGAACAAGGCGATGTACTGCAGGAATCGGGCTGTGGCTCGTAAAAGACGTAACCATGTAGAGAATCGGTTTGGATCGGGCGTAACAATGGTTACACGTCTAATCGTGTGGGTTGTAAGACGTTCTTCTCCGGTTGTTACGGGCACGGTAGCGGATCGGTCAAGCGGCCATTCTGACTCGGGCTTTCGTAGGAAGGCGGGGCCGGAAAACCATCTATGGCTTGAGTTGAAGTTTTCTGGGGCGCCGCGGGTTGCGTCGTCAGCCACGTTTTCTTTCGTGGGTACCCATCTCCACTCGTTGGATTTGGTATGGTCTTCTATCTCGGCTAGCCGGTGAGCTACGAACGTCTTGAAAGTACGTGGGTCGGACTTGATCCAGGCAAGCACGGTGCGTGAGTCGGACCAGTATATTCTTCTCTTTATTTTCTTATCCATTTCTGTCTGTATGGTGGCGGCAAGGCGGGCTCCCATGAGAGCGGCTTGAAGTTCCAAGCGTGGTATCGACGTGGGTTTGTTCGGTGATACTCGTGCTTTTCCGGCCAACAGACATATTTCTGTGTGATTTGCGTGCTGGATGCGTAGGTAAACGGCGGCGGCGTATGCTTTTTCACTGGCGTCGCAGAATATGTGTAGCTCCGCCTCTTGATTCGTTTGCGATACGCATCTTGGTATGTGCAAACTAGTTAGTTTGTGTAGGTGTGATAGCCATTCGCGCCAATGCAGGTCTTGTAAGGGCTGCACGGGCTCATCCCATCCGACTCCGGTTCTCCATAAGTCTTGGATGAGCATCTTTCCTTGAATGAGCGTAGGTGAAGCAAGGCCTAGCGGGTCATATACTGACATCACAGCGCTAGTTATCTCCCTTTTGGTAGGCGCGCGTTGTCCTGTAAGCGCCTCTTCGGGTGTGTTTCGCATGTTTAAAGCGAAATTAAACGTATCTTCTTTTACGTTCCATCGTAGGCCGAGCGTTTTTTCTATAACTGCAATACTTCCTAGCTCTATGTTTTCAAGCGAGTTTCGCGTTTCAGCTAGCTTTTCTATAGTTGATTCCATGTTGCTAGCCCAGCCGCGCAGGTGAAAACCAGCCTTCTTATGTATTGCGTCGACTTGTGTTGCTGTCTCGCTCGCACTCGCAGAGTCGTAAAAGCTTTGCAAGTAATCGTCCATGTAGTGGTTTCTTTGTATCGCTCGTGCTGCAGCGGGGTACTCTTTGCTTGATTGCTCTGCGTTGAAGTCTTTCACGTAGATCGCAGTACATGGCGAGGATGCAGCTCCAAATATGAGCGATGTCATTCTAAATTCTTTCGGTGGCTCCCCCTCGTGGCATCTCCACAGGAATCGCAGACTATCGCGGTCTTGCTCTCTGATTTTCACGCGAAGAAACATTTCTTTTATGTCTGCCATAATTGCTATGGGGCCTTCTCGAAATCGCAGCAGTACGCCGAATAGTGATTGCAGCAAGTCGGGTCCAGGTAGAAGCTCGTCGTTGAGGCTTCGTCCGTATGATTTAGCGGCGGCGTCGAATACGAGTCGCATCTTTCCTTTCTGTGGGTGAGTTACCGCAAAGTGGGGTAAGTACCAAGCGCGCGGCGTAGTAGGCGCGTAGCTCGTAGCAACTTCCGCGTAGCCGTTGTCAATCAAATTTTTTATTTGCTTTTCATAGCTTTCTTTGAAGTTTTTATCCTTCTTCATTTTCTTTTCTATGCCGAGCAGTCTTCGCAGAGCGTTGGGTCGGCTTTCAGGCATTCGTGTGTCGTCTGTCTTCCATAATAGCCCGGCTTCGAACCTTCCTTCCTCAGGCACGTACTTGCAAGTGGACTTTAGTATTGTGAGAGCTCGTTCCTCCGGGTCGTTCGCCGGTTTTCTAGGCGTTATTCCGAGCGAATCGATGGCGAAATGTTCTTTTATGAGCTGCTCCACGGTGTCTTCGTGCGTACTGACATGTGTGAGGTGGTTGATGACGTGTATCGACCTTACAGGCTTCGTTATGCTGGAGCTACAGCCATGAAGGACCCAGCCTAGGGTTGTAAGCGAAGCTACGGGCCGAGACCTGCTTCCGCTGCGTACGTCTCGTGACACGATCAAGTGCCAGTTATCTTGCCCAATCAGCAGTGAAGGTTTGGCAGTGTCGTACGTGAGCTCGTAGGGCACGTCTTCCAGGTGTGGACATTCATCCAGGTCTTCCTTTCTGACCGCTTGAGGTGCCAGTTTCAGCTTTTCTATTGTAGATGCGGTCATGTCTTCATACTCGCGGCAGTAGAGTCCTCTTATTTTCAGTTCCAGCCGCCGGGAAGTAGCTTCCTTTAGTCTCTGTCCTCCCACTCCCTCGATGAACAGTTCCTCCTTGGGGCCCCGCGCGCCTATCTCGTCGGCTACGCTTTTCTCGATCAGCGTGACGGTGGAGCCCTCGTCGAGAAGAGCGAAGAGTTTCTTCGTTCCCGTTGGACCCGAGATTTCTACTGGAGCGATCTTTAGGTAGGCCTTCGTGGCCACCAACGTGTTGACCGATGCAGTTTGCTTATCTTCTTTGTTTTCCTCCTGTTTTTCTTGCTTTTCAGGCGCTGAGTCTGCGTGCAGTAGCACGTGGTGGCCACGCCTACACTTGGAACACGGTTTCGCCTTGCAGTTGAAACCTCTGTGTTTTGCACTTCGTAAACAGCGAAAGCATACGTGAGCTTTTCTCACTATCTCCCATCTCTTTTCCACGTTAGCGTTTGTGAATATCGCGCAGCTCTTCAGTTGGTGGTCTCTTTCACACGCAGGGCAGGCGGCATCTTTTGTCTCTTTCTTTTGATTAGTAGCGAAGACGTGTTGCATCTCTCTTTCGCATGCTTCGTCCTCGTCACTCGTCGTTCTGCCGCACTCGTAATCTGACTCGTAACTTGCTTCTTCGACCACTGCTGTAGCTGCGTTCACCCTTCGTGGTTTTCGTAATGCGCCGCCGTTGTTTGTTTCCCGCTTAACGCTCCCTGTGTCGTAAGCTTCAAACCGGTCGGCTATCTTGTTTAGGAATGTTGACAACGCGAGTAGTATGGGTTGCTCCTCGTCCAAAGCTCGATAATCGAACCACCGGAACCGTATGATGGGGCTCATCTTCTCAATGATTTTCTCAGACAAATCGCTCGAGTGTAGAAAGTTGGTCTTCTTCATCTGGACGATGGTGGCTACTGTGTTGGCTACAACACCTGCAAATTGCACTATTTCTCGTGCGTCGTCCGTCATCGGGCGTAATTTGTCGATATTTGCCATCTCGTTCTTTATGAGGTATGATGGGCGGCCGAATCGTCGTTCCAGGGCGGTGAGGATGTCTTCTGGGTCGCTCGCTGTGTAGAGCCTGCCTTTGATTGCCTCTCTCGCTCTACCCTGTACAGCGCGCCGTAGCCTTGCGACATTTTCTATGCCGCTGAAGTACGACTCCGTGTCCCGGTAAGTGGCGCGGAATGCGATCCACTCGTTTGGGTTCCCGTTGAAGGAGTGCAGCTCTGCTATATAGCGCGGCGCGGTCTTCGGTCTGTTGCCCGTGGTACTCGCTTTGATAGCTTCCATTATGGCGTTCGCCAAAGAACTTTCCGTGTCCTTTTTCCTTTCTTCCTTAGGAGCCGGTCGGGGCGCGCTCTCCTCACGCTTCTCCCCTGCCGCCGGCTGCGGCAATATGGCCTCCACTCCAGTAGCAATGTGTGCGTGTTGTCCGACCCACTGGTCTACTCTCTCGTTGACGGTAATGATTTCTTCGTCAGACTCGGAGTCGGAGTTCACCTGCAGTAGTTCCAGACGTAGCCGAGCGCAGTCGGCAGCGGCGCGCGCCTTTTCCAGGTTGAGCTGTTCTAGCTCTAGTTGGGCTTGTAGTTCGGCCCTGCGGCGCCCCGCTATTGACTTTCCTCCTCTCGACTTGGTTAGGACGGGCATCACTGAAGTGAGCTTTGATGTGTCTGTGCAATCCTTCGCAACCTTCTCTCTCTCGAGTATAGGTGCGTCTCCCTCTCGCGGCGGTTGTTCCTCAACGCCGGTCTTGTTCTCGCTCATCGTCCGATCCGTCGCGTTCGTTGCTGTTCCCACTACCCGACTTATCAGTTCCCTCGCTTTCTCCCCTTTGCGACCTCGTCTTCATCTCACTGCTACCGAACCGGCTCTTCTGCACGGAACGGTGCGATGAAGAAGCTACCTTGAAAAAGGCCGCCCCACCGCGTACTAAGCCTTGAAAAAGACTGCGGCAGTTACTCCTGCAAGGTTATTGCTGGAGCCTAAATACTCACTAGGAAACTTATGAATTCAGAAACTTTGAGGTCAGAAACTATATGACGGTTGACGGTTGGGTGTCTTCTTTGCCAGCGGTGACCTCTCGACGGTGCGTGGACTCGATGATGCTCTGCTCTGAACGCCGCTGTCCTCTTCTAACCTCGAAGTCAGCTTGCCCGAAGTGAACCTTCTTTTTTGAAGATCTTCTATATTGATTCTTCTGTTCTTCGATAATGAATCTTCTGTTCTTCGATAATGAATATTCTTTCTTCTATAATGAATCTTCTTTCTTCGATAATGAATATTCTTTCTTCGATAATGAATCTTCTTTCTTCTTTACTGACTTCTTTCTTCCATGTGCTGTTTCATTCTTCTAAATCCGGCACTCGATGGACCAAAACTGAAGGGGATTGTATGAATTGAAACTCCATAGATTTGTTCGAAGTTCGACGTCAGAGCGAGACACATATAGTGAGATAGTTGCAGAGATAGAGTATGGCGGTGATTGCCTTTATTTGTAAGTTTTTATCTATCTCGCTATTAGTGGGATCATGGGTGACGGTTTATTTAGACAGAGACAACAATACAAAAAATACTTAGAAACTAATTATAGACATGAACAATTAAAACAAAGGAACATAAGTGCTTAAAAAACATTATTTACAAATTGGAGGGTTTATTTCCTCTAGTCGCTTACAGTAATATTATATGCAAGCACACGAGCAGAGTGCAGACGTTGAAGAAAAGAGGATGTGAATTAAAAGTGACAGATGTTTCTGTATCATGACGTTCAAGATATGTGTTACCAATACGTTTTCCATTACTTCCCCATAAGCTTTACATTGCAACTCAAAGACAATAACATATTAAGTTTTTCGTCATGAAATGTTTCTAAAATGACTCTACATCACAGATAGTGTATATAATATGAGGTAGGTGTGGCATTTTCATACTGCGCAGCGATTGGAATTTGCTCCGACGTGCTATACATATAAACTATTAAAAGTATACTGAAGGTGAATGCGAAAGGCAATAGGGAACACGTCTACACGAAAGAGATAGCTATCTGTAGAGTATTGTTTTCGAAATACGCAGACGGAATATAGAATAGGAGGTACCTTTAATACGGAGCAGACAGAAGGGACATTACATTAGGCAATAGGTAAAATTAACTCTGCGTTTACTTTTATGTCTCAAAAAATAATTTGAAACATTAATAACAATGTTTATTATTATAACACGAATTGACAGTGTAATATTTTTTTTAAATCAATAACGTGTAAAATTGAAAAGCATTTGTTATTTATACACGATGTGCAATGGTCTAGTTGAGACCATCGTCGGTCCACCGAGTGGAAGGCCTATCTACGCTACGTCTTCCGGTGCGCGGTATATACTCGAGAACTTTACTGTCCCAACGCCTATCTGTTCTACGAGCTATGTGCCCGCCCACTGCCACTTAGTGATTACATGCTCAGTGCTGCCACTTAAGTTTAGCAATTCTTAAAGCTAGCCGGTTACTTTGGTTCTCCTCGTTTTTGGGCCTACAATTTTTTTTGAGGTCGGTGTCAGCAATTCCATCGAATCTAAAACATTTGATACGTAAGTAGCTGTGTGCTGGTACCGACCTCCAAAATAAATTTAGGCCCCTAATTTAATTCGTACCCACCTTTGATTTCGTTATTGTTGGATAATGTCGAGTATATAAGTATAATAATATTATTTCATACTTTTGAGTGAATTTAATTTTGAAGTCGGTTTTTAAACTTAATTTTGTTTATTTTTTACACGATCCACTAGTGGAATCGTGGTCCAATATTACCTTGGCTCCAATGCTATAACATAATGCCGTCGGTGGCGTAACGGCTAGGGCCGCCGCCTCCTGTCCGGGAGGTCGTGGTTCGAATTCCGCCACGTACCAATGTGATTTCGAATTTAGATTTCTTTTGTACGTTTATCCGAGGCTCTTACGGTGAAGGAAAACATCGTGAGGAAACCTGCACACGCCTGCGGAGAAACTCGCAGGTTGTGTGTGAAGTCGACCAACCCGCACTGGGCCTGCGTGGTCGACTAAGGCCCGATTGCCCTAATTCAGGGTAGGCTCTAGCCCCTCGGTAGGGACGTATATGAGCTGATATCATCAATGCTATAACCCGGACTCAGTCAATGAAGGACCTGGGTGTTTTATTCGTTCCAACTCTCAGTTTCCGTGATGAATCATATCCTGGAGCTTACAGTCAAATGTTTTAAGACTTGGTTCTGTGACGCGAAATTGCAGGGACTTTTCTCACGCCAATGTTATCGGCTTGCTTTCCACTTCCTTGTTCAGATCGAAGCTGGAATCTAGCGGCTGTATTTGGAGCCCTCATGAGGCAGTATACACACTAATGATTAAAAAGGTTCAAAAGCGTTTCCTGCGCTTTCTCTACGAAAAAACAAACGGTGTCTACCCGTTCATGATTCCAACACGGTTTCTGCAAGGCATGCTGGGGTATCATTTTTTAGAAACTCGGCGTCTGAATGTACAAATGTCAACCGTGTGTCGAATATTGCGGGGTCAGCTAGATGTCCCTGCTTTGACCGCTGTCTCCTGCCGATTATTTGTGCCCGTGCCCGCCAGTCGCCGTTGTGTCGCGCGCTGCATCACTTTAAGGCCTCATGGTACTTAAAAATCTGTGTTTGTCTTTTTCTTTACGTGTAAAGAGGGAAGAAAATAACCTGTTTTCGTTTTTATTTTTATCATATTTATCTTAAAAAAAATCTAATCGTAGTTTTCCCTTCAGTCACCTATGAACTTTATTTTAATCATCATATCAGCCACAAATCGTCCACTGCTGGACAAAGGCCTTTATTTTAGTAAATAAATCATATTATCAAATTACTTATTTTAAGAATAAAACCGAAAATAGACGATAAAATGGCTCGAAAATAGGTACCTTTGTTAAATTATTCTATCGAGCCAACTTTATTAAATCGTGTTTCCATTCGATATAGTCCCTCGTAACTATTCTCAATAATACAAATATGTTTCCCTAGATTTTAAATTAGTTGTTAACTACTTCAAAAATGAATTCTAAAAACCTGTTTAAGTGGATTTTTGGTACCACTGCGCCTTAACGCGCTTGGCAAGTCGTGCCCGCACTGTGACTTCTTTTTTGATGGATGGCCAGTGATCTTTAGTTCATATCTGAGATATTGTGAGTGTGAGAATGGCACATTTACTACCTAGCCTAAGATATTTGATCCTGAATAATGCTAATGTGTATACTGATTTAGATTTTAAATTTATTTTAACTTATAAATTACTACCAATTAGAGTAATGTTGTAATATAGTGATTTGGATGCAAATCTGTAATGTTTGTTACATTTATATGAAATAAAAATAAATTAGAGTGATTGATTATACCATGTTCATAGACTAGAAGAGCTTACCCCTAGTAATAGGAATTACATCTTACTTTAGGCAAAGTATATATATCAGTATGGACATACAGTATGGACACTCCCTGCCGCTCTCTAGATTGCGACCTCACCCCCTCGTCACCCAGATTGATACAGATTGGTTACAGTTTGGTTGTCGAACGTACAGGA
This sequence comes from Coleophora flavipennella, assembly GCA_947284805.1. Lineage (NCBI taxonomy): Eukaryota > Metazoa > Arthropoda > Insecta > Lepidoptera > Coleophoridae > Coleophora > Coleophora flavipennella. Next base: position 9,769,277 of record OX369306.1, on the reverse strand, counting down.
TTTCGCCATTTTGTTAGTTCCGTCATTCCTTTTTTGAAATGTCATTTCTGGCCCGTTGTATGAAGTGTCCGGGGTGTGCTTTAGGCGCCAGTCTCCCACCAACATATCTTTGTACTTCAAATATTTTTTCTTACCGTACCTTGTTAATATGTTTGTGGGAAGAAAATAAACTATGATTTATTATTATTATTAGTATATAAAGAGAAACAGCATCGGTGGCTCAACCGGTAACGACTCGGTCCTCCTAACCAGAGGTGCCGGGTTCTAATTCGGACGGCCAATGTACCAATGAGTTTTTCAAAATTTACGTACATATACTCACCGATTGCTTTAACGGTGAAGGAAAACATCGTGAGGAAACCTGCACACACCTGCGAAGAAACTCGAAGGTTGTGTGTGAAGTCGACTACCTTGCACTGGGCCCGCGTGGTCGACTAAGGCCCGATCGCCCTAATTCAGGGTAGGCTCGAGCCCCTCGGTGGGGACCTATATGAGCTGATATGATGATGAATGATGATGATAAAGAGAAAGTGAGGCTTAAGGGTCCTAAACCAAATATCTGTGAAATCCATGATATTCTAAGCTCAATAGCTTAGAGGTCTTAGACATTACGGTCAAAAGTAATGTACCGTCATGTAAACGAACTCTTTCTTTGTAATTAATATCCTTTTAGGCATATTTTTATATTAACTACCAAAAAAAAGCTGATTTCCAGGCGCATTTCCATAAATAAGGTCGTTTTTGCACGTCAATAGCATGCAAGATAATACTTTAATTGAAAAAAAAATCTAATATTTACCACAAAGTCATCGTCTTTCAATATTAAGCAATATTTTAATAAAATTTCGTAACAAAAAGCCTTAAGAAAATTCTAAAGATGTCGCAAAATATTACTATTTTCGCTGTTGAACCGACGCCTGTGACAATTCGTCAGACTGCGCGAGGACGCGCTTGGAAGAGGTCGGGTCACGCTGCTTTTTTCCAAAAAATATTACGAAATATTTCCTGTACATACATTGTGGTAAGCGACTAAACTTATTTGATACTTTCAATTTAATAAGTATTTATTAGCAGAGGTATTAGAAGGTAAAGGTGTTTTTTTCTGTTTTTGTATTAATTTTTACATATAAGTGAGGGTTTATGTATGATGATATCATGTTGTTACGTCCGGAAGCTTGAGGGTCTTGATCAGCTACATAGTGACTGGAACTCAGTGATGGCTATCTCTTTCAATTTCGGATTTTCACGCATATGTTTAGATTTATGGTGACACTTCTACCCGCGCGAGCTTGAGGGTCTGATGATGATCAGCTAGATAGTGACTGGAACTCAGTGATGGATAATGGATATCACTTTGAATACAGATTTTGTTGCATATGTTTAGGTTTATGGTGACACTTCTACCCTCGCAAGCTTGAGGGTCTGATGATGATTTAGCTAGATAGTGACTGGAACTCAGTGATGGCTACCACTTTTAATTTCGAATTTTCTCGCATATGTTTAGGTTTATAGTGACACATCTACCCCCTCAAGCTTGAAGGTCTGATGATGATCAGCTTGGTAGTGACTGGAACTCAGTGATGGCTATCATTATTTTCACACATATTAAAAGGGACAAGCATCACTGAGTTCCACTTACTATCCAGCTGATCATCATGAGAGCCTCAAGCTTACAGGGATAGAAGTGTCACCATAAATCTATATGCGTGAAAATCCGAAATTAATAATGATAGCAATATGTTGACACTTCTACCTTCGGTCTTATGATGAGCTAGTGAAGCGCAAAGTATCGCTTTAAAGCCGATCTTCTTTCTTGCTGTTTCATATTAAATTCTTTTTGGTTTCCGCTGTTGGTCGTGGTATTGATTTTTTTGATTAACGAAGAGGTGATATTGACAAGTTGGAGAAAAAATGGATGACGGTCGAATTTTTGTTGGTTTTTGGGTTGTGAATATTAAAATTTTTAGTTATCGGATATATTATTATTTATAGTTATTTTGAGTTTTTCTGAGGGCCTTTACACTCCGGCCGCATTTTTGGAATCCCGAAGATATTCCGCTTCGGAAGAACCTGAGACGTAATACAATACCAGCGCAAGATACAATATACTACAACGTTTTGCCAGCTCTCCTTATTGCTGCGCCGCATGGTGTAGTACTCACTTGAAGAGTGGTTGGATCCCGGGAAGGAGCTGTGCGTTCTGCGGCCATCTTTATTTGCTGTGCGGCACGTCCGACTTCTAGCTCCAAGGGAAGTGTTTTCTTTTTCATTATCTTAACCATACGCTATCTTCGAGGCCGTGCGATGTTAAGTATTGTGGCTGCCCTGCGGGTTTCTGTTGTTCTACATCAAGTGTTACTTTAAAGCTTCAAATTCCTTCACCTCTTTCTATTTTAACGGACTATAAATTTTAAGTTACTTAAGAGTATTTTGTTCCCTTCTGGTGATACTTACAACCTTGGGGTAATTTTCACCCCAAGTATTTTTTTTTATTTATATCTCATTATTAGATTTTATCGTTTTAATACCCAGGGAAGGGGACGATCGTTGCCTAACCGGCCTACAATTAAAATTAAATTTTGTAAATTTTTGGTATACCGATGCTTTGAGCTAATTTGTATAAAACATTCCTACATCGTCATCCCGTAATCCTTTTAGTATATTTTACCCTTTTTTTACTTCAAATTGTTTACTATATTAAAGGTTTTCTGATTCACTCTAAAATTATTTTCCTTTTAAAATCCGTCTAGGCCTTGATTCAAATTCCACGTATCATATGTGGCAAACTCCATAGGGGTTTTTAACCCCAATTTATTTTATTTTTGTCACACTAGATAATAATTGGATCTCTAGGAGCTTCAGTTTTAATACTGCGTAGTCTTTATTTTAGATGCCTCGGTTTCGCAAAGCAGTTTCAAAGTCCAAAGCTTTGGCTTCGAAGTTAAATTTAGCGAAAGCAATAGCGTGAGTTCGTTTCTTCAGTATCATTAAAGTACCAATTAATAAATACATAATTGAATTCATAAATGTATAGCAGTAAAATTTAGTCGTAATTATATTTCTTTGTGCAATCATTATACCATCTAGCAAAAGAAGGTAAATAATTGTAAATTAATGGATACCTACACATTTAATAAGATTTACTGAAGTACCTGCGCAGTAGACAGAAATTTCGTTACGTTGGAAACTGACTGACTAATTAATTTAAATTGATTGTAGTCTTTCACTGCGTACGCTGAAATCTGTGCCGCTATTGGTCGATTGATTTAGCGTCTTGTGCACAGACGACTAATCAACAATAACTTTTTTCAATTGTTTCGGGTGTTTCCGTCGATAATCTGCGCAATGATTACCGACGCATAATTTTTTTTGGGTTTTATGTACGGACATTATTATTATTATTAAAAAGCGTCGGTGGCTCAACCGGTAACGACTCGGTCCATCTAACCAGAGGTACAGGGTTCAAATCTGGACGGCCAATGTACCAATGAGTTTTTCAAAAACTTACGTGCATATAATTACCGATTGCTTTAACGATGAAGGAAAAACATCGTGAGGAAACCTGCACACGCCTGCGAAGAAACTCGAAGGTTGTGTGTGAAGTTGACCAACCCTCACTGGGCCCGCGTGGTCGACTAAGGCCTAATCGCTCTGATTCAGGGTAGGCTCGAGCCCTTCGGTGGGGACGTATATGAGCTGATATAATAAAAATTATTATTAATATAAATTATAGGTTGTAGTATTTTAGTAATTATATTGTGTTTTATTCACTATTTTTATTATGTTTTTGATCAGAAAATAAATGAATGTGATAGATAATGAATCAAGTATCAACTGAGTTTAGTTGTACAACATACCGCAGCAAATCGCTTCATCTATGTGTGCGTGAGCCATGCGGTCTTGTGCGAGCTACAATTTACCTAAAATTGGAGTGTGTGACTTCGGGAGAGCATCCTTAACAATCATGATGCCACCTTTTATCCGCCAAATATTCAATGGAGAATGATTTTGAGCAATTTGCACATGTAACATCTGCTTCTTGGCTATGGAAACCCAAGTAGTGTTGTTCCAAGTCACTCAACACATTCTCACCTTTAAATTTTAAATCGCATTGCTTACATTCAATTTGAAGACTGTATGGCTTTTCCTTAGTTGTACCGTACCTGTGTATGGTATATTGGTATCGTGGGGATATGGTTTCCTCTAATCGAAGGTCATATTTCTTGCTCTTTTCTGTTCCGTCTGGTAAGTCCGCATTTAAATATCTCTTATATGCATATTTGTTCATGAATTTTCTATAGCTTCCTGGGACTTTAAAAGTCTCGGGGCCCTCTACTATGTCCCTTATAAGAAGTTCCAAAATAGTTGTAGCTTCACTGGATTTCTTTGAATTAAACTTTTTACATACTCTGATTAGAGAGCCTACAATGTCTTTCCTCTCAACGTCCACTGGTTTAAGAAGTTTAGCCATCTGTAACATCTCATTGGGAACAGGATCGCGATTTTGTGCTGAAATGTTGAGTTTTTTATTTACCAAAACATGATCAACTTCATGGCAGGTGAAACGATTGATCGTTACACAATTTATGGTTAGTCGAACACAGACTCCAAAAGAGTTTAGTATTCCAGCAATTGTGGGTTTCGTCACACTAATCCTCGATGGAGCTGAATCGTCAATATTGAAAATGGTGCCATTTACGTCGGGATGTGGTTGTCTAAAAAACAACTTATTCAGCTGGGCTCTATTGCAACAAACTTCTAATACAATATCATCCAAATTTTTTGGTTTTGGATTCTTAGTTGCTGTTGTTGCTTCGTATTTTTTGACAGCTTCTTGAGCGAGGGGCATTGCAATATCAATCATTAACTTCAGGTGCTTCTTTAAGCTTTTGTGTTTGATTTGTAGAACAGCGTTCAGGCCAGCTAAGTCACTTATGCGCTTTAAATTTTCAATGTCCCAGTGGGTCCATTTTTTTAGGGCTTCCTTGACGACCTCCATGTAGATGTCTTTTTCGAGTGCATGCATATTGTCAAGGTCAAGATCAAATTCTTTCAGCAGTATCTCCTTTATGTGTGTGTTAGTTAAGTCTGTCTTATCCATGTTTTTCTTGCTGATCATACGTTTAAAGAGGCTTACTATGGGTTTTTCTGTAACAAAAATATTATATTATTAGCGTATTATCATCATTGTAGTTAAGTTCATGATTAAGTTATTCAAGTGACATAGAAGGCTTGTCCTTGCCGCCACAAAATTGCCGCAGACACTGTGGTGCCTGTGCCTGAGATACAATTAACCCAGTTACCCCTGAAATTATGTTTTTTTATTTACATGTGTTTTGTTGCCATTTTCCTGACTTGGAAATAACATTTGAAAAAATATATTTAAAAAAAATTGGGCGTTATAATGGCCTTTAGGGGAATCTGACTTGAACTGCAGGCCTGCAGGGCTACACAGGACCTGCCTCACTCTCACTGGCTGAACCCACCGGAATAGGCAATACACGCGCTGCAGAATGGAAAACTCAACAAGACAACTAAAAAGATTTTGATGTATTGTCAAGGATTGAATTCAAATCTATTTATCAAGCGACTTCCAAAAAGGAGGAGGTTCTCAATTCGTCTGTGTTTTTTTATTATTATTTTTTATGTATGTTACCTCATAACTTTGGACTGGGCGAACAGCACTCGGTCACGAGTATAACGCGAGAGTCAGCCATCGCTCCTCTCAACCATATTAGAGGGAAAGGAACGACCCGGCTCCCGATGCGCCACCATCCGCACGAACATTTAAGCGAGCGTGCACCACTCATGTCAATGCTAAGATAAAAATATTAATTAAATGAAGTACTACTTATACTTGTCATGTCTTGTCGCTTTCACGTCAATTCTTAGTTTGATCTTCATTTTATTACTATTTAACAGGATTAGTAGCGTTGATAGAAGAAACACTGTCTACCCATACATTTTTGTCATTTAAATATTCGGATGTCTTATAATAACCTTTTTTACATAGAGTTCTTTTGACACAATTTTTAAACTGTTTTTCTGACAAATTTAAGACATCAACAGGTAATTTGTTATACATGAGTGTGCATTGACCCACAAATGACTTATAGATTTTGCTAAGTCTGGTATAAGTTACTTAAAGTTTATTCCTATTCCGAAGATTACGACTGTGCCTGTCACTATTCAGTGAAAAAGAGATGCAGATTTTTAAGAACATACATTATATTTTCATAAATGTACTGACAGGTGAAAGTCAGTATATTAATATCTTTGAACTTATCTCGGAGCGACTCACGAGAACGCACTCCATAAATCGCGCGAACCGCTCTTTTTTGCAGAACAACTATGGTATTTATATCAGCTGCATGTCCCCACAAAAGTATCCCATAAGACATAATACTATGAAAGTAGCTGAAATATACCAGTCTTGCGGTGTCTATATCTGTAAGGAGCCTGATTTTTTTAACGGCGTATGCGGATGAGCTAAGCCTGCCTGCTAGCGTTTCTATAATTATGAGGGCCCCATTGATGCTTTGAATCAACAGTTAAACCTAGAAACACGCTTTGATTTACAAATTCTAATATATTACCAGCTAAGGATACATTGTTATTTACTTCAATAACATTAGGTAATGTGAATTTAATACATTTGATTTTTTTTGCGTTTAAGGCTAAGTTATTTATAGTAAAACAATTGTGTACTTTTGAAAGAGTGCCGTTTACTTCGTCAGACATATCAGTTTTTCTGTCAACCTTAAAAACTAGCGATGTATCATCCGCAAACAACACAACTTTCGATAGTGATTCAACCATGAATGGTAGATCATTAATATAAACTAAAAAAAGGAAAGGTCCTAAAATAGAACCTTGAGGCACACCCATCTTAACCAGAGAACCCATTGATTTCGTATGATCTAGAGCCTTATTTTTAACACCGTAATGGTCCAATTTTACAAGCAGAGTTTTATGTTCCACACAATCGAATGCCTTTGACAAAACGCAAAAGATTCCCATCGCGTTTTGGGTTTTCTCAAAAGCATCATATATGTTTTTAATTAGTTCAACTCCCGCGTCCGTTGTTGAACGCCCTTTTGTAAAGCCAAACTGCAGGTTATGGAGCAATTCATTGATATTATAGTGAGTCAACATTTGGTTTAGTATAGTTTTTTCAAAAACCTTACTTAAAACTGGTAGCACAGAAACAGGCCTATAATTACTTGGGTCTTTTTTTTCTCCGGACTTGAAGAGTGGAACAACTTTACTAAATTTCATGAGATCCGGAAATACTCCAGTATCAATACAAGTGTTGAATAGATCGGCTAAGTAAGGGGCCAAAATATAATTACGGACTTTATTAAATTAACAGACATGCCCCAAAGATCTTCAGTATTTTTTAGTTTCACTAACTTAAAAGTTTTTACAATCGTGTGTGGATTAATTTTTCGAAATGTAAAATCTTCTTCGCACTTTGGTACATTTTCAGAAAGTAATTGATTTGCGAGAATAGGCGACTCGGTTGTTTTGAGTGGAACATTTGTAAAGAAAGATTCAAATTCTTCTGTTACCTTTGCGGTTTCAGAAATTAGACCACGATCAGTTTGCAAGACATATTGTTTCTCTCGCGGCTTCGTTTTCCCCGTCTCCTTATTAATAACGTTCCAAACAGGTTTAATTTTATTTTCAGAATATTTAATTTTCTTAGAAATGAAGTTGGCTTTAGCTGCCAAACAAACTCTTTTAAATAATTTTGAATAATTTTTAACATACTCAACAAACTTGAGATGAAAGTTGTATGTCTTTTGTTCATAAAGCAAAAACATTTTTTCTCTACTCTTGTATATACCTACAGTTTCCCAGTCACTAAACTTGAATTTATGATTTACATTAATTGTTTTTAATTTGAATATATTTTCAAACTCTGTACTGAGCACTTCAAAAAATAAGTTGAAAAAACTATTTGGGTCTTGTTGATCTAACATTGAGTTTGGTAGCTTTTGGACATCTTTGTAGGGGAAGCTGGGTACACTTGATCCCTAGGGGACAGTTGGTAACCTTGATTTACGAATCTACCAAGCGTGTTATAGTTTTTTAGGCTAGCAACACTTATTTGTTTATGGCAATGTTAACTTTCTGTCATGGTTTCGTTTGACAGATGTCGAAGTTTTACAAATGGTGGCCGCCAAAAATTTGTTGTGTTAAAATATTTAATTTGCGGTAAGTTTTGACTAGATTTATTTAATATGACGTTATGAAAATGCGTCCTGAGAATGTTTGTATCTTTTATGACGTTTATTTTTCCGCAGATTAACGTTTCTTTACATTAAATAAGTGATAAATTGGTTCGCAAAGGAACACGTTTTATAACCTCAATATGTATGGGTAGACTTGGTCCTTTTCTTTAGGGGTGGTATGATCCCGGGATCATGTGTCCCCTACAAGGGATCAAATCTCCCATGTCAAAATTTTCTGACAATTTTAATAACTGTTTGTTAATATTTGATTTTATTTTTAGGAAACAATGCCGCGGATATATAAACCAAAAGAAGGCGGAAAAAAAAGAATACCAGTTGATAAAGACAAACTTAAAATAGATGTAGCTGCTGTATTGGCTGGAGGCACATTAAAAGGAACTGCAAAACAATATAATATACCTATTATGACATTAAAACGATATTCAAGGCGGTAAAAAGAAGAGTCTGAGGAAATACAATATCAGCCAAACTATCAAAAATCACAGATTTTTGCAGAAGGAGAAGAAATGGATCTGGCAAAATATTTAGAAACAGCTAGTAAGTTGTATCATGGCCTCACTCCAAAAAATGTACGTATGTTGGCTTATCAATTTGCAAAAAGTAATAACAAGAAAATCCCAGATAATTGGGTAGTTAAAGAAGAGGCCAGTTATGATTGGTTTTGGGGTTTTATGAGACGTCATAAAGAGTTGTCATTAAGAAAACCAGAGGCAACAAGTCTTTCACGAGCTACCAGCTTTAATAGGCATAATGTTGGTACATTTTTTGGAAATTTAAGAATTTAATTTAAGAATTGCATTGTATTTTTTATATGGCAAAAATACTTTAATGTGCCTTATTAGTCAAGACAGTTTATAATATTTTTGATGATTATTTACGTTTAGGTTTGTAATGGATATTTGTTTCAAGACTGAGTAGTCCGAATATTAATTAGTTGTAAAGAGATTAAAACTATCTCATTTTTGTTTCCCTTTTCGAAATTGAGCTACGTATGAGCATAAAGTTGAAATTAAAGAAGCTGATAACAGATTTGGTATTATTATTTGGTACCTAACACTGTTCCTTTTTAATATTTAAAAATATATTACTCTATACAGACATATGAGACTGAATCTACAGTTGTTACCATGTGTCCCCTATGTGTGTGAGACTTGATCCCCGGGGATCAAGTCTCCCAACTGGTGGGAAACAAGTCTCCCCTATATAGGGGACACATGGTATAGAGTTACCATACCACATTAAATTAAATTATTACTTTAAATATAACCAAGCTTTACCCTCTTTCATATATTTAGTAAATAGATAAATTTTAAATAAAATAACCTTAAAATAAGCCTAATACTGTGAATAGTAAAAAAGTTAGAGACCAAAATGAAAAGGGGGGATCAAACCTCCCCAGTCTCCCCTACATCTCTAATCTTTGAGTAGTGACAGGTCTCGTTTGAACTGTAATTATTTCTCTATTTCTTTCACATGGAAATAGTACAAGCTGACCACTGTGGTCAGATTTTAAACAGTTTATGATGTTGCTGTCACTCTAGTAGGCTTGTGAAACAAAAAATCTAGATCAAACGACTTAAATAAGCTTATTAATCTTGTTGTTAAACTTGTTTTTACAAGGATATCTACATTGAAATCGCCGCAAACAAGATAGATTTGTTACCTTTGCTTAATATACTTAAGGCATCTTCTAAGAAGACAATTTCCAAGCAAGTTTCAGAGCAACCAGTCATGTCACCAATAGAGGAGATTTGTTTCTAAGCTTTACATACTTCAAAAGCCAGCACACTGTGACCGGCGCAAATGGCCAATATATTGAAGCCCTAGGCATTGGAAATATACTCGCAGAGGCTGATGTTAATGGCAGACAAGAGCCAATACTGCTAAAAGATGTCTGGTATGTACCCAGTATCAGCAGGAATTTATTCTAAGTCCTGGCAACCCATGATAAATAGGACACTAGTGTTTTTGAGTCCACTACACTTAAAATGTACTCTGAAAATGGATGGACAGATCAAAATCATTGATACTCGCAGCAAGTTCGGCGGACTATTCAAGTTGAAACTTAGATGTCTGAAGCCAACTGTAGGAGTAAACCAGCTGTCTATAAGGTCAAATCTGTTACAACTTTATCATGAAAGATTTGGACATCAAAACAAAAACTATGTCAAGAAATTGATAAAAAGGGAGTTTAATATTAAAGCAAAAGCCACCAAGGAACTCTGTGAAGGATGCATCTATGGTAAACCCCACAGGCTAAAGTTTAGAACCAGACAGAAAGCAACACGACCTGGAGAGCTGATATATGCTGATGTTTGTGAACCTTTCCCATACTCAATTTCGAAGCGAAGGTATTTTGTCCTCTTCAAAGATGATTATACGAGATACAGATTTGTATATTTTATGAGAGAAAAAGCTGAAGTACACGCAAAGCTACTACTCATGCTGGCTGAAGTGAAGGCCGCTGGAGTGACCATCAAAGAATTGCTTTCTGATAATGGTAGTGAATTTGTGAATGCTAAAGTAGAAGCTACTCTTAACAAGGAAGGCATCACACAGAGATTGACTATGCCCTACACTCCTCAACAGAATCCAACCGAGAGAGATAATCAAACCATTGTGGAAATGACACGAAGTCTGATGTATGGGCTTGCCAAGATTCCTACAGGACTATGGGCTGAAATGGTACTAGCAGCGGTGTATTCTGAATAGAACAAGCCCGACATGCATCGATGGGAAGTCGCCGTATGAGCACTGGCACCATAAGAAACCTAGAGTGAGTCACCTAAGAATAATTGGATCACAATGTTATTCACATGTTACTAAACAGCGAAGAAAGAAGATGGACAGAAAGGCACAAAGGGGATTATTAATTGGTCACGACTCTGATGACGGCTATCGCATATGGGAAAGTGACTCCTTCAAACTGATACGCTCAAAAGACGTGACGTTCTATGAAAATCCTTTGCTAGGTCATCTTGAAGAGGTCAAGGAACTTGATACCCCACAAATTAATATTGATGCTAGAAAGCCAAACTGTTTGACTTTGTTGTGCCTAAGTATGAACGTGACCTGCACTACATGAACAAAAATCAGCAAGATGCACAAGATAAAGTTATAGCTGGACCATTGTGTGAGCATGTAAGCCTGCGATTGAAGTTCAATTTCCTGAGGAATACCCATATTTTGAGGCAGAACAGTCCAATAATGAGCCTGAAGAAGAGGTCAATGACAAAAGCGAAACAATTAACGAAGTCGATGATGCGGATACGAACGAAAGAGAGACAGATGGTCCTGATTCGTCAATATCTGCATCTGAGATCGAGGCGGAAGGCAAAATGACAATACAAGAGCGGTCAAATCTTAAGCCACCAGACAGATACCAGGACTACATCTGCAATGTTTGCTTCAATGTCAACTCTATTAGTAGTGAACCTAGGACAGAACCAAGCATGTTCCAAGAAGCTACGTCATGTAAGGATTCTGAGCAATGGCGAAAAGCTATGGAAAATGAGATAAATTCACTTAAAGATAATGAAACACGGGAAATTGTCATTATTCTACTAGAACAATTTCTTGGCAAATTGTTGACCCCATCACAAAACCACTGCATTTAAGGGTAGTTTTAGGTATGCAGCGTCCAAATGTTGGAATGATCTTCCTCCACCGATACGTAACCTCACATCTAAACTTGCTTATAAACTTAAATATCGAGAGTTTCTTCTAACCAAGCAAAAATCCCTTGGACTAGGTTCCATACCTATTCCATATTTAACTCCCCCCTAACTGATTAGCGGCAACATGATTTTTTTTCATTATTTATTTATTTATAAGTTGATAATTTTTCTGGCAATTGTTCTTCCTGATTATTAGGTTATTTTCTTTTTATTTTATATTAAGCACGTGACGATTCCTCTCGGCACCGGCAGAATAACAGCGCAGTAGGTAGGTCTCCCTGCTTGCAGCATTATGCTGAGTTGGGGCCGGTTCGGCAAAGTGCACATAGAATGTTCACAATTGTATCGTACTCATATTTTCCAACTTTTTCTTTGTATTATTTGTACCTTTTTGTTATTTTTATGTTGTATGTGTTTTTTTGTCGAATAAATGTTATCTTATCTTAAATGGTAGACCTGCCGAAAGGAATAAAAGCCATATCAAGAAAGTGGGTTTACAAAATCAAAACGAACCCAGATGGTTCTGTAGATAAAACAAGGCCCGCCTTGTCATACGAGGTTTTTCGCAAAACAAGGGTTTAGACCAGTGTTTTTCAAACTATGGGTAGCGACCCTTAGAGCCTTACTCAGGGCGTCGCGGACAAGAGAAAAAAAAGTGTTTCTAGTACACTACAATATAAAATGGGACGTATATAAACTGAATATGGGACTAACTAACATCTGGAACATGTTGCCTCAGAATGTGGTTGCAAAGCCTTACTTGGGGCGTCGCAGACAAAAGAAAAAAAAGTGTTTCTAGTAAACTACAATATAAAATGGGACGTATATAAACTGAATATGGGACTAACTAACATCTGGAACATGTTGCCTCAGAATGTGGTTGATGCCCCCTCCGTGGATAGTTTTAAAAACAGACTGGTTGCAATAGTGCAAAGACAATCCAATTTAGTGCAGTAACACTAACACAGATATAGGCAAATCAGCTATAAGCTGCTCACCTATTACAACATAATAATAATCATATTTTGATGTAAGTCCCAAAAAGAGAAATAAACATGGTTTTTCAAATAACAAAAATTTTGGTTATGGCCCAAGGTCGCTAGAATTTTTAACATGTAAAGGGGTCGCGTACTTAAAAAGATTGAAAAACACTGGTTTAGACTACGATGCTACTTTTAGCCCTGTTGCGAAACCAAGCACAATACGAGCTTTACTGAGTATTGCTACACAGAAAAAACTTTCATGCTGTCAGTTCTATGTGTCAATGGCTTTTCTTTACAGAACCCTAAAAGAGGAGATATATATGAAGCCGCCAGAGGGTTACTCGAACAATGATGGAAAAAAGTGCAAGCTTTTACGGAGTCTTTACAGGCTCAAACAAGCTCCGCGTTGCTGGAACTCCACAATTACAGAGCATACCGTCAAACTTGGCTTCAAACAAAGTGAGAGCGATTCTTGTCTGTTTAAAAGAGGAGAGGGAAAATTCAAGCTATTAATAGCTTTATACATCAACCTACCTCTGCTAGTACAGAAACTCAAAACTTTTTAAACGAGATGCGACAACGCTTCAAGATCAAAACGAAATGTGGTTCCTTTTTTTTAAGGATATAAATAGAACGGAAACTGGTGGGACTATCAAAATTTGCAAGAAAGGTTATGCAAAACGGCTACTAGAACAATTTGAAATGCAGGACTGTAAAGCAGCTGTCACTCCTATAGTTAAAGACACCATGTTATCACCAAAGGACAATAATGAAGGCCAGAACTTTCCATATCGTCAAGCTGTTGGTGCACTCTCTTACCTTATGGTTTGGCACCAGACTTGACATTTCTTTTGCTGTTGGAATAGTGTCACGCAAACATGACAATCCAACACCTGAAGATATAGCGAGAATGAAGAGAATCTTACGCTATGTTATAGGCACTTTGACGTACGGATTTACAAGACTTCCACTGCACTCCAGGGCTTAAGGTGTTACAGTGATGCAGATCATGGAGGTGCCAGGTCCAATGGACGCTCCATAAGCGGCATGATATGCCTTAATGCTAATGGTGCTGTAGCATGGCAGAGTAAGAGTCAGTCTTTGTTTGCTATATCCTCCACTGAAGCTGAAATAATTGCTACTAGTGAAGCCGCAAGAGAGGTAATATGGCTGACACGAGTCATAAACTTCATGAAGAGTGATGTTACAAGAAAGTCACTCCATTATTTGTGGACAGTGAATCGGCAATCAGATTGGCTTATGATCCACCATATGAAACACACCAGTGGACAAAGCACATCAAGCTGAGACACTTCTTTGTCAGACAGTGTGTACTAGTAAAGGATTTAAGAGTAGAAAAGGTTGCCACTAAACATCAGCTGGCTGACTTCCTAAAAAAGCCTTTATTTAAACCTCGGCTACAGGAACTATGCAAGCAAGCTGGAGCTTATATATAACTGACAGTCGCTTCAAAGGAGACGGGATGTTAAGAAGAAGGTTACATTGAGCATGGACTCATATTACTTTATTCTTCTAGGATTTTTAATGTTTCTATAGCTACCATTTGTTTATACACTTTTCAATAAAAGTCACCGTGAGCGATATATGCGTTTTATCTTTATTTCTTTAAGTCCTCAAGGATTTCCATGTTGACCAGTCCTGCGCTGCCCGTATCCAGCGGCTTCCCACAACCTTCAACACATAGTTGGTCCACCTAGTGGGAGGACTGCCCATGCTTCATCTTATGGTGTGCTGTCATTACTCAATAACTTTACTAGCCCAGCGGGCGTCTGTTCTACGAGCTATGTGCCCGGCCCACTGCCACGTACCACTTACAGGGCCATTCACGTTATGTCTTGAAATGGCGATTTTGATTTCATTTGCTGTTCGTGTAAACGTTCCATTATCAGATTTTGGTACTGTTTATTCTAAAATCACGCATGTCTAATGTGTTTGGCTGGGATCGAGGTCAAAGCTATGTTCATTAGGCATAAATTTTTGAGCATGTAGTGTGTAAAGAATAGGAGTGAGCAGCATTGCAATATTTTTTGCAGCGCCAGTGCAGAACTTTACGAGATCACCAAATTGATGTGAAACTTTAAAATGATGATGATTCAGATATTGAAATTGATAATGATGATGAGGAAATCTGAGGTAATTGTTGTATTTATTGTTTATTGTGTTTTTTTGATGCAAGAATAGAGGTTTTTTTTTCAATTTTTATAATTCTACAGATCTCCTCATTTCTGATTCCGAGCATAGCCATGTCTCAGTTCCAATAGTTCCATATATCAACACTGGCAACACACACTGGTCAAACACCTTAGTCTTGGTTGACACACTACTGTATTTGGGATGTGAAGATATTGCAAAGCGAATTGTAAGTACCTACCTACTTTATGTTTTTCGCACATAAATAAAAATATTTATTATTTTCTAATGTCTGTGTTATTTGTTATCGTCACTCGCGGCCACGCCAATTGCACTGAGCTACAATCGCTAGATAAGTGCCGCTGCCGCTGTGGACTAAAACGTAGCTATCCACCCTAACCAAAACGAATCGATCCAAAATATACGAAAACCAAAACATGCTGCCTATCCAGTCACAGTAAAATAAGACAACACTTAACACAACGCTTGTCGAAGATTTAGCTACAGTGACTAATTAGTAATTACCAATTATTAATCTCAACCAAAACATGACAAACCTTCAGAGGTCTCCTCTTGTTCAAGATTGGTTATTTCAACCACGTCTTCGTCATCCTCCATTCCAGCAAATTTAAGTATTTCCAAGTATTCATTACATTTGCGTATTATATCACATTATTGTACTGCGTTAGTATAAATACGTATTCGTAAAAACAGTAGTAAAAACGTAGTTTATTATATTCTCTTTGATTTGATTTTGATTGTTGCAAAATAAACAATAGAGAAGGAAACCACAGACAAAGTAGGATTCTATTCTAACGAAAATCACAGACGAAAATGTACGAGCGTCCCGCGTTGCCCGCGACAGTTTTTTTTTGGTCTCTTAACGTTTCACGGGTACAAAAGCCTTAATTAATCTATATTCGTTCTTTGATTTGTAATGCTCTCAGAGTAATCATTTTGTATACTCAAAGGTAATGCTAGTGCCGGTGCATTACAAATCTTCTCTGAAGTTCTTGACAGCATTTGCAGCAGCTACGTTCTGAGGTGAAACACCCAGTTGCTGTTGGGCGTCTATAAAACTGCAACCAGAGCAAATTGGGTTCTCACGCCCTCTTTTGTTTTTTTTGTTCTCCACATTGCTTACATGCTCTTAGTAAATAAACAGTTATAATTTTAATATATGTTTGCAAGTTTTATTATGTGACAGCTTGACCTAAGATCGATAAAACCACATCTGTCTTATTTTTTTTCTTTTCACAATTTCCAAAAAGTTAGCTGCCATTTGTCTCGTGTCACATCGTGTGTAAACTCCTTTCAACACTCCGCCTCACGAGATACAGCTATGTTCATGACTGTCCTTAACTTCATAAACTTTGGTGCTGGTAATGCCTTTGTCAAAAGGTCTGCTTCCATGTCCTCTGTTGGACGGTATTTGACATCTATGTGCCCATCTTTCGCAGCATCTCTAATGAAGTGTTCCCTGATGCTGATATGCTTTGACTTTGTGCTTATGATTGGGTTCTTGACCAGTTTTTGAGCAGCTTGGTTGTCATTGTAGATATCAATTATGCCTGTCTCAATATTTAATTCCTTTAACAGGTTCTTCTGGTATATGGCTTCTTTTGATGCCTCTGTAAGAGCCATGTACTCCGCCTCAGCAGTACTCAGTGCAACAGTTCTTTGTTTTTTTGCTTCCCAGCTTATTGGTGTTCCACCATAGGTAAATATATATCCAGTGACTGATCGACGATCAATGGCGCATGATGCCCAATCTGCGTCGGCAGTTCCTTCAAGCTTCATATTTCCTTTGACGAAAGTCAGTCCCAAGTCCTTTGTTCCTTGTAAGTATCGCAGAACCCTTTTTGCTGCTTTGAAATGTTCAGATGTGTAGCAGTTATTAAATTGGCTCAAATGACTTACTGCAAACATTATATCAGGACGTGTGGCAACAGCTAGGTACATAAGTGAACCTATAAGATTTTGATATGGTATATCCTTTTCTTTCACAGGACTAGTTCCTTTTGCCAACTTTAGTCAATCTTTGCAATCAACTTTTGCAATCGTTACATCTAAATCTTTCTAATACAGTCTCTATGTATTTCTTTTGTTTCAGGACCATTCGATCAGCATTTCGTTCAAAAGTTATTCCAAGGCAGTAATTTAGTTCTCCCAGGTCACGCATTTCAAACTTCTTCAGTAGCAATTTATTTATTTTATTAATCTTTTCCTGTGATTTACATGCAATAATTATATCATCAACATATATGCTAATAATAATGTCATCTCCGCCTTTCGCATAAATGTACATGCATGGATCAACTTTAGTAGGCGTAAAACCAATGGATTTCAATTCAGCGTCTAATTTCTTATACCATTGTCTTCCCGCTTGTTTTAGTCCATAAATTGCTTTGTTTAATTTGCATACTGCGTTATCTTTTTCTTGGTTTAAATTTTGTAGCATTCCAGTAGCTTTTTTTTTAATATCGGAATCTTTTGTGTTTTGTATAATCTTTTCAAGATATTCTTCTAGATCCTTAGGCTTTTTCATAAAAATTTCCTCTTCGATATCACCATTTAAGAATGCTGTGCAAATATCTATTTGGTTTAAATGCATGTTTGTCTGAATAGCTAGAGATACTAGTAGTCTTATTGAACTTAGTCGAGTCACAGGTGCGAACACTTCTTGGTAGTCAACACCTGGTATTTGTGAAAATCCTCGGGCTACTAATTGAGCCTTTTTGCGTTCAACATTGCCATCTGGTCCAAATTTTTCTGTTAGAATCAACTTGCTGTCAATTATATTACGACAAGGTGGTTTCTTCACTATGGACCATGTCTCATTTTTTAAATGTGCTGTTATTTCAGAAATTATTGCATCATTCCATTTTAAATTGTCTTCTTTGCTCATGCACACTGTACATACATAATCTTTCGTCCAGAGTGGCGGTGCTCTATGTCTCTGTGGTCTTCCTAGAGTTGAATTGTCATCATTCTGAGCTATGTCTGAATTGGTCACTGCAATATCATCAGTAGTGTTTTCATCAACTTCTGTTGGTTCGTACATTTCATCGTTTCTCTCTTCTTGTTGATCAAATTCATATTTTTTTCCTTTTTTCTCAAAACAATCAATTTCAACAAATCTTTTTTCGTTTTTGTTGTCTTTAATATCTACTTTTTCTTTCGAGTAGTATAAGGCTTTTATTACTTTCACATCCCTGCTTACAATAACTTTTTTTGTGTCAGGTACCAGGATTCTGTAAGCTTTGCTATTCTCTGCATATCCAAGAAATATTCCTTCCGTTGCTTTTGATGTAAACTTTCTCTTTTGTTTTTTTGTTTTTGTTTAGTACAAATGCTTTTGATCCGAAAATTTGTAAGTGTTGTATGGATGGTTTTCGTCCAACCCACATTTCAAATGGTGTTTTACTTTGTATGACTTTTGATGGCGTCCGGTTTAGTAGGTAATTTGCGGTTGATACAGCTTCTGCCCAATATTTTTCTGTCATGTTACCATCAAGTAATAAGCATCTTGCTCTTTCTTGTAGGCTTCTATTTTTTCGTTCAGCTGTTCCATTTTGCTGTGGTGTGTATACACAGCTCAGTCTTCTACTTATACCACACTGTTTTAAGTATCCATCAAATTCTGTATTAATATATTCCGTCCCATTATCGGTCTGAAGGAATTTTACTTTGTTTCCAGTAAATCTTTCCATTTCTTCTTTATATTGTTTAAATTTATCCAACACTTCATTTTTTCTTTGAATTATATATACTCTTGAGTATCTTGAGTACTCATCAATGAATGTTACAAAGTATTTTGCTCCGCCAACAGATTCTACATTCATTAGTTCACAAACGTCAGAATGTACTATTTCAAGGCGTTGTGTTGTCACGGCGACAAAAACATCACTCACATCAAGTCCATGTAAAGGTTGTCACACAAGGGCGCTATACTATAAGATATATTTAAAGTAACAGACATCTTACAATTTCGCTCTTCATAGAAATCAATGAGAGTACACACATGGGGCAGACAATATATATTTATCGTCGGCAATCTTAAGATACCGAGTGATACCGCACGTGCTCGCGATATTTATCTAAAGATAAATACAGCATGATTAAAAAGACTTTTTAACAGCCTGCGTGGCGTAATGTTTAGTCCATTCGCTTCACACCAGGAGGTCGCGGGTTCGGCGTAATCAACTTTATAAGACTCGGTTTGGTTGGTGGCCCGTTCATATTCATAGCCCGCCGCCTGGCTAGCTACCACCATCTTATCTAAGTGTTGCCGCCATATTTTTTTTTTACGATTGGTAAGCCCTTGGCATCATCTCTCCTGATGGTAAGTGACGATGGTGCCAAAGATGAAAGCGAGCTTACCAAGAGTCCCCAACGCAGTGGAGAACTGGCTATCTTATCTTCAAATCGGAACACATCAATGTTGTTAACTAACACTGATATTTGGCAGCAAGACTTAGATAAGATGGTGGTAGCTAGTCAGGCGGGCTACGAAAGTGCCCTATCACCAACCAAACCGAGTCTTACAAAGTTGACCTCGCCGGGAATCGAACCCGCGGCCTCCTGGTGTGAAGCGAATGGACTAACCATTACGCCACGGATGCGGTTAACATCATTGATGTGTTCCTGCTTGAAGATAAGATTTGTCATCGATGGCTGCTCGTCTGACCTCTTGGCTATTGATACCGGGGTACCTCAGGGCTCGATTCTCTCCGCAACTTTGTTTTTGCTGCACATAAACGATCTGATGAAACCTGGTATATTTGGGTATGCAGACCTGTCTAGTGCTCGAGCTAGGGGTCCGGATATACTATCTCAGAGAGAGGCCATGATTGAGCGCCTGAACCTAACACTCAAGGCAGTCTCTGACTGGGGCGATGCCAATCTTGTTAGGTTTAATGCCTCTAAAACGCAGGCGTGTCTATTCACTGCAAAAATGAGTCCTTTTACCCTGAATCCTACGTTCCGAAATGAATATATATCCAGATATCTGACCATCTTGAGCTCCTTGGCGTTGATTTAACATCCGATCTGAATTTCGGGAGATACGTTGAATACAATGCAAAAATGGCTGCCAAAAAGCTCGGTATCCTCTGGAAGGTGACACTTTACTTCACACCAGAGCAGCTTCTATTATTGGCGACGAGGAACTTATTTTAAACATCATCTCAACATATTCTCCATTTCATCATCGGACGACTAGGCGCGGAGAGCGGTTCCACCCCTTTGTCGTCAATGTTCCACCTTTTCGCACGAAGCATTTTGCTTCTTCGTTCATCATGAGAACGGCTAAGGAGTGGAATTCTTTTCCGGCGTCTGTATTCCCTGATTCGTATAATTTAGAAATCTTCAAGACGAAAGTGAGCTTGCGTGTTACATCCTCGGCTGCATCGGCACTTACCATCAGGTGAGGTGCAGCCAAACGCACTCAAATTTTTAATTTAAAAAAAAAACGTGTGGCACTCGGGGACTGCCGCGGTAAAGCTATTGCATAGCATTTTTTATCAACTTAAGCAATTATATATTTTTTTTATTTTATTTATGCAGTATTTACCAGGACCGTATAGTCCTTGGGGCGCGGGATGTTTATGTAATAAACTAACACTAAGAAAGTTACACTAGTAAAATTGACTAAGTCCTTTTAGTATTGCAAATCGCTAAATGGCATTGTAAGTTTTTTAGAACTCGGCCGAGTGTGGGGTGTTAGGTTTTATTTTCGTTATGGAATTTCTTGATTCGGTCGCCACGCTTAAAGCCCGCGATAAAAGCTACGCAATAGCTTAAAAAAAATCCTAAATAAGAACCTTCTCCTGACAATAACGAACTTAACATAAAAATAAATAATAATAATTTGAGTAATTCCATAGTTTTTTTTTCCAAAATATAGGTTTCTAAACTTTTTAGTGTCAGATTTTACACAAACTTCAAAAAAAAAATATTTACAAAAAAAAAGAATCTTGCCTAAATTGATACAGGAGATAGAAAGAAGATTTCATTAACTAACTAGAACAGTAATATTTTTTATAAGTTTTACAAAAAAAGTACAGAGAAAACCTTGGTTATCGGCAAAGCGTCAAACGGAATACCGTGGGGCTAAATTATTCTCCCAGCGTGTGCCCGGCGGCGCGTTTGTTATCCTCGTTTGAAGGGCGGCCTTGAAAGTGACTGCTCGCTGCGTAGTTTGTGTACCGTTGAGCACAGCCTATAGATGGTGTACTGCGGAATACGGGGTATAGTTGATGTTCGCGTAGACCATGGACTACAAGGATCAAATCTTTTACATGAACTATATCCCTGAGCAATAGGTAACATGAAATATTTTTATTTTTGCTTTCATTTTAAAGAACTCCATGCAGAATAAACCAGGAGTATATTAAAAAAATAAAAAAACTTGTTTTTTTAATTTTAAATGCGGTTTTAAAGTAACCGTTTAAATTTGCGCGCGCAAACGGACGTATAGTTCCGATGACGTCACTCCTGTCTGTCACTCAGAACAAAGAGAATATAATACATTACAATTACCACAGATCTACTAATTCAATAGATTAAACACAAATTTAAATAAAACTGCGACGATATTGCTGTGTGCTTACGCAAACTAACCCTCCATATGAGAAAAGGAGATGACTCTATTCTTGTCAGTATGCCGATTTCATGCCCCGTACAGCCCTAAATGTCAAACTCTGGCCACCAGGGATGTGCCGTACAGATTTAATCGATATCGAAAGAACCCAAAAGCTGGCAGCTACCATAATTTAGCTATGGGCATGTTTTATCCTTACTATTCCTTACTTATTATTTATTATATCAGCTCATATACGTCCCCACCGATGGGCTCGAGCCTACCCTGAATCAGGGCGATTAGGCCTTAGTCGACCACGCGGGCCCAGTGCGGGTTGGTCGACTTCACACACAACCTTCGAGTTTCTTCGCAGGCCTGTGCAGGTTTCCTCAAGATGTTTTTGAAAAACTCATTGGTACTATTCCTTACTATCCTTAATATATATATATAAATAGGGCTATTCTGATTAGAAGTCCTCAACCAATTCTATACAAAAAAAACACTTCAGTCCGTAGCTCCGTTGCGACGCTGACGTGCGCGAGCACGGAAATGAGTTTTCACCAGATCCCTCGGGAACCATGTAAGGATTTGCTAATTAGTAAATTATTTCATTTCCCACCCCCTCAGCCATCTCTGTGCAAAAAATCACAGCAATCCATTGTTCCGTTGCAATGTTAAAGAAACTAACACATAAAAGAGTATATTTTCAGTTCCCTCAGGAACTGCATCGGACTATGCTATGCTATTTTCACGGGATAAAAAGTAGCCTATGTCCGTCTCAGTGACACAGACTACCTGCATGCCAAATTTCATCAAGATTGGTTAAGGTGTTGAAGCGTGAAAAGGTAACAAACACATTTTCACATTTATAATATTACTAGCTTTTGCCCGCGGCTTCGCCCGCGTGGACATCGTTTTTATGACTGTCTTAGAGGGTACGCAGTGCGCGAGCCGCAAGCGGCTCGTGAGCGTGGACATGTGTATTCTCCAGATCACTCGGGAACTATGTCAGGATATGTGGCACTGGAGAAAATCCATGTCCACGCTCGCGTGCCGCTTGCGGCTCGCGCACCGCGCACCCTCTAAGATAGTCATAACAACAATGTCCACGCGGGCGAAGCCGCGGGCAAAAGCTAGTAATATATATATAATAATATTATAAATGTGAAAGCGTGGATGTTTGTTACGCTTTCACGCAAAAACTACTTGACGAATAATCATGAAATTTTGTACACATATTCTGGGAGGTACTAGAAGTAACATAGGGTACTTTTTATTTAAAAAAAATCAAAAAAAAATTGTCAACAAATATCAACATTTTGCTACTTTAGCGCCATCTAACATGGGAAATGACGTGATTTACTAATGAGCATATCCTGACATAGTTCGCGAGTGATCTGGAGAATACTCATGTCCACGCGCACCTCTAAGACAGTCATAAAAACGAGCAAAAGCTAGTAATATTATAATTGTGAAAATGTGTTTGTTTGTTACCTTTTCACGCTTCAACGCCTTGACCAATCTTTATGAAATTTTGCATGCAGGTAGCCTGTGTCACGGGGAAGGACATAGGCTACTTTTTATCCCGGGAAAATAGCATAATCTGATGCAGTTCTTGAGGGAACTGAAAAATTACTCGATTGTTGTGATTTCTTGCACAGAGATGGTTAAGTAGTTGGGAAACGACATAATTTACTAATCACCCTTAAAGACAGTCATTAAAACGGAGTCCACGCGGGTGAAGCCGCTGGAAAAACCTAGTCATTAATAATTATTGTAAACATAATTCAACCGTTATCATTATGTACATGCCAAGTGAAAGTAAATTAATGTGAATAAGGTGAAAAATAGTTACACCAACTGTGAGGTGGGTGTGACATACGCAAATACATAATATAGAAGTTGTCGATTTTGATAACTGAAATGACTACTTATTACTGTAATATATTAATTTACATTAGGGACGTGAGGTAAAATGATAAAATTACCGAGTTCTAGTTATAAAAGTATTTATATTTCTATAAAAAAACAAAGTAGTGTTTTTTTACACAAAAATCAAAAGTATTTAGGAACTATGACTTACTATCTAAAAAACTGAGATATTTTGACAACTGTGCACACGAAATTAAAAAAATACATCTGTCTAATATAATTTAGCTAAAAGATAACATAAAATCAACAAAAAATATTCTAATAACTTATTTTATGAGGTCGTGACTAATGACAGTTCGTAAATTGTATGTTATCAATATCATAATGAAAAAACAGGAATCTCTCAATTTTAACCAGTATTTATTAAGTAAAATAAGACTTATTCCAAGACCATTAGAACTAGTTTTGCAAGGCACCAGTACAATACGTTATCAACTTTCTTATATAATACTGTGAACAAAAAAACTTAATATCTACCCTATGACTTACTATGAATGCAAAAAAACACGTGATTGAATGGCTAAAAATTCTAAACTATGAAGAGGTAGAAGATCTACTTACACACATATCCTAATTACAATTGCAAATTTACTCCCTCACTATCTCTTTCCTTGATGCACGCACACACACATACATATACACAAACACTCAGACGCGAGCTCGCGCCTTCTTTATATATAATTTAAATTTAATTATTATTATTTTTTAATCTGACTTAGAGTATCAAAAAACTATTTATGTATCCATGTTTTTGGTAAAGATGGGCGAATACTTCTGACACAGGCAGTTATTAACATTTCTTAAAAGAAGTATTCAGAAACTGTAAACT
Source organism: Coleophora flavipennella (assembly GCA_947284805.1). Taxonomy (NCBI): domain Eukaryota; kingdom Metazoa; phylum Arthropoda; class Insecta; order Lepidoptera; family Coleophoridae; genus Coleophora; species Coleophora flavipennella. The sequence goes on along the minus strand of OX369306.1, from coordinate 9,744,864 downwards.
ATTTTGTAAATTGAATGATGTTATAAACAACATTTTTTTTATACAAAAATCAACAATATTTAGGAACTATGACTTACTCTCTAAAAAACAGATATTTTGACTACTGTGCACACAAAATTAAAAAATATATCTGTGTAATATAATTGAAATGAAGATAAAAAACCGACTAAGTGCGATTCCGATAAGCACTCTGAGGGTTCCGTACCACCACGTCTCCACACAACTACATAGTATAACGAAATGATACCTATCCACATTACAATCAAAAGACATCAACGCGAGCGACAAATGTATGCTTTTTTTGTCACTCAGTTCGGACTTCTTAGCGCAAGTACGACTCACACTTGCCCAATTTTTATTATTTGTTGTGTTACTTCAGTATTAGTACTATAATCACGCCAAGTATCACGCTTTTAATGTATTACCGTTTTTACAATAGAGCTAAATCAAAAACCTCTAAAGACCTATAAAAAAACACATTTCTTTTTAAGGAGACCCCCTTATTTTCTCCATTTTTTAAATCTTTTTTTCTGGTTTGGCAATGCGCCCTTCCTGCACTGCAATGATGGTACTCGTTGTCGTAGTCTCATCTAATAATCCCTGAAGGCAAAAGTTAAACTTGTCAATTACTTCAATCAATGCAAAAATATGAATGTGCGTTTATCGAATTAATCGTAACACCAATTTCACAAGACCTCTCGGTAATACATTGTCTAATATACTATCTACTACTTATGCTGGACTATGGTTTTTAGTTTTTTGGGAAAACTATGACATAAAAACGTACTTAAATAAACTCATATTAATACTTTACACCTTAATATACATATATATGTACATAAATAATTTAATAAGCTCTTTGCAGTTTGCAGTGAAACACTGCAAATCGCTCATTATTTATACGTATGTATCTTATTTGTAAAATAATTAGCCTAAATAATTAAAAATGCTACCCAAAGACATTATTCCACGCGGACGAAATCGCGGGCACAGCCAGTATGATCCTTTCTAATATTATAAAAGCGAAAGTTTGTATGGATGTATGGATGTTTGTTACTCTTTCACGCCATAACAGATAAACGGATCTGGATGAAATTTGGTAGGTAGACAGATGCGGACCTGGATTAACATATAGGCTACTTTTTTCCACGCTCGCGAGTCACGTGTGGCTCGCACACTGCGCACCTTCGAACACAGTCATGAAACTATGTTCACGCGAGCGAAGCCGTTGGCAAAAGCTAGTATAATATATGTCGGAGGGTCATTGAAAACGCGACCAATACCAGCTCGAGATAAGTTTACATAGTTACACTTTGTTTGGATCAAACGTCAGGTATTAGTACCTGGGTGAAACCGGTGGTGGCGTGACGATCGCTTGTACTCGTGAGACGATCGTTTGTGGTAGCAAAGATGATGTATTAACGGAAGGCTGTTTGTGCTGCCACACTGAGTTGAGAATTTATGAGATCTGTGGAGAAGCCAGATTAGCTGGACGTCAGTCTCGGAGCAGACACTTTTTGACGGAGCGTCGAGCAGAACACATGCAGTGGTGATCTGTGAGAAAAATGGACGTGTCACGCCATCGCTGTGATCACCGCGTTTGCATCCATTGTTATCCAAGGCATCCTGTACAATTTCGATTACCAAATGATCAAGACTATTGAAGAAGGACCTCTGTGATATAGCTGCATTGTTATTTCGACGCCCAATACCGAAATAGTTAAGGACGTGAACCACGAGGCCAACCATAACCTAACCATCACCTTCACCCTCGACATCAGAAGTTGGATAGTTCCCTGCGCTCGCAACAAGTGGACAACGACGGGAAAATGTGAAAATTGATGATGGAGCAGCGAAATAAAAACCACTGGCAACAATTCTTCGTGCTACAGAACCAGAACATGCTGCGATTGATTGAGGTTATGCAAGCACCATCGACTACATCTGCTGCAATCATATTGCCAGCATTCAACCGGAATATACCGGAAGTTAATCCACGTGCACGGCGCTCAACTGTCGATATCTCCCTTACGGAACGACCATTGGAATGAGGTGACAGCGTGGGCTGTGCTGGCAGCAGCGGAGATCCACGCAAGCGGCGCGTGCAGCTTCAGCGAAGTGCGTGATGTACGCGGAGCTACGAAAATCCGGTGAGTCGTACCCCTTTTGTTTTGATAGTGGAAGTAGTACGTACGTGGTACTAGTACTATTACCTAATCTGTGGCGGTACTGAGTGTTCACTCGTTAAAGAAAGTTTCGTGTATAGACTTTCGGGAGTGTGTTCAATACTAACGCACTATTGACTTTTGTAGGCAACTCTTAAGTTTACTGTACAGAACAAATATCGAGTGAGGGTAATATTGACGGGCATCGTTCAGAATGGTCATATCTTGTTATGCCAGACGAGTACGAACGATATTATGATCGACTCAGATATTTTAAATCTAGGATTGACGGTATTCTTAAACGAGTCTGTCAATAACAAAACAGCTTGACTGTCGGTAAGGATGCGAATAGAGTAGTTAGTCCCTTACCCTTCTAGTAGTGATTGCATTAGCAGCTAAAATGATGCCTTATGGAAAGTACTCTTTCACATGCTTTCGGATTTTTACTTGTGACACAACGTCGTGATTGAACGGAAGATTTAAAAAGAGGACTCATTGTAAATATGATGATTCATTTAGTTAACTAGTTTCGGTTATACAAACCTAAACCAAGATTGAAAGTATTGAAACCCCTTTAAGCTTTTATAATATTGAGACTGACATTTTTACATGGAGTAAAAAAAAAACCTTTATTAGCTTTCGTAGTATTGGGACTGATATTCTCATTGATCATAGGCCAAAGTTGTTGCCTATTTTTAATAGCTTTCGTGATGAATTTGTCGAGGGCATCCTTAGTGCCCCGCTATCGTATAGACCCTATGTAGGTAGATGAGTTTCGGGGACCCCAATAAAATATTTTGTTTACCAATTGTAAAAAAAAAAAAGAATAATAACAGGGTAGTATGCGGAGTGCAGTGATGAACGTCTTACGGCTGATGTGATGATGATACAGGATTCATGGGCTGGAGGCTGCGAATGTCATAAGCCCCGAAGCTTTCCCTTTTTGACGGCCTTATCATGCTGGTAAAGAAAAAGGATAGCATAGAACGCAAGTGTTGATAACCGTGAAAAAAAATGATAACAACATGCCTGAACGGAAATTGCTTCCTCTGATAGCTTGGAACACCGATTGACTTCATAGGTGGTCACTATTTAACCACGTCAGGCATAGCTAGTGGTTACATCAGGTGCATTCTTTACCTATTAAATCGAAATGACTGATTTTGTAACCTCTGTTCAAATACGTCCACGTGTCATTCGATCTACGTAATGCCCCCTTGTATTTGAACTTACGTTCATAAACGCTTTAGGCGCGTGGCAACGGTCAGGTGAATCTTAGTACGTTTAAACGTTGGTACTCTTAGTTAAGTGTCCTTTAAAATATGCTCACTTCCTTAGAGTATAGTAATGAGATTTCAATGTTACAAGTCCTTCCATGATGATCATTTGGCAGCAACCAAACTGTTGGGTTAACAGAGTTACGAAGTACAGCCTCCTGGAGTTGCTTCTAGGTACGAGTAAAGTAGCCTAACCTCTAAATGTCATGTTTGTCGATTACACACACAGGCTGTAATTTTATCTAAGTGAAGCACGACAACATACTAGTGATAATACGGAGAGTAACGCATCCTATTACAGGAGTAGTTAATCAGCTTGCTGCTGATGTGATAATAGACATGGGCCTCCCCCATGTTGGAGCGGTTTTACCAATTGTAAAAAAAAAAAACGCTACGCTTGGCGGGCTGTTTGGCGGTACAGTATGAGCGTGAAGGACGATGTTGCTTGTCCTCAAATTTTTAGTCCCTTAGTCACTTCTTGTGAAACCCTTGGGAAGAGATGGGTGGTGTATTGCTCTGAGGCAGCGCCACTGGCTGATTTCTAGACAAAAGCTTAGTTTCACAAGTTACCTAACTTTGTGTTGTTACAAATGGAGAAGCGTTACCTACCACTTTAGATATCAAATACCGTCAGTTATTGAGGACAGACTACGTTAAATGCCCGATAGTGACAGTATTATTGACTTGGACAGAATTGATGATGGAGAGACTGAACCTCGACCATCTACTAGTGCAGATTAAGGACTTTTGTACTTGACCGTGATTTTAACGTTCACTAGTTTGTATTTTGAACCTTAGACGTAAACAATTTTTCGCAACTGGATGCCAATAGCCTCAGCCATTCGTAGACGTAGGCGTAAAACACCGAGTTGATTTTCTCGTTGCTGTGCGGCCACAACTGTGTGTGGCGTGCGTTTGGCTCGCAGGCGTATCACCGGGGAGGTGATGTTGGCAATGACCAGAAAGAGGTGATGTTTGAGATCGCCGCATGGAAGCGATAGTGTGGTTGGACACCGGAGGGAGGTGGTCCAAGAGTCGCCAGGTAGGGTGACTGTGTTTTTGGGCGGACACCTGAGAGGTTGTCTGAGAGTCGCCAGGTCGAGTGACTGTGTGTTTGGGCGGGCACCGGATGGAGGTGTCTGAGAGTCGCCAGGTTGGGTGACTGTTGTTTGTTTGGGCACCGGATGGAGGTGGCCCAGAGTTGCCAAGATGGGTGACTGTTGTGGTGATACAAAATAAGGAGCGTAACCAAACCAAGTTAGATCCCAAATACCGAGGGCCGTTCAGGGTCGTAGAGGTCTTAGAAGGTGACAGATACAAATTACAAGCTTTGAATTTGAGACGAAGTTACAAGTATGCCCATGACCGTTTACGTAGTATGTCCAAAGGTTATTTGCCTCCGGATGTTGACGATGAATCTGGTGCAGAGGCGTCTACCTTTCAATGTTAATTGTATTGACAGATCGTAACTCAATCAATTGTGTACAGTTGTAATTTTTTCTTTATCGTTTATTTTTGTGTGTAGTACTGAAGTATTCCAACATGTTTCAGCGGTAAATGAAGAGTGCTGAATGGCGCTATATGTTTGCATGAATTGGCTGCTGCTTGTTTTGTCAGACTCGTTCTGTCATGATGTGTAGCAGGTACATTCGTGTTTTTGTAAAAAAGAAGTATCCCGTTTGCCGGCTAAAACTGTTGATGGTATTCCGTCGCCTGTACTGGCGATGATGGTATTCCGTCGCCTGTATTGGTGATGATGGTGTTCCATTGCCTGTATTGGTGATGATGGTGTTCCATTGCCTAGATTGGTGATGATGGTATTCCGTCGCCTGTATTGGTGATGATGGTGTTCCATTGCCTGTATTGGTGATGATGGTGTTCCATTGCCTGGACTGGTGATGATGGTGTTCCACTGCCTAGATTGGTGGTGATGGTGTTCCGTCACCTGGACTGGTGATGATGACTGATTGGTATTCCGTCGCTTGGCGTTAGTGATGATGATTCTTTGTGGTGTCCCGCCACCCGGATGTGGTGATGTTTAGTTCCGGTGTTCCGTCGCTTGTGATTTGCGATGATGATTATGTTCCGTTCTATGTGCCCCTAAAAGTTGTAAATGGTTGTAAGGTTTCAAGCCTTGCAGCTGTGATTTACCTTGGAGACCTAAACTGATTTGAGATTGTTTGAGTTACGATGCTAATGCTGAGGTTCATTTAGTTTACGAGAGTGAAATTATTTTGGTTTTTTTGAGGCTGTTAAAATGTGTTGTCTCGAATTAAAGCTTCACATTATTAGCGTTGCTTTTATTCCTTGAGCTGTGGACCTTCCTAATGAAGGTCAGGATTGGCCGAACGAAATGGAATCTACTGGCTACCCTTTTCTTTTTCAGGTTAGTCACCCGAGGACGTGTGACTCGCAGGATGGCCGTGTCGGAGGGTCATTGAAAACGCGACCAATACCAGCTCGAGATAAGTTTACATAGTTACACTTTGTTTGGATCAAACGTCAGGTATTAGTACCTGGGTGAAACCGGTGGTGGCGTGACGATCGCTTGTACTCGTGAGACGATCGTTTGTGGTAGCAAAGATGATGTATTAACGGAAGGCTGTTTGTGCTGCCACACTGAGTTGAGAATTTATGAGATCTGTGGAGAAGCCAGATTAGCTGGACGTCAGTCTCGGAGCAGACACTTTTTGACGGAGCGTCGAGCAGAACACATGCAGTGGTGATCTGTGAGAAAAATGGACGTGTCACGCCATCGCTGTGATCACCGCGTTTGCATCCATTGTTATCCAAGGCATCCTGTACAATTTCGATTACCAAATGATCAAGACTATTGAAGAAGGACCTCTGTGATATAGCTGCATTGTTATTTCGACGCCCAATACCGAAATAGTTAAGGACGTGAACCACGAGGCCAACCATAACCTAACCATCACCTTCACCCTCGACATATATAACAATGTCGAATTCAAACTTTCTACGTAAAACAGTATCTGAGAAAAACGGGCGTGACAAACGGACAAATGGACGCGTAAGTAACCTTGTATGGGTTCTGTTTTTCCATAAGGAAAGTATACAACCCTAAAAGTCATTAGCTTACCATTGTTGCGGTTGCTTGTGGCGTAGGCAGGCAAGTGGCATTAATGCTATTTGGATCGCCAGCTATATGTGGCATGGAATGCTGAAAAAAAATCAAACTTTCTATGTTAAAAAGTATCTGAGAAAAATGGGCGTGACAGACGGACGGATAGACGCGTAAGTGATCTTGTAAGGGTTCTGCTTTTTCTTTTGAGGTATGTGAGTGTGGTTGCAGTTGGTTGTGGCGTAGGAAGAAAATTGGCATTATTGTCATTTGGTTGGCTAGCTACATGTGACATGGAATATAGAAAAACTTTGAAGTACGATAAAATGTAAACAAAACAGAAATTTTAATGACTATACGAGTATGTAGACTGAAAAATCGAGCACGTGCGATGTTGTCAAAGGCTTACCGTGGTTGTGGTTTCTTGTGGCATAGGCAGCAAAGTGTCATTAGTCCTACTTAGTTCGTTAGCTACATGTGACATGGTTAATATCCTGAAAAATATATTAGACTTTGAAATACGATAAAACATAAACAGAAAACAACTAACTTTAAGTTAAGTGTACATTAAAAAACTGGCATAGTGCGAGTCGGACTCGCGTAAAATAGGGTTCCGTAGTTATTTTCAAAAAAAATATGTTTATTTTAAATATTTTTTTTTATTTTTTTTAGTTGGTGATATAACATTTTGTATGGAAAATCCATGAACTTTTTATAAATCGAACTGCTTAATATGCCAACAAATCTTTTTATAAATCTTAAGTTGGACGACTATTACTCCTAAACTAAAAAAGCCTACTTAGCTGTGATAGTTTTCCCTTTAAATTGATTATATATCCTACTATTTACATTTTTTTCCACATGTCCTGAAATAGAAGTGTAGCTAGTATTTATTATGATTTTGTAAAAAAAAAGTTATAATACAGTAAGTGCTCGAATTGTGGAGAAAACTTCCTTCGATTTTTTACTCTACCACTTCATTAATTTATATACCCTTGCCAAATTACAGCTTTCTAGTACCTACTAAAAGTCTCTGACTTAGCTAAGCCAGGGGGGACATTGCGAAACTATAAGGGTTCTTCTTAAAGGGTTAATCTTTGTTGACTACGGAACCCTAAAAATAGAAAGCATGTGCTATATTATTGTCAAGAAATTTACCGTGGTTGTGTTTGATTGTAGCCTAGGCACAAAAGGCTCACTACAACTTCTTGGTTCGCTTGCTTTTAACATCGGGAAATCCTGAAAAAAAGTTTATTTAACATTGAGATACCATAGTTAAAAATAAACAAAAAAGTAGTGTTAATTGAAAAACTGGTCAAGAGCGCAAGTAGGACTCGCACAAACAGGGTTCCGTATCAAAATTTTTGTGACCGGTATAACAAGACCTCTAATTACATACATTGTCTCACATAATCAGAGATCTGCTTTTACTGGACAATGCTTTTATTTATTTTTTGAAAATCTATGATAATAACGATATTCCAGGCAGTTTTCAAGTAATGTGATCTAAGTTGTAGTAAACTGTATTAATTTCAAAATTTTGGCTTCAGCGGTTTTGAGTGCGAATAGTGTTTTGGCAGATATTTTGAGCAATATCTCCAAAACAAACAAAGGTAAAATTTGGAAGAAATACTATATGAAAGCTTAGTAGTAACCTTTTTTAAACGACACTCAACACGTAAGGGTTCATATATTTTTTTGTGATCACCAAACTTGCCACCTCCTAAATTGCCCAAAAAATATTTTTATTGTTGCAAAATGTGTGGGTTAAAACTATAGTTACGTCAAATTTTAACTTTCTGCGTTAAACAGTCGGTGAGAAAAACAAGCGTGACGGACGGATGGACGGACACGTGACTGGTCTTATAAGGGTTTGGTTTTTCCTTATGAGGTACGGAACCCTAAAAATGGAACGCATGTGTCATGTTCTTGTCAGATGCTTACCATGGTTATGGTTGCTTGTGGCATAGATGAAAAAGTGTCATTAGTAATACTTGGTTTCGTAGCCCCATGCAAGATCGTAAAATCCTGAAAAAAAATATCAAACTTTAAAACGTGATAAAATAATAAACAGAAATTATATAAGTAAATGTAGTGTCTTGTATGCATAGAAAGTATGTGCGGATAAAACAGTGATGTAAGAAAAACTCGAAAAACGTTAGATGTATCTTGCTACTAAGATATTAAAACTCAAATTTTCATATTCTCATTCATCAAGTTTCATGCGCCCCATATTTTCCAAGTTCACTTGTTAGCATGTACGTGGTAGTTGTGTGTGTTTTATGTGTGTATGTCCTCTTGGATCATCAAGACCCATGAAGCGTTATTTTATTCTTTTTAAGGCAAATAAAAATGCGGATTTTAGTTTATTTAATGCAAAATTCCACCCAGAACGAACAAATAAAAACATGTTAATAGTTGATGTCCTCTGACATCTGTACTATGAATTCTTACAAAAATATGCCACCTACATACTATGCCACTGGTCACATACCTATCAATCCATACATTTTAACCGGCATCCCAGTATATTCTAAGGAGTTGTATCAATCCATACATTTTAGCCGGCATCCCAGTATATTCTTAGGAGTTGTATCAATCCATACATTTTAGCCGTCATCCCAGTATATTCTTGGGAGTTGTATCAATCCATACATTTTAGCCAGCATCCCAGTATATTCTTAGGAGTTGTATCAATCCATACATTTTAGCCGGCATACCAGTATATTCTTAGGAGTTGTATGGCAAAGCCCCGAGCTGAATGTATGTTTTCTATAGCCATATTCAAATGGTAAATTTTTATTTCTATCCCTCACAGGACAGGCATTGCTTAGTATGCGGTCAGCAGTCAGGTCAAAGCGAACACAGCGTCATGACCACAGACCGCATCCAGTGTGACAAGTCCTTCAGTGTTGGGGACAGCGTATACACATATCAAATATTGTAAATATCTGTCATGGCAATTGACATTTTATATTCATTTGAGCATAAAAAACTCTGTTCAAATAAAAACTAAAATTGTAATCTATAATTTATACTATAAAGTTCCTTACCACAACTGCTGTCTTATCGGGTAAATTCAAAGTGGGTGCGGCATCTTCTCGTACTTGCAATAAGTTTCCTCGTACAAAGCACTCGGGGCTGAAGTGTCTTAAGCACAATCTCCAAGATTTTTTATGCTGCTTCTCATTTTTGCTAATGGCGTCAAACCACCGCTAGCGAAATTGATCACTTTGGGGGAACCTTAAAGAAAATAATTAAAATGTAAGATACCATTACTATTACTAAGTGAGGTAGGCCTTTGTCCAGCGGTGGACGCCTTTCAGCTGATATGATGACTAAGTGACGCACATTTATCGACCATAATTTTCACGTCACTAGTAACCTAAAAACAGTTTTGTTTATTTTTACAATTTTTGTTCTTATTTTCACTCTTAACATTATAGTTTCATTTAGATTTGTAAAATGAGCCTTCATGAAAGTCTTGTCTCATTGATATCGAAACATTTCGTGGTTCATTTAACGAGAAAACGTATTTCTTTTACTCACGTGTGGAAACTGCTATTATCACTCGAGTTTTCTCTATTTCTCGAATGAGATTTGCAACCACGCACAATGCACGACATTCTCCATGTATTGTTCACTATTCCACAACCAAAAATAAACACTTAACTATTTCTTTAAGATTGTTTAAAACCTTTTTCGTCCGACTAGGCACCATATGACCGACGCAAATGACAACGCAACAAAATTTAAAAGGACTCCGAATGCTTGTTACCCTTTGGGCTAAAAGTGCCTTCTTTATTTGGTAGCTTGGACAGATATCCATAGTTATCCAATTGACAATTAGGGTGGTACGGTTTGACGTCATCAATGTTTAATCTATTGAATTAGTAGATCTGTGACAATTACAATGTATTATATTCCCTTTGGTCTGAGTGACTTACTTGAGTGATTACAATTACAATGTATTATATTATCTTTGGTCTGAGTGACAGACAGGAGTGACGTCATCGGAACTATACGTCCGTTTGCGCGTGCAAATTTAAACGGTTACTTTAAAACCGCATTTAAAATTAAAAAACAAGTTTTTATTTTTTTTATATACTCCTGGTTTATTCTGCATGGAGTTCTTTAAAATGCAAGCAAAAAAGCGAAAAATAAAAATATTGCATGTTGCCTATTCTGTACCGAATTACGGGCCGTGTTCGACGGTGCGCCAACTATAGTCTGGGCTGATAGTTCGCAGCTTTGAGCATACATTCTGTAGGTATAGAGCGCGCATATCGCATCGATTACTTAAGTAAATGTTACTTCAATACTTCCGTCCCCGTCGTCATCGGCTGAGACGAACTGAGTTAGGATTTCCAAACGATAAACAAGGGATACGCGTCCGGGGTTGTGGTTTTATGTAAGCTTCTTGGTCAGCGCTAGATGTAATTTAATTATTTATTGTTACAGGACAGGATTGAAGGGAGTGGTGGATGGAGGTCAGGGAAAACAATACAATAAAACGTAGTCGCTCTTTGCAAAGAGTATAGTTACGTGATAGTTACTTTATAAAATAAATGCTTTTTGCAACCGTCAGAAGTCGGAACCTTATTAGATCTGTGTCAGAACCCTGCTATCTGTGCCTGCTAAGGGCTGCCAGATGTACGATTTAAATCGTATTCGTACGATTATATAGCAGACCGTACTATTAATTTTTTGGTTGATTTGTATGGGATTATGATTTTTTTATAGTTTGAAGTTTTGTATAGGCGTACGACTTTTTTGCTATGTTTTGTAGGTGTGTACGATTTTTTTGCCCTTTTTTACGATCTCCAAAAATAAAAGGGCAGCCCTAACCGCTGACCCCTGTATTTGCATGCAACCACAGATCTAATAATCATGCAACCAACACACAGAGACACAACGTGCACAGAGTTGACAGAGTACTTTGTATACAACGTGTATGTGACAGGACAGGCGAAATATTTAGATAATTTTTCGTATTTTTAGTTAATTTATTGCACAAGTGCACATTTGGGAGCAATGTCGTCCTCGTTCTTCTTAAAAGGCAAGTCAAGATCGATACAGAAGAGGAGAGGTGATAAAATAAAGAAGCAGAAGCAAAAAAAACCAAACACACCTAACCTAGAAAATGGTCAGGATGAATCTTCGGGCAGCGATTTGGATCTCAAGAAGTTTTCGAACGCAGAAGATTCTGAGAGCGATCATGAGACAGCAGAACATAAGAAGATGAGGTTAGCTAAGAAGTACCTGGAGGAAATCGAGAAAGAAGAAGCGAAGCGGGTGGAGCTCAAGGAAATTGATGATGCTGTTAGCAAGCGTTTAACGAAGGATTATTTGGAGCAGAAGGGAAAATTACACGTAAATATAGCTGATAAGTACGCAGCGCCAACTGCCAGCGCTGTAAGACTGATCCGCGTCAAGGAGCACCGGCTGCCTCTTACGTGTGTATGCCTTAGCAGTGATGGTGCGCTCACGTTCACTGGCAGTAAGTGTGGCAGCGTCGTCAAGTGGAGCGTCCGCGAAAAGCGGAAACTAGCCTCTCTCACTTACAAATCACATCCAGATCTTCTGAAAGGCAGGATAACATCAATAGCAATATCAACTGATTCCAAATTCTTAGCTACCTCCGATGAATCTGCAGACATTCAAATTTGGGAACCCTATACTTTGAGCCATCTGCACACATTCAAGGGACACAAAGACTATGTAATGGGCTTAATATTTAGGAAAAACACACATGAATTATATTCAGCCAGTAAAGATCGATCAGTCAAAATATGGTCTTTAGATGAAATGGCATATGTAGAGACTTTGTTTGGTCACCAGTCTCCCATAACATCCATAGATGCACTGACAAGGGAGCGAGCTATCACCGCTGGTGGGAGAGACACGACTGTTCGTATTTGGAAAATAGTTGAAGAATCACAACTGATTTTCAATGGCCCAGTAGGTAGCTTGGATGAAGTAAAATTATTGGATGAGGAACATTTTGTGTCAGGAAGTGATAATGGGTCTCTGTGTGTATGGAGTGTATTGAAGAAGAAGCCTTTATGTGTGGTCACTGAGGCTCATGGATCAGAGAATGAGGTGCCGAGGTGGATAACAAGCTTAGCAACTGTATTGAACTCTGATGTGTTTGCATCAGGGTCTTACGATAATCATATCAGGCTGTGGAAGGTTTGCGATCAATATAAGAAGGTTTTGCCTGTATTTAGTATAGAAGTCAGTGGGTTTGTAAACTGTATGCAGTTCTCTGCAGATGGAATGCAGCTTTACGCTGCAGTGGGCCAGGAACACAAAGCTGGACGCTGGTTTAAACACAGCAATGCAAAGAATGGATTGTTAGTTGTTAATCTTAGTTTCAAGTCATAGATGTTATGGAAATGTTTATAAATAAATCAATATTTTGAGTCATTAATCGTTTTATTTGTTGGAATGTTGAAGTGACCATATTTTTTTTTGACTCAATATGGAACATCGCATCATTTTATTTAGTGGTTTGGTTTATGGAAAAAGTACACATTTTTGACGATTTATTTTACCTATTTATAAAAAGAATAGATACTTATTACAAATTAACAAAGATATAAAACAAATATTCTCAGTTATTTTTATATTTGTCAGAGGAACCTTAATCAAATTCACCAATTGTCCTATATCAATGTGACTATATAAAATAATAAAAAATAAAAATCAATTCGAGTGTCTAAATGTTTAGTTTTAATTACATGACTTCACTTTACAATAAATAAGGCATCATAGAGTGTGAATTTTTGATTTATGTTCATGTTTAGCCATTAGACAGGAGCATAGGGAACGGTGTATATGCAAGGGAGCGTGTAAATTTTTCATTTTAATTTCAATACATGACCTCATTTTACAAGAGTTTAGGAAAACAGGACAAATCTATGTCCGGATGCTTTTTTTGGGGACACCGGGATGAAGAACCGAAAAAGGCACAATCCTGTTCAAAACGGGATGTATGGTCAGTTTGGGGATAAATAGCTTCTACCAAATAAAGTTCGGAATCTATAAATAAATTTTTGCTTTGTTTTTATAAAGGTTACTACTCGCAAGAGCTGATATGAAATGTCTTGATTCACAACATTCATTACTTTCATGTTTTATGGCACAACTTACGCTTTGCGGCACAGCACACCTTTAGGGAGGTAGGGAGGGTTTCCCCCCTACGTTGTCGATATTCCGCCTATCCGCACGATGCACTTTGCTTCCTATATAAAAAATCCCCAATACAATGAGCACCCTAGCACAGATTACTAAATAGTTACTTACTAAATAGTTACTTCGTAACAGATACATCACTCCCATACAAAAGCTTAAATACCTACGCTATATTAGCCTACAAAATCTTAATAATAATAAAAGCTGTTTGTAGCGAGATGAAATGTGCCATAACTACGCATACAGAGAGTTGAGATTGTTTTGCCCGCCGCGCGACCCACGTGCAAGCGCGTCATCGAACGAATGTGCTAGGGTTGTACCTTTGATGATTTTGGTAATGAAACGAATGTTGTAGAAAATCAATTATTTTATATTTGTCGATCAAATATGTTTGAGTTTAATAAAATGATAGATGCATTTTTCCCTTCCCTGAATACCCGATTAATAAATTTTAATGACGAAAATATTCGAAACCTCGTAAATAATTTTAACAAATAATCAAAAGGGAAGCAGGAGCAAAGCGGACAAAAATTAATCAAAGTTGGCTTTTTACTTGAGTTGACGGAGAATTTCATACCTACTATTCATACAAAAACATTCCCCAATAGGGCCTCATTGTGAGCTTGAATTATTGTTATTTTAAGTGAAAACTAGGTAAAAACGTAACGAAAATAGTTTTTCTGATACTACCTACAAGTCATAACAAAAAACGGCTTGTGAATGCAAGCTATAGTTTACGAAGTAACTATTTAGTAATCTTTGCTAAGTTCTTGAGATTTTTTCGTTTACATTCGTCCTGGTAATAAAAGTCGGCGGCGCGCGCGGGGGGGCGGGGCTTGATGGAGTTATTTCGATGACGTAATGGTACTTGGCAAGTTAAACCTTGGATTTTGGTTTTAAACGATTTATTTACAGCTATAGAAGTGCCCCCCAGCTACCGAGTGGCCGGCGCATTAGTACTTCTATTCTATGACATACCTACCTAAATCACGACGACGACGCTAGGTACCTACTATGTTCTGACATTAAGTAGTAACTGTTATTTATATAAAAAAACACATAAATAATACCTGAAATCCTTAATTTACGACGATTAACATAGTAGGTACCTACCCACCATTATTCTAAGTTTAAGGAATAAATGATGATAAATTGTAAAGGAATGAGAAAAGGGAATTCGAAAAATACAAAAGATTTAAAATACTATTAACTTATGTACCTTTGTTCGTCTCTCGGCAATGAAAAAAATGTCAAATTTCCATTTGTCTTTTGACTGTAACACCCATCCACTGCACAATAATTGCGTGGTTTCGGCATTTCGATAGTCAGAGCGGTAAATGTATGTATGTATGTATAAATTCTTTATTGCACACAAGGAATAATCACAAAATGGTTTTATCAGACTTAAGTGTACAAAGGCGGTCTTATCGCTAAAAGCGATCTCTTCCAGACAACCCTTGGCAGATGAGATATATTCAAATATATTATGTAAAACAACGATAGCGCAAGAATCTGATAGCAAGGTGCCTATTTTCCAAAAGGCAAAGAAATAATAATCCACGATAAATATATATGTTTTAAATATAAATATGGGTAGACAGATAATAATAATTGTATTATATATACCAATATATAACAAGTATAAATATACATATATATATACATATATATACGGTAAATGTGACGTGCGAGCACTCAGGCGAGCGTGCGTCAACCTACTGCCCGTTGTATCGTCTCCGATACGCTTAGCGGTAGGCATATAACGAGTGGCCTTGAGTAAGTGACGGACGCCTGACCCTAGCACTTGCTCCTCATCTTCAATGCCAGAATAGTTAAAAACGATTTTAACCCATAACAAGTTCTTGATCACATCTACTTAGCAATTTATTTCTAGGCTGTGGAAAAAAAAGTAAGTACCTAGCTGTCTTTTTGTGACGAGATCTCAGAGATTTGTTACCATAGATGGGATATGCACTAACAAACAACATTTAAAAATCGAATCCATTTACACACACAATTTAATAGGTTGTTCGCTTCCGTCGCACCGAATGCTACTAAGAAAAGAGATGCCAATTGGCATCTTTTTTTTTGCTTCACTTTTTGGACGCATGTAACCTATCTACCTCCCCATTATATAGCATATCTCTGCGAGATCTAGAGGTACTCACTCTTTGAATACCTACTAAGGCTGCTAAGTGAACAATATACTAGCATTCTCACCACTGAATGTTTGAATATCATTAAGGGACCATGGTCTCGTAGTCATATGATATCACATCACACTAATATTATAAAGGCGAAAGTTTTGTGAGTGTGTTTGTTACTTCTTCACGCAAAAACTACTGAACGGATCGGGCTGAAATTTGGTAGGTAGACAGATTAGGACCTGGATTAACACAGAGGCTACTTATTTTACGCTCACGAGCCGCTTGCGGCTCGCGCACTGCGCACCCTCGAACAGTCATAGAAACATCCACGCGGGTGAAAGCTAGTACCGTTATAAACTCGTGGACCTGGTGGACTAGAGCGATTATTTTATGGCAATATTATACCTGCAGGCGTAGCATGACGTCTATTTTGTCTACCCACTAATGACAAATGTAGACTTGTCGCGAACTTCGAAGTCTACATTTGACATTAGCAGGTAGACAAAATGGACCTCATGCTACGCCTGCTGCTGGTTAGGTCGCGGAAAGCTGCTGGATGCGTTCAACGTTGGACCGCTCGTTATGGAAATACACATTATTTTTATTTGGGCACTATGTAGAACTATACTCAGTCGACACTAATAAAGGAACACCAAATTGTTCTAAATACATTTTCACGAGTGGTAGAGCACAACATTTTTTTGAAATCAAGAAAGTGAGGAATTTACAAGTGCAGTCATTGGGGTCATGTTAGGGTATTGTAAGATCCCTGGCTACAAATGTGATAGAGCACAGTATTCTGCAGATCCTCAGAAAATGCTTGCTGTTACCTCACTTTATTTTTTTAATCTTCCGTTAAGGCGCTTTGCACACGACGGTGCGGGGCGGACCGGTCAATTTCGCCGCCAACGATAGCACAAAGGGATTCCTATACTACCAACGCACATGGAGGCGGCGCGGTCTTTTTGTCCTCCATGTGCGTTGGTAGTATAGGATTCCCTTTGTGAGAAACTGACTAGACCGCCCCGTCGTGTGCAAAGCTCCTTATTGTACTTATTTTTTTCTGGTGTACCTAAGCATAATCAGAATGGTGAGGTTGATAGCTCAACGTACAAAAAGATCCAATCCAAAATATATTTTTTTAGGTTCATGCTAACATACAAGTTCCATAATGGAAATGATCCTGTCAAGACTTCAATGTGAGATTGAGTCATAGATAGCATGTGTAGTAATAGCACAGATGAGATACTAGTTTAACTTGTAATAGTATGTTAGTACTAATATATCATATACTTTGGCAATAGATTTAGAGTATCTTTTTTGGTTTTATGTGCCAATGCGTGTGGATATAAATAAGACAAATTCCGGACTATTATATCTTTATTGAAAAAAAAACCTACACAAAATCTAGTTTCACATGTCCAAATTGATGTTCTTCTTTCTTGATATCCTCATTTCGAAATGTAAGCAGAGATAACACAAATTTTCATAGGTCACACAATTTGGCTGGGTTGGAATAAAACTTGAGTCAACGTCACGCTATAGAAGAGTGAGAGTTTTAAATATGTATGTCTCCCTCTACGGCGTCAATGCTAAACTTGTGTTAATTCTGCTGTTGATTTCAAAGCAATCCCTATATGTACTTATAAGTATGTGTGTTTAATTCAAGGCGGGGAGGGCGACCGTGTCCAACACTCGACAGATCTAGATGTTTATCTGCAAATACAGCAACACAGGACAGGAAACTGGCTCAGCGTACAGCAAACGGGAAACAGGCCAGCGAGCTGCACCGGCCTGCCGAACAAACACAACGGTTAATAAACTCCAGTCCCTGCTGCGCGCCATCTTTCTCGTAGATATTTATGTTTACTACTACAAAAATTTACTTTAGATTTAAAATTCATTGTTTCCTTGTACTTGAGTTTAAAATAAATTACTTGAAATTAATTGATTGAATAATGATTCTAAACTACGAAAGAAAATATTGGGATAGGTAACCATTCCTGTTTTGGTTTGTCAATAAATAATGAAAGTTTACTCATAACTTATGAACGGCAACAACGGCAAAACAGCAGTTGTCAGCAAACGGCAATACCCCCCTCCCCGCAAACCGCCTCGCTCCCCTCGAACGCCACGCGTCCTGAGCATACCAACATTCACATTAATATTACACATTATTTTAACACAAAAATTTCTTACATTTTATCATAAAAATAAACTAATCCTCGAATGAAACAAATATGGAGTCTACAATTTTAGTAGGTTAACAAATACTGTGTAGATATTTCAGGCATCAATTGTTTACCCATAGTGTGTCAGTGATGTCCCAATGAAATGCCCAATTTAGCCCATTTAGACCTTGGAGAGAACATGATCTTGAAGTTAAATATTTAACCTGAAATAACACCTAATGAAATGACCAATGGTCAATACTTATGTGCTCAATTATGAACATACATAATACAAGAAATTTTAAATGCTTAAAATACGGTTAGTAATTTTTTTAAATTAAATTAACATAAAAAGAAACAAAACAAAACTCTCACGTTTTTGCAATGATTCCAACAGACAAGAGGTGAAGTAGATCATAATAATTTTCAAAAAAACCTAAAATCTCTTAGATACAAGCTTTTAATATTGCATTGTCACGCGATATACATATGCATGTAAAATTTCCGCTCAATCGGAAACCGGGAAGTGGGTCAAAATTAAATTGCAAGATTCCACCCAAACAAACATACATTGCAAGTTAAATAAAAGCTTTTAATAAAATACCATTAAAATGGGAACAATTAAGAGTAGTGTATCCGTAACATGCTCCATACTAAGTTTGAATAACTTTAAATTAGTTATTATATTTTTTTATTTAAGTTTTATTTACATTAATTGAATACAGCAGGGCTTCGATAATCCGGACCTGCTGTAATCCGGTGATCGTTCGCGCGGCCGCGGGCGCCAAAGCTAAGGCGAGAGACGTCTAGTGTTGTGTACTGCCCGGGCCATTTCCCGAATAAAATGATCTGAATATTACCACCTTTATAAAAACTGAATTTTTGATTCACTTCTGCTTAAATTCTTTGTCATTAAATTTAAGATTATATATTAAAAAGTGTGTACATATAATTAGCAAACGAAATTGCAGACTACACACTTTGCCTAGGGATATTTGAAGATTTTTCGTACAAAACATGGTTTTTTGAAAAGATATAAAAATATTTAGGACATGTGTAGGGCAGAAAATTTCAAGATGGACAAGAAGTTTACTATATTTAACTTCTCAGTTCTTATAATAGAATTTTGTTTTTAGTGGTTTTTGTACAAAAACACACAAAAAATGAAAATTGGGTCTACTAATTTTATAAAATCTGTACAACTTAAAATATCCCTACTCCCTAGGCAATGTTGAGCAGTGTATAATCTGGACACAGCTATAAAATGCCATGGCCTGGTTTTTTTCCTCATCCGGTTTATCGAGGCGCAACTGTATTAATCAAATCAATCAGTCATCATGCAAAATGGGCGCATCAGACATGTCTGGTTGCGGAAACCAGCCCGTCTTTACAATTACAAACAATCAGTTATTGAAATTTTTTAAATCCTAGAAATTTGTATATTATTTTGTCTTATTTCCGTAAGAATATGTCGTTTCAGTGACACAGGTTTCAGAGATTTGTTTTATATTCATATAAGAACCAAACATTGTTTGTATGGAGCGTGCTAGGGATACACTTTGCTTAACCACATTAATATCAGTAATTAGAATTTTATGCACTCTTTGGAGGCTGTCAAAAAACTAAGAAGCCTACAGTAAAGCCTTAAGATCTGTGTTCTGAATGTCCCCATAAAATTTGCACACAACATAAGAGAGAAATAAAAGATACAATTATGTTTTGAATCGTTAACCTAAATACACTTAAAAGATAGTTTGTTACATAGAATGTTTGCCACTATGGCTGCCATAGTAGGTCTGGGATGGCAATGGATTGATCAGAGTATTGTACCTTGGCCGAAGGCTGCTCAAGTAGTGGGGCCAGCACTTCAGTTTACTCTCGGTACCTCTACTCTCACCCTGGAAAAGAAAATAACATCTTTAGAGTATCTGGTTTCCAGGTGGAATATTTGGCAGCATAGAATGGTGAACATGTAATAAGATGTAACGCGGTATCGCTGTAAAATAATCTTCTTTCATCCGACCTTCTTTTCATTCCATCTATTTATTTTCCACGTATGCGCTGTCATCCATCTGACCTTTCAATCAAAAAACAAAAATTCATCATAAACTATATTTATTTAATACATTATCTAAAAGACCCATTTCGGGTAAGACTCATGTATATTTTTTAATCCTTGTATTTTAGGTCTTATTTTTTACTAATAAATTGTACGCACGCATTTTTTAAAAACCAAGCCCACTACCTAAGTCATGCTACAAAGAGTGTATTATTTAAGAGCACTGCTTTTGTCTGTGGAGTAATCGCCAATAATCCTCAGCCATTGTCTTGATGTCTTAATACGACATGACAGCAGCCATTTTGATATGATCATCATCATATCAGCTCATGTATGTCCCCACCGAAGGGCTCAAGCCTACTCTGAATTAGTGCGATCGGGCCTTAGTCGGCCACGCGGGCCCAGTGTAGGTTGGTTGACTTCACACACAACCTTCGAGTTTCTTCACAGGTGTGTGCAGGCTTCCTCAAGATACACCGTAAGAGCGTTGGACAAACATACATTTTTACCAGTTTTTAAGGTTCTGCACCTCAAAAGGAAAAAACGGAACCTTTATAGGATCACTTTGTATCCGTTTGTCTGTCCATCAAGACCCTTTATCTCAGGAACGCATGGAGGTATCGAGTTGAAATTAAAACCATACACTCCGGTCTACAGTCCCTTGAAGCTGTGAAAAAATCAACCTTCCAACGTAAAAAAAGATACGGCCGTTTATGCCGCAAAAAACGTATATTTCGACAGTCTCAAGGGAATCAAAATTTATAGGGTAGTTTCCGTTGACCTAGAACTATGCAATTTGGCAAGTAATAACGTCTAATACCACAAGTATAGGGAAAAATCTGAAACTAAACATTTGTAATTAAATCATAAAAAATATAGTCTTCATTTAAAGTAATGAAATGAATTATGCAAGGAATGGCGCGGCGCGGTGGTCCAAATTTTGAATTGAGTTAACCATGTCATGTGGGGTATCATACGAAAGGGCTTCATTGGCAAAAGCTTAAACAGATTTTTAATTATTTAAAATTATAGGTACCTAATAATTTAGGTGTATGTAGTACCGCACTGTTAAGAAAAAAGTAAGTATATGGTTTTATGAAACCATGGTAAAATTGTCTGTTAAGTTACAGAGGACGAAACGATCATACCGTCAGACGAAAGCGACCGTCACGCGACATGCAACACACAGACGAAAAAATTTGAGATGATGTAATAAAAGTTTCACTATTATGATTTACAATATGTACCTACAAATTTGTACAGAACCCTAGGTGGCCAGTCCGAATCGCACTTGTCTGGTTTTTTGATATACAGACAGTTAAAATATCTGTCATAATTATACTTTCTAATATATTGATAAAAAAGTTTTATGTCAACGGAATTATGACGTTGTCGGCATTTACTTAGGATGTCAACGAAGATTTACTACTAGCGGGATATTTGGGTTCTTTCAAGTCCTAGCAGCTGCTATTGGGCAAGTAGATATGTCACCCCTACCTTGGCGACGCCAGACCTTCATCTACCCATAAACACCACGTACATTCAATGCCGTGAGCGGGACTTGCCACGCGACCTCTTCGAGTCGGAGCGGCTGTATAAGTACGGGATTTGTCACGTCCCCATTGTGCACCTACAACCAGACACCAGACTTACAGCTATCCAGTCCCAAACACTTACCACCTGCATTCAATGAAGCGAGCGCAAGCGGGACTTGCCACGCGAGCTCTTCGAGTCGGAGCGGCTGTATAAGTATGGGATTTGTCACGTCCCCATTGTGCACCTACAACCAGACACCAGACCTACAGCTATCCAGTCCCAAACACTTACCACGTGCATTCAATAAAGCGAGCGCGAGCGGGACTTGCCACGCGAGCTCTTCGAGTCGGAGCGGCTGTATAAGTATGGGATTTGTCACGTCCCCATTGTGCACCTACAACCAGACACCAGACCTACAGCTATCCAGTCCCAAACACTTACCACGTGCATTCAATGACGCGAGCGCGAGCGGGACTCGCCACGCGTGCTCTTCGAGTCGGAGCGGCTGCGGCTGTGTAAGTATGGGATTTGTCACGCCCTCACTGTGCACCTACAACCAGTCACCAGACCTACAGCTACCCAGTCCCAAACACTTACCACGTGCATTCAATGACGCGAGCGCAAGTGGGATTTGCCACGCGTGCTCTTCGAGTCGGAGCGGCTGCGGCTGTGTAAGTATGAGATTTGTCACGCCCTCGCTGTGCACCTACAACCAGTCACCAGACCTACAGCTACCCAGTCCCAAACACTTACCACGTGCATTCAATAACGCGAGCAAGACTTGCCACGCGAGCTCTTCGAGTCCGAGCGGCTGCGGCTGTGTAAGTATGGGATTTGTCACGCCCCCACACTGTGCACCTACAACCAGACACAAGACCTACAGCTACCCAGTCCCAAACACTTACCACGTGCATTCAATGACGCGAGCGGGAGCGGGAGCGCGAGCGAGAGCGGGACTTGCCACGCGAGCTCTTCGAGTCGGAGCGGCTGCGGCTGCGCGAGCGACTGCGGCTACGCGTGTACGAGCGCCTGCGCGAACGGGACCGCGACCTGGAGCGAGATCGTGAGCGGCTAAAAGCATACCACCAAAATGTTACATTGGGAACAGTGGGATGTATCGATTTCAGCACAAAGTCTAAGTAGGTACAGAGGGTCTGCTCTTAAGAACTTAAAACACGTAAATACAGTTAAGCTAAAGGTAGTAATTTAATATTAGGGAAGGCAAATCAATGGCTTGCTAGAGAAAGAAAGCTATAAAGCTTTGTTTGCCTTCAACCAAAAGTGCACTTTCAGACCCTCTGTACTTAGCTCGATATGCTTTCTTGTTTTAACAGCAATTTCTTTTTTTAATACAGAAACAAGACAGGGTGATTTTTAGGGTACCGTAGGCAAACAAGGAACACTTATTGTTTCAGTTTCCATGTAATAAGTCCGTCTGTATGTCACAGCTGTTTTTCTCAAAAGATTAATTACAACTACAAATCTGCAACCCCTGTAAAGTTATGAAGTATCATTGAAAGGGTCTTTCAAAACTATTGAGGGTGTGAATCTTTCCAATTTATGATTCATTTACTAAATATGTATAAAGTTTTGAAGTGGTGATTTTTGTTTGAGTTGCATGTCCCCACCCCCTACCAGTTAAACTGCTTTTTTAGGAAATCTGACAGTATTGGAAATAGTAAGGCATAGAATCAATTTAAAAGGAAAATTATAACGGCACAGTTGGCTTTCTTAGTTTAAGAGTAATAGTTGACCAACTTAAGATGTGCAGTTGGATTTGTAAAAAGTTAATAAATTTCCATACAAACCGTTCTTTAACAACTGCAAAAAAACTTTGTATTTTAAAATAGACATATATGGAAAAGACTATGCAACCCTACTTTGCGCATGGCCCGACACACACTTGGCCACTGTTTAAAAATAATATGCAAGCCATTATGAGTGGGCCCTACTTGTGAAAATGAACACCTTTTCTAACGAACACATTGAAATCTGGTCCAAAACTTTTTGTGAATTTAGAATGAGTAGAGGAGAGCTTACCTTTAATGGCTTGCACACTTTTAAAAACACCCTGTATGTAAAGCTGTATGAAGTGAATTTTCTATATTGACAAAAATGTAGAAAAGGGATTACTATAATGACTTCGGAGTTAATGCATCTGCCAAGCGATGCAACTATTAGGCTGTAAATAAAATCGAAAAAGTATTCTTCAGTTTTATAAAAAGGAAACTTTTCAATTTTTTTGCTTTTGTATCATCAGATTTTACTTCTTTATAAAGCAGCAACTTGTAGAAGCATTTATGCACCATATCTGAAGCGCTTTCAAGCTCCTCACTGTCAATGAAGTTATTTTATTACAAATAGATAACATGCATTCAAAGTTATTCAGGCATTAGGTTGTAGAATTCCATTAAAAGATGTTTAGTAAATGATAACTTAAAATAGTTCATTATTGTTTATAATTGTTTTGAGGTTCGATTACATTTTGAACTCTGCCCATCACCAGATTTTTAAATTCCTATCTACTATCTATCTAGGGTTATCTAGCTAGACCTTATTTATATTGCATCAATGTTAACAATCTGCTCAAAATTATAACAGAGGACTGCTATCCACTAGCAAATGTTAACCCACCACTGATGACAATGGGTCATTATGACCCGAGCGATTTTCAATTGGGGTAATTAGAAAAAAAAACATATCATCATTATTGGTTTTCTCTGTAGCTGTACTCAATTTATGTGATTCGTACCATAGTGTAGCAAGCAAGTGCCAGTGAAGAATGGTAAAATCTTTTTTGTGGAAAATTCTTGAATAAAACAGCTACAGCTCCATACATTTTTAGTTCTAAAACGAAATTTATTTTTGTTGCCCTTTTGAGGTTGTTGTCATTAAAACCAAATTAGAATTTGATATTTAAATTAACTTAAATATCTTGGTACTGCAAGGACTTCATTGTCGTGCAATAGTTGTTATTTTGTATTAAATTTGTTATAATTCAGCAAATAACCAGATAATTAAGAAAACATTCTGGTCATATTGACCTCACATCATCGTCTGCATTATTTTTTACACATCATTGGCACTGGGTTAAATATGGAGTCTGACCAATACCTCTTGCAATGGGTCAATATTGGTGCAGTGCAGAACAATTAAAGTTTTGCACGATTTCATTCTATAAAAATTATAATTCTTTTGAGATTTAATTACATTTTGAACTTCGCCCATCACCAGAGTTACCTAAAAGAGATTGTAAATTCCTGTGTACAATCTAACAAGGTTCTCTAACCCCTATATATATTGCATCAATTATAACAGAGGACTGCAATCCACAAGCAAACGTTAAATAAATTAGTAATGAAATGGAGACTCGGACAGATACCTCTTGCGACGGTCATGACGGCTCCTGTGAGGTGACGAGGGGCGTCCGTAGCGCGCCATCTGCACGCGGAGCTCCCTGCCGTCCAGCATGCGTCCGTCCAGGGAGTCCAGAGCTTCCTCAGCGTCGCGCCGGTCGTAAAATCTAAGTCAATCAGGAAGTAAGCATTAGAGCTGATGGGTGTTTAAACGAAAGGCAGTGTACTCATCCTGGCTGTCTCAGCATAATAGCCTTTGTGCACCCCAACCGTTTTTGGTTCACTACATTACAAGCATGGTATTTTCGGCGACACGAAAGTACTATGACGTCATACGAGGGATATCTTTGAAATGCAGATACGAGGGATATCTTTGAAATGCAGATACAAAAGGGTCAAGCATACCTGACGAAAGCGAATCCTCTGCTCTCTCTAGTGTACCGATCTCTAGGTATGTAGATATCGCCGACCTCACCGCATCTTTCGAAAACGCGTCTCAAATCTTCGGGCGTCGTGCGGTAGGTCAAGTTGTCCACTTTCAACGATACCATTCCGTCAATACGCGGCGGTGGTCTCCCGTAACTCATTTTGAGCCAGTAAATTTACTATTTGTAAAAGAACCACAAATTACACAGTACTATTCACTAAATTGACGAAAAATTGAAATGGCGTCACTCGGCAACGTGCAAGAATCAAGAACGAACAACGATAAATTCAATATGGCCGTCCCGTCAGAGTTGCCAGATTATCGTCTCGGGGTCTCCCCAAATATTATCCAAAATCCCCCCAGAATTAAGGTTTGAAAGAAAAAGAAACCAAAATTGGTGGTCCAAGTCATCCAAGTGGTACATAAAAGCATATGGTTGGTATATGGGTAATCTAGAGCTACTAATATAAAAATAATAATATTGTAAGACATAATTTCATTTAGGTTATATTAACTAGAATAACTTTATACTGCAAGGGCCGCTACCTCCTATTCGGGAGGTCGTGGTTCGAGACCATCCATGTACCAATGTGTTTTCGAATTTCGATCTCATATGTACGTTTATCCGACGCTCTTACGGTGAAGGAAAACATCGTGAGGAAACCTGCACACATCTACGAAGAAACTCGAAGGTTGTGTGTGAAGTTAACCAACCCGCACTGGGCCCGCGTGGTCGACTAATAATAATAATAATAATTCGACGCTTTCTCTCCCCGTCGCACTGAACTCCAGCCGACTGTGCTTCCGCTGGAGGTGCTCCTGCCACTTTGCCTAGTGCCAAGTGAGCAGATTTGATATCTTAAAATAATAATAATAATAATAAAGTGAGCAGAGTAGCTTAAGTTTGTATCTTGAAATAATAATAATAATAATAACAATAATAAATCTTTATTTCAGGCAAAAAATACCCATACAAATATACATAACACATTAAATACACAACATATTACGCAATGTTACTTTCTATTCTCGTCCCGGTGAACGGAAAGCCAACAATTTAAAAGACTAAGGCCCGATCGCCTTAATTCAGGGTAGACTCAAGCCCCTCGGTGGGGACGTATATATGAGCTGATGTGATGATAATGAACTTTATACTGAACTAGTTATGCCCGGACTTCGTCCGCGTGGAGGTTTAGAATTTTCCCACGGCAACTCTTGAATTTTCCGGGATAACAACTATTCTATATGTTAACCTGAAGGAAAAACCATACCAAATTACATCAAAATTGGCCTGGAACCTTATTAGCCCCGACTGGATAATGAAGTCCGCTTATAACAAACACCCACTCAAGTCCTGTGCGGATGACATAGTTCACTAAAATATACCCCACATTAGGCTTAGTTAATAGATATGGCACACAATCAGTAACTCTTTTTTTTTTCGAAAGGACAAGCTTTTTTTTGGCCGTGGGGGCCTTTACAACTTCACCGGACAGGGGAAGCGATTGCGGAGAGCACTCAACCTAATGCAAAGCAAAACGATGCAACTGCCTAAGGGCGCCCAGGTGGGCACGGACCTCGGTTTAGGTCGTTGCTTGGACAAGGGAGGATCAGAGAGAAGATGTGTACCGTTTTTCTTTTAGATTCGTTATGAAGTCAGGCATTTTTATCTATGGTTGCACAGATTTTTATCGAAAATTCAGACATGTAGCTCACTAAAGAGCATTTATTTTGTCTCCCAGTCTTCCCAGATTACAATTTTGGTATTAAAAATCCCTCGATTCCCTCCAGACCCAGTTTTGTCCCTCCAAATATATTGTTGCCAATTGTTACTTCTCAAGTACAAAAACCTCCAAATTTGGGAGGGTTCCCCCCAATCTAGCACTACTGCCTGCACCCGCCCGATATTCAGTGTTGCCGTTTTAGCAACTACTACTTAATTTACTTGATTTAAAAGATTTTCAAGGTCATAAGGAATTATTTTTAGGATTTTGAGATCCTAAAAAAAATTAGTAATTTTTTCGTTACCTGTATATATATTTTGAGAAATAAAAAAAGAATATTGAAAAACATGATTATCAGTATTATCATCCTGAAACTAGAATAGCCTTGTCAAACTTATTCTTTGATTTGGAATGCTATTGCTTGATTTGGAACACACTTCAGCTCATAATTATTTGACAACAGTCTGTTCTTTTTAAGTTATTATGTACAAGTTTATACAACTTATTTTACTGCTATTACCGCCTATTTCGGCTACCTACCTATTTTTACCCGACTGCCCCAGAAGAAGAGTTATGTTTTTCGAGTGCATGTATGTATGTTTATTTATTTATTTCTTTCGCACGCTCTATAGCTACGGCTTGATGGATTTTGAAGTGCGTGGTGTCCGGTGTTCAGTTTTTATAGAGTCAGATTTAAAATTTTCAATTAATTCCTAAAGATAATATTATTCTAAAGATCTGATTACATTTTTCTTCTAGCGGATTTTTTAAGTTCTTTGTTCTCAAAATCTAGCAACTATTTAATAATGGTTTGGAATTATTATTTTTTCCTAAGCGGCAACACTGCCGATATTGCTGCCAAATGGAGTTTTTTGACGGGATTTGTGGTGGATGCATTCGTAGTTTTATTTTATTGTATTTGCATCGTTTCCTGCTAGAATTTACTTCAAAAAATGTTGCGTTTTGGAGAAAATCGTCTGGTGCACGTGAGCAATGTGAAGAACAAGAAAATAAAATGAAAAAAGACGTGAAAACCCAATTTGCACTTGGTGCAGTTTTATAGACGCCCTACTACAAACGGGTGTTCTACCTCAGAATTAGGCTGCTGCAAATTCTGTCAAGAATTTTAGAGAGATTTGTAATGCACTGGCACTAGCATTATAAATCCAAAAACAAATGAAGAAAGTGAAAATTTATTTACGAATTCGGTTGAAGGACTCGTTTCCATGGCCAAGAAAAATTTATAACAATGCTGCCAAGGAGTTTATAGGTAATATCACAGATTACTAATTAGTTACTACGGTAATATAAACTCCTTGAATGCTGCCAACTCAATAAATAAAAGCACCCATAGACGAACTAGAATATGTCCAAAAAGCACCCATCAGCGATAACAGCGCAATTAAACTAAATTATTAAATTATGGCAATCAGTGCATACAAATAGCGCAATAAAAAACATGAGATAAAGAAATAACACACAAAATAAATAAAAAATAATAATCATTGGGTTAAACGCAATATATCGTCAGAAAATAAAGTTAAGGGTTATGAAAAATACTTTGGGGTATTCTTTATGAAACCCATAGATAAATCACGGACTAATTAGGAGATACTACGCATTAGATAATGTCGGTCCGGTAGGTAAAACACTAATATACATTAAATCCCAAACACAATTTGCTGGCTCAATCTGTTGAATTCGCGGTTGGTCGTGCTCTACTCACGATACAGCAGCGCTTACAACTTAATTCCGAGATTGGACGCCACAGCGTGTACACATACTCGTCATTCATAACGGGTCAACTGAAACTATCAAAATTTCAAAAAGCGAGTGTTGCGATTGGTATTGCTTCATCATCATGTATCCAGGGAGCAACGCAAAAAACGATACTGCGTAATTAGGAAATTATTAGAAATTAAAAACCCGACTGTATAAAAACTTAACCCCTATTTTTTGGGCAGTCGGGTAAAAAAATGTATCCTATGTCACTCATGGGATTAAGTAGAATCTAAGGCACCTCGAACTTCAAAATCCATCGAGCCGTTTAGGCTACACGGGGCGTGCCAAAGAAATAAACATACATACATAAAACACAGGGCCGGAATAACCATGTCAGGGCCAGGGCCCCTAGGCAATGCACGTCTCGGGGCCCTTTTACCCTTTTCTAATTACACACAACGCAATTTTTAACTAGTAGTACCCGGCGGCGTTGCCCGCCACAGTTTCCGTTCCCATGGGAATTTCAGGAAAATCGTTCTTATTCCTTGTCTACACCATTAAGGTTTCACTGTGCAAAATTTCAGCTTTCTAGGTTTAAAATTTGGTGGGGCGTCGCCAGTCAATGGCACAGCAGGGGGCGCAATATGACGGATAGGTACAGAAAAAGGAAAGCGAAATTCTATAAGTAGATATAAGTAAACACTATATTTTGCTTTGCATTTCTTAAACCAACTAAACAGCAAAGGGAACTTACCGCGAAATTAATTACTCTGTTAAAATTGATTAAAATTATATTTTGTATTTTTTACCATTAATAAAGGCTTTTTGTAAACTTTAAAGCAACATAAAAAAGTCAATATATAATAAGAAATTAAGATTTTTGTACACTTAATTTTATAAGTGACCCCATAGAAAATAAATCGACGGGCGTTAGATCAGGTGACCGCGCTGGCCACTGGACTTCGCCATTAGGTACCTATCCACGTGTTCCCAAAACCTTTCGTTGAGGTAATTTTGTGCAAGGCGAATATTGTGCGCAGGGGCTCCATCTTGTTGGAACCTCATGTTCCGTATTGCTGCCAAAGGCAAATCATCTAAATCATCATCAAGATTTCTAAGAATATCCAGGTATGTTGGACATCGAAGGGTCCTACCGTAAAACTGAATGGACACGACTTTATTGTCTAAAATCCCGCACCAACAATTACATGAAAATCGAATTTTGTTGCTGCTTTCAGTGGTTCGCAAAGGATTTTCTGTGGACCAGTAATGGTTATTGCGCCGGTTATACATTATAAGTTTACGTCATAAAAACGCTTTAAAAAGAAATGAATAAATCGGAGAAGTAATCTCAGTTTACCATTATTTGAAAAGTCAGTCTCATCCTTCCAAAAAATTTGTGTTCCGTGTTTCACGGTGGATAACCCAATTACAGAATGCTGATCTTCTCGCATGATCGCTTTCAAGAAGTTTCTGAATATCCTTGTCGATACGGTTTGTATTTATACATTTTAAGTTACCTCATTACAGTACGCTGTGCAATAGCCATTTCAGTAGCGATATCTCTCGACGAAATATCCGGAAAACTCTCGACAAACAAAACATTTCGACCTCTCGACTTATGATGTGTAGGAATGTTTTTAGTGAGGCTTCGTGAATATTTTGTACCTCAGTTATTTAATCAGGATTATGGTCAAAGTATGGCGGCTTGGCGTTTCTCTCATTTCAAACTTTCAGTACAAACTATTAATAATTAAGCCTCTGTTTAGTTATGTTTAAATTCACTACGATGGAAACTAATTACAAACATTGATATATCGTGTCTACACAATATTTACAAACTTTGGATTGATCCCGGCATGTAGTATATGTATTAAAGCGGAACTACGTTTGTATGGAAACTTGAGTCTCCTGGGGACCTTAACGAACCTATTATCGCTCACTTCGCTCGCTAGACTCAGCTTCGCCGCTCAGGTGTTTGTCATGCTTAACTTTTGTCGCTTCGTTCCTCGCTACTTAACCACCCTCCAAAGTGACCTCCCACCTTGATCCCCACTGAATGTTTCAAAAGAAGAATATTCTTTTTCGGTAATTCAGTGTCTATTTATTTCGGAAATTTATATTCGTATTTTATTCGGTTGTTTTCGCAGTACGCTGTGCAATAGCCATTTCAGTAGCGATATCTCTCGACGAAATATCCGGAAAACTCTCGACAAACAAAACATTTCGACCTGTCGACTTATGATGTGTAGGAATGTTTTTAGTGAGGCTTCGTGAATATTTTGTACCTCAGTTATTTAATCAGGATTATGGTCAAAGTATGGCGGCTTGGCGTTTCTCTCATTTCAAACTTTCAGTACAAACTATTAATAATTAAGCCTCTGTTTAGTTATGTTTAAATTCACTACGATGGAAACTAATTACAAACATTGATATATCGTGTCTACACAATATTTACAAACTTTGGATTGATCCCGGCATGTAGTATATGTATTAAAGCGGAACTACGTTTGTATGGAAACTTGAGTCTCCTGGGGACCTTAACGAACCTATTATCGCTCACTTCGCTCGCTAGACTCAGCTCCGCCGCTCAGGTGTTTGTCATGCTTAACTTTTGTCGCTTCGTTCCTCGCTACTTAACCACCCTCCAAAGTGACCTCCCACCTTGATCCCCACTGAATGTTTCAAAAGAAGAATATTCTTTTTCGGTAATTCAGTGTCTATTTATTTCGGAAATTTATATTAGTATTTTATTCGGTTGTTTTCGTTTATTTATTAAAACCAAACGCTGTTGATAACTGAGTATTAACATGTGTTTGTTTGTTTGTTTCTCACCTCTTAAAAAAATTTGGCATGCACGTAGTCTGCGTCATAGAGAAGGACATAGCTCCTTTTTATCCCGTAAAAATAGCATAGCCGAAATACAGTTCCTGAGGGAACTGAAAATAATACTTTTTAGTTGGTTTCTTCAACATCTCTACTATGGAGCGTGTATTGAACACCCGCATTCTGGCATACCTAGAAGACAATGACCTCCTTAGTGATCGACAATACTGATTTCACCGAGGTCGATCCACTGGAGATCTTCTAGTGTATGCTACGCATATATGGGGCGTGGTCATGGATGGCTGTTCCTCAGACCTATTGGCGATTGATGCCGGGGTACCTTAGGGATCTGTTCTTTCCGCAACACTATTTCTGCTTCACATGAACAATCTGCTGAAACCCGGTAGAATTGGTTATGCGGACGATAGCACGGTTGTGGAAAGATACCTGTCCAGTGCACGAGCTAACAGCGCTGATACGTTGTTTCTGAGAGAGGCCATGATAGAGCGAATAAACCAGTCACATCAGGCATTGTCTGAATGGGGTGATTCCAACCTCGTAAGGTTTAATGCCTCTAAGACACGGGCGTGTCTTTTTTCCGCCAAAAGGAGTCCATTCACCTTGGCTCCAACTCTCCGGAATGAACCGATTCAGATGTCTGACCACCTGGAACTCCTCGGCGTTGATTTAAAACCCATTCTTAACTTCGGTCGTTACCAAAAGTTGCTGCATTGAAGCTGGGCATTCTCTCTAAGGTATAGGTACTCACACTTGGACAGCTGCTTACCTTATATCAAGCACAGGTCCGCTCATGTATGAAGTACTGTTCACACTTATGGGATGGATCAGCCCGCTATCAGCTGGATACCTTGGACGCCATCGACCGACGCGCACGGAGACTAATTGGTGATGACGAGCTAGTCAATGACAAGCTCCAAAGTCTTGAGCATCGCCGCAAAGTCGCCCGTCTATCGGTATTCTATCGGATTCATTTCGGAGAGTGCGCGCAAGAACTTCACGACCTCATTCCCCCGGATCCATTCCACCGTCGGTCAACGAGAGGCGGTAGGGGTTGCACCCCTTTGTTGTTGATGTTCTACCTTTTCGCAAGAATCGTTACGCTTCTTCATTTATTATGCGTACAGCGTACAGAGTGGAACGGATTGTAGAAAGAGAGGGTTGAGAGAGAAGGAAATGACATAGACTATTAATTAGCAAAGCTCTCAGCAAAGCCCGACATAGTTCTTAAGGGATTTGGGGAAACACATTTATACGCTCTTGCGCACGTCGGCGTCGCATTGGAGCAATTCAATGAATGTATTTAAATTTGTATAATTTAATTTGGAATGGATCGACGTGATTTTTTGCATAGAAATAGATGATGAGGGGGGGTGATGGGAGGTGACATAGGCTGCTAATCAGAATAGCCCGATAAAGTTTTTGGGGGAATTGGAGAAAACTCATGTCTGCGCTTGCGAGTCGTTGCGGCTCGTGCACCACTGACCCTCAAAAACGGTCATAAAAACGCGGTCCACGCGGGCGAAGCCGCGGGCAAAAGTTAGTTACCTATGTTTGCATTAAACCGTTACGTGCGCGCCATAGTAATATTATTATCGTATTTGGGGACCCTGCGCCGCAAGCGCCGCTATGGCTGGATTCCATGTGTGTAGCGGCTCGCGCATTGCACTGCAAGAACGTGCTAAGTGCAGACCTACTATTCGCTATTGGCTATAATTTATTTTAATTATAATTAGTTATTATACTGAGATATATTGGTTAAGCGTCGGTGGCTCAACCGGTAACGACTTGGTCCTCCTATTAACCAGAGGTGCCAGGTTCAAATCCGGACGGCCAATGTACCAATGAGTTTTTCGAAATTAGTTTTTGTTTTCCTCTTGAAAACATCGTGAGGAAACATGCACACATCTGCGAAGAAACTCGAAGGTTGTGTGTGAAGTCGACCAACCCGAACTGGGCCCGCGTGGTCGACTAGGCCCGATCGCCTTAATTCAGGGTAGGCTCGAGCCCCTCGGTGGGGACGTATATGAGCTGATATGATGATGATATTGGTTATAGATATTCTGTTATTTCTCATGCCTACAACGAATATTTAATCCAGTGCGGTCAAATCGGGCCATATTGTTCAGACATGAAAACTCTTTGCATGTTATAAAAACTTTAAAGCGTTAAGCACCTGTAAAGCGGTTGCTATGGAAACCGTTGATTTATTATTATTGTTAAGTTTCATGTCGTAATTAGGATAAATTTTGAATTAACTTAGTACGTAAATAAATAAAATAGCAATCCAAATATGGTCGAGTTCAAACAAGTGAGAAACAAACAATTACTCCCGGACCTAAGAAAAGAGGGTGAATTAAGCAAGGGAATACTGCTAAGTACCAAAGAAAAACATGGTTGTCCTGCTGGCTCTCGGCTGTTCTCCCATCACACGCTAGCAAGTGTTAGACGTCTAAGCTTTTTCCATCCATTCTTGTAAGTTTTTAATGTAGAGTACAACACATTCTAGAATTCCATGATGGGCAATACGGTAAAACATAGTTTTTTAAATTGCTGCTGTATACTTACCTATGTATGAGAAACTATATTTAAAACACAACTCTCCCTTCCCTCACAGGGCGCTCATCACTCCCCCCCTTGAAAAGCATGCCATTTAATAGATAGATATTCTTGATTACCAGGAAGACGATAAAATCAAGGGGGTCCCCATACAAGAAACTGTTTTTTTAGGTTTTTGTTTTATGGTGAAGAATACAAGCGTCAAAGTTTGGATAATTATAGTGCCAGCTCTATATTAACATAATCATCATATCAGCCGAAGGACGTCCACTGCTGGACGTAGGCCTCCCCCAAGGATTTCCACGACGACCGGTTCTGCGCTGCCCGCATCCAGCGGCTTCCCGTGACCTTCACCAAGTCATCGGTCCACCGAGTGGGAGGCCTGCCTCTACTACGTTTTCCGGTGCGTGGTCGCCACTCGAGAACTTTAGTGCCCCAACGGCCATCTATTCTACGAGCAATGTGCCCCGTCCACTGCCACTTAAGTTTAGCAATTCTGAGAGCTATGTCGGTCGGTAACAAAAATCGGCCAAGTGTGAGTTGGACTCGCGCGCCTCGCGCGGTTCCATACTATTTGGCAATGACTTATATATTACTGGCGTAAGGACCCGGCCAACGCGCGCGACTAATGGGCCCAGCGAATTGGTGCGAATTAGGGTTTTTTACCCGGGTACCCGGACCCGGGTATACCCGGGTATTTGATACTTCGGGTACCCGGGTACAAACAACGGACGTACCCGGGTCTCGGGTAATTTTGATATGGACGTCGTTTTGCGTAAACGTTCCATTCCACACCGAGTTCAAATTGAGATAAACGCAAATTTGTGTATTATTGGTATACTTTTTTGTGTTATTCATTTTGACAAAGTTGTACGGATTATTTAATAGAAATATAAATTTCCTATGTTTACATGTATTGGATATTTGTAAAGTGATAGTTTTTGATAATATTTTTATAAAAAAACCTTTTTTGAACATTTTTCAGAAAGTTAATTTGTATGGCCATTTGGCCAATAAATTGAGATGATTCTGCTAAAACGATCCAATCACATTATATTATTTTTATACCCTAACAATACTATATTTTAAGAAACTCTTATAAATTACTACAGAAAAAATAACCTTTTATTTAAATAATTAACCAGTGATAGTTAAAAAGTTTTACTAAAATGTAAAAAAAATATTATAAAGTTATTATTCTTCTGCGTCATCCACGTCAAAATATGGTACTTCACCAAATCCATCAAAGTCGTAAATAATGTCCTCTGAGCTCTTCAAGCTTTATAAAATTGGAGACTATCCTCAGGAATTAACTTGTACATTGCAAATCAGCAAGTTTTGCTGGTTCAATCGGTTTATTATTAGGACACAATAGCAGCAGATCTGTTTTGTCAATATTTTTAGTTTAACCTTTATGCCTTTTTTCTATATTCCTTTAATTCTTCGTCCAGTGATGTTATCATAAAACTTAAATTAAAAATTTTAAAAATCCCCGACAAAAAAACCTTTAAAAACTAGAAAATAATATGGTTTGGTCCTTTAAGTTTAATTTATGTTGTTTCTATTTTGATCAAACAGTTATCGCGTAGGGGGGCCGCTAAGTTGTGAAGCATTTCCTAGTAACTTATTGTAGTAAAAGAGTTTTATTCTTTTTTTCATTTTATTGTTTTTTTATTATTTTATTTACTTATCTTCTCTAATTTGTCAGGGTTTTTTTAAAATTTTTAATTAAAGTTTTATTTCATGCTTTTTAAACTACATGTTACTCAAACACGATAACTCAGCTGTAAGTTGGTGAGTCGGATATCATGCAGATACTAGGAGATGCTGCAGCATCAGGTCAAGGTTACCATGTTCTATCTAAAACCTATTCATTGAGACTATTCCAATGAGCCCAAACACGATTTATCTGTTGTAAGTTAGTGAGGAGTTAGGTATCCTGCTAATTCCAGAAGGTGGTGCAGCATCAGGTCAAAATTACCATGTTCTATCTAACACCTATTCCAATGAGCCTAAACACGATACCTTTGCTGTAAGTTGGCTAGGAGTTGGGTATCCTGTAGATTCCAAAAGATGATGCAGCATCAGGTCAAGGTTACTATATTCTATCTAACACTTATTCATTGAGACTATTCAAATGAGCCCAATATGATTTCTCTGCTGTAAGTTGATAGAGTTGGTTATCCTGCAGATTTCAGGAGATGCTGCAGGTCAAGGTTATGATGTACCTGGTTGGCTGGTTATATTATCTGAGTGGTAATTATCGTAATAAAAGTTGTTTTTTGATATCTTTGTAGTTTTTTTTCCAGTTTCACAAAAAATACAAGAATACCCGGGTACCCGGGTATACCCGGGTATTTTTTAAAAATGTACCCGAGACCCGGGTATCCAAAATTGTCGGGTATTTGAAAACCCTAGTGCGAATATCGAAAGTTTCGCACACTCGCGACTCAGTCGTCTGCGGGACATTGTTCAGTGCGGTGGAAAAATATTCCATATAAAAATGCCTTATTGTGTTGTAAGAGGCCGTAAATATCATAAAAGAAAGGCTAAAAAGAAACATGGGATGTCGTATCATCGATAAGTAACCTTACATTGTATTTTGTCTTGTAAACAAATTAAAAAAACGATTTTTTAAAGCGACAATTCTATCAAGGTTCTTTCAACTCGGCACGCCAGTCAACTCTCGCCCACGCTAGTTCGTACGAGTTATGTCAGATGGCGCTACTTTTTGCATGTATGAAGAAAATCTGACTAAAATATGGAGACGGGCGGATCCTTTTGTTGAAATCTGTGCTATTTGGCCGGTTTTTATTATTTTAGCTTTTACCCGCGACTTCTTTTTTAAGACTGTCTTTATGACTGTGTGAGCGTAAAAAACTAAAAACCGGCCAAGTGCGAGTCAGAACCACACAGAAAGGATTCCGTACCATCATACTGATGCGCTAGTACAAAGGGTTCCGTACCATCATACTAGATAGCGCTAGTTTCTTTACGTTTAAAAAAACTTTTTTTTTGTATGGACCCCCTTATTTTTTCACTTTATCTAATTTTTAGTATTTGTTGTTATAGCGGCAACAGAAATACATCATCTGTGAAAATTTCAACTGTCTAGCTATCACAGTTCATGAAATACAGCCTGGTGACTGACGGACAGACAGACAGACGACCGGATAGCGGAGTCTTTTTACCCTTAGGGTAAGGAACCCTAAAAATCGACTTTATTAAGAAATTCACGCAAAAGTACGAAATTAAATGTTATTTATTACTAGCTGATTCCCGCGGCTTCACCCGCGTGGACCACATTTCTATGACTTTTCGAGGGTGCGCAGTGCGCGAGCCGCAAGCGGCTCGCGAGCGTGGTAAAAAGTAGCCTATGTCTTAACCCAGGTCCTAATCTGTCTACCTACCAAATTTCAGCCAAATCCGTTCAGTAGTTTTTGCGGGAAAGCGTAACAGACAGACAGAGTTACTTTCACATTTATAATATTAGTAGGGATGTATATGAATACACGACATTAATCAACATTAACGAAATCAAAGGTAGGTATGAATCAAATTAGGGATCTAATTTTTTTTTAAATTCGGTATCAGCACACAGCTTTCTAATGTTTTAGATTCTATAGCTTTCCTTGCACCAATCTCAAAAAAAAATTTTAGGCCATAAAGATTCGTACTTACCTTTGATTTTGTTATTGTTGGTTAATTTCGTGTATTCATAAATAGAATTATTATTCAGTAATAGAATTATTGTGTATTTTTAACTAACAAGTGCATTGATATTGTGATAATTTAATTTTTATTTTTAATTTAAGTTATGACTACACTACTTAACGTGGTATATTGCATAGAACCTACTATATTTTAAGAACTTTTATACTTGCAATTATGGTCAAATAAATGAATGAATGAATGAATTCATTATTTCATACTTTTTAGTGAATTTCTTTTTAAAGTCGGTTTGTAGTTTTTTAAAATTTAATTTTTAAAATTTTAGTGATAATGCTATCTATGTAACTACGTTATACCAATAGGAATGGGAATTATTTAGGATACTTGCCAATAGGAATTATCATGTCATCATGCATGTTTTTAATAACCGATACAGAGTCCATCATCATCTCAGCAGCATGAACGTTGAGGAGTCAAACCTTCCATCATCAGCTCACCTGAATAACATGAAAGAATACAATCGGTCTATACGTATCATCGTATACTATTTAAAGAATTATCCTCCAACTTCTAACCGTGAAGGAATTGTTTTTTTCCATAATCAGCTCATCAACATGAGATGATGAATACCAGACGCAAAAACTTGTATCGCTTCAGAAATTACATGAAACACGAAATACGTGTCTATAAAATTTGATTTCCCTGGGATTCCATCATCAGATCCTGACTTGGTAACAAATACAACTATCAGTCTATGCGTACCAACGTTTTATTTAAAGAATTATGCTCCAACTCCTAACCGTTAAGGAATTGTACCGTCTATCATCAGCTCATAAACATGAGATGATGACTACCAGACGCAAAAACTTGAATAACTTTAGAAAATAAATATATGAAATACGTAATACCGTGCCAATACAGTTTGAGGGTTGCCCTCGATGTCCCTAGGATTCCATCATCAGATCCTGACTTGGTGACAATGGGACCACCTCAGAAGTATACTCTTTCAAATAAAAAAATAATTTTGAAAATCTGTCTACAATTAACAGAGTAATCGGTGAATATACATAAAAAATATATACAGTGGAACATAAACTTTTTCCTTTTTTGAAGTCGGTTAAAAATACATTTTCCCAGATAACTCCGGGGCTATGTCTAGCTATCAGTGTTGCCGCTTAGAAAAAAATAAATACCTTGAATCTTTATTTAAAAAAGTAGATTAGATTTAAGAAATAAGAACTTAAAAATGGGTGCCTAAAAATTAACGCGCCATCTTTTTAATGGCACTTTTGTCTTCTAAAAAAAACTAAGTTGTTCTCTAAATTACTAGGTTAGCGACCATTCAAAAGCATCTAAAAGTACTGTTACCTTATTTTACGAAAAAAGCTTTAGTTAATATGACTTAGCAGCAGTTAATATGACTCAGCAACGCAACCCAGGACAACGAGCGAAGTTAGTACCGGCGCTTCGCGGCACGCTCGATTCGCTCGATCGGCTCACGCGTTGCGCCTTAAAAATCAAACCTAACAGCTCGTCGCTTCGCTTCTCGCTACCTAACCAGCCGACCTTGCCCCACCTTGATCTAATCTACTCATGTATCTCATCTAAACCTCAACACTGACATACGGTTACTTCAGACAGGGCCGGATCTAGGGGGGGGCGGGAAGGGGCACTTGCACCGGGCGGCAAGATTGGGGGGCGGCAACATCACACATACCAACATAAAGACAAATTCTAAATTATTCATAAAAGACGACTTTGACTTCAATTTCACAGGAATTCTCCTGTAATAATTCGTGTAACGGTAAAGGAGCGGGGCGTGTTAGGGGCAGTGGGCGGCGGTCGGTCGGTCGGTTGACTACCCCACGCGCCCGTCCACTTGCTCGGATGCCTGTGCCAGCCTGCATTGTTTTGTACCCTAGTCGATCGCGCTGAATTTGAATTGAAAAATTTTGTCTTAAGTTATGAACCGACCGACGAGAGACCGATGGTCACCAGGTAGCAATTGTTTAAAAACAATAGGAGACGAAAGTCATTTCACAACATGTGCAAGCAATCGGGCGCAACTAAGCATGGCCATTTTTTCAGATGTTTTAAAACTGGCACTGTTATACTAAGTACATATTAAGATTTTGAAATGGAATTGTATAAAGCTGTTATAGATTTATTTATTATAGGTAATCAACAGCTTACAATAAAAAACTATTACGATACAGTGTGGTAAAAGTAAAGCAAATAACAGATTACCCCAGACTATAAATTAAACAGACAATTGCCAACTTAAACTATAATGTAACAATAACAATGATTAACGCGCTCATGGTGCTGATGGGGCAGCCTACACATGTATGATGTTATTACACCTCATTCTTAGTTTCGTTCACGAAAGCTAGTTTTACTTTGGGTAATTTTTTTAGTCTCAGAATCAAATCAACGTATAGCGTAACTAAAATAACCTCCTCCTTTTTGAAGTCGGTTGATTATACTTTACTGTAGTTATAACTGCAAAAGTTACTGATAAATAAGAGTAAGTGTAAGCATGTTTGTCACTATTGCATTCAAGTTTATTGCACCTTTATTGCATTCAAGTTTTTCACCAACCCAAATCAATTTTATAAATTATCTTGCCTTCTCTAATATATGTGTAGCTCTTAAAATTTATGCTACATTGCTAACTACCTCAGCTTCATGCGAAAGAAGCTTAAGCGAACTCAAGCTGATTAAAAATTACTTGCGTTCGACATTGACCAAGGGCACTTTTATCCATCGAAAATGAAATGCCGAATTCGTTGAATTTTAATTCTATAATAGATGATTTGGCCAAAAAAATGACTAGAAAAATAAAATTGTAAAAAACTAAAGAGATTTGATTAATTAGAGAAAAGAAAAATGATAATAACATCTTCTCACTTTTATTCTATTTCTGACATTTTTTTATGTCGCGATTGGTTGTGAATGAACTGAATGAAGATAAATCGATAACACCGAAAATTAAATGTTCTTATCATTATTTTCAGTTTGTGTGTATTCAGAACTTAAATAAATCAAAGGTTGCACATTTAGTTCTCATTTTATTTCTGATTTATGTAAGTGTAAGATGTCAAAGTCAAAGGGGCTAGAATTCATTCCGTAAAAGCTGAAGAATGTGTTCATCATATTATCAGCTCATATACGTCCCCACCGAAGGGCTCGAGCCTACCCTGATTTAGGGCGATCGGGCCTTAGTCGACCACGCGGGCCCAGTGCGGGTTGGTCGACTTCATACACAACCTGCGAGTTTCTCCCCAGGCGTGTGCAGGTTTCCTCACGATGTTTTCCTTCACCGTAAGAGCGTCAGATAAACGTACATATGAAATCTAAATCGAAATCACATTGGTACGTGGCAGGATTCGAACCACGACCTCCCGGACAGTCGGCGGCGGCCCTAGCCGTTACGCCACCGACGCTCTAAAAATGTGTTAGTTATAGTTATTAACTGTTTTTAAAAGGATGTCTAAGCGATCATTTTGTAATGAACATATTATTTATATACAAACCACACAATCAACAATTTTATACGTTTTTCAAGAGAGCAAAAGGGCGGCATTTTAAGCTTATGCACCCCCTCCGAAAAATGTAGATCCGGGGCTGACTTCAGATCAGAATCGTTGCCCTGGGTTGCGTTTTCACAGTTATTGTCGGCAAAACAGAATACTTTTAGATGCCCACAAATAGTCGCTGACCAAGTAATTTAGAGGACAACTTACTTATTTAGAAGACAAAAACTGCTATTTTAAAGGAAGACGATTCAAAGTATATTATTTCTCCGTAATGATCCGCTAGAATTCGATATAAATTTTAATAATTTCTATAATCTTAATAGAGTAGCTAGGTAGGAGGTATTCTTATTTACAAATTCAGTTAAATGTAAGAAGTAAGTAGTAATCAATTGAACACCATAGACTGTTGTCAAATATTTATAAACGCTGCCCGTGATACGATAGCGTGTCCAGAGTGGCTTATATACATATAACGCCCTGTGTAGTGCCAAGAGCGACCACCACTGTACGTCGCCTGGGGGGAACCAGCTTCCAAAATTCCAACGGCTCTCATCAACTCTTCTCGAGTGAAATGACGTCGTCGCTCCATATCAACACATTTTTTTTTCAGTTTAAATGCAGAAATTGAAACGATTTTGTCAAAACGCTATTACACAATTTTATAGAAATCTTAATTGACAGTTGATTTTCTCTTTATAATTAAAACTTAAACAAAATTCTTTTTTTAAAAAGTGATATTCACTAAGTAGAATCAGTAGCTATTCAAAAAAGTTAGAATAATAAATCTCAATTGCAGCACTACTCTAAAACGTACTTGATCCCTACACACTTTTGAGTGTTTGCAAAACAGTACTTTTAGCACAGATTACTAATTAGTTACTACGTAACTTTTAGGCGCTCTTGAATGGTGGCTAACCTAGTAACAACTTAGTTTTCTAGAAGTGATATTTAAAAGACGGTGTGTTAATAAGCACCCTTTTTCAATTTGATAGGATTCCTCAGGACAGTTTGGACATCGTTTTAGCGGCCACCTACAACCACTCGACGGAAAGGTTCGCGGACAAGGAGGACATCTACCTGCAGGCGGAGACGCACGGCTGTGATACCTGGCGGCGGCTGCGGAACACCCTGGACAAAGTCCCACCTATCCCTGTGCCTCTGGTGGGTGGATTCCTTTATGAAGTTTTATTAGCAGTTTTGTGCGCACCGAGTTCGTTC
This sequence comes from Coleophora flavipennella, assembly GCA_947284805.1. Lineage (NCBI taxonomy): Eukaryota > Metazoa > Arthropoda > Insecta > Lepidoptera > Coleophoridae > Coleophora > Coleophora flavipennella. The sequence continues at coordinate 9,702,169 of OX369306.1, read as the reverse complement.
CGTTCCGGTGGGGCACTAGCCAGAAGTTCTTCTGCAAGGGCAATGATATCAGCGTATGAAGCAGAACAGGTATTTTTTTGCTTTGCAATAGGTTGAGTGCCTTCCGTACTCGCCTCCCCTGCCCGGTGAATTTGTAAAGGCCCCCACGGCCAACAACAAGCTGGCCTCCCCCGTAGCTGCACCTGGCATGAGACGGTACTCCTGAGTAAATACGGTCTGCAACCTACCAGGCACATCCGACACGGCGGCTACGGTAACAACGTCTGTGGTATATCAGCAATCGCTGTATGCCATTCAGTCACACAGTCACATCAGCTCATATACGTCCCCACCGAGGGGCTCGAGCCTACCATGAATTAGGGCGATCAGGCCATAGTCGACCACGCGGGCCCAGTGCGGGTTGGTCGACTTCACACACAACCTTCGAGTTTCTTCGCAGGCGTGTGTAGGTTTCCTCACGATGTTTTCCTTCACCGTTAAAGCAATCGGTAAGTATATGTACGTAAGTTTTTGAAAAACTCATTGGTACATTGGCCGTCCAGATTTGAACCCGGTACCTCTGGTTAGAAGGACCGAGTCGTTACCGGTTGAGCCACCGACGCTTTTTTGTGTATGCCATTATGCGACGGAAATTTACCCGAGACACCAGTGTGAAAAGCCGAATCAGAGTAAAAAGAAAAAAAAACTAACCAAGCGCAAATCGTACTCGCGCACCGACCGAGTGTTACGAACCACTATCACCGCACAATGTATAACAACGATACCTAAGTATTCATTTCAATCAAAAAACATCAACGACAGACAGTTTTATTTTACTTTCTCGACCCTGTACTACGGTACGTATACGTACGCAGGGTAGAGGAAGTATTGTTATCGCAAAAAAGAATTTTTCAATACAGTTGCTCGAAATGTGGTCCTTTATATGCCAGTCAAGTGTGCGCAAAATTGATTTTACCGCACTCGTGCTTTTACTTTATCACTTTTTGAAGTGAAAACTTCTTTAGCGGCGCTGAGCACTTTTTGTTGGATGGGTAAAAACTTCCAAACTCGCGTCAGGGTCACGTGATGCTGATCGAAAAAGCGTAAGATCGAGGGGAAGGGAGAGGAACAAGTATCTCCCACTCTTTCTACCGTGCCTGAGTGTGCTGCTCCGCTTAGGCAGCACAGGGCCACAGTATATATATTGGGCGCTTTTTTCAATTTTCCATCTGCCGGTTAGTAGCAAAACTACTCGCCTAGCGACCTAACATCGACATATTGATGTCACTACGTAGTTCAGCTATTTCACACTAGATGTCAATAAGTGTAGAAAGTAATGGGACGTACTCAGAACTATGAGCTTTAAAAAGTTTGTGTAATAAATGAATAAAATGAGGGTTAACATTTTTACTGTTTTGTATGTGTACTGACGTACTTAAAATTTCTAGCACAAAATAATAGACAAATTATTATTACGAACATAATTTTATTTACAAAATTCAATTACCTGCGAAAATAACAGTTTTAGTTAGTTGTTGTCGGTGCGTTGCCCTATCGTTTTGAATGGTTGCGAAATGCTTAAAACGAATATCTATATATTTTTCTGATAAAGATTTAATCAGCAGTATAATATGATTTACAGTCGGTGATTGGTCAAAGCTGTAATTTAAAAAATAAAATGAAATACATACTTATTCTCCTAAAATAATTGAAACTCGGTTATACAAACAATACCGAAACCAACCGACAAATCCAGTTTTAAACTAGGTAAAGTGCCCATCTTTAATTTTTTTTATGGCCTTTTTTTGTCACTATGAAGTCTGCATCATTAAAATGGCAAGAACAAATCTTTGTATATTTTGTCGGAGTCCAATCCGGTCTATTCACTTTTGTGATCCATTGTTGTTTTAAATTATCATCGGATGGAAATCTAAAACAAACAAAAAGAAATAAAATTAACTAGGTGGTAAATTATCTTAATATGAATAAAATGATTCTTTAACATTCGAAGTTCTTTCAATTCATGAACAGTCACGGAGAATAGTACGAGTATGTATACAACTCAGATCTTTGTTACTTGAAAATATTTGCTATGAAAATGTTATTTCATTACTGACCATAGCCGTGTGTTATTCGGTAAAATTATTTGAATCTAATTACGGCCCTGGATATTTGGTACGTTGAAAATAGTTGTTCTTGTTGACGATAGATGGCGGCCTGTTTACAATATAATTATAAAAATCACTAAAGTACTGTTTTGGCGACTAAAAAGTATTCAGGTTTAATTGTATACTTTAATTTTCAGTATCCACGTATGATTATAACTATATACCAATGCGGAACTTTACGTACTCGTATTTTTTATTCACAAAAGTTACGCCACCTAGTGTCGAGAAGTATAATTTATACTTGAAAGCCGAGAATTTTCTAGAACTATTTTAATAATTACGTATAAAATTACTTACAAATGAAATGTGATACCATTCATAGCATCAGAACGTCTGTCTGAATAACTTCGACACGATAAAACACAAATT